>JAWNLL010000462.1:2437500-3090000 GCA_035042425.1 Drosophila flavopinicola | reverse complement strand
ACGCACAGAGCTGCAGACAGAGAAGCCCCCCGCTCGGCATTTGATTGGATACGGCTCCAGCCGGCCTTATCAACTGTCTTTGCATACTAAACGAGACAGAGCTACCTATAAAAAAAGAAAAATAATACTTATACACAAAAAACCATATTGAAATGCGCTCGAACACGAATTAAAAATGCGTCGAGCTCGCTGAGATCGACAGTTCGTTACTCAATTGGTTTTTAATTTCAAAATGAAATAAATCAAAATTAAGAAAACCAAAAAAATACAAAAAAATGCAGAAAAGTGAGCAACCAAAAATCCAATATTAAAAGCTTCGCTTTGCGCATTAACATTCGCCATTCGATTTGATATATTAAACTCAAAATGTATATTTCATCATTAAAAGCAGCGGGCACAAATAATAAAAATATATAAAAAGACGGCTAAAAGCCGAGAATGATCATATATACAACAACAGCAAAATTGAAACTAGTTTTACAGGTAAAGCAGTCGAGCAGTCGTCAGTCGATGGGGCTCAGATCCGATACGATCCGATCCGATGAGATGCGAACAGATTCGCCGTCGCCGTCGAAGTCGCCGTCGAAATCGAATTCGAAATTGCCGCCGACAACGCCGTCGTCATCGTAATTGCCGGCCCGTTCTCACTTGGCTTGGATACCGACCGAGACTCGCAGCTCGGCTCTGATTCTGATATGGCAACTCGCCCTCTCTCCCTCTCTCCCTCTCTCTCGCTCTCTCTTTCGCTGGCTGTCTGTCTGTCTGTCTGTCTGGCTGTCTCTCTCTCTCGTTCGTATGATAAATAACAAATCAAACGCTAAAATGTCGGTAATGTATGTGGCATGTCAGAGGCTCCGCTTATTTATGGCCTGGATCAATAAGAATAACGCCCCAATCAGTGACTATAAATTAACGCAAAGACAAAAACAACTTCAAAAAAAATGTCGACGGCTGAGAATGTTTCTCAGTTGTTATTGTTGTTGTTGTTGTTGTTGTTTATTTATTTCATTTGTGATGCCTCGCAGCATCTCAAGCTGAAAATGTTTTGAAAATGCTTTTGGAAATGTCGTTGACTTGGGCTCATAACGATATTACGTTCTGGTAACGATCTGAGCTGCATATTTTCAAAAACTGTAGCAGCAAATTTAAATACATCAAAGATCATGGCTATAAAATGCATTATTCTTAATGTGTCTAGTCAATCGCTGTGAAAACCACTTAAGCAACATGATAATATAAAATGCTGTAAATGTTTAATGCAATATAACAAAAGGTTCAAGGCAGGCCAAAAGCAAAGGAAAGTTCATTATTGATTATAGCTCAGAGTTTTCTGCCTAAATGTGATATGGCTTGAAAAGCCAAATATTTGTCAATGGTTTTAGTCACACTTCATTTCATGTTGGCAATGTGATATTGATTCTATTGGATTCACCAAGTCCAACTTAATATATTTAAATAATTATAGCTAAAGATTTGTTAATTTATCCGTACTATTATTATTATTATTATTATTAGGCTAATAAGATAGTTTTAGGTTCAAAAAGAGTGCAAAAGATATTATATTTCCTCTTGCTATAGCCAAAATTCATTACACTTATTAGAATAATTTAAAAGAATATCATATATATTATGTCAAATATGAATTACATAATATGATTCTGATTAAATTCATCCACGAAACCATTTGCTAATATAGTTCCTATTAAATGATTCCTACATTAAATTTTTGGAATTATTAAATATTTTCCCTTGACTTCCTTTCACTATTGAAATCATACAGGTCAATTTAGAAACTCCTTAGTGCGCCTTTCGAATGCGGTGTTAATTTGACTCAATTTTCAAGATCATCAGTCTACCAAATTGAGTTCCGTCCTCACTCACAAGGAGAAAACTCTTGGCTCCGATGCTGTCTACGGACTTGGTTGCCGTTCCGCTTGACCCGGCCCACAAATCAAGTGTGAAATATATTCAAATCGCACCAGGAGCGATAATAACAAATAAATAATTGAGAGAGAGAGAGAGAGAGGGAGGGAGAGGTAAGCAAGTGCAATGGCAGCCCGCAAGCCAAATGAAAAGTTGTAAAACGACGAAAATGAAGATGTAAATTATAGCAAATGTGAAGCATTGACCGGTCAAAACAACAACAGAGACGAAGGAATAGCAAAGCAAGTTAGCTGCAAACAGCCATTTCGGAATACCAGAGGCAGGTAATGCTATCAATCTACAAGCTGTATCTAACAGATACACATGCAAGCCAATGCCAACTGTGCGAAAGAGAGGGAGAGAGAGGTAGAGAGGGAGCAGACCAGTGTTGCCAAGTGCATGGAAACACCCTCCGCATGCAATGATTGATTGCTCATCATTTTTCATTCTTAATGAAAATGCACCCCGCTGGCAAGAGTTTGAGTTGAGTTCGGTTTCGCTTTTGGCCCCGTTCGCTACTCGCGCTACTCTCTGGTTGGTTGACTACGACCAAGTACATTGAGAGAATAATGTCCGTCCTTCTGTCTGTCTGTCTGACACACACACACACACACCTGAGTCGGGCGCACAAATGCCTGACAGGTGCAGAAGTTGCGATTATCGCGCATCTGATGGGGCATGGGCAGGGGCGGGGGCAAAGGGGGCAAAACGGCAGTGGGCATGCAAAAACTTGGCCAAATTCCACCTTGGCCGCCAACGGGCATAAAAATGGCTGCCAGCTGCGATGGCGTCCATATCCACCTGGCCAGCTGCCTTCTACTGCCTGTCTGCCTTCCTGCCTGGTTGCTTGCCTGCCAGTCAACTGTCAACTGTTCCGTGGCTGTGTCATGCTATGCATCATCTTCTGGCAGTTATTAACCTTTGTCTCTAGCTACCTCTCTCTTTCTAGCTCCCCCTCTCTCTCTCTCTCTGCTAGATACTTGTACATTGGCTTGAGCCAGCCCCGACACTTTTAGCTGATTTAGTAGCTTGGCGTGGCGCAATTGCTGAAATTAAACAAACTCCGCACAGTTCCTGCTAAACTGCCATTGCACATAGTGTACACCCAGCAAAGTGGTCGCTTATGCTTTCACTAATGAGCGAGTGATCACTTCACATATCATTGTTATCCGTTTAGAGACTGCAACAAATAATAAGTATATATATTATTTCACTATAGATAATGGCTGCCTGATCATCATTAGTTTATTGTTGTCAAAGCAAGTTGACACTTTCAATAATTTCAATATATTCCAAAGCTAAGCCAAATCTAACATTTAGAGCAATTTTAAGAAGTTTTTCAAATAACAAATGTTCCATATTTTCTTTTCTGATAATCTTAAAATAATAATTGGAATTTTTAAATATATTATTCTTTATCTCAAATTTTATTTTTCTCATTCAACTTTTGAATGTTTTATATCTGACTGAAGCTATTCTGCAATTAAATAAAAAAATGTATACATTTAATACATTTTAATGATATCTTAGCTCAGTATTAAGAATATAACTTATTTGTTTAGTTGTAACTCGTTTTTGTGTAATTACACTGAAAATAATTGGTACATCGCATAAGAGTAATACTACAATCTAGCCGTTACTGTTCCGTATACCCTGTACTTAGTTATTGAAACTGTTTAACAGACAGAAACTCTACAAATCTGTACTAAATCATTTATATTTTGAGTTTGCTGACCTTTCTAATTTTTTATAATCAATAAAAAGGCAAAACAACTTTTGTTTTAATAGTGCTTATGCTGATTATATTCTATGTATGGTAAATATATTGCTGATCAAAATCAAAATCATGTGCTTGCTGAGGAGCTAGACCTGTATATAGGGTATACTAGGTCAGCACTGTCTTTCAGTGTATTTTTACTTGCTTAACATTCATATTTCGAGTTGTTAAACTGTTCATTTGAGTGTTGTGTGTGGGTGTGTGGGTTGTGTGTGCAGTAACCAACTTCTTGATGTGTTTCTGTATTTCGCTCTGCTGCTGCTTTGTTGTTCCTGCGCAAATTACAAGCGGTTCACTCAGCGTCGACGTTGACGTCGACAGAGGCAGCGACTGCGACTGCGACAGTGGGGCAGAGGTCAACGTTGACGCCTGCGTGGCGGCCATTATTGTTGTTGTTGTTGTAGTTGCTGTTGTTGCTGCTGCTGCTGCTGCTGCTGCCAACGCGCATCATCATTAATCATTTTTATTTGCACGCCGCCGCATTTGTTGGCATTTTCTGTTTGAAATGCGCCCTGTCAGGCCGGGCAGATGGGGTGGTGGGGTGGTGCTGGGTGGTGCTGGTAAATGGCAGCGAATGGTGGCGGGAGGTGGCGCCTGAGAGCCACCCTTGTCAACGGCAAGCCGAAAATTCCAGCAAGTTTGTCACATGCCTGACCAGCGGCAAAGCCGAGCAGCCCAGCAAGCAGCACCACCACCCACCACCCACCACCCACCACCACCCCCACCCGTCGCCCAACCACCCGCAAGGACACAAGCAGCCATCATCATCATCATCAGAGTAAACAACAAAACATGGACAGTAAATTGTAAGCGTCATAATGTAGCGAGCGCAGGAACAACAACAACAACAACAACATGCAGCGAAATGTCGACAGCAACTGTATAAATTATTACATTGTGTACTCTTAGCGCACATAAAAATACATTAATAAATATTATTTATGTATATTCTGTATTCAGTATACCGAATACTCGTACATTGCGACCCAGTAGAAGCTTCTTCTTTCAGCATCAACATGAGTTCTCTAATACACTGAGAGAGTGAGAGAATGCGCAACGAATGTGTGAGAGAAAAAGAGAGAGAGGGAGTAATCAGACATTGATGATCAAACGAAACTTTTCTAGACCTGTATATATAATCTTAGCCATATCTAGCTACAGATAATAAAAAAGAGAGTTGTTGATCCTTTAAACTTATTTGTTCATTGATTTTGAGAAACTGTTGAAGAATTGTGATGAAAGAGAACAAAAAGGAATGGATTCCATTTATGTTTATATTTTTTAAAGCCTTTTTATATAATTTTTTATTATTTCGAATACGAAATTTGTAAGTCAAACTCATTAAAATTGATTCAAATATTTGAAAAATATACGTAACTGTCACCGCTTTCTCGCAGTGCAGTTTCATTGAAAAGTTGTACATAAAGCCTCATCTTCATTTCATATTTTTGACATTTGTTAAATCAAAAAAACGTATTTGCTTTCAGTTTTTTCTTCGTTTTTTTCTGCTTTTTGTTTATGTGTCATTTTTGCCGTTTGAATTTATTTGTTTGTTTGCCATTTCGCGCGAATGCAAATTTGGTAATTGTCTTTCTCTACTTCTGCGTGTGTGTGTGTTATTTTATTTATTTATTTGAGCGAAAAGAATTTATTTTATGGCAAATGGAGCTTAAATCGCCGAGGCTCCAGCTTGAGTTATATCAATGAATAATGAACACTTTCTCTAACGAATTTTGCTGTTTCAATCTTTTCAAATTACAGTTTGTAGACTAATAAAAACGCTTGCGTTTAATTTATGACTATTATTGAGCATTATCTTGCATTTTAGAAATATTGCTAATAAGTTAATTGGTATTTTTCTATATAGTAGTATAGTCCATAATCAAGAAAGGACAACTTCCGTCTTGTATAAATCTCATGAGCTTTTGACATGATCCAAAAGTGGCCAGTCAGTCAGTCTGTCTGTCTGTCGGTTTGTTTGTCCATTGGCAATCTGGAATCTGGTTGTGCGGAAAGGCAATGGGGCCATTAACTTGATATATGCGAGTCGGTCGCCTAATGATTGCCGAATTTCTAATTATACGCATAAGAAATTATATCTGTCAATAAATTTGCCTTTGTGTGTGCAAGGGCCAAGCCAAGGGCGTAACAAAAAGGACGAAAAAGAAATCAGCAATGGCCATAATTCACTCACACAGCACACACACACACACACACACAGGGAGACAGACAGGACTAGCGTAAATCCTTCCACAACTGACAACGGAATGGCGTTCAGTGCTTATAAATGATGAGTCCAAGTCCGAGGCAGGCGCATAATGACCTAGGCCAGCACAGTGGGGCAAAAGGGGGCGAAACGGGGCGTAGCGAGGAGGAGCTCAGCTAAAAGGAAGAAGCAGGAAATATTTTGGCCGAATGACGCATAAAACAAATCCAAGCCAGCCAGGAGCTGCGAGCCCAGGGGTTGTTGGCCCACAGAACTTGACGAACTTCGCTTGATGAGCACAGCCAAGGGCAGGGCAGGAGAGTGGAGAACAGACTCTAGCTTGGACTGGCGTTCATCATGACCACCATCATCATCATGATGATAATGATGAGAGGGAGGGCCAGTCCAAGCCATAGACAAGCTGCAACGAATACGACGTGAAGTTTTATGAAACCCTCAAGTTGAAGACACTTTGCTGCCCCCGCCATTGAGCACAAGTGTGGTTTGTGGGGCAGGATGCAGGGGGCAGGGCATATGCAGGAATAGCTGTGGTGGCTCATATATTTTCGCTCGTCTGACATTAACGGCTGCTATCGCCCCGCACGAGGACGAGCAGCCAGCCAGCACTGAGCAGCTAGCCAAGCAGCCAAGTTGCCCACCGTCGGCTCTCTCGGTTGGCAGTGCCGGGGCATCATTACGGCCAGTCCACGATTTATTGACAAACGGAGCACCGAGACGGGCATCGCCCAAAATTTAGAATCGGCCAACGTCTTGGCTGCCAAAAGGATTGCCCCCACTCCCCCACCCAACATCCCACCATCCCACCGACTGGGTGTGGCATCCACAGAGCCACACATCCACAGAGCCAACAACTCCTCACTGACGGCAAACGCCATTTGTTTCAATGGCCCATTTCGTTGACGCTTTCGTTGGTTAGGACAGACACAAATGACGCCTTCGACTTGGCATTGGAATGCGTCAGCATTAAGTTGGCCTTGTCTTGCCCCACGCAGGATAGTTGGGGCAGGATTCATCGTATGCATGGAGTGTTTCCAACAGATACCACCATTAGAGTGAAAACTCACTAACTGCAATTCGGTTTATTAAAAAAAATCAGAAATTTGAGAATTGCAGCTCGTTGAGGCTGCTTGACTAGCATATACCCTGTAGCTAAGTCTGGCAGCGATACAAATGAGTATATAGCCAGATGAACATTATACCAAAACCAATATAATTTTCTCTTTGGCAACAGGATTTCGAAATAGTTAAATTTTCTATAAAAGTTTTTTATTACTTTGTAGAGAAGTAGAGTCCATAACAAATATATAATTTATTTGTTATCTAAGTGGTGAATTTGATTTGAATATACATTTGTATCAGAAAAAAATAATATGCTAATGATTTTAACATTTTTGGTTTAAATCAAAACTTTCTTCTCATTTAATTTGAATACAATATGGTTCTCTGGAGATCATAGTAATCTTATTTTAAACAATGAAAATATTTTTGGTAAGTGACTAGTGCCATTAGTTATAAGTTCTTATATGCAGCATACTAGAATGCCGAACTCAAGAAATAAATATATAAAATATGAGAGCTATAATATAGTTGAGTTCGAAAAGACTGAAAAAGGTAGTTTGTATATATACATATATATAAATAACGTTCATTGAACAATCCAATGCAATATTTGCCAACAGCAGCTACCTAATGGCAAATATTAAGCACATTCTAGTTTTAGCACTGAGAGAAAAGAAAGACAATTGGCTAACAACTTGCAGCAGGTCCTTTGAAACAATAAATAAATAACACTTGACGTAGTTTCCTAGCAATTTCAGTGATATGTGTGCTTGTTGTGTGGGAGGGAGGAGTACCCTTACCCCTGCCCCAGTTTGGCTAATGTGACTACCGCAAATGCTGGCAATTTTCATCGTATCCTGCCAGCGCTGAGCTGATGATTCATATGCAAGTCTAAGCTGCCTCTAATGTCAGCTGCCGCTGTTGCCTGTGCCCAGCATCCATTCATTTGCTCGGAGAGCGCCTTCGGCATATTTTTAATTGCCTAATTTTGCGACTTGAGTGATGGGCACTGGCTGCTCCGACTCCGACTCCGAGCGAGGGTTGCTTGCCTCAGTTGCTTCCTTCAAATGTCGTCGTTCAGCGTGATAAACGCGCCGCCCCGTTTGGCATTTTAAAATTGTCGCCAAAAACACAGGCAAGCAAACCCGGCTACCCCTGCTCCTACCCCTACCCCTACCCTTAACCGTACTCGTACTCTGGCCAAGTGGCTTCATTTGCTGCCGCTGAAATATTTCAGTGCACCCCCATTTGAGCAAAGTGGCAGAGACAGGGGCAGGGGCAGGGGCAGAGTTGTCATCCAGCGCTCGCGGCAAATTATGGGACAATATTTTAGGCTAATGTTAATGTTTTCCCAAAAATTTGCTCATTGTGCCAGGAACCCGTACTGCCGCCCGTATACCACCCAACGCCTTCGGGCCAAATCCGTTAAATTATTGAGCTGAAGGTACTTTTCAATGCGGTTCGCTGGCTTGGGTCTCGCTCTCGACTTGGGTTGGGGTTAAATGAGCAGCGACACTTGCCAGCTATTGTTGTAGCTGTTGTTGTTGCTGTTCTTATTGTTGTTGTAGCTCCAGAGTTGTTGTTTGGCTTTGGGTATTCTTTATTTGTTGCCAGCGCAAATTTCCAGTCGCTCAGGTTCTGTTAAATGTTTCGGAAGGGCAAAATGTACAAACGCGAAAAAGGCTTCGGGAATGAATTAGTTTTTGAGTTGACAGTCAAGAGTGGAGCAGCATGATGCAGAGGAGATGTTATATTGTATACTAACTGCAATTTGAGCTGCTTACATTAATGGGTCTGCGCAGTGGAATAACAAACTTTTGCCAATTAAATATTTCAATGTTATAAGAAAGTAAGCTTGATAGACTTTGCTCCTTAGAGAATAAAATGTTTTATTTTTATGAGTTATGAAATTTGAATTCTTAGCTTTTTAAGCATCATTGAACCTAATTAGAACTGCATTCTTTATAAATTTATCAGCTATTTTTAAATGTAGTTTTTAATTGAATATCAAGTACAGCGAAAATATATGGAGAGAAGTTTTCAAAAATTAACATTACCCCGATCCAGATTCTTAAGTTTTGGGAAATAATGATACCCATAACCATTAAAAAGCTTCAGTTAGCCATGAACACAATAGCAATAGAACATAATAGCAGCAGGATTAATAGGGTCGGCATATCGGCATTTATTTATATCAAAAATAATGCATCAACAAAAAACTTAATTATTTCAAAAGCCATTTGTTTTATGAAGAACTTTTTATATGTACTTCATTTCAATATCACAGAAAACAGTCTTCCCTATTTCTGAAATTCTATTTTCGTACCTTCAAATACTTGGATTGTATATGGACAAGAAAAACAGGCAACAAAAGTTGTTTAATTTTCAGACTTATTGAAGACATTGCAGCGAAATGATTGCAGGGTTTTTTTGAGGCCGCAGCCATCACTCCTTAGTCAGACTGTCTGTCCGTCCGTCTGTCTGTCTGTCTGTGTAGCACACGTCGCTGGAAGATAAAGTCCCGTTGAAGGAAAACACCACAAAAACCTGAGCCCCAAAAAGCGCTAAATCTTACAGCTGCTAGGCACGCTCCACCTCCTCTCGTCCAGCCCGTGTTGCCATTATTCTCCCTAGCTGCGCTCGCTTGTCTCGGCCACCATAAAACACTTTAATAGTTCTTTCTACCACACACACACACACACACACAGAGAGAGAGAGAGAGAGAGACCTTCAGAAGGGAAGGGTCCTTTTGGGTAGCACCCCAAAGCACCCACACTGACTGACGTTTTGCCAATGCCTGCTTCGATGCTTTCTTTTGCCGCTTTGTCGACTTTTGCTGCAGGCTCGCGTTTTTCGGCGCGTTTTAAAATTATGGCAAGGCTGTCACTTCAATGGCGCAGAAGCGCCACCCAAAGCCGCCCGGGCCACCTGGCTCACCCAACTGCTGCCGCGGGCCGCTTGGCTCAATTGTAATACCCTTTTAAAGGATATTATATAATATTGTCTGTCTGCCATGTATGCGTACTAGTCTCTCAGTTTCGAAGCTATATTGATGAAACTTGGCATGCAACCTTCTTTTTCCACCTGGCATTACACTTGTCAGTTTCAGCCAGATCGGTCCACTATATCATATAGCTGCCATAGAAGTAATCGGTCGAAAAACCCAAAAACTTGTTGTTTTCTATAGTATAGTATAGTAGGCCGTTGTATATAGATATTTACGTAAGATATCCAATATATATCAAGCTAAAGTTACTAATACCAGCCTACGATGCAGTCTAGGGTACGTTAACTTCGGTTTGTGAAAGAAGTGTACCGTTTCTTTCTTGTTTTTGTTTGCTTCGTGTTTTTTCTTGGGCCGCGTCTTTGGCTGCCTTCGCTTAATTTAAGGCCAGACACTTGCTCAACTTTTTAATGATTTCTGCACAAGCCTTTGGGGACTAATTCATTGGCAGCGGCGCCATATGCCTCGAGACGTTTTGCGACGCAACAAATTAACCCCTTTCACCTGCAGAGCAGCAACCCTTAACCCGACAGCCTTAACCCCAACTCAGGCTCAGACGCTGAGCTAAAACCCATCCCTCAGCTTTCGCAGCAGCTCCCAGGCGCATTAAGTCAAGTGCTTAACCGCTTCAACACTTTGATTTGATTTCAGCCAGCGCTTCTATTGCGCTCCTGCTCTGCTTAATCAATTGCCCCTCATCCAACCCACACCTCCCACACTTCCCACAACCCCTGCAGTGACTTTGCGAGACCTGCGCGATATTTGTGCCGCCCTCTGTACCCTGCCCTCCCCTCCGCTCCCCTGCTGCCTACGACCTTGTCACATGACACCTGCAACCTTTTGCGCGTCGATTTCCGTTTCCGCCGCCAGTTTTTTGGCTTTTTGCTCTTTGCTCTTTGCATAACAATTTTTGATGCCTTTTGATCTTCGGCTGCTGCCGTTTGGACTTGGCGTGTTTTTAATTTAAATCCTGCGCAACGTCCTCTCGCTCGTCCTGTCTCGTCCTGCTCCTCCCTTTTGCCGTCTTCCCGTCGTTCCGTCTTCTCAATGGAGGCCGCTGCCGTTGTCAGCATTAAACGACAAAAAATTGCACGCTATGTTTGATGTTTAATTTTATTAAAGGATTTCCCTGGTGCTGTTGTCAGAATCCAATTAAAATTAACCGCCGGCATTGTTTGTCAAAAATACACACATAAGACATGCACCAGCTACAACAACAAACAACATCTAGCAAAACCACACACAACATACAACAGGTATGTCCGGAAAAATAAACAAAAAAAAAAACACGTTGCCAGTTTTCAGTCTTTTTATCGTCGTCTTTTAATTTTCCTTTTATACTTCTCAATTTAATCAGTGTTAAGCCTTATCTTATAGCTAATGCATTTAAATAAAAAGTTTAGCATGTAGTTTATTAATTCGCATAAAATGGTATTATAACTGCTTAAAAATATAAGAAAATTATATGCAACTGTTAACTATTATATCGGTTTATATATAAGTATTGGAAGCTAAAATATTGAAATACTTAAGGCTCTGCTCTTATATATTCTTATATTTTGTGTAATGGTAATATTTTCAAAATCTAAATGAGTTAGCAGTTTAAAGTCCTGAAAAATGTTAGTCCCTGACTTATAAAGCATGCATAAAAGCTATATATTTATAATGATTACAAGAACTGCAGAAATTTACTAAATTTCACCGAAATGTATAATATTTTAGAGTTCCCGTTGTATCAGATCTCGATCTATACACATATTATAAAGGCAACTTTTATATGTTCAACTGGCTAAGACATATGTCTTAAGAGTCTTTGAAAATATCAAGAAATTACAGTCCATCGTAATGCTGGAAATTCGTCAAGGAGCTCTGTATAAAGAGTCCACTTTCACAACGGTAGTCGAGTTGGGAAAGGGAACCGTGTCAGGGATCATTGTATTGACACAGATTTGGGTTTGAGTGATTTACGAGGGAAAGCAGCGCAGATCCTTATTCATAAGAATGTCAGCTGAGATCGGGAAAACAACTCTAAACACACACACACACACACACACAACTGTATCAGTTTATCCCTTTGAGAAGCGAAAGTGAAACGTGGCCCATAAATCAGAGCCCGCTTCTCTGGGCCTGTCACTTAGCCACTGGCAATTGTTTTGGGCGTGTTGGGCATTGTGTTTAAGCCGGGCGGCAGACTCCGATGCAAATGCAAATGTGCAACTGTGCAACTGTTGTGCCAACACACACACACACACGCACACACACACATGTGCATTTTCACATGGCCACTCGTCGCCGCAGGAGTCGGGGCGGGAAAATGCTGTTGTGACAGTGATGCAGTTGCCGGGAAAATCGCATTTGCCAACATTGCGTCGCCGTCTCTGACGGATTAGTGCGGATTACTAGAGGCGAGTCGGCAAACGAGGACGAGTACGAGGCCGAGGACCCGGGCAATTGCATTCGACTCACTCCCATCCCAGCCGGGTGAAAGTTGTGGCAGGTAGCTGAGCAAATCTTTGTGACTTTTGTGATTCCCATGTCGTGACGCAATTAGTTTGTTGTTGCTCGTCCCGAGGGCGTTTTGTTGTCAAAGATTTGGCCACGATTTTGGGCTCATTACCAGCTAAAGTGTAAGTGAGAACATATTCGCAAGGTCATCAGACGGCCATACAATTGAAATCTATTTGAATATGCCTCCCTTGCAATTTGCATTATATTTTTAAATCCATCTAGCAATTAGCAAAAGCATTGTTATGTTTTATTTGCGCATGGTCATCCAAAATGGTTCAGTTGAAGGTATCGTTCAGTATGCTTCTTTTAATTACTTTTATGTATTCAATTGGCTTCATGAGGCATTCTTCTTTTTTTGATTTAGCCTAAAATTCACAACATATTTTTTTCTATTTAATTTCTAGCACCCTATTTTCAGTTATGCTCAAAATTCTTAGTAAAATACACCGACTATATAATGTAACCAAAATTAATAAATGAATTCATTAATACTCTGTTCTTGCCACAAGTATTTGACAAATACCTTTAAATTTTATATAATATAAAAAAAACAATATAATAATATAAACTATAGTTTATTTATTTAATAATATTGGATTCACTCAATCTGAATAGCATTTCATTTTGATATATTTGTAGGCTCATAATTGTTGAGCTTGGAAAGCAAGAAAGCTTATCGAAAAACAACTTCTCTAAATCATATTTTATTTAACATTCCAGATATTCTAGTTATAAATCGAAATTTCAGTAAGATTATTCAATAATTCCAATTATGTTTACGTTAAAGAATTGAGGCAGGCTCAAAAATTGGAAAATAAAGTAAAGCTGTCCTCAAATCAAATGATATAATTGAATAAACAGGTTACTGTCAAGATACAGATAGATTGCGCATTCTGCGAGTGACAGAGAGAGAGAGAGAGAGAGAGAGAGAGATAGATGAAGCTCAAAGTTTGCAAAATGCATTCGACTTTGATCTGATGTAAGATGCTGCGTGTCCATCAGTGGAAGATGCCACAAATGCAAAGCGCAGTCAATTATCAAATTAATTAGCTAAGCTTATCTAAGAGCAATGGCAAATTGCGGCTAGCAGCTGGGGCAGAGAAGCAAATCAAGTGCATTGGCTGAGATTCGATATGGAAGTGGAAGCGACAGCAACTGGAATGGGAATGGAAATGGGGACAGCGACTCACAATTTATAATCATGCATCATGATTGAAGGAGGAGGGAGGACGGAAAGAGGGAAAGAGGAACTTCAGTATGGCAGAGGATCCATGAAGCGACAAGCTGACAACTTGATCAGGCTAATGAATGATTGATGTATGGTGTGTGGCGACTCTGGGAGAACTCTGCAGCAATTCGCTGACCTTGCATTTGCATTAATCATCATTGATTGATCACTGGAGCAGCCACTAAGTACACTCGGCTGTAAAGTCGAGTCAAGATCGCGCCACTGATCGACAGAGGAGCTGCTCCGGCGGTAGCTGAATGTGGCACCCGATGCGAATTTGATATCAGTGCAGTGCATAAATGACTAAGCAACTGACTGACTGACTGACTGGCTGACTGACTGACGGACTGACTGAATGGCTGAGTGACTAATTAGCGCGACGAGCTGTGGAGCTACATTGGAGCTGGAGCTGGAGCCGCATCCGCCTGATTGATGGCACCGCGAAATTTAAGAAGGATGCCAGGCAGCTGTCAAGTCATTGCGAAAAGGATTAGCAGCAATGGGGCGATCAAATGGTGCCGCCATCGCAGCTTCCAGAATCGAGAATCGAGAGTCGAGAGTCCAAAGAGGGGGCAACATTATAATAAAGTTGACACTGCCGACTGCGGCACGATGATGGATCAGAGACTGAATGCTTGCGAGTGCTTGTGTGGATCAGTCAGTCAGTCAGTCAGTGGAGTCAGTCAGTTCGGAGTGCCTGAAGGAGTCGTCTGTGCATCTGCATTGCCAAAATCAACGTGGAGACCCAACTCCAGCATATTCCATCAGCTGTCACAAAATATGTCACTGTCAGCCAGCCACATGAGAGAGATTTGCGCAAAAGAGTTCTCTGCAGTTTTGGGACTACACTTGGTCAGATTGACAAGGGAACGCTGCTAATCCAATTTAATTTGAATGTCAGTTCGTCTGGAAGACAACAGCAACAACAGCAACAGCAACAACAACTACGAACAGCAGTCAGCAGTCAGCAGTCAGAGATCTCTTCTCTGGCATGGAATTAAGAACTTCTGATTTGCCTTTCACTCTTTCTACGATTTTTGTGGCGGCTTTTCAAATTTGTCGGCAAACGCGCAGATTCCCAGATTCCCAAATCAGATTCTCCCCCTTCCGAATATCCCCTTCGACTTAATTTGGTTCACTGCTTTTTTAGCGTAATTTGTGTTTTTTCCATCTTCTCTCTTTTCGGCGGGAATCAAATGCTACAAAGCATTTGATATGGCCCCAAAGCAAACCAAAGCAACAGTCGAGCAGTCAACAGAAGCTAAATACGAAATCACCAAACTAAATTATATGAAATTCGATATTATCGTAGCATAATCTGGATCGTAGCTGGATCGTCAGCAGACAGTAGTTTTGTTTGGATTCTCGATTCAGTTTCGGTAGCCAATGCACAAAGTTTAACGGAATTGAAATCGAATAAGGATTCAGTTTAAAGTTCACTTGCATTAAGATGGACTTAAGGAATGCGATTTATTAAATTATTTTCAAGATGATGGTCGAGAGCTGAATGAATGTAGTAAAATTTATAAATTTTATATTTTAGTAAAGTTTTCATTTAAGTACTCAAAACTATAGCTGATATATTTTGGTTTTTGAGAAGCATAAAGTTAACTGTCTTGAAATGATTGTCTTAGCATCAAGTATTTGAGGAAAATATCTGTTAATAAAAGTGCTTTCAAATATTTAAAAAATAAATGATATATATTTTAATAAATAAATATATATTATTATGCATAGAGTTTAATGCTCAATTCTCTTATGCTGTAATGTCTTTGAACATTCTGTCCTTTGTTTAATATAGAGCACATCCTTTAACCAATTTATTTATAATTTTGTCAAAGCGATTCTCCAAATGCAATTTACTTCTCCCATAAAGACGGAGTCAAAAGCAGCAATTGGGAATAAGTTTGTTCAGCTAATCACATTGTCAGATGGCTGCTGCCAAAAACTTCAGCAGCTCTCGATGGCTGTGAAACGAACTCATTACGCGAAACTGAGAAACTGAGCCCAAAAACGCTGAGGCACTCTTAAAAAGTGGCGCGATGCTTATCAGCGCTTCCACCAAACTCCCAAACTGATAAAATATTTAAAAAAAAAATAAAATAACAACAAAAGGAAGCCAGGTTCGCTCCATGCCATGGCTGCTGCTGTTGTTGACAGGCTCCAAAGCCAAGGAGGAGCAAAAACAAACAAAAAATAGTCACTTGGTTGGTTGGCGACGCGTTTATTTAAAAATCGATCGCATCAAAAGAGCCAGAGCAAGAGCCAGAGCCAAAGGCTACACAACAATGGGGCACAGGCGAACGAAGCGAAGCTGCAGCCAAAGGAGGCGCTGGAGCTGGAGCTGGAGCTGGAGCTGCAGGCCCAAGCCGAGTGATAGACAGACACAAAACACAAGCCCAAATTCCAGAGCACCGTCTCCAATAAATTTCGTTAAATGCGCACGCGTGCGAGCAACAATCGCAATCCCAATCCCAAAACCCAAAACCCAAACCCAAACCCAGCAGCGAGGATCGAGGATCGACTGGCCAAAAGCAGCAGCAGCAGCAGCAGCTACTAACTCAGTTAGCAGCAGACAATTGCGATGGACATCTCTCTCGCTGGGTCTCAATCCATTGTGTGTAATCCTCGTCTCTGCCCCGCATTTGGGCCAACTCCTAACAAGCTGATGAGACATGAACGCGCGCGCTTACCAAATTCCAAGATGTCAACACAAAATCACATTGTGCGCCATTATTTGCTACACTGGCGGAGGCATCTGGAGCAGGATCGCAGGTTAAGGCTCTCTCGGCTCTGGTTCTGGTAGCTGCAGCTAATGCAATGCAGTGTCGTCGTGTCTCATATGCCATAAACATAAATAAAGGCACCTACCGACTCCTCCAGCAGACTGCAAAAGCACAGCACACAGCCAAGAAAAGGCTCGCCAAAAATGTCGCAAGAGCAACAACAATAAGCACAATGTTGCTTCAATATTATGGATGACAAAAACAGAAAGGGTTCAATGATGCAACAACAAAGATTCAATATCACAATTGGATTTGGAATTGTGATCGAGTCAAGTTAAATCAATTTCATGCATAAACAATAAAATAAAAAAGAATATAATTGTGACAACTCTTTACTTATAATTTTAATTTGCAAGCAACTAAAATTGCATTTCTTACCATTTCTATATCTGCGCTTTAAAAAACAACAAGTGGGAAAGGATTATCTTCGGCGTGCCGAAGATTTTATACTCTTTTCGAACCTTTAGACCATTGTCACTCAGCTACTGCAGCACTTTCATGTGCTGTAAAAATTGTTATCATGTGAATTTAAATTTTCTTTTGAAATATTAAATTTATTTCCAGTTGTATGGCAGCTATAAGATATAGTGGTCCGATCCGGCCGGCTCTGACCAATGTGCTGTCTCATTAAATAATAAGTATCTGTGCAAAGTCTTATCCCGTTAGCTCAAAAACTGAGGGACTAGCTTGCATACATACAGACAGACAGACAGACGAACAGACAGACAGACAGACGGACAGACGGACATGGCAAGATCAATTTGTTTTGTCATTGTAAGCATACTGGCAGTAGCTTTTGGGGGTCTCCTTCTATGTGTTACAAACTTCAGCTCAAACTGAATGTACTATTTTCTTCGAAAAGAGTATAAAAATACAATAAAAAAATTTAATATGATTTTTCACGTCGAATTTTTAATACAAACATTTAAAGAACAGTTTGAGAACGTTGCAAATCGCATGGAAAACAAAGTCGGAAGCCAGAGTTTTCCATCAAAGTGTTTTGGAATTTCTTATAATTTAAACACAATTCACTTCTAATAATATTCAACGATTAGTCCGATTTCTCAGAGCCGCTCAATTGTTCCGCCTTCTGCTGCGGCTCCTGCTCCGCATCTGGAGGCATATCAACCTCGAACGCATCAATTTGATTGCCAGGCACCACAACATTGCCACACACATAGAAGGCATCGCAATTGTCTAGGACTATATTCTGATCGCGATCCGTGCAGCTATAGATACCCATTAATGTCATCTTGTTCTTTAAGGTGACTCGAACCATGCGTCCCAACCATTTCTTCAGATTCTGTCTGCCTTGCGATACTTCTTGATTCTCATCATCGCTCCGACTGGGTTCATTGGTGAATATAATTGGAGTGAACTTGGACTCAGCTTTGGGCATTGTTGGCGTTTTCTCGTTTACTTCTTTAGTGGACATTTTTATACAATTTTATTAAATTATTTGTGGTGTGTGTTTTGGATATCAGAGAATTTTGTGTTTTATTGCGAGGATAGCTTGCTTAGCTTAATAAGTTGATTCAGGTACGAAATAAGTGTGCATTTTAAAATGTTGAAGCTTGAGTCAAGCATAAATAACTAAAATTGTAGCTTGTAAAGTGCTTTGTGAGCCCTTTTAAACCTTTCAACTTACAAAACTCCGCCAAAACTAAATCTATTTTTGAGCTTTCATGGTTTTTCCTCTACATTTATTCTGCAGTTCTACTTTGTTCTACTTTAAAATATCATATATTTTGTTTTTTTTTGAAAAAACAATATACTCCCCCTTACTGCTTTTGGAGAAATTTTTGTTTATAACTTCATTTTTTGGCCTAAAAACCGGCTAAGATTAACAAAAATTTTAGCTTGTAAAGTGATTTTAAGCCTACATAAATCCGCCAAAAATGAACCGATCTTAAGGCTTGAGACCAATTTGATCATGGTTTTTCCCCTATATATATTCAACATTAAAATTTATTCCAAACATTATCCTCATTGCAAAATTCCACAGTGTTTTGTTATTGCAGTGTAGTAATTACAATATCTTATTACATTTCTAGTTGATATTATTTTATTTGCATTCGCAACTTACAATATGCTATCCTATTTGGCATCTTCATGAGTGGCACCTCGGGCAGCATTTGGTATCCTGGACTTCTGCTCATATGCTAATTCCTTGACAAGGCCCCTCGGTCAGCTTGAGGACTGAGCATATCGCAGACGTGGATATCGTTGCCGCAAATCTTCGCATTTGCCCAAAAGCTGCACACAATGCGACGAGAGGCGCAACAAAAGTGTCGCCATCCTTTTGGGCATGTAAAAGTCGCTCGATCGGCACATGCAACTGTTGCTCTGTTGCTCTGCTGCAGTTTCAGTTGCAGCTTGGACAGCAACAGCAACAGCAGCAACAACAACAAGAACAACACGAATGCTTATACACGTTGTTCGTGTGTCCGTCCACGGAGCCGTCCTTTGATGACCACAACAAACTGAAAGCCGGCACAAGTCCGCAGTCGTCTGCGCAACAGTTCAAAGTTTTGAGGGCCCGCTGCCAATGCCAATCGGATCGGAGCGAATAAGGTAGCCAAGTAGCCGAGTAGCCAACTTGGCCAGTTGCAATTGTTGCTGCTGCTGCTGCTGCCATTGCCAACATTCAGCACGGCAACAGCATCCCATCCCAGATCTGTGATCTCAACAAAAACGTTGCCAGCTCTGCGGCTGCCACATCGAACAAAAGCATTCGGCACAGATCAAATTGGATTTACATTGCCAATTGCCCCCGGAAGGTGCCATGACTAACATATGCAGCTTGTAACGCCTCTCTATCTCTGCTGTTGAAGTCTCTGTCTCGGTTTCTGTCTCTGTTCCACAAGTGTGTGGGGGTAGTTTTAAAATATGGCATATGATTCGGCTTTTTAGCGCGGGGAAAAGCGGTTTAAAGTGTGCTGCACAATAATTATAATATATGTTTTGATAAATGCACATATTTATGTAGTATTTCATAGATGTATACATAATTTGACAATTTATGAAATATATATTTAACAACACACACAAATATATATTATTTTATCCAGGCATATGCCAGATCAGCAAGTTCAGCAATATCAATTAAAAGAAATTGAGTTGGATTTTTATATGAAACTTAACAAGTTCAAAACTGAATACAAAACAATGATAAATAATGATGATAATGGTTTCAAAAGAGACATTAATTCCATTTTATAGTAATAATATAATATAGTTATAGTTTCCTTAAGCCCGATTTGTAATTTTATTTCGTTTTTAGAAATTCGAATATTATTCAATGTAATTTCCACTTGTTTGATAGCTTACAATTATTTAGCTAGTTGTTACTATTATTAAATTAAGTTTTATTTGATAATATAACTTATTAATTATTCGAAAAAACTACTAAAATCTTGTTCTAGTGGCTGAGACCAATTAAATACTTAGCTTGTTTGCCCATTTCAGCTATTGTTTGTTTGAGTATTTCTAATAATGTTTAATAATTATTTATTTAATATTAGTTTATATATTATTATTATTGTTGTTGGCCAATTTCAAAATCAAAATATTTAATAATTAATAATGAATTAATAAATTATATTTTATTATTATTATGGTATGCCAGATATTGATTTCCAAAAATGTTAAAAATATTTAGTTTGGTATAAGTAATTATATTTTAAAAGTCAAAATTTGTATAAAAATGTTTATTAATTATTTATTTAATATTGAAATATATATCTATATAATTATACATATTATAACAATTTGTCTATCATTTAGCTATAATTATTGAATAGGATATTCAATGGTCGTCGAAAAGTGTTGGCTTGAATTCAACAAAAATGAAAACACAACAACAGCTCCCGACAGTGGCGATCGATCGCATTTGATATATTTGCTCCTCGAGCTGTGGCCTCAGCTTCAGCTTCAGCTTTGGCTTTGGATCTGGCTCTGGCTCTGGTGGCGATGGCGATGGCGTCGCCAAGCCGCAGTCTGAAGTCTGCAACCTCAGCATGCACTTTTTGCCCAGTTGCTTTGTTGTCCATCCGCCGTCGTCCTGCTGCTGCTGCTGCTGCTGATGTTGCTGCTGCTGCTGGTAGCTGGTTGCAGTTGCAATTGCCGTTGCTGTTGCTGCAGCTACACCTTCGCAGCAGTCAGCAGTCAGCAATGTGGTTGCTGCTGCCAATCCTTGGGCACAGGCCGCTGAGCTCGACGTAGTGTTTATGTCGTTTATGTGAAATATCAGCTGCTCATGTTGAGAATGTTTGCTGCCTTGTTGCGTCTGCCACTTTTTGTTGCCTGCTGCTGCTGCTGTTGTAGTTGCTGCTGCTGCTGCTGTTGTCGTTGGCGTTTGCTGTTTTTGGCCTGCAGCCTCTAGCGAACGTTTTGTTTATGGCACTGGCAGGCATTGGTCAATGCTTGGCTGCTTGAATTTCAAATCTCATGCTCCATGTACATTTGTACCCACTCACATACTCCCCAACTGCCCAACTCCTCAACTGCTCAACTCCTCCTACAGTCTGCCGTTAAACTAAATTATTGCAAAACGCTGGCGTTTATTTCCATGCATAGATTTGCACAGCATTTCGGGCTTTTGCACTCAATAAAACTTTAAATAAATATCCGATCACAAATCGAGTTGATCGTGCGTCTTGTTTGGGCTCAAACGGATGCACATCCAGATGATCGTCAGATGAACGGGATTCCGCTTATAAGATTATCAAATACTAAACTATAAGCCTTAACTCTTTCCAACTTGAGCCAAACAAGTTGCTGCTAGCTAACAAAATTTCAGAATATTCTATAAATACACAAGATATTCGAATTCCTTCTTTTTTTTGTGTATTTGATGAATTCTGTGCGGATTCTATTTTATAACAATTTCAGCTCGATTTATGAGTTGTTTTAATATCAACACAAATTGTGTCGTCGCATTTATTTTTGGCGATTATTTATGGTCTGCTCCACAGTGGCAACTGAATGACGACAATTTCTGAGTGGAGACTTTCCATTTACCCCCCAATCTTACCATAGAAGATGCATCCGCTGCTGATTGAGCTAATTGTCTTGGGCATTTGGATGTTTTGGCTGCGTGGCCTTTTGTTCTAATTTTGTAAAACGTCTCATAATGAAATGTTTTTCGGTCAATTTGAAAATGTTGTGTGCGCTATAAAACAAATATATGACAGGCAGTGGCAATAAATATGCCCAGTTTTAGTTTCCATCGCTCCCAAAGAGCTGATTCAATGATCAAACTGTCTGCTCCGAAGCGACAAAGCGTCGCGGCCAAAACTTATAAATAGTGGGTGTTTCTATTTCTTCGATTGGCTTGATTGTGATTTACAGCAATTTTTATATTTATTCAAATTTAAAGATACATACATATAAACACACACATACAGACGCACACTCTCTCTCTCTCTCCAAATGCTCAACGTTTTGGGGGCAGATGTGTTTTTATATTCATTTTATTATGTAAAATGCCTTTCACGGACCATCAACGCAGCTCATCAGCATTTAATTATGCAGCAATCAAACATCGAAATCGAAATGGCAATCATAAAACGAGCGCAAAACTATTTTCTGCCCTCTCACTCCTCTAGAATTTGCACCCATCTCTCTCTCTCTCTCTCTCTCTCTCTCTCTTTTATTCTCTATGTGTCGCTAGTAAACATATTTACGCTCTCTTTAACAATTGCTAGCAATACTAATTGAAAATTTAAAGCAAAACTCAACTATGTTTCGCACATTAGTATCGTGGGCTGAGACTTATGGTTTTTATTTCAAATATTTAAAAGTAAACTTATTCCATATAACATCTATATTTTTTCTAAATATTGTTTTATATATTCAGAAAAATTAGCTTCAGTTGCACAGATATACTACAACTTGCATTGCTTAAGGTAGTTTATATTAATGTTTTTCAATGTGAAAATGAAATATTACAATTAATATAATATAATATAATACTCTTAAGACAGCAAGTTGAATACCAAATATTGTACTATCCATTAAATAGACATGCTCCCATTTTCGAAACCATATATATTTTGTGTATTCGGATTCAAATCACTTGCGGAATGAGAAGTTATTGACCAAATTATAATCAAAAACGAACTCTCTTATCAAATATTTGTGATTTTATACATTGTGCAATGTTTACTTTCACAAAATACTTTTTCAATCCGAATCCATAGATAATATCGCATTGACTACTATTAATTTGTAATTGCTTAGTTGTTAATTGCAATCGTTCCACTGTGCTGCGTGGCAGCAAGCATTGAACTTGGATGAATGCGACGCTGCCACAAGGCGGCAGCTTGCACCCATTTGTCTTGGCTGCAGGTCGCATTGTTCTGGCCTCGCCCTTGCTTGTTTTCCCCCTGTGGCAGTTCGAGGGGGGAGGGGGGGGGCTACCAGAATTTTGGGGTGCAGGGAAAGCAACGCATCCATCCGTCAGTTTTTAATATTTTTCATTTGCGTTCTCACTTGTTATTTATTGGCTGCCGCTGCCCCAAACGGAGCTGTCAACTCAACGGAGACGTCTCCTTCTTCTACTGCTGCTGCTGCTGCTGCTGCCTCTAGTTGACATCCACTTGTCATTGACTGCAGCAGCAGCAGCAGTTTGCATGTGGTGCAGTAGCAGTTGCTGATGATAATGATGATGCTGCTGCTGCGGCTGCTGCTGGTGTTGCTGATAATGATGTTGCTGATGGCTCCTCCTGCAACTTTATTTGCTGTGAATGCAAATTTTGTGCAAAAATTTGTCGCTTGGATGCAATTAATAAAAAGTTGGCGCTCTTGTTGCAACTCCCTGGCAGCCCCTGCTGCAGATGCTGATGCTGATGCTGCTGCTGCTGCATCTTTCTCATGTTGTTAATATTTTGTAAATTAATGTTCGATGCAAGAATGCGGACGTGCAAACACACACACACACACACACACACACACACACACACACACAGCAGCAGCATATTGCTGCCTGTCTAAGCGAATGTTGCCACTGCTGCTGCTGCTGCTGCTTCTTCTTCTTCGTCTGTGGCAGGGCCAACAGTTTTTATTGAAGTATAACATTAAATTTGGCATTTCCACTTGCGCCTTCTGTGCGAGTTCTGCACATAAAATATCCATATATTATTTGCGTGTTTTTTACGTTTTGTTCCTTCACTGGCGTCGTCTGCTCACTTTTGTCTGAGCGCAGAAGCAAAGGAAGAAGTCAGCAACGATTTGCACAAATCAGAGCCAATTACACGAGCAAAGCAAATGTGCTGACAGTTTTACAACATTCAACATCAGCGTCAATTGTTGATCGAGCGTATTAAGTTGCTAATTTGCTTAAACACATTGAACACAATATCTGAATATTATGATATACATTTTTATTTTAATAAAATGTATACTAATAAATGTCTAATAGTATTAATTTAAGTAATTTAAGTATCCAAAGGAAAATACTACAAAAGCTTACAGCAAAGGCATTAATAAATTAAGGCATATTTTTATATTACCTAAAATATCCAATGAAATGAACAGAATAAAGAAACTTAATATACAATTAAATTGAACTACACTTAAATATTATGATATACAATTTAAGTTAAATAAAATATAGGTTATAATATAGTATACAATATAGTATATAATAAAAAACGTAGTAAAATCACATATTTATTTTTAGTAATGAATAAGAATCAAGACAAGGATAAAAATAAATCAAATAATATTTTTTTGAGCTTTAAAAAATTATCATTGGACTTACTTTTTTGAATTATTTTCAAGAAAACCTATTACAATTAAAGCGAAAATGAAAAAAAAAACTAAATATATGCTTAAATTAAATAATAGAATATTCTAAATGTATTCATTCCATATCCACTAAAACTTAAACCTGGTCATTGAGTGTCTAAAAAATAAACGAATCTTAGTCGTCAGCGCAACACATTAAAATTTAAATTAAATAAACTGATAAATCACTAGGTATTCGCTTAAAATAAATGCAATATTTCACACAATCAAATCTTGTTTATTAATAAAACACTTTGCAACTATTTGGTTGTTCAACAGCTCTCTTTGAGCGCTAATCCTGCGGATCAGTGATTCTGTTTTCGCAAGCGATCCCATCGAGATCTCCATTGAGCATCTGTCTATCCGGTGTCCGTCCGTCTATGTTAACTTGAGGCTGAATGACAGCCAACATGCCGAGCATTTTCCACATACACATGTTCGCATTCTATTTTCATTTCGGATGATGAGGAGAACTCAAGGCGCTAAGAGTATAGCAAATACACGAGTATTGTGCCAATTTAACATAATGATTTATTAGTTGCTGTATTTACCAAATATTTGTTCTTTCACAACGAGCTGAAGATCAAGACGAACCACAGTGAAACCACCCACGCAACGAACAAATCCACTGAGGCAGCCAAATGTCTCCGAACTGCTCGATGGGGTCGTCCAACGGGAACAGCTCCAGAGGCGCATTTTGGCCAATTTACGAGTGCGTGGACAGAGTTATTGATGAGTGGACAAACAGAGGGGTGAGTGGGGGTGGGGCTGGGGGTTGGGATGGGGCTGCTATACACTTGGTGAGCGAACTAAGTGCATTTCTTGTCGCCTGACCAAAATGCGGAAATTCAAATGCGTGGGCTGTTTGAGAATTGAGCGAAGATCCGGGTGATCCGGGGGCTACGAGTGAGTGTGAGTGTGAATGTGAGTGTGAGAGTTATGTTAATTGTTGACACGTCAATTTGAATCACGACTTACACTTGTCCAGTCGCCACTCGCATGCGGCGATTATTTACGATACGCCGGGTGAAAATCGCAATTATCATTTTTTATTATGATTTAATGGCCTGACCAAAAACTCGAGAATGAAGGCGAAAGCCAACAGCAACAGCAACAAAAGCAGCTGAAGGTGGCCGAAAAGAACAGAAAAATGAAAGAAAAACACTTGACGCGAAATGTTTTCCATATACACATATATGACTGAGTATATACATATTTAATTTTTATTAATTTTCACGCATCATCGGCAAATATTTCACGATGATGGAAGCGTTTTTTTCACTCTCGGTAATTGTCGCCGCTAAGAACAACAAGTTAATTAATTTGGCTAAATGATTTCGCTTAATGGGTACAACATGTTTAATGGCACTTTCGGCGCTTTTGTCAAAGATGAAGAGTCCTCATCCTCATCGAGACAGGCAACAACACAAACCGATAAATGACTAACCGAGCACCGATTTTTGAATACTATTTGCTAAAGTGCGAAAGAGACCATTAGTTTTAAATATGCGCATTCTGTATTTATTAAATACTATTTATAATAGGCAATACGCTATTTTTACTCAATTAATATTGTGCTTGTTGAAACTATTAAGATGCTAAGTTAGATGCTAAAAAAGCTTGATAAAATTGGACTGTTTCGTGGCATGAGCTTAAATTGAAATTTTCCATACTAGATAAAAGTTTATACAACTTAAAACAACTTGGAAAATTTAAAGAATTTTTGGAATACAAGCAACAATGCTTGAAAGTGAAAATAAACAATTAACTAAAAGCTTCTATTAAGTTTCTTAAGCAACAAATCTAAAGATAACGAAGTTTGTAATAAACTAAATGAATCTGCGCTGCCTAATATTATTTTTATTAATTTATCATTTATTAAGTATTTGTTTATTATTTACTTTTTCAATTATTATTTCTTTAATTTTAATTGCTTTTTTATTTATATTTGTTCATTATTTTTATTTTTATTAATTACTTATTAGTTTTTTTAATATTATTTTTGTGCTCGATATTTATTTATTATCTATTTATTTTTTACTATTTGTTTATTATTTCTTGAATATTTAATTAATAATTATATTTTATTTCCTATTTACATCGAATTTATCTAGACAATTTAATTCGACAGTCAGACACAGAAAATTAAATTTAAAATAAAATTTTTAATTGAAAAATGTATGATAATTTAACAAAATAGTTGAAATTTAAAAAAAACAAGTGGGGATGGATTATCTTCGGCGTGCCGAAGATTTTATACTCTTTTCGAACCTATAGGCAATTTTCACGCTGCCAACTGCACCACTGAAATTTCATAAGCTGTACAAAATCGTTTTGTCGCGTAACATTTTTTTTTTTGTTCTAAAAATATTTATATCATTGCCAGTTGTATACCAGCTATAAGATATAGTGATCCGATCAAGCCGGCTCCAACCAATGTGATGTCTTTTTGAATAATAAGTATCAGTGCAAAGTTTCATCGCGATAGATTAAAAAACATGGGATATATGGCCAAAACCGACTTCGAGTTGTATGGCAGCTATAAGATATAGTGGTCCGATCCGGCCGGCTCCGACCAATGTGCTGTCCCCTAGAATAATAAGTGTCTGTGCAAAGTTTTATCGCGATAGCTCAAAAACTGAGGGACTAGTTTGCATACATACAGACAGACAGACAGACGGACATGGCTAGATCAATTTGTATTGTCATTCTAAGCATACTGGCAGTAACTTTTGGGGTCTCCGACGCTTCCTTCTATGCGTTACAAACTTCAGGACAAATTTAATATACTATTTTCTTCGAAAAGAGTATAAACAGATTGAAAATTATAAAACATACTTCTAAGGCATTTGGAATACATGGCAAAAACCAAAAGAATTTATTCAAGATACTATATATAAGAACATGGAGGCAAGCATTATTTGAGTTCAAAGTCAAACCTTAGCTCTCACTCCACTTTGAGTTCGCCCCACAAATTGACACATACTAGTTAGTTCATTAGGGTAGTCCCTGGTCGGTTCATTCTCTCTCTCTTTCTCTCTCACGCTCTCGCTCTCTCCTTCTTCGTTTAGGCAGAGACCGTTTTTAGCAATTTTGCGCAAAACTGTCAAAATGACAACTGTCAAATATTTTCAGCTGCGAGCAAATGTTGAAACTCATTAAACAAAACGACAACAACAACGACAACAACAAAACTGCAGCGACAAAAAGTTGGCTCTAATTAGAAATAAATCGAAAATGTTTTTGCAGTCCATTTACATTTTGATGTCAATGCTCAAAATTCAAAACCCATTTCCATTTCCATTTCCATTTGGATTTCGATTTGAGTTTCGGTTTCGGTTTTGGGCTTCGTCGCAATTTTTCGCTCAACAATTTTCAAAATATCAACTGTCAAATTTTTGCAGCAAATGTAACTCACATTTCTATGACATGTGTGTGTGTGTGTGTGAGGGGGCGGGGGGTGTGGTCTGGGATTTTAGATTGCCATTTGCCGCAGAGCACATCGTGCTGACAATTTTTTGACACAGCTGAAAAATTTGTGCAAATTTCGTCTCATTTTTTGTTCGTTGCTGTCTTTTGTTTGTTTTGTTTCGAAAATAGCAATTCGGGTTTGTCAACTGTTGTCTGGGGGCAGTGTGTGTGTGTGTGTGTGTGTGAGTGTGAGTGGGCGTGGCACTTGTACATAATTATGGCTGGCACTTCATTCAGCCTGTCCAAGGCTACTTATTCCCATATCTTTTTGGGGGTAGTCTGCCCGCTGACAATGCACAAAACAAAGGACCATTTAGGACTCGTGAGTACGAGGTATATTCTCGTATTTCGGTAGCTTGGGGAGTGTGTTGACAATTTGACAGTTCATCTGCTTTCAGAATGTGCAAAGTTTTCCCCAATAAAGAAGGCACACTTCAAATATTACAATGGAAATAAGTATATGTTAGTCCTGTGGAAAGGGTAGCCCAATTTTTGTTGGCTTGTGTAAATGCTTTGTTTGCTATTCAGTTGTGAGTTAAAGCTTTGTTGTCTTTATTTTATAAATTTGCATGTTCACATATCAAGTTCACTTTTATCAGACAGCTTGTCGATCTTATAAAGATACATGTTTATTATTGTAAACTTAAAATTCAACCAAAAAGCTAATACAATAAAAATATATTACAATTTATAAGTTCTATAAATATCAGTATTATAAACAGTTCAAAAATTATACTACATATTTTTTTGATTTTTATATTGTACAGCAAATTTGTGTTAACTAAATTCAATGTAAGAAATTTTAAATTACATAATTGTTCTATGATGTAGAAAAAGAAGTGGCTTTTCAGTATTTTTCAGAGTTAATTTGAATTGATTGCTTATTTGTATAGCTGACAAATCAGTTGACAATATATCTAAGTAAGTGTCCATTATTTGTATATGCTCCCGTTTGTTTCTTCTTTTTATTGAAGCTGCCCGCACACGAATCAAAATGCCAAAAGGACCTGAGTTGCATTTGCAGTTTGCGATCCGAAAGCAAAAGTCGTAAAAATGAATTTTTAATGCTGCTCTGGTGCGTTGCAAGCTGAACGATAGATAGATGGAATAGGAATAGGACAGAATAGCAATAGAGGAGTATGCTCCTTGGTTGGGAGCCAAAACCATCATTTCAAAATATCGTATCGTAAATTTTCAAGTTAACATCAAAATTGTGAAAATTATGTACAACTCCCAGTAACAGCAACGAGGGCAGCCGAACGAACATTCATAACCAAATTTATTGCAAATAAGAAAAATGTCCGCCACAGGACAGGCAGTCAGACAGACCCAAACGAAGCACAAGACAGTGCAGGACGAAAGATACAGCAAACGAGAGAGAGCGAGAGAGAGGGAGAGGGCAGCAAATGGTGGCGAGGATAAGGCACAGCGCAGGACATTGGCGAGCTAAGGACATGGATGTGGACATGGACATGGCGACTGGGAGCAGTCACAGTCGCAGTCAAAGTAGAGTCATGTGGTCCACAGGACGACAGCAACAACAAGGACGCGTGTAGGTTCCCCTCGTCCTTCGTCCTTCGTGCTTCGTGGTCAGCAAAAATGCTCGGAAAAATAGATGAAAAGCAGAGCATAAAAAACATAAATTGACTAGAGCAAAAAACACACACAAGAACAACAAGCCAAGTGGCAAGCAAAGAGGAGCAAAAAAAGCACACACTGAAAATAACAAATGATGAAAGACAAACATGCGCCACAAGGATAACGGACGCGTGGACGGACCCACTTTGGGTGGGTGTCCTCGGCACAAACTTTCTGTGGGGGCTGCTTGGATGTTGGATGCGAATGGGGCGGCTGATTTCCATCAAAACAAACAACTAAGCCAACACTTGACGACCGAGAACCAAGAGCCGAGCACTGAGAACTTAGAACTGAGAACCGAGCAGAGAGAATCGCAGCAAATGATATCCTGGGTGGGTGTTGCTTTGGAATGTTTGTCAAACTTTGCAAACACAAAATGAAAGGGGTGCGCCCCATAGCCGAAGAATCTGTGAAACTTCTCGCATTATGTAACTATCTGACGAGGCCTCGTATAGAAATGTCAAAACCTTAAATAAGTATATATTCCTACTATGTAGATATCAAAAGAAAATTTCTAAGATATTCACTATGTGCATTGTTGGCATACACTGAAGAACAAATATATATAAGCTTTTTCCAGACATTGTTAGTTTGAAATGCTTGCTAAATGCAACTTTATCAAAGTCAAATACAATTAAATAAAGTAATTCAAGCAACTTAGAGAGCACGAGTTATTTTTGGTAGAACAATTACGTTTTCTAAGTTGGAAAATGAAAAAGACTTTGCACAAATATCTGAAAACTATTTTTAATGATAATGAAGAACTGGCTTAGTTTCACTTCAATACAATATCTGAAACATGCCAAATTAATTTCAAATTTATAGATTATATATTAATTTTCTACGCTAAGTAAATAATTCTTGACAACTTTTAGTCAAGATATGCGCAAGATTTTCTAACAAATATTTACGAATTATTTTTTATATGCTAACATGCTAAGTTTATTTTCCAAAAAATAAATTAAGTCTGTCTCTTGATATATTCTACATCGATATATATATATTGACATATATCAGACTTTATTCACTGATCTTATAACATATTGGCTGTGTTGTTGTTGTTGCCTTCAGTTTGGAACTACAGTCATCACTCCGATTACTTTCTTGAAGGGTCTACAGATACAATCCTGTTGGGTTTATTTCTGTAATGGCCAACGAAATTGACGAAACGTCCTTGTTTCCTTTTTATGATTTGCTTGTACAAGTATTTGTATTTGTATTTGTATAGAAGTACTTCTATTGGCTGCAGTCAATTTTCTTTTTTGTGTTTTCATTTTTTTGGCTTTCTGTAATTTGTGTTATTTGGCCATGAAGTTGATGGCTGGCTCGTTTGTTTGACATTCCGCAGGACATGGCTGCGAACCCAAGAACCGAGCGGCTATAGCATATTTTATTTGCCCTAATGATAGCGCACAAAATGTCTCCAAGGGCCAAAGCCAAAACCAAAGCGAAAGGCAAAAGGAAAAGCCGAATAAGAAGCAGCAGAAGCAGCCATAAAATGTGGAATTTATGTTTGGCTTTCCTTTGTTTTTACTCAAATCGTACATAGATTATACAGAATTATGACGAGCGCGTGTCTATCCATCGAGCAGGACAATGGCACAGGACTCCAGAATAGCGGGGGTTGTCCTTATCGCCAATGTCCAACGTCCAACATCCAACGTCCTGTGCAAATAGTTTTCATAAATTAATTTTATTTCGCTTGTGTTTTTGGGTACGGCTAGCAATTTTCCCAACTGTTTCATATTTCTTTCCTAATTGTGCGACATTTTCGCTCTCTCACTCTCTTTCTCTCTGTGGAAATTGACGTAAATTAGAGCACTTTGTGTCGATTTGCGACGATTTGCTCGACAAACGCTGCTATCGGAAATTCATAAATATTTATGTATACGACCAGTTGAGTCCATGGTTTATGTACAGTGTATATGTACAGTGTACACTGTATATAGTATGTACAGCTATAGTCTCGAATAAATTATTTCTAGCAAGACAGTTGGCTCTGAAGTATTGAGCATAATATCATATAAGTGATTTAGAGTCTAGATACAAAAATAGAATAGGAGCGACTACATTTTTCGTGCCTCATACTTTAAAAAGATGTTTGCCTCTGTTTACTTAAGTTTCGTAGAGTTGCAATTTTGCTAGGCTTATAAATCAATATGTAATTCTCAATATAAGCCAAAAAGTAGTTTCTTAAGTATTTAAGTACTTGATTTCTATATAAAAGAAAATTAAAGTAGCAATAATAAACAAAATAGTATTCTATATTAAATAAAAAACAAATGGTGAAGGATTATGCTCTTTTTGAATGTCATCAAAAGGAAAAAGAAAGCGAAATCTTTAAAAACATGGGAAATATGGCCAAAACCAACTTCCTGTTGTATGACAGCTACAAGATATAGTGGTCCGATCCGGCCAATTCCGACGAACGTGCTGTCCCTTTGAATAATAAGTCGCTGTGCAAAGTTTCATGGCGATAGTTCAAAAACTGAGGGATTAGATTGCATACATACAGACAGACAGACGGACAGATATGGCCAGATCAAATTGTTTTTTCCTTCTAAGGTAACTTTTGGGGGTCTCCTTCTATGCATTACACACTTCAGCACAAATTGAATATAATAATTTCTTCGAAAAGAGTCTAAACATTCAAAAAGTACTGAATAAATGCCAATCGGAATGCGATTCTCAAAAATATATGGAAGAAGTGAGTTGAGAATTACTTTCGAGTCAACTTTGGCTGTCATCAGATTTGATAGTTCCGCATGGTCCGCAACTGTTGCTGTCCGTCTTGATTTGGAAGCATTTGGCACATAGCCTGACAGGCTGATATAAATGCGCCCCAACATTTGAGTGTAATTTGCGCCCATCCTGCAAATGTCCAAAAATATCAAGGCGCTGCTGCATTAATTATGAATAGAACAATTAATCTCTAATTATGGCTGAACATCTGTCATGCGAATTATTAGCGCAAATGAAAAGCATTCAACGGTGAAATGTTTGCCCCCTTCGCTCTCTAGAGATCGTGCTGACGACCTCACAGATCATGCTTGGGTTGGGTTCTCTCTCCCTCTCTCTCTCTCTTCTCTCTCTTCTCGGCTGATCGGATTATGACAAGCAAGCGACACAGCACGACGAAGACGAAGACGAAGACAGAGGACGGAGGACTGAGGACAGCCTCCGATTCGATCCGATCCGCAGACTGCATCCAACAAGAGCAACAACAAAAAGCCACTCATGAGTTGGACGCCTTTTTGGCGCATTTGCAGACAATGTTGACGACGCCAACAGATGCAAACTACGAGGGGTATACAGGGCGGCAGGCATACACTGGCGACTAGCGACTGTGGACTGGCGTTGATTGCCGCTTGATTTGGATTAAGTGAAAATTCATTAGATAATTTTCAGTCGGAGCGCTCTGTGAGGCGCACTACCGCAGTTGGGAGCAACTAAGTATGGCGATTAGTTTATATTAGCGCCACGATTTCGAATGGATTCCACAACTCGTCGATAGTCGATAGGCGAGCGATTAACGTCAGGAAGTCTGATGTCTGCAGTCAGAATGCAATCGCATTGTAAGCTCATTAAGTCGTTGACAAGTACACGACAAAATTAACGAGATAATATTGCTTACTTTGCTGTGGTTGTTGTTGTTGTTGCCATATCCATATCCGTCTTATCATTGATCGATATGCAACTTGACTTGAAAAACAGTTCTGAGTGTGTGTGCAAAAAACATTTTCTTTTCACTTCAATACTTTGATGAAATATTTTAGAGTGTATGACTTGAGAGTGTTCGAAGATTTTATGACATATACTATTTAGCACATATTTGCATTTATTAATTAAGTATTTTGTGATTATAATTTATTTTTCTGTGTCGACAGTAAATACTCACAAAATAAACATCAACAAAATGCAATAAATATAAAATATAAATGCAATATAAAAAAAATATATTACTTTATTTCAGTCTTTTCTAGAGAAGATTCAAAAAATTACAGCTGGAAAAATATCCTAAATGAACAATAGTAGCCAATAAAAATAAAAACAATGCTTCTAATTGTGAAAGAACTGTAGTGCTATTATTAATTAAAGTTTCCTTTTATATCAATCTCAAACTTTATATACAAACCTCATAAACTTGCGCTTGTAGCGCAATAATAAATATCGATTGTAATAACAGGCTATAAATGATTCTTAAATGTATATATACAATACAATTGTAAGTTCAATAGAAATGTAAATCGAGTTGCAATTACCAAATTGCGAATGTTTGCACACCTGCCACAAGCCAAAGTCAAACTGCGCAAAGATAAATCGCAAGCGAGGCAAATGGACATGCAAATGACTCAATGAACAACTGCAAGGAGGGCCATAAAAAAGCGAGTCCTGCAGCAAGTGCAGATGGAAAGGCTGAGTTGAGTAGAGTTGAGTTGAGTTGAGTAGAAGCTGCTGCCAACACAGTGGCAAGCTGTGTGCTCTGCCCTGTGTCCTGCCCAGGGCCAGCTGGAGTGATCAAAGCGGACAAGTGGACTCCATTAAAACACTAACGTCACGTCAAGGACCGAATGATGGATGTGCCTAAGGCGAAGTGAGAATCCAGCGCCAACTGCAGGCGCAAATGAGCCAAAAAAGCGAGCGAGCGCCACGCAGGACATCCATGTGCTGCACAAAGGACACGGAGCGAAGAGCAGCCAGCGACTGACTGACTGATGGCTTTGTTTTATGTCTCTGTGTGTTGTGCCTGCGATAACTGAGCTCTTGTTTGTTGGACGCAGTGCAACGCGGCGTATGTGTAATGTGTGTGTGTGTGGATGCGGATGCGGATGGAACTGAATACCAATCAGAGAAACAATTGCAATGGAGCGAGCGCTCTCTTTCTTTTCGTCCTGCACGCTGGACAGGATGTGCTGGCAATTTAAGTCAGACAGTCACTCACATCGCTGCAGGATAAACAGTTTGCTGCTGTCATTCGGGGCGTGGCAAACGCCTCCAGAGCGACACTGGCCAATTGGGCGCGCAGCGGGGAAGATGGGGCTGGGTTAGGGGCTGGGCTAGGGATTGGGGGTTGCGGAAGGAGTACGGAAGTGCGCCCTTTGCACCGCTCATGAAGTCATTCACTCAATTTATCGTTTGATGAATGTCCTGGCAGATAGTCGTGTGTGGCTACAGGATGCCTGCTGCTGTGTTGATGCTACAGGGTGTTGATGCTGATGCCATCACAACATGTGCACACACACACACACACACAACACACACACACACACACACACAACACACACATTTAATGGCCATTTGAGCAGTTGATAAACGTTTCGCTCGTTTGCGTTGATGAAATGTTGTCCTGTTGTCGTGTTTTGCCTCCATTGTCCTTGCTGCGGTCCTTGTTGCATTGTTTATTTATTCCAGGAGCATATGTGTGTCTCTGTGTGTCTGTGTGTGTGTGTGGCATCCACTGGCCATGCTTTTAGTTTTTGCCGCTTATTTCTAATTGTTTTTGCTTAGCTTTTTGCAACTCGTCCTTCGGCGCTGCTTTTTTGATTTATGACTGCGTGATCTTTTCGTTGTTTTTGGCAGCTGCGCTCTCTCTCTCTCTCCCTCTCTCTCTCTCTCTCTCTCTCTCTCTCTCTGTGTAGTCATCGCTCCATCGTCTGACTGCAATTGCGCTGATGACAATGACACTATTATGATGTCAGACAATGACAGGCGACATACTCATTCAGGACTCGCATCTCATGGTGGAGCTTTTTTGCTGTCTTTGCTGGTTTTGATTGATAGCAGGAATAGTTTTGAATAAATACCGAAATTAAGTTGAGACGGGTTATGAACTCGGTTTTTAAACAGCTCTCGGTCTGTGAAGGTGTTGTTAATTATAAGCACTCTATTTATTTTGATTATATTTTGTTGAAGATAATATTTATAGCTTTGTGATTAGTTTTCAATTGGAGTATGCATATATATTTCACTTCTAAATTCAGTCAATAACACTTAGTTACCTATATTTACTTTAGTAAGCCACAGGCATAAACCCCATTTCAAGTAAGTGCCAATAAATCAAAGCGCGAGTGCAAAATACAAAAAATATATGTGTACATATATTTTTGTAATCGACAAATCATAATATGACAACGGAAGAGAAACCAAAATTAACAAAAATGCGATAACAAATGACAATGCAAATGCAAAGCTACAAAAATAGAAAAAGCTGTTATTTTTTATGATAACTCAAATGCCGAAGAATAAATACTCTTGCAAATGTATGAAAAATAATAATACAAAATGGAATAAAGCTCATAATTAGCATAGATTGCTAGAGATAAATAAAAGTCGATATATTATTTAGTCAATATATATTTGTAACCAAAATTGTAAGCATTTCCAATTAAGAGACTAGTAACAATAATCTAATAAGCCCTGCAATAGCATAAAAACTAAGAGAATACAACCCACAAACACTTTTGGTTTTTAAATTTTTATTAAAAATGCATTTGCACCTTCGAATGGCGAGAGAAAAAAACTAAACAAAACTAAAATGAAAACCCTTGAATAACCCATTTTAAAAAATACTACGAAAAAAAGAAAACGTTGAGCGAACAACAACAACAACAATAACAACAATTCAACAATAATAATTCGCTTTTATTGAGTGTTTCTGATGCAATAAAAAACATTTCAGTTGCATTTCTCTTTGGCTGCTCGTAAAATATTTGTATACTCTCTAAAATTACAGCACAGGCAAAGGGGTATGCTGAAATTGAGAACAAAAACAGAAAAGTTGCGAATGCATAAAATATATAATTTCTGTTTAGCATACAAAATTTGAAATAATAATTAAAAAGCTAATAATAAATTAATGAATAAATAAATGAAAAATATCAACTAAATATAGAATATTGATACAAAAATCAGAACTTACTTAAGGAACATATATATATATATATATATATGTTCCTTAAGTATATATATATATATATATGCAGGGTATTTTTAAGTCGATCATCATTGATATGCTGCATTTTTATTTAATTTTGTTGTATTTCATTGACCAGAGCAGACCAAAATTTGAGGGCAACAAATGCAGCCAACGGATTGTGCATTTTGTTGTTGTATTGAGGTTGGGGTATACCAAGGGGGATGGGGATGGGGAAGGGGAGAGGAGTGTGGAGTGTGGAGCCAGGGGGGGCTGGGTCTATTAAAGCAACTTAACGAGCCAACAAATTACTACACGTCATAAAAGCAAATCACTAAAATATGTAGAAAACACGGCGACGGCTTGCTAAAAATAACTGTGAGTCGAAGTGAAGTGAATACTGGAGCGGGTGAATGAGTGAGTTGAGTGAGTGTACTCGTGAATGCCGCGACATAATCATAATGATTTAGCGGCACAGCTGCTGTGGGCAGCTTTACCTGGATTCATCCATGCCAATTTATGTGTTTTTTCGGGACACTTACGATGTGGTTGGATTCGAATTCAAAATGGGGTAATATTTAAAAATGTTAAAAAATATACCCAATTTGAAAATTAAAGTACATACAACTAAATTTATAAATTAATACAGTGCACGCTCGATAACGCGACCCAATTAAAACCAAGGCAGTTCACGGTAACAAAAGTATTTGCGTTTTCGTTTGCCAGAAAAGTATAAAGTGAATACATATTAACACATTTAAATTCACGTTTTATTGCTGTTTTGTATTTTAAATTGTTCCAATTGAAATACAGTTGTCTGCCTTCGGCTTCTCTGTAAATTCATATTATTTTGATTGACGCTTTGTTGCAAATGCAATTTGGAAAAACTGTTCACGTTAACAAGCGTTCACTGTAGTACAGAAAAAAAACAAAAATTAAATAAGAATGCGGATGTTTTACTTACACAATTAATAAATACATTATATATATATTTAAAAAAAATATTATAAGAGGTTTAATAGTTGAGAATACGTAAACAAAATATTATAAAAAAGTGATTTTGGACTTGAATATTTTATTTCCTATATTGCAGTCTGCTTACTTTAAAAACTATTCAGAAAATCGTGTTCATCAATTTTAGCTTGTTAGCTTTATTGAGAAGTTGACTTGTAGGACAATGGCTAAATTTGGATTGGTGTCTCCAACAGAATTGCAAGAAGCGTCTACTTTCTGCGAGAGCGTTTCCGCTTGAGGCTGCCCTTCGTGGACCTGGGCGTCGTCTTCGCTGGAGGAGCGGCTGCGCCGGCTGTCCCCGATCCGCGCACCATGGTCGAGCCGCCGATGCTGCCGTCTTCACTGTACATGGTGCGCACGGAGACACGCTGACGAGCCTGCTCCAGTCGCTTCTCCACGGACTCGCGCTTGTAGCGATGGATGCCGCTGTTGTCCAGCAGTTCGCCCTTCTGGTTCATGCGGCTGGCGTGCGGATGGCGGCGCATCCAGGTCCAGGGCTGGCGGCGATTGAAGGGCTTGTGCACCAGGATCGGCACCTGGGCGCCGTAATACATATGCTGCTGCTTGGCCTCCGGCTGCTTGTCCCTGTCGTAGCCCAGCTCGGGTTGGCTGGCTTTCACCCGGTCTTTGGTGGCACTTGGTGAGCCCCTCCGGCCTGATATCGTATAGGTGTACTCAGTCGCCAGCTTCCTGGCCACTTCCTTGTTCCTGCTCGACTCACTCAACGGCGCTTTCTTCAGATCCAAATTGGTCATGGCGTACATCAGGTCCTGGTAGTTCTTGCCGATGCCCACCTTAGTCTGCACCTGCTTGATGAGGTTCTTCAGATGGGCGCCCCGCACGGAGCCGCCAATTGTGTGGGGCTCGATGCCATCCAAGTCGAGCAGTGCATTCTTGTCCTCTTCAACGCCGGCATCCGACTGCCAGATGCCAGTGAAGGGATCGAAGGCATCTGCGAAAGTCTTGTCTCCAGCCAGGCCGGGCGGCATGCCTTCCAGCTGATAGTTTGCATGTATCTTAAAGCGACGGCGTCGGCCATTCTGACGGGCCCACGAGTCCTCGCCGAAGCCCGCCCGATCCGCTTTGTCCTTGAGCCGCTGCTGGTACAGTTCGTCCGGCTTCAGGGCCGAGCCGAAGAGGCTCCTGTGCGCCCCATTGTCCGATCCCTGGCGCTCCTTCAGCACACTCTGCAGTATGGCCAGAAGTTTGCGCAAGGACCTCGGATGATAGGGATTGCGCACATTGCCCTCGCTGTCGAAGATGCCGCAATAGAAGTCGCAGTCATCGTAGTGGGACAGCGGCACGCAACAGCGATTCCACTGGAAGCCACGTGGATTCAGCACCTGGCTGAAGTTCTGCATGGTCAGGGTGTACAGAAAGTCGGATACCGCATCCGCATTCAGACCCAGATCGCGGCCCAGCGCCATTACGATCCTGCGATTCGTGTCGTACCAATAGTCCTTCGGGCTGCTCCTGCGGCAATCGCAGCTCAGCGACTTACCGCATGTGAGCAATCGATACCGCTGCAGCCATTCGATCTTCTCATTGCTGCTCCGCAGCCACCGTCTGCAGCAATCCCTCTGCGGCGCTGAGGGCAACTGGCAACTGCCTGCACTGGCAGTTCCTCTGCCCAAATCCTGTACTCGATGTCGTTGGCGTCGTCAGTCGCTTGAAGCATTTGCCCAGATCGCCACAGAATGCATTCTTGGCCCAGCAGCCGCAGCCTTTCTTCAAGCAACTCATTTTGCAATTCTGCTGCGAGAAACCAAATGCGAAAAGTAAGTGATTTTCAAATTTGGAAGTCTCAATTCGGAAGTTGACAATTTGTCAACTTCGATAAAGCAAAGATTAATCGATAAATCGATAGATTCTTTGATAAGAACCTTACATTAATCTTGAACATATTTTCATTCACATTTACAATTTTTTAGAAACTTGTTTAGTATATAATTATTATTTAATTTAATAAAAAATAAAATAGAAAGACCATAAATCTTATTAGATTTATTAGTTATTAAAGAAGTTTCAATAGCCATTTCGTAATGCATTTTAAGCTTTCGAGATCTTACATTGAAAATCAATTTTTCAAAAGCATATAAGTAGAGATTTTCAAAAGCATTATAATTAAAAACATAATAAGTAATTCAATCAGTTAAATTATTGTGTGGTAAAATTATACTTGCCATAGTTATAACTCCAATTTTATAGAACTAGAATATATTTTTCAACCGATTCATTCACATATTCCAAAATTCATTTTGTATGCCTAAAAACCACTGTGCACATTCAGTTAATAACGCTACTTCATTTCGTTTGCCATATTGTACGTGTGGCACTTAATTGATAGCAAAAATGAAGCTACATTTCTTCTCGGCCGTATCAATTATTATCGAGTTAACGTTTGAAAATTGTCAATTAGACGAGAAGAAGTGAAGAGACAACTGAAAAATAAACGTCAACGGGAAGAATAATGCTCAAATAAAACATGTCATTTGTTTGCTTGTGTGTGTGTGTTTGTGTTTGCAGTAGCTACAACAACAACAATTAACGCACACAACAAGCCAAAGCAGCGCAGGCAAACAAACACAAAAAACAAAAAAAACGTAACAAGTCGCGCAACTAGCACAGCTCATTGGGTGCACAAGCGAGATGGCATGAGGCGCTGCTCAGGCAAGTGTGAGCAGCGCACCGACACTTAAAAAGGGGAAATCAAAAGCAAACTAAAATAAAAAGGCAAAGGCAGCAACAACGGCGAGAGAGAGAGAGAGAGAGAGAGCGAGCGCAAGAGCGCGAGAGAGCAACATTTCTGCTAGCAGGGGTAGTGTGCTGGGGAAGTGCTGGAACGCGCTGGCATTGGAACAGCGCAGCGTCTGCAAGAGGGGAAAGTGAGCACAAATGCCAATTGGCAAATGCTCTCGTGCTCATCAGTCGGATGGCAGCAGAGAGAGAGAGAGAGAGCGCGAGAGAATTGTTATTGTTGGCGCTCTGTTGAGCGTGCTCACACACACACACACACACACACACTCATAAGTGGGTGGGGGCGCTGCATGTGCAAACTTTTGCCGGCAAACGCCAGCAGCGACGTCAGCGCCAACGCCAGCAGCAGCAGCAGCGACGGCGACCTCTAACCTCACTTATTTACATTACCAAACGAAACTTAAAGCAAAGTTTTAGCTCAAAATCGTTCAGAATCGGAGCTTAGACTAATTTTGAATTGTTTTTTTTTTACTAATATTATATTCATTTGTTGTATTCATAATAATAGCTGTATTTTTATTGCCTACAAATTAGGTCTCTCTCCTTTTCTTCTCTTCTATTTGTTTTTGCTTAACTGTTAATTGTAAAATTTCGATTCCGATTGGAATTTCCATTTTTACTATTATTGGAATTTAGCAATTTCCTCGCAACAACAATCCAATCAGAATTATAATGCAAACTCGAATTTTGACATATTTCCAATGATAATCTTCATATAATTGCTATAGATACTATAATGGTATTTTTATTATATTATAATAATTGGTAGATTTTAAAAATTAGAACAAATTTTTAAATATTTTGACTATTTAGCAGATAAACGATGCAATTATACCTGGCCTTCAGAAATGCTATCAATATTATCAAACTATTAAAGTTGTTAGTCTTTAGAAATCTTAATTATAACACTTAAGCTCTATCTCTATACTCTCGCAAATGGTTTTATAATATTGTAACTAAGTTTATATAAATATCAAATACATATGTATGTAAATAGAACTTTTTTATTAGCATTTTACAAGCTGTTCTTTCTTGTCTGCCCTCAGCAATTTATTTTGTTTTCGCCTTTTATTTCTGGGCAAGAACCTTACAAGAATTTGACACTTTGCAGATGCTCAAAGACTTGTTTCCCAAACATTTACCGCTAGAGTAATTGAAACTTGCGCTTGCCCAACAATCGATAGTTGGCAATCGATAGATCACAGCTCGTTTTCGAATAGCTCATCTGATTTTATCAGCTCACGAACCGAAATGGACTTTGATCTACAAAAAGAAATACTAACAGCTCCAGCTGAGTGGAAAATTATGATTCGCAGATGATTAACACCTTCGCAATGGAAGCGATTCAGTGTTGAGCAGCGAGCATATATATGTATGTATATATATCGCAATATCTGATCCATCCGTTCGCACCTGAGTTCAATAGAGTTGTGAGTTCAAAGGTTGCCGCCAGCGCACAATACAAACAAATAAACAAATTGGAGGGCCATACACACACACACACATACATAAATCAATTGTTAATATTATAATGAGAGGCATCAACAGGTTCGTCAATAACAACAACAACAACAACTTCATCGTTTGAAGTCGGTCCACGGATGCGATCGCCTGGCCGGCCGCCTTTAATCTTTGGGGCCCCATCTTGATGGGCCCCACAATGGCTCCCAGTGAAAGATACTTCCGTGTCGGCAGCTTTGTGCCACGGTGTGGGTGGCAACCACTTTGTGGCGCCCACTGTATGCATAAGTACTACACCTAACACTTGGATGCACTGCAAAGAAAAATTTAGATGTGAATATTTTAATATTTTTCATATTTTATTTAAGCGCAAAATGACAAATTAAATAAAATAAAATAAATAAATACTTATTTGGCAAATTTCACATTTAGATTTTATATTAAAAGTATTTAATTTTAAAGTAGCATGTATTATAATAATTATATATTCAAATTCCATTTAACATTTTATTTATTATATTTTTAACACAAATCTCAACGAAATATTAAAAAAGATAATCGAAATAATCATAAACTATTTTGTGTAAACAAACCTGATACTTCTTATTATTTTATTAATTATGTAGTATTGCATTCACTTTAAGAAAATTAAATATATAAATACTTTATTATTTTGAATTAAATAAATATGCCACTTAAACTTAATTTGTTTTCTAACTTTACTTTAGTCACGTAGTAAATTTAATATTAGATTCTCATATCTTTATACCTCCTTATTATTATTAATTAAGTTCAGATATTTTCCATGCCTACTTTTTCGTTCAGTGTACATATTTATAACTGCAATTTATAATATTTTATTGACTCGCACCCTGCTCACTCGACAAAAAAAAAGAGGAGTGTAGAAGAAAATGCTTTGAACTTGTTCCATATGATGAAATTTATGTACAGTCAAAAATCAGAACGTAAATTGACTGAAATTATGCGTAAATAGAGAAAAAACAGTAGAACAATAGAACGGAAGGCAACGTTTGATCTTGTTGGCTTTGCTTTTCTTGCTGTTCGATGTGTCTTCAATCATATTTGTGTTTCCCGTCCCAGCTGAAACAGTTATTTGTCAAGACTCTACAAAACATATATATATTTCAAAAACATAATTTCATTTTTCTTTTTTTTGTGGTTTTTTCAGCAATAATGCATAATGGATCTGCTTATATAAAGGACTGTCAGAAGTGTGGCAGGAATCGGTATTATCATCCTGACATCGTGGAAGAGGAGTCGATGGCAGTTGTGACGAACCAAAACCAAAACAAGTGTGGAAGGATTATCTTCGGCGTGCCGAAGATTTTATACTCTTTTCGAACCTATAGGCAGTTTTCACTCTGCCAACTGCACCAGTGAAATTTCATAAGCTGTAAAACATCGTTTTGTCGCGTAACATTTTTTTTTTTGTTCTAAAAATATTTAATTCATTGCCAGTTGTATAACAGCTATAAGATATAGTGATCCGATCCAGCCGGCTCCAACCAATGTGATGTATCTTTGAATAATAAGTATCAGTGCAAAGTTTCATTGCGATAGATTAAAAAACATGGGATATATGGCCAAAACCGACTTCGAGTTGTATGGCAGCTATAAGATATAGTGATCCGATCCGGCCGGCTCCAATTAATGTGATGTCTCTTTAAATAATAAGTATCTGTGCAAAGTTTCATCGCGATAGATTAAAAAACATGGGATATATGGCCAAAACCGACTTCGAGTTGTATGGCAGCTATAAGATATAGTGGTCCGATCTGGCCGGCTCCGACCAATGTTCTGTCCCCTGGAATAATAAGTGTCTGTGCAAAGTTTTATCACGATAGCTCAAAAACTGAGGGACTAGTTTGCATACATACAGACAGACAGACAGACAGACAGACAGACAGACAGACAGACAGACAGACAGACAGACAGACAGACAGACGGACATGGCTAGATCAATTTGTATTGTCATTCTAAGCATACTGGCAGTAACTTTTGGGGGTCTCCGACGCTTCCTTCTATGCGTTACAAACTTCAGGACAAACTTAATATACTATTTTCTTCGAAAAGAGTATAACCAGAAACCCAATTCGAGGGGCATTCCGAAGGTGAAGCAGATGAAGGAGCTGGCGAGTCCTTGCTGGATTGCCGTCAGTGGCTATCAACTGGATCGCTTCTATTTGGTGTACTGCTTCTTTGTGGACATCGGACGGATTGTGGATAAGAGCTTCACCGATACAAATCTGATGTATCTCAAGTATTTGAGCATGATCGATTGCGAAATTGCACTCAGCTACGATAACCAGAAGATCGGCTACGGTGGCGATATACTCGTACAGGTTAAGCCAAAGAATCCAGTTCGCCTGGAGACCATTGTGGAGTCAGTTCATGAGCGTAGTTTGCTAACCGTTAACTCAACTAACACTTCACTTGAGGTCGAATGCATATGTACTATCAATATTGAAGAAGCGAAGATAAAGGACATAGTGCCAGAAGCTGTCGACATGGTTGCTGGAGAGAAAACTGTCGATGAGAAGTGTCCAGTAGCTGCCAAGAAGATGGGAATCCTTCAATGGCTGAAGCGTAAAATATCCTACATATTTTACTTTTATTAAAAACTATATCAATCAAATTACAAATTTATGTTTTATTTGACTTTTGTATCAAGACTTCGGCTCAATTACAAAACTCAAATGCCATATCAAAGATTGGGAGAAGCCTTTAGAAAGATATGATGAAGAGAAAGTATTATTAATCAGCATCCTTAGAGATTATTAATACTTGATTGAAAGTGTTAATCCTTTAACTTTTGTATAAATACTACGGCTCAGTTACAAAACTCAAATGCTATATCAAAGATTGGGAGAAGCCTTTAGAAAGATATGATGAAGAGAAGTTATTATTAATCAGCATTCTTTGGCGTCTTAAATCATATTTTACTTTACCAAATAGTGCTGTGAAAAGTGTCAATCCTTTGAATCAGCAAAGTTTGCTTTCGAAAAGAGTCCCTCATTGCTCAAATTTCATGTATTTACATGAATCCTGCCTCTATGTTATAATAATGTCACTGGCAATAAAATGGAAGTCGCATTGTTGTCTCTGGGGGCCATTTGCATGGCAGCGACATAACAGAATTTTTAATTACAATAAATCAATTTAAATAAAATGTAATTTTTCAATTTTATCAAATTGTCATTATGCGTAATTAATTCCTATGCACAAATGCATTTTAGTGGCCCCCCCTAGGGCGCCACACCATTGCCAGCCAGCCAGCACAGTGGCGCCCTCTGCTGTGTCGCGTCGGCAACCAAACAATTGTGTCGCGCTAACTTTTAGCGATTGTCGAAGCGATTATAGGGCCGCAGCTGATGGCCTAAAAAGGGGGCGTGGCATGGGCGGCGGTGGTTTGGGTAAATAATCGGACATTTGTTTTGTCAAAAATAATGCTGCTTAATTATTATATTTGTAATTTATTTGCGCCAACGCTTATCAGATCCAAATGCTAAAAAGTATGCGTGCTGCTTTAATCCCACATTAATCCCGCACAAAATGCATCAGTAGCAGCAGCAGCAGCAACAACAACAACAGCAGCAAAAGGCTAAAATAGAAATGACAGTAACAAACAACAAAAAGCAATTCAAATGCAGCGCATAGAATGCATAATTAATTTTTATTTTGATGACAACGTCATCGCAAACCAACAGCACCCAGTATCCCTATTTGCATCCGCCCTAACCTAACCTAACCTAACCTACATCCTATATGACAGGTTGCCAGTGTACCGCAATTATTTTGAATTGCACAACACTGGCCTGCAACTGACTCGACACCCACACATTCAAACGTACAACAAACTAATCATTGTGGTGTAGAAAAAGTATGCATTAAGGCTAAATCCAAAACCAGAGTTGAGTTTTTTTCATCGGTTTGCTTCAAGTTTAATACGTATTTGAGCAGACAAATTAAGTATTATTGATTTGGTTGGTCATCTGGTCAAATTAGTGAATGTGTCATTAAATAAAGCAAAAAACTAAAAAACTTGTGATGAAAATGCCAGGCTAGCAACAAATATCATAACAAAACAAAAAAAGCTGTATATGTTTTTAAAAATATTTAAAATTAAGCAAGTTATTTCGTTCGACACTTAGTTAAGAATTTGACTAATATTTTTTTCAAGTTACCCAATCAAATTTGATAAATTGTTAGCATCAATAAGTGCTTGCACCCATTTAATTGCAAAAGTATTTAACTAAAACAGAAAAGGATGCTTTGGAGATTGCCAAAAGTTACCTCCAGTATGCTTAGTATGACAAAACAAATTGATCTAGCCATGTCCGTCTGTCTGTCTGTCTGTATGTATGCAAACTAGACCTTCAGTTTTAGAGCTATCGCGATGAAACTTTGCACAGAGACTTATTATTCAAAGGCACAGCAGACTTGTCATAATTGGCCGTATCGTACCACTATATCTTATAGCTGTCATACAACTTGAAGTCAGTTTTGGTCATATATCCGAATTTTTTTAAGCTGTCGCCTTTTATTTCTTTTCTATATTATACTCTTCTATAGTATATGCATAAGTTGGGGAAAGTATATAATCTAAGGCACACCGAAGATATTCCTTCCGTACTTGTTATTTAAAAAGAAAGTATAAACATGTTTGATTAGAATTTGCTTATAGAAGTTTTGCACATTCAAACACAAAACATTTGTAAACTTATGAAAGCAATTATATATATTTATGTACACATGTGCACATATGTATATATTATATATATATATATATATATTTATATATGTATGTATATGTGCAAAAGGATGCCCGCCTGATGTTGGGTTAAAACGCAAATTAACCTCATTTGACAAAACAAAGCGAATCGCGGTAAAATGGATAATTTGTTAAATAAATTGTGCGATTTTATTGAAAGCATTAAATATTTGTTGTTGTCAGCGTTTTGCCATTTGCTGCACTGTAAACTGGTTATTTGCATTCGATAAATAACAGAAAATTAAAATTCTTTTGTTGTCTTTTCACAGTTTTGCATTACACATTTTCTTTTTTTGTTGCTGTTTTGTTTTTCTGTTTGTTGGGGTGGATTTGCGTTAACAGATACAAATCCGTTTTATTGGTTTTTTGTATTTAGTTTAGTTTTTGTTTTTCGGAAAATCGTGTTTTATTTTTACGGCCAGCCGTATTTGGTTTGGTTTCTGGGCCCCTACATTACGCGTCTGTCACCAATTACCGTACACCCGAACCCCCAATCCTCTCAATCCTTCTACAACTATCATTAGGTTGCTGCTGATGTCCAGCTGCAAATCCTCTGAAATTATTGCGTTCATTAAATTTTAAACAAAGGTGATTAGATTTTATAATACGAATGAAAGCACACACACACACACACATACACACATACACACACACACACACGCGCTCACACACTCACACAAAAATGGCGTACAGTTGTGCTCATTATTTATTTAGAACAATTGCAAAAAGTATTTAGTATTTTAGCATTGTATTTAGTTGTTCCCTTATTTATTTGCATAATGCGCATTATATTTTTGTCATATCGAAATGTGGGATCAAGAATTGTTCGTTCGCTCGTTTTGTTTTTGCCAATATTAATTTATTATTTTCGCTAATTTTTTTAAAATACCTATTCTTTTTATTTGTCAATTTTAATTAATTTTTACCCTCCATCCGATAGGCATCTATGTTGTTATATATATATATATGCTATTATAAATGCTCACAGCACACATTCATATCGCAAAACGTTGCTAACTTTTGCATTTGCATTATTCTTTAATTATTCAATACCAGCATAATAATTTTAATTTTAGTAACTTCCAATTCAAATCTTTAAATTGATATTGTTGCTAAACTGGTTCAGTTCACACAGGATTCGCTTTCAAATACAGATGCAATTAATTGTGTAAGATACATAGCTAAAATATAAATAAGATTTTTTCTATTTCAGCAATATTCTTTTATTTACCTTCTCTTTTTATATTTTACTCAGGCTTATACAGAAATATAAAGTAAGCACTGATTTACTAGGAATTTGAATATGATCTAAACGATTTTACATTTCCAGTGAATACAAGTTTGATCCCAAAATGAATCTTGAGCTTTTCGAGTACTTTAATACGAGCAATCAGACATCGCCACACTATGCGAAGCATCTGAATTTTGCCAAGCCAGTGGGGCTAGTAAGTGTGGAACTTCCTAAATCTACCCAATTCCCATTCTTAAGTATCGTCGATTTAGGAACGCTGCGAAAGGATCACGTTCTTAGAGCCCAATGAACGCTGTGACTATGCCAGCCATAGTAAATCATGTCAGCAGAGAGTGTTTATCCTGAACTACATTCAGTTCTTTTACTGCACGTGCGATTCTAATGATCTGTCCCGAGTTGTGTGCGTCATAATGCTGCTGATCGGATGTTCGCTCTTGTTTTGGATTATTTACTTTGTCACGACTGAATTGTTAGTTGTGAGCTTAAGGAGGTTTGATAAATGTTGAGTCTTTGGTTCCTTCTAGCTTTGTGCCGGCTCTGACGGGCCTCTCGAGAATACTGAACATGAATGAATATATCGCTGGTCTGACTGTCATGACGTTGGGCAATAATGCACCGGACATATTCGAGGTGATCATAACAATGAATTCGGAATCGCGTCACGTCTACACGGAGGCCATGTCCGTGAATCTGTTTATGAGTGTAGTCATCTCATCGATTATCATGTGGGTTACCCCCTTTGCCATCGACGGCACCTTCTTTCTGCGCGACGTCGGCTTTGTGCTGCTCTATGTCAGCTATGTGGACTTTTCTTTTAAGATAAACAATGGATTTGTAACGTTCTACTGGGCTTTTTCCATGGTACTCATCTGGCCCATTTACATATTAGTTATCGTCATCGATCAGTATTTGCAGTATCAGCGCAATAAAGGTAAGTTTGCTTTTGGATCTGGAGTTTCCAGAAGTTTCCAGCTCATCCACTAACCCTCGGCAGAGTGGCGCACCAGAGCGGAGAGAACATACGAGGAACTGATGAACTTCGACCGGCAGGCCCAGCCATTCCACTCGCTCGATTCGCGCTGGAACATCGAAATTCGAATGGCCTATCAGTCGCCCAATAAGAACATATACCAGCAGTTCTTCCGGGTCTTCGACACACTGGACAGGGATAACTACAGCAGCAAGTGGACCGTCTGTAAGCTCTGGGCCCTGGTTAAGGTGCCGCCGGTGATCTGTCTGCGCATCCTGATACCACAAATGAACTTCGATGACACCAGCTACGAGTGGTCCAAGCTGCTGTGCTGCATTCAGATTACCCTAACGCCTGTCGTTGTTATCTATGTGAGCGGTTAGTAGCTTCCAAAAGGGACAACGCACACTATCTATTCTATTTATTTATATATGCTATTGCCCATATCTTTTGCAGTTGGCTCTTTGAAGATAGATATACACAACTGGGATTTGCCCCTTATAGCGATTGTCACACTCTGCTTTCTACCCATATCGATCTGGGCCTTTCGACACTGTCGCACCGATGCGGTACCACTGTGGTATCAGTACACTGCGATTTTGAATATCCTTGCCTGCCTGATGGTCCTCTACTCGGTGACCGCAGAACTTATCGCTCTGCTGGCGACCATTGGCATTACTTTGCATCGCAGTCACACCTTTATCGACTGCACCCTGTTCACTTGGGGTTCCTGCCTGGCGGATCTGATGACGAATGTGAGCATGGCCCGCCGAGGATTTCCACGTATGGCCTTTGCCGCTTGCTTTGGAATGATCATGTTCTGTAAGTCAATTAGTATTGCTGTCGCTATGGAATGTGTGTGTTTAATGATGAGCATGTCTGTTGCAGCCACATTCGTTTCCATTTGCATACCAATTTTGTATTCCACTATGACTTTGGAGTCGGGTGAATGTCACGTAAGTTTTTGAAATCCTATGAATTGCTGGGAAATGGGGAAATTATCCTCAACCTTTTTAATCTTGTTTGTCTACACGCTATTATATTTATTGGTTATATCTTTATACAGGTCACCGAGGGAACCGTTGGCGAAACGACCTCAATTGTACTCATTATATCGCTGATTATGATCATTTTGTACAGCATTACCACCAACTTTATGTTACGCCGATCCGGTGCACTACTGGGCATTACCATTTATGTGTTCTACGTGCTCTTCACCATCTCCAGTGAGTTCGAGCTTATCCACGCTTTCGGCACAGATCACAGCCTGGATCACAGCCATTTCGACGATAAATTTCTCGGATAGGCAATCTAGTTATTTCAGTTATTTCCTTAAATCAAGTTCACTTTGCATTTGAAATCATCGCATACGCTACACTCAAACATTGAAAACGACAACTTGAATAAATAACTAGACCAGTTAGTCAAATTGCTTAAAATTTATTTGGACTTTCTCCTTGCGCCGAACAGAATGAAACGAAATGAAGCGGTTGGACTGGGAGGGAGACATTATCGCCGCATTTACCTGGTGGCCATACTCTTCTGCGTTTCGCTGTACTACATTCTGAGCACCCTGATACCGAACAGCACCAAGCTCGACTTCGAAATCACGGAGGGTTACTTTGTCAACACCTCGGGCTGTCGGATGCTGGCAATGAATCCACTGCCTCTGGAAACACTGCCCTTTCTGCAGCAGCTGGTGATGAAGAAGTGCTCCGAGCCTCAACTCTTCCGAGCCGTGACTATCAAGGGAAGGAACTACCTGATACGCTCTATGACGGTAGAGGAGATCCTAAGTATCGGTAAGGTGGCAAGCATTTCGGATGTTTCATGCGAGTACACGACGTTAAAACGCTATAATGACTTTCAAAACATACCAACCAACACAACAATCTTTCGCTTGAGCCAGCAAGCAACCGAATTCGAAGTGAAAGCCGGTCCCGCAATACTAAGAATCAAATGCCATGGAGCAAATAATATAACAATTTATCATGATGTTCATTTCTTTCTACCTGCACCTCCTCCTTCTCCACAACGCCAACGCCAACGCCAATGTGCTTCAACTCCATCGGCAAGTCAACATCCGGATCGTCTATCTGTCATGATAATAGGCATCGACTCCATCTCCCACATGCACTACATACGATCCATGCCGTTCGTTAGTGAATACATCAGCACTTTGCCACATGTGGAGTTTTGGGGCTACAATCGCGTGGGGCGCAACTCTTACCCCAATCTGGTACCGCTCTTCGCTGGCCAAAGTGAGACCGAGCTGGAAGCTGGCTGCAATGCTGGCCAGAGCGACTACGACTCATGCCACTTTCTGTGGCACCACTTCAAGGCAGCTGGTTACAACACAAGCTACGCCGAAGACACCAGCGTCGGTGGCACATTCAATTACGGCAAGTCGGGCTTCTATCGACAGCCAACGGACCTTTACCTGAGACCCGTGATGCTGGAAATAGATCAAAACACTCGCTACAGCATTGACCAACGCGATGACATTCACTGTACTGCAGGTCGCAAGTACGCAGAAGTCCTGCACGAGTTCATCTATAAGCTGGTACCCCATCTGAAGCGGGGACCCTACTTCTCCTTCTTCTGGTCGTCCCAAGGCGTGCATGACTACTTCAACTATGCCCAGTTCTTGGACGCGGATTATTTAAGACTGTTGCGACGCCTAAAAACGCAGAATATCTTGAACAACACTCTCGTACTTCTAATGTCCGATCATGGCTTGCGGTACGGTTCTTTTCGCACGTCCCACCAAGGAATGCTCGAGGAATCACAACCCTTTTTGATAGCTCTGTATCCCAAGTGGCTGGAGGAGGCTTACCCACTTGCCATATCGAATCTTCGGTATAACGCTCACAGTCTCGTTACTACCTACGATTTGCATGCTACCCTCAGGGACATGACCAATTTGAAGCTGCTCAGCGATGGGAATATTGAAAATCGCACGCTAGTACTCCAGGAAATTGACAAAGAGATACCTAGAGGCATTAGCCTATTTCTACCCATACCAGAGGTACGAAGCTGTGAGTTGGCTGGCATTCCATCAGCCTACTGCCTCTGCCATACTTTGAGTCGCATACTCACCACAGATTACAGGTCGGAGCGCTCTGCCCGCTTTGTGTTGGGTTTTATCAACTCGATGATTCAGGATGAGAAGCTTTGCCAGGGATTGCAGCTGAAACATGTGCTAGTGGCATACCTTCTCAACCAGGACAACAACCAGTACGAGTTCGAGGTTAAGGTTCGCATACAAACGACTCCGGGCGATGGACAGTTTGAGGGAACAACGAGATTCAAGGGCGATAAGCTGGCGATAAATGGAGCTGTTATTCGAACCAACAAATATGGCAATCAGTCTTACTGTGTGCAAAATTACCGCATTGAAATGTATTGCTATTGCTTAGAATGAAAAATAAATCAACTTGAATAAATAAACCCATTAACCTTTAAGTCTGTTGAATTATTTATTCGTATTATTATTATTACTGGTACTTGTATTATTTCAGATCGTTTATGACTTTCCTGTCAAATCGATATATTTCGATATCCAACTAAGTTTTGTTTTGAATGCCATCTCTTAATTGTCGTTTTGACTTCTTTCACTTAATTGTCAAAATAAATGCTCTCACACTAACAAAGCAATCAAAAATGTTATCAAGGAAGTGGAAGTACACATTCGGGCGTAGAAGAGTTTTTTGGATTTGCTTGGCAGCTATATTTATCTGTCTTCTGCGGTATCTGCACATTGCCAGCATCTACTTCGATGAATCGGATGGAGTACCTTTTAGTGAGGATTACTTTGTGAACACCTCGGGTTGCCATATGAGAGCGCTGAAACCATTTTCTAAGCTGGCATTGAAGTACCAGCGGCGAGTCGAGCCTGGGATCTGCAATGGATCTCAGCTTTTTCGTAGCGAGTCTGTCGGGGGTAAGAACTATCTGATTCTGGCTATGTCTATCAGAGAGATTATGAGGACCTACCATGTTAAAAGCATTAAGGAAATACGATGTAAATACTTGACCGTCATTCGAAAAGATGACGAACACAACCTAAATACGAGGAACATATCCTTTCGCTTAAGCCGTCAAACACCACTAATTGTAGTTGGGAATGGTCCTAGAGTAGTGCGAGTTATGTGCTATGGAGGTAAAAGTGAGCTGGTCTACCAGGATGTTCATTTCTTTATACCACCTCCTCGGCAACCACCTAAAGGCTCCACTTCAAGAGCCGATCTCTTGTCAGTGATGATACTGGGCATTGATTCCATCTCTCACATGCACTACATACGCTCAATGCCGTTAACAGCTGCTTTTATAGAGCAGCGACCGCATGTTGAGTTTTGGGGCTATAACCGAGTCGGTCTCAACTCCTTTCCCAACCTGTTGCCCTTGTTAAGTGGCCTCAATGAAGAGCAGTTGGAAGCCGGCTGTTATCGGGATAAGTTATACTTTGATAAATGCCACTTTCTGTGGAATCATTTCAAGGCTGCTGGGTACACCACGAGTTTTGGCGAAGACAACAGAGGTATTGGCACATTCACCTACTTTAAAGAAGGATTCAAGCATCAACCTACCGACTTCTACATGCGACCAACAATGCTGGAAGTCGAGGGGCTCTTGCGCTACGACATCGACAGACGCAGATTTATACACTGCTGTGAAGGTCGCAAGTATTCGGAAATCCTGCATGAATTCATCTACAAGTTGCTACCTCATATGGAGAGCGGACCCCACTTTTCCTTTTTCTGGGAAACGCAAGGAGTGCACGACTACTTTAACTATGCCAAGTTGTTAGACGCAACTTATCTGAGGATATTCCAACACCTTCATAAGAAGGGTATCCTGCAAAACACTCTTGTGATTTTTATGGCCGATCATGGACTGCGTTTAGGTTCTTACCGCGCGACCTTTCAAGGAATGCTCGAGGAATCACAGCCCTTTTTGATAGCTCTGTATCCCAAGTGGTTGGAGAAGGCTTACCCCCTTGCCATATCGAATCTTCGGTATAACGCTCACAGTCTCGTTACTACCTACGATTTGCATGCTACCCTCAAGGACATGATCAATTTGAAGCTGCTCAGCGATCGGAATATTGCAAATCGCATGGCAGTGCTTCATGGACTCGGATCAAAGATACCTCGAGGCATTAGTCTGTTTCTGCCCATACCAGATGTTCGGGATTGTGACCTGGCCGGTATTCCAGCTCACTTTTGTCTGTGCCATAATCTGATTCCGATCCCGTCTTCTGATCTCAGATCTCAGAAGGCTGCTCGGTTTGTCCTGGAGAGTATTAACATGCTTATAAAGAGTCACCCACTTTGCCAGAGACTGCACCTGGATGAGCTGATGGAGTCGTACAGTCTTAATCGCCACTACAAGCAAAAGATCACTGAGGTCCTGGTGCGTTTGCAAACGGTTCCTGGAGAAGGACAGTTCGAAGGAACTATCAGATTCACAGAGGACGATTCACTGGCGTTGAACGGAGCTATAGCACGCATCAACAGATATGGAAACCAATCGTACTGTGTGCACGATTATCACATCGAAATGTTCTGTTATTGCTTATAAAGAATATATTGTGGAACAACTCATGATTATTAAAAATATACTGAAAATTAAAGCTAATAGAAAATTGAAAAAGCAAACATCCTTCAGAATTAAATGCATGATTATTATAATGGTCAAACCATGATCAAATCTGATCAGTTTTATAAAAGTTATGGGAGTTTTAGGTGTTTGAAAGACATTTCTAGGGTGTTGGAAGACCGCTTCGTGCTAATTTCTACATCCAATGATTTAACCTTTTTTTTGGTACGATGCAATGTTCCCTTAAATGTTCTGACTTTATATTGAAATTATCTAAGTTTCGCTTTTCCCACTGCAAAAGCATAAGCACTTGCGATATCGGCAATTACAATCCAGCATTTGTACGTTTTGACAGCATTAAAGTTATCACTTTGATCGACCACTGCTCCAGAGACCCATTTTAATTTATATTTCCATTTCCAGGCGAGTTCCACGACTTTTCAATTTGACGAACTGATAAATGTAGGATGGTTTATGATACTTGTCAAACGTTTCTGGCTGGTCTGAGTTTTGGTATACCCTTGCAGAGGGTATTGCAACTTTATAGCGAAACATGTAACACATCGTTTAAGTTTTGACTGTGGCACATTTGTACCCGATCTCAAATGGGATTTTTAGCACATCGTTTCGTCGACAAGCAATTAGCTTGCGGAGGTCTTAATCTGCATTACAGGGTATTCGGGCATAACATATGTGAAGTATTGTATATTTTCTGTTATACCCATAGTTTCTATTGTGAGTGTAGATTTTGTGATTGTTGCCTAGTCTGGTGTGTGTTGTTGTTGGTGTTTGTTGGCTCGTTTTATGAGCGTTTTTATATTTATTGTCATCAAGCGTATTTTTTGGTATTGATTTGAATTTATGAGTTCGTCTCGCGACTCTTCGATTTTTATATAGGTTATAATTTCCGATTGTGAACCATTAATATTTGTGTGTTGGCTTCGATTTGTGTGAGTGGCCGGAATGTGACTCAGTAAAAGTGGTTTTGAAGTCTTACAGAGTAACTTATGTAAATTATAAGCTGTCCCCAGAGTTCGTAATAGGTCTTAGACTAACAACATACAAATTATGTCAATACAATTTGAATTGTGTGCTAACCCGGAAGGGGGTATCGTTATTTTGAAATAACGATCTAAGTAGAATAAGTACAGCTTTCGTTTGTTTAGAAAAGTTAATCAAAATTATTATCAAATGAAAAGCACAAGACTTATCGGAATTGCTTTAAATTTTAATGCATAATTAATAAAGATGCCAAACCATGAACAAAACTGCCTCGGGATTGAAAATCGGTTTGGTTTTGACAAAGTTATGGGAGTTTTAGGTACTTGAAGGGCTTTTTGTCAAAAATCTAAAACTCGATTTTGTCTTATTGCTTATTATAGATACATTATCATCTATTCATATGAATGCAATTACTTGATAATTGAAAATAAATAAATGATGATCTGAAGGCTTATATTAAACTTGGAGACAAATATTGAATTGAAAATAAATTTTAAAAAATATTTATGGTATGCCAAAGTAATTAGAATTAACTTGCAGCTCATTTTATTGCATACAATAACTGTTTAAATGAAAAGCCGTGGAAAAACCAATACATGAATCAACTGTAGCCGCCGCTGGCATTGGGATTGGGATTGGGATTGCCCGCAGCGGATAATTTGCGTCAAAATGTCAGTTTATTTGAAGAGGCAGTCCCCAAGTTGGCGGCGATGAGAGACGTGCAATTGAATTAAAATTAAAATATATAGCGCAAAGGCTGGCACAACACAACACAGCAACCAAAAAAAAAAGAATGCATTCGTTATAATTTGCAATTTATTTACGAGTGATACACACACACACACACATTCACACAGAGGTGTGGGTGTAGGTGTGGGTCAGAGTGTTGCCACACAAAAATTATAAATTTAAAAAAATAATTAAAAACCATTTGGCAGACTGCGGCGCTGTGGATGCCAATGCCGGATTCGGTTTGTCCAGCACACAACTCGCATTCAATTAATGCAAAATGTCCTAAAATGAACGCATTTTTCACTGATTGTTGGCGATTGTCAAGCGGTCTCCAATCCGTTGACAGCAGCGGCAGCAGCAGCAGCAGCGGGCAAATTGAAATGCGCCCAGAACGTGATCCCTGCCTGAGCCGCACGGTGCCAATCCCGATCCCAATCCCGATTCCAATTCCAATTCCAGTCGCCAACCCAATGCCAACCCCAATGCCGTTTCCAATCCCCAAAGTGCACAACTCTGCCGTTTGTTAAATAATGGGATAAAAGTATATAAAATTAAGCAATGGACAGCTCCCAGCTGTCCCGTCGCCAGTCAATTTTTGAAGTTTTCAAGTTGTCACATGACATTTGAACAGATTACTCGACATGCTCAGCAAACGAAAAATAATAAAATATTCCCAAACGTTAATCGATATATATATATATTTATATTGTTGCTTTTAAATGCACTTCATATCACTGGCAAAAACATACATATTTATATTTATTCGATGAACACATAATAAGTTGATACAATTGTAAGTTTCGTTTTAATCAAATGTTTCAAATTTTTTTTAGAATTATTAGTCAAATGAAAAAAGTAAAATGAATAAATATCCCACTCATGCACATAAAGAGCTTTTCCACACTAACTAACTGATACAACAAAAGCTAATATGTGTCTTGAATCATATACTATATAGACTTAGCTCCAGACTTATTCGACTCAATGTATGCTTATCGTTTCGATTCGATTTGGTTTGTCCAATTTTTGTCGGCTGTAAATTGCGTTGTCGGTTCGGTTCACTCGATGTCCAAGTATAAATCTCAAATTGCGGCAAACTGGTAATCACTCAAATCGTTCTGATTTGGTTGGGATTGCTAACGCCATAAATAGTTCGATGTCAATGGCTCAATGTCAAAAGAAATTGTATATTTCACATCAGAGTGCGGCCATAAAGCGCGACCGAGCTGATCTTATCGCTAATCGATGTGTACGCGTGGATGGAGTGCTGATGGGGTTGGCTGCTCCATGCTCCATGATGGGACTGGATGACACACATACTATTTGGGGGGCTCATAAATTGCGAGCTAACTAATTTCTCCACTCATATGAAAATGATTGCGATAAGCAGGTGCTTTTGGGTAAAAAGCATGTGGTCGTAGTTCGCTTTTGCGTCGCTTGATGTATTCAGTGCCCCCCATTGAAGTCAATCAAAGAGCCATCTGTCAGCTGACAAATGATTTTAAAATCACTTCGCAAAGCTGCATCACTTAGGTCACAGAGCCCACAAGTCGAGTCGAGTCGAGTGCTGGTAAACACACAAAACGAAACCGAAAAAATTCATAGATAACGGATGCGGGAAACAGACACTTTAAATGCTGGCGATATTGTCAATCAAAATTCAATCGAAGCCATGAATCATGACAGCACTGGATGGTTATGGCTATGCTGATGATGGCTTCAAGAGTGAGCACTCATTCAACACTGATGGATAGATGCCTCCGATGCCTGGATGGCTGGATGGATGGATAGCTGTGTTGGTCCTGTGGCTGCTGCTGCAGTTCGAAAAAATGAAATCACTCAAACAGTGAATGCGTGTTGAATGTTGCTCTGCTCGCTCTCTGCTCTCTGCCCTCCCCCTCCATCCGCACTTGTCGTCGTTTGAGTAGCACTGGCAAAAAGCATTTAGCATTGGCATCCTGCCGCATGCCGCTTGCCGCATGCCGCATTCCGCATGCCGCATGCCACACGAGATCCTGAGGACAAGAGATGCGAGTGTCAAGCACATTGCGCTCGTCATCATCTCGAACAGTTTGCGTCGTCATCAGTCAATGTCATTGAGATAGTTTTGACATTTTTATGAGCAAATGATAAGTCTCACTCTGCTGGGTGCTCAGCTCTGCTCTGCTCTGCTCTGCCTGATGGCCAATGTTTGACACTTGCCAGCACCCATTCACATTTCCTACACGCCCCACATTCCACATACGACATGTAGACAGCTTTTTTCCTTTTCTTCTGTTCGCGTTTATTGTGTGCATTCGAAATTTATGACTTCAAATTGACACTGGCCTGATTATCTCTATACGCAAAACGCTGGTTTTTATGAAATTTAACGCTGACAGAGTACGACCCTATCGTACAAGATTGCTACAGCTATCAATCAATGTGGTCGCTAAATTTATTTATTAGTTTTAACTACACATTTTAATGTCGTAAATATCTTAATACGAAAATGTAAATTTTATATTTTTTTACTATTTTTCTATGACCCCATAGAGCACAGGGTATCTCCTAGTCGGGCACTCAATTTGGAGTACGCAGTAATTTTGGCAGTACGCAGCTTATAGACAATTATCACTAATATAATGTCAAAATATAACGTATACGTAACGAAGTTTACCTTTAAATAGTAGGTAGGGAAAGTAGGTAACAAAATCTGAACGTTTCACTGTTGTTTATTTAGTTCTGTGGATTGTTATCAGAAGGCATCAACATAATATATATGTATATATTTATATGCCCCGAGAGGCAACTAAATAGCCGCGATTGTCGCGATGCCTTTGGGTCATAAATTTGGAAAATGATTTCCTGATATCATATATGCGTATAAATAAATTTCTAAAAATGTTTTGGATGCCACAAGAATAGCGACAGCTTTTAACCATTAATAATTACAGTGCATTGTTGACCAATTGCACAAATTTTCATTTTTGCCTACTAATATTGACTTCCGTTTCCGCTTGAAAGTATAAAGTATGTTTCCGCCAGCTCTTTTTATACTCTCTCCCATTCCTACACAGAACATGAATTTGGAGGTGTTTTTTCTATTTGTATTTCGTTTGGCGCCAGTTGTCCCAATTGCCTTCATTCCGTGGTGTCTCCCAACCGAGCCGTGAAATTTGTTATCGCCGATGTTTGTAACAAACAAAAAGCGCAAAAAATTAAATTTTCCGTAAAATGCAGCAGAAAGAAAACATATTACAAATCAGGCAAATAAATTTGCAAATAAATACCCATACACGAAATATTTGACATTTATTAATTAAAAATGGGCGAAAATTTATATTAATTTTATTCAAATTGTCAACGGCAACAAAGGAAGCTAATTTCAATTTATTTTATTTGTCTCTCTCAGGTTTGTCAGACCAGCCCAGCCCCCCAAAAATTTTAAATGTCGCACAAAGCGCATAGATAAAACTGACATTTCTAAAAACATAAATACATAAATTCAAACATTGTTTTTATCAGTCGCCAAATAAATCACAAGTATTAGCCCTTTCGCGCATTTGAATCATTTAGTTAAATGTTCCATAGTGTTTTTTTAGTGAATGCAATTAAATCCATTGTTCACTTAAATGTTAGATTTTTGTATAATAGAGAAAATATGTTAAGACATTATCTTAGCCACATACATAAATATAACCAAATAAAAACAAGCATTTAATTTAGTACATGTTTATTCTAGGTCTCTTCAAGTACGGATATATAATGTATATATATTTCCGAATGACAAATCCGAAATAAGAGACAAGCGTGACAAGCTGAATACTCAGCGCTAACCAGCCAAGTCCTTTGGCCAGAAACTGTACGGCATTGAAATGATCGTAGACTGCATCCTGACATCCTCTGGTGATCAATTCCACTCTCTCCTGATTAGTAGTATAACATGTGGGATGCACCTTGATCATAAACTCCAGATATGTTCTAGGGCTTTCCACGCCGCAGCAACCCAACTAGGAATAAAATATACAATAAGTAGCCAGAATTGCATTCAGAGTCTCACCTTTGTCTGTATCTCAATCCAATACTGATCATCATACTCAAAGTATCTATCCCAATGCGTAGTTAGGAACTCATTCGCATCTTTGCTAGTTATGAGCGTAGGCAGATACAAGATATATTTGGCATATGTGCGCTGAATAGCGTTTATCAGAAGAGGCAAATACTAGGGTACAAAGCGATGCGATACTATTTCAATTATGTTTCCAAATCATTCAGTTACATACCAGTACAGCTAACCAATCGGTCGTCATATAGATCAGATTAACACTGAGAAAAATTAGCAGCATTTCCAGGACTATAACACCCGTTAGTGATATATAGACCCTTATCACAACATACTTCATTTTATTAAAGAAAAACTGATCATCGTATGCTAATATAGTGGGCAAAGTTATTCGCATTGTTATCGCAATTATCAGCTGTAATAAGTCCGATTTTTATATAGGCGATTACGGCTTATAAGTTTAAATCTTACTCCAAGTATGACAATAAGCGAATATTTCACAGCGGCTCTAAACATTTCTAGAGTATTCTATTTCTTTAACTTAATTTTGATGTTGTTTTCTAAGCACATTTGATTGCTATTGTGGCGATATAGAAATCGAATCAAATACATTTATAAGCCGATTAGGGATAATTACAGTTATTATTGTTCCCTGTTCTGGGAAACTAAGGTGGGGCTTAGCTTTTTAGTTTTGTATTTAATTTTGTAAAAGTATTAACTAAAATGCTTTATGTACTTTAAATAAAAATCCGTTAGATATATTTTTGTGAATTTTTTCAGAGCTACGCCAAAATGGATAACTGATTTATCTAGTACATATTGTACATTAGTTTGAATTGAATTTAAAGCCATTAAAAATCTTCACTTCATTTATAAAGAAGAGTATTAAGTATCTAGAGCTAATCGTTTTAGCCATATTGGACTATGGCAGCTAAGGTTACAGGGTATCTCAAAGTAGGGCAGTCTCAACTGGAGCACTCTTACATGTATTTATTTTTTTTATTTAATGCATAGTTTGTTCTCTTTTTTCGTTAGCAAATTTCCATTGTTGATTTATGGGATTTGTTATATTTGACAGTGTTTGTTGTTCGTTTGTTTGTTGTTGTTGTTGTTGTTGTTTATTGTTGCTGTTGTTGCAGTGGCAGTGGCATCTACAGTTGAATTGTTGCTGTTGCTGTTGCTGCTGCTCCCATTTGCAGTTGTTGCTATTTTATTAGCGTTGAATTGTATGTTTTGTGCACGCTGCTATTCTATAATCGGCTTTCTATATTAATTTAAATTTTATTTTTGGCATTTTATTATAATTACTCTTGATAAATGTAAATAGTCATCGTTAGCTGCAGCATTGTTGTTTGGTATAGTTGTTATTGTTATTGTTGTTGTTGTTGTTACATCTACCACTGCACTTGATGTTGTTTAATTTAACAGCCCCTCAGTCCCTGCCCCCCCTTTTGTTTCTCTACTACTAATACTCGAACGCCTAGTTAGGGAATTTTTGTTTCGTTTTTTTGCTGTTGGCATTTTATTTCTATTACCATCGCTTCCCCCACGACAAAAATGCCAAAAATATTTTTGCGGTTTTGAATTGTTTTAATTGTATTAGTGATTCTGTTGTTGTTTTTGTTTATACTAAAAATTAACATTCTATGCTCTTTGTAATAAGCGGCACAAAATGAGGACATCCACAACAATAAACAAGTAAGTAACCGACTGCGTACTACTCTGATACCATTTAAGAATAGGTTAAATATAACCTTGAAGCATTCCCGATTATTTTTGGAGAGGGGACTAGAGGGCGTTCAGTGGACTTGTCGGGGAAACCTAGGATCCAATCTACCTACGAAAATTGATGACTAGCTTTGAAATAGTGGGAATAAGTCACATGTTATCGATGAAAGCTTTGAGGTGAATTGATATGTTATCGATTGGCCAGACTTGCACTGAAGATAACAACAAGTACGATAGTCTAAGTTGCAAGTCATGGCAACATGGCACAAACTCAATATACTTTGTATACCTTCGATATTAGAGTATACAAAATTATAATATTTTGCCCAAATATTTATGATACTTACATATACTTTATATTTATAATATTTTAATGCCAGTTTCAACAAATTCAAATCCAATAGCAGTTGTTGTGGGTCTGTCCCTAAGCACGCTTTATGTGTGCACTTTTTGTATCTGTTGGTGATATTTTAATTTTAATGTCACATTTGATCATAAATTTGCCAATTAATAAATAATTCGTCTAGCGGTTTGGGTTGACCAAATTCAAAACTTAGCCTACTTAACCCACTTGGTAGTGAGTGAAAAAGCTCTATTGAAAACTATTTTGTAAGCCCTCAGGCCGATTAGTTGCGGAATATAATTAATTTCCTGATTGCTTTATGCAGCGTTGGGATTGTAATATTCATAATGCTGGACTTGAAGTCATTTACCAAAAATTACAAATGATTATCTATGAAATGCTTAATTATTTATTTGTGTAACTGAGAAGTCTTTTACATTATTACAGCAGACATTTTAATATAAGAATAGTATTAAATGAAATAATTGCAATATGTCTGACAATTAAATTTAAAAAAAAAATAGACTGAAGGTTTAAGATAGAATATTCCAATTTAAATGTTTAGGAAAAATTGTCAGATTTGTGAAATAATACAAAATCGTTTTTCACACACACACATAACACAAGTACTATTAGACTTTACTTAATTTTATTGTAAGACCAAGAAGTTCTAATCGATCCTTTGCCAAGATGATGAACGAGGGTCGCCGCCACAGTTACGATGCCATTTCGTTGCCATCGTTTCAATCGATCCATGGCAGTTCGAACTTTTCACATACATCGCAGGAGGCCGCAGAAATAACGCGTAATATGGTTCACAATCTTGATTGCGAGATGCCTGGTGAGAAACCGGCTTATCCTCTCAATGCACCAACTCCACCCGGTTCCATGGCGGGTTCAACGAGAGCGACAGAGGAGCACTATTATGTATCTGATATGCTGACCACCGAACTCTTCAGTCCACAGCTGATGATCGTCTATGAGAGCGGAGACATCAATTGTGCGCTACACTTTCTGATCGATTCGGTCTATGAACCCTTCTCATCGAACGCAGTGGCCACTGTCCTTGTGGAAGAGTCCTTCAGGGAGGAGTTTGTGCAGCGCATCCTGTCGCAATTGCAGCCGCTAAGCGATCGCACTGCCACACATCCAAACTATCTGGCCACCATGGAGGCGATTAAGAACCTGAACACGAAGATAATCACAAATGAGCCCCAGATTAGGCTGAACACTCCAGTTCTCGTCTGCGATTGCGAGCACAGTACGTTGGGCGATGGACCCACTGGAGTCATCTGCCTGCACAGCTTTCGCTCCAGCCGGGAGATCATCGATATATGCGGCAGGGAGAGCCTGCAGTTCTCCAGTGCGTCCGTTTGGAACGAGTCCATCGAGGGCCTCTATCAGCTGGCGGTGTCCATTGACTGTTCCACCTTCTACTTCAACTGCAGCAACATTAGCTTGAGTCCCATTTCCGCAGTCAAAATCGATGTGTGCGTCGCCGATGGCTTTCACTATGAGACGCTGCAGGTCCAGGATAAAATGAAGATCATCGTCTTTCCGGTGGGTGCACATCTCGTCCAGAAACCTGCAGAGGAACCACACGTTACTCTCTCTCCCATTTTATTCCTAAATGAGTGACGAGAGAGAGTCGTTTAGCAGTGCTTCCTCATACGTATCAGCTCAAAAGTCGTTCAATTCAATGTTTGCGCCCAAAAATACATATATGCAAAAATTGCAATCAATATTTGTTGGTGTTTATTTATTTTTGGATCAATGATAAGACATTTAATGCTAATTGACTTTGATGATGATGCGGATCGAATATGATGGCAGCTGTCAGCGGTCGTAATGCGACTAATATATGTATATATCTTCTTTTGTCTTCTTCTTGTTGTTGTTGTTGTTATTGTTTGAGGGGTCGCGCTAATGAGTCCATCTTATGTAAATATGAGCAGTTACCAAAACGGGTTAATCGCATGACTAATTCCGCTCGCAGTTCCTCGAACAGTGCAAACACTTATCTCCCCTTTAACCCACTGTACTCCAAGAAATGGTATATCTTATACATATTATCATAAAAGAGAGCCATCAGCGGAATATTACTTTATAAACAAAAAACAACCACATTTCTATTCAATTCATTTTTGCTTACTGAAAAGTCGTTATTCTAAAATACATAAAGATCTTCAAAAACTATTTTCAAAATGAAAGTGTTTGCTAAAATATTTAAATATATATTGGATCAATATGCCTGCGAATTTGAAATTAAATTACCCCCAGATAATTTTTACATCAATTTAATTGTTAAATTAATTTTCTAATTTTATAAAATATATTTGAAAATATTTTTTGTAATTCATTATTGTAATTATTGTCGACAATACTTGCTAAATAAAATCTTAAAAATATGTAGCTGCAATTTTTTGTTTATGGCTTCATTACAGCGCATCTGATAGTCGTTCATAGCCGCTGCGATCAAGCCCACTTGCTTTGCAGCAGTTTGTTGCGATACATTTGCGAGACTTCACTTCAAATTTACGATCGACATTTAAGAGCACCAAAAGCCGGACACATTGTGCGACGGATTCAGCTGGCCAATAAAACCATCAGTTTACGATTGTGCATGATGAGGATGATGCCTGAGTGACGGAGTCGTCCTCATCGTCATCGTCATCGTCATTGTCATTGTCATCTTCATCGACAGCGACAGCGACGCACCTTTGCAGCACTTAAGAGAGCGCCAAAAATAAGCCAGGCTAATCATTGCGATTATCAGTATTAAATTTACACAGCATAAATCACATGTGAAGTGACAGAACGACACAGTCGACTGTCAGAAGCGAGATCAATTAAGTATCTGACTGTTCACTTGGAGAAAAATATACATTGTATACTCAATATCTGATCACGAAGGAAAGTTAAGGCACTAGAATGGAATTCTTATTTTAAGAACATTTTATTTACGACTATTTCGGAATAAGCTTAGTTCTAAATTGAATTAGTTGCGTTAATCAAATGTGTCCAAATATTTCTTATCTTAGTAATCAATACTGATATCTTAAGTACTCAATCCTGATATGTGTATCATCTTAAAACAAAAAACGAATTGTCTTAAGTACACAACTATATTTTACTTAATTTAAGATGTTTTTCTCTTAATAATCAAATTGTAACGGTCAGTTTATATACCTATTTATATAATCCATGGTGACGTATACTTAATATTCTAATAGCAAAACAGTCGGAATTCTAATCCGCCTTAATTTGAACTGAGTGCAATGCTTTTCTGCCAGTGTACGCCTGTCTGTTAGCTTCCAAGTGTTGCAGGTGCAGCTTGAAGCTGAAATTAAAATTGCAGTTTGCTCTAACTGTGGGCAACATGTTGAATTCATTATAAAATGCGGTTTGAATTATTGTCAAAATGTCCGCCATACATATAGATATATATTTATATATGTATATATATGTATATATATGTCTGACTGACGCCCCCCAATGGATGTGACATTGATGTTGACATTGACGTACAGCCGCCAGGCATCATGTGCGACAAAACAAATGAATTTGTTAATGGCCAAGTGAATCATGCCGTCATGCACTCATGCACTCATTCAGTCATTCAGTCATTCATTCAATCAGTCAGCTAGTCAGACATGCGGCTAGTCAGTGCCTTTTAGCCTTTATTTAATATGTTATTTTATTGTTATATTCGCATCGGCATTATGCAAATTGGGCATTACCCTGAGTAATTGCGGCACTGCAGCGTTATATCCTTAATGTTAATGTTAATGTCGGCTGCAAAGCCAATTACCTCCAACCATTGCCAATGATCTCTTCATAATTTCACATAGAATATGCGATGCACATTCAACCTAAGCACAATCTAGTCTATATTCTGTTAACACCTTTATGTTTGCAAAAGACAAGCAATTAACTTGATTGCATTGTAATCTATTTTTATGTAATTGCCAGTCTAACGATCTAATGCACATAAGCAGACAGTTCGAGTTACTTGTAATGGGTGTAAATTCAACATTAAACATAGTCGAGACAAGAAGAATATATATCTATTTGGTATGGTAATGAGATAACATATGTAAGATAACATATTGTAAAATGGTTTATCTTATAATTGTTTCTTTAGTAACTAACAGTTAATTAACTGAAATTAATCAACTAACAATTGCTGATTGAAGAACATATTTGAAAATACACTTTCTGGATTTCTTTCAAAACTTTATAGACAATCTCATCATCATTAGCAGCTAAAAATGGCAAAAGGCAGACCTAAAGAAAAACATTCATAAAGTCTTGTAAATAATTGATTTGGCTACATGCATGAAAACCAAAAATACCTGCAGCAATTATTAAAGTTTTCAAAATAGATTCGTTTGCCTAAGATGTATGGGGATATAAAAGTCTGTTAACTCGCTGCCCCAACTGCAAACGGGGGGAAGGACTCTAAGCTGGCAGATAAACAGTGCAGCCAGGACCAAGGACTGCCCCTTAACTGAAGCTGTAGCTGAAGCTGTAGCTGTAGCTGAAGCTGAAGGAATACGAGAGTGCATAGCCGTACGGAGCTGTCAGTTTCAATCGTGTCTGCAGAACTTGTCACTCATTCAATAGTTTGAAAATTGCAAATGTCACTTACAACTCAGGCACACACACATGTGTTTGTGTGTGTGTGTGTGTGTGTATCTATGGCAATGTGTAAACATTCTAGCCAAGGATGCGACTCTGAGACAATGTTGCTGCCAAAGGACGACAAAGTCTAGCAAGAATGCCAGAGAGGATGACGCGCCAGCAGACGCTGTGAATTAAAACAAGGCCAGGAATAAAATAATAAAAGGACACAAGACAAAAGCATAAGAAAACTTGAGCTCTCTCTCTCTCTCTCTCTCTGTGAGTGCGTGTGTGTGTGTGCGTGTATGTGTGTGGGTGTGGATATTGACCCATATAGTAGGCTGGGGGGTTAGCCCGCTGAGCAAGTGCAATACAGTAAACACTCCCATGAAAAGTTTTTTTTTAATAATTTAAGATTTTGTTTATAAAAAAACGAACAAACATTGATTAGGTGAAATTTTTTTTATGTATTGTGAAATATACTTCATTTATGTGGACATGAAACGGACTGAGAAAGGTATTTTTCACAAGTCATAAGAAAACTGCTGACTGCTTTAGGGCTAGAGATGGGCCTGGTCGAAGAGATACTCGCCCTGCTGGCCTATTATAGGTGTCTGCTAAATGAGTTTCACTGTATTTTGTGTGCCAGCCACACACAAACTTGCACACTCACACACACACACACACGCACACACTGAGAGAGAGGCAGTGGGTACTGGCTGCATGTACGCATCAAAATCAGACTTGTAATCCAAGTGCAAGTTGCGAATCCAAAAATCCATCCATCGGCTGCAGTAGCAGCAGCAGCAGCATCTTCTGGCAGCATCCTTCGCATCCTTGGAGCTTGCTTGCGAGTTGCAGTTGAGCAAGGAGCAAGGAGCAAGTCGAAAGGAGCGAGGAGCAAGGTGCAGGCAGCATTCGAGCTGGGCTGATGTCACGTAGATAGACACAGACATGCAACTGACAGACAGATGGAGAGACACTGTGACACGACACATTGACTGACAGCTGCAGGGCCCCAACTAAGTCGAGGCTAGTGGGCGGCTGCGTGGGCGTGGGCGTGAGAGGGGGGCGTGGCACGTTGCAAGTGCAAAGGATTGTGCAAGAAACGGCGTGTGCAAACAAACCGAAAGACAAAAGCAAATGACGAACGCTTTGTTGGCAATACTCAGCGACTGACAAGCCCAGAGAGCAATGTAGAAGGAAAGAGAGAGGCAGCTAAAGACAGAGAGAGAGAGAGCGATAGAGATATAGAGAAAGAGAGAGAGAGAAAGAGAGCGGATAAGCACTTAGTTGCATATTGAGAACGTCAAGGAGTGACGAGTGCAGGCAGCTGCCAGCTTTAGCCGCTAACCTTGGCAAAAGGCAAATCTTAGTGAAGTCGATTAACTTCAAAGACTGCCCATTAAAAATGTTATAACAATAACTGCATTCTTTATAGTTAAAGGGAGCTAACTTTAAGCAGAACACTGAATTCCTTTGACTTAAAGAAGACTCAAATTTGGCTGCAAAGTAGCGAGCATCTTTAAAGCATATTCTTAAAATGCTTAAAACGACTTTTCAAAATAATGTTGCTTTTTTACAAAAATATATGTATATGATGAAAATTTATATAAATTTCTTAATACTCTTTTAATCCTAAGATTTAAATCCAATATATATAGTCTGAAATAAAAATAACCAAGGAATTTTTTTTTTCTTAGAAAATATATTTTTTTTAATTGTCGAATCCCAAGCTTGCTATAAAATAAAATAATATCATGAAAAGTACACGTTTATTCTATTCTTTATTCTAGATAGATGTCTTTGAAACTGACATCTACATATACATATATATAAACAAGATATTTTGATTCTATCGCTTAACAAATCAAAGTGGAAACATTAAAAAATTACATTTTGTTTTCTAGTGTAAAAAAAGTTAAGGACACTCGAAAAACTCAATGTGGAGGGTCGAGTGCCACATTGTCCTGGCGCTGATTTTTCCTTTTGACGAAACATTAGGCGGACAGGCGAACATGAGACAAGGAAGAAGCAAAGCATAAGGACGCATACTGCAAAAAGTGTTTTTAATTGAATTTTTTTCACATTTAATTTTTGCGTTCACATTTTTTGATGAAGCTGAAATTCATAAAACACAACACACAGGAGCAGGGCAGGGCAGGACAGGAGCAGGGCAGGATACGCGATGGGGTGGGGCACTGAAAAATAAATAAGAGTAATTAAATTTCGTAACAAACATGACGAGATAATGGACCGAGGCCATTAAGAGTGCCCAGGACCGTCAGTCAGGACCAGCGCTCTGACCGCTCCAAAGATGACGAGAAGAAGTTGTCGACTAGGATGGCAGGACGAAAGCACAACTGGGACAACAGGGACGAGCAGCTGCATGCATCATGAGGCAACAGCTGCTTTAATGTCCTGTACATTTTTCACATAACCTATGCCAAGTGGCAGCAGCTCCTTAGTTATCCTGATGCTAAACTAAACTCCCAGAGGCAAATTTTTCCTGATTCTGTCTCTTGCTGTCTCAAGTTGCATGCAGTTTGGATTGGCGATTGAATGGGCTCAGGGGTCACAGACGACTGATTGACAGTCTGCTGAATATATATTATGATAATAATTGAACAAAGTTTGAAGTCTAAATATTGACAAGGAGAACATTCCAACTGGCGATCCGATTCGAATAGAACTCGAAGGACTTGCAAGCTTAACTTTAACAGCTACTTACAACTGAAAGTGAAGTAAAGAGCAGAGGATTATTAGCTGGTAATATAAATATCATATGAATTATTTATTATATAAAATATTTTAGTGCAACAATTGTATTATATTCATATAGTACTCATAATTACAGCTGCTTGGGTATATCCTTGGCCATGCTTGAGCTCTGTCCTGAGTTCGGCAACCAGTGCTGCCTACTCCATCAATTTTGACGTGGCCGAACGTAGTTGTAAGATTTGTGGAGCGAAGATGCTCGTCTAGCTATCCATCCATTGCCGAAAGACAGCTGCACACAATTGGCCAGGACGAAGGCGAAGGCGAAGGACGAGTGAATGTGAACGCAATGCGCGGCATATGCAGCGACAGCAGCTAGCTAACAGAAGGACATGGAGCAAAAGGCGTTCGACGATGGATTACGCTGTTTCCGGGAGAGAGGGGACGCAGGGGGGCTAGGGGGGACTGGAGATTGGCGATTTGGGGCCAAACACACAGCGTCATCGTCATCAAGCTGACGTTGTCTGCGAGAGCTGTTTACTCGCGTTATCCTTTTTGGCACTGACCGCTTTTGTTGTTTTGTTATTTTTCATGTCAGTCAAAGAATTGGCAAGCAGCGAGCAAAACAGGACATGGCCGATGAAATATGTTATATATGGCTATAGAGCGAGAGAGAGGGAGATGGAGTGGGATGCTGCTGCCCAGGACGATGGGCTGCAAGTTGGAACACATTGCATCAATATTGAAACGTCAACATCAACTCGCCAGCGGCAAAATGGCGCTCACTGCATATAGACAAAAGGACGAGTACGAGGACGAGGACAAGCACAAGGACAAGGCATCCTACAACAACAACAGCAAAGACGACGACCCAAAAAGCTGATGAAGAGTTCAAATTTTTCTTTGTGTGATTTGACGAATGAGCTGTCATCTTGCATTGGAAACGCTCACTTGCCCCACACACACACACACACCGACACACACCGACACACACACACACACACACACCGACACACACCGACACACACACACACACACACACACACACACACACACACACACCGACACACACACAGACAAATGCACAGCTGATGGCTTTTCTTGTTTGTTCTTTGATAAAAAGTTGCTGACCATTTCTTTGGATGGCTAGTTAAGAGCATTGCTGAAAAGCACAAGGAACCTGAAACTCTCCGCACTCATCGATAGATTTATAGATAGATTGTTTGTTATTGTTTTTGTTTTTGGTTTGCCCTTGGCCAAATTTCAAATTGCCAAAGACAGGCGAGACTAAAAGCCTGCTCATTGCAAAGAGTTTTTAGAGCCAACCTTGGTCTAAACTAAGCACTGATGCTGCGATATACAAATTACTAGTACTATAACATGCAATTAGAAATGCTAACAAATGAATGAAAACGCTTTTCTAACTCAAGTCTTATTGAAAAAAGGGATATTTTTAAAGGTATTAAATTATTCATATTATGTGTAAATTAAATTGGAAGTTATATAAAAAGTAATAAAATATATTAAAAAATAAATATATTTATTTAAATAATGAAACGAATGAAAACGCTTTTCTAACTCAAGTCTTATTGAAAAAAGGGATATTTTTAAAGGTAGTAAATTATTCATATTATGTGTAAATTAAATTGGAAGTTATATAAAAAGTAATAAAATATACTAAAAAATAAATACATATATTTATTTAAATAATGAAACGAATGAAAACGCTTTTCTAACTCAAGTCTTATTGAAAAAAGGGATATTTTTAAAGGTAGTAAATTATTCATATTATGTGTAAATTAAATTGGAAGTTATATAAAAAGTAATAAAATATATTAAACAAGTAAGAGTGCTCTAGTCGGGAGTGCCCGACTACGAGATACCCTGAACCCAGTCCTTACAATCATTCATATTAATCTAAACACACACATGCTGCAGTACAAGCAGTACAAGCAGTGCAAGCGGTCTAAGCAGTTAGCTTGCTTTTCGCTGAGCCCCACATAATGGAAAGTTAAATCTTAAATAACTTCTGTGTTTATCGTCCGATCTTATTGAAATTTTTGGGGCAAACAATTGTCAATAATATGTGTGACCAAACCAAATTGCAAGGTCGTACCTTCAAAAATGCGTTTTTTTAACTTTTGGGGGGTTTGGGGGGTGGTATCCAAAAAGTGAAAAATTTGTTCATGTGTATGCTATTCGAGATTATACATGTCAAATTAGGGGCCTCTAGCTCTTATAACTTGTAAGTTATATCCAAAAAACGCTGGTCTAAAATCGAAATTTATCGATAACTTTTGAACGGGACGAGCTATCGATAAATTTTAATAAACTTGATCTGTCCCGGGATTAGGAGAACTTATGTTCCAAATATGAAGTCTCTAGCTCTTGTAGTCTCTGATATCTGTGTGTTCATACAGACAGACAGACGGACAGACGGACAGACGGACAGACGGTCAGACGGACAGACGGACAGACGGACAGACGGACAGACGGACAGACGGACAGACAGACGGACATGGCCAGATCGACTCGGCTATTGATACTGATCAATAATATATATACTTTATATGGTCGGAGAGCTTCCTTATGCCTGTTACATACATTTGCACAAAACCATAATACCCTTTTTACCCATTTTTAATGGGTTCAGGGTATAAAAATAAATACATATATTTATTTAAATAATGAAACGAATGAAAACGCTTTTCTAACTCAAGTCTTATTGAACAAGTAAGAGTGCTGTAGTCGGGAGTGCCCGACTACGAGATACCCTGAACCCAGTCCTTACAATCATTCATACTAATCTAAGCACACACATGCTGCAGTATAAGCAGTATAAGCAGTGCAAGCGGTTTAAGCAGTTAGCTTGCTTTTTCGCTGAGCCCACACAATGGAAAGTTAAATCTTAAATAACTTCTATGTTTATTGTCCGATCTCATTGAAATTTTTGGGGCAAGCAATTGTCCATAATATGTGTTACCAAACCAAATTGCAAGGTCGTACCTTCAAAAATGCATTTTTGAACTTTTGGGGGGTTTGGGGGTGGTATCCAAAAAGTGAAATATTTGTTACATGTGTATTATCGAGATTATACATGCCAAGTTTGGAGCCTCTATCTTTTATAACTTTGAAGTTATATCCCAAAAACGCAAGTCTGAAATCGAAATTTATCGATAACTTTTAAACGGTATGAGTTATCGATAAAATGAAATAAACTTGATCTGTCCCGGGATTAGGAGAACTTATGTTCCAAATATGAAGTCTCTAGCTCTTGTAGTCTCTGATATCTGTGTGTTCATACAGACAGACAGACGGACAGACGGACAGACGGACAGACGGACAGACGGTCAGACGGACAGACGGACAGACGGACAGACGGACAGACAGACGGACATGGCTAAATCGACTCGGCTGTTGATACTGATCAAGAATATATATACTTTATATGGTCGGAGATGCTTCCTTATGCCTGTTACATACTTTTGCACAAAACCATAATACCCTTTTTACCCATTTTTAATGGGTTCAGGGTATAAAAAGGGATATTTTTAAAGGTTCTTTTAAGAGCACACTCAAATTGTAATTGCATTTTTTTTGTAAATTATTCATGCTATATGTAAATTAATTTGGAAGTTATATAAAAAGAAATATAATATATATTAAGAAATCAATATATTTAATTATAAATTTAAGTCTATTATATACGAAGAATAAAATCCCATGAAGTTAGTCAAATCCGGCTCAAATCTGAACCAAGTGCATACTGTTTGCCAGCTCCGCTGTCCCTAAAAAACACATCAAACCCAGCACCGACTCGAGCTGACCAAAATAGTATATATATATGAATTTATATATATGTATATATATATATATGTGCCAGCAGACATCAGGCAGCAATGCCAACGGCAACGCCAACGCCAACGCCATTCATCGAAGCGTGGCCGACCATCACTTGGCTCGTTTGCTCATCGTCAAGACAAATGGAGAATAAATAAATTACTTTCGGCCTTTTTGCAATTCCAAAACGTCACTGCATATTCTGGTCAAGCAGCCAGTTGAGGCCAGTTGAGAGACAGAGACAGAGAGAGAGAGAGAGAGCGAGGCCAATAGCCAGGCCAACAGTTGGTCGTTGTCCAGCTGCAGTTGATTTTCTTGTGGCCTCCTTGTTGTCCACATGTGTTTGTTGTTGTTGTTGTTGCTGTTGTTGTTGCTGTTGCAACGCCTCCTCTGCTAAACTTTTAAAACGTCAATCAATTGTCCAAAGTTGTCGGAGTTGTCTGACATGTTTTAAATTAACTGACGAAGACGAACCAACCTAAACGATTTATGGCCCATACTCAAGATGGCGATGGCGATGGCCTCTCCCCCAATCCCAATCCCAAACCCAAACCCATACCCAATCCCAGTGGCCAAAATCCAGTTAAACATTTAACGTATGTATGAACAGGCTGGGCTGCAGTTTTGAGGCAAGCCAATGCCATGAAAATGGACAACACTTGATGGAATTTGCTGTCGTACGAGTTTATACTCACCTGGCTAACTCAAAAGGGGGATTCCAGTCAAATACGACAGTATCGTACATACAAAATGGAATAAATATCTGCAAGGATAGAAATAGGGGCATAAATATTGATAACTTAGATAACTTAGAAAAATTCGACTTTTTTTATATACATATATATAATTTGTTATAATATTTAGTAACTAGTGCATTATTTAAAGGTACGGCTTCTAGCACTAGCAAAAAATTAATAAAACAATAATAAGAAATAAATAAAACTATAAATAAATCAAATAATCAAATTTGTAAAAAAAAAGTTGACACATTTGGAATATAGCCATTTGCTTTATTGTTTTTACTACTTATTAAACATTGATTATTCTTTTTTTTTGTTTGATAGCGTGTTATCGATATGTCAAGCATTATCAGAGTCCGAGTCGGTAAAAATCAATTGCATTGTCAATATATACATATACATATATATATATATATATATATATAGACACATGTGCAGCAGCGACAGGATGTCGAACGAATAATTTGCGGCGCTTTTGTGTGTGCTTCAAAACAATGCAAATAATATAAATTATAATATAATAATAATTACTGTCAAACAATAGAAAATTAATTGCGAAACAATCAACGTTTCATTAAAACAAAATGGATTTGACATAATTCAAATGCAGAAGTGCATAAGTGCCGCCCTCACTTGGGGGGCTACCCCACGCCCCACCCCCCTTACAAATATAAACTGAATACCCCCCTAATAGCCCCCAACCCCCACACACCATCGCTTCACGTTTGTTTTATTGAATCATTCATTTGGAAAATATTTAATTAATTTTTGCCAATAATGCCGGGCAACAAAAAAAAGGAAACAAGCTCGATCCGCATACACACACACACACGCACACACACAACCGCAATTAAGGTACCCCAATGTCCTCCCTCGAACAGGACTTGTTTGACTTTTGGCCATGTGATATATTAATGCCAGCATAATGATGTCGTCCAACTTGTCGATGTCGCTCATTTAATAGGCTCGGGTCACACGGACTAATAGCCAAATGGACTTTAGTCGTTGAACCAATTACTACTAAAGTGGAAAGCTCTCATCTCATGTGTAAGCCTCAATTGCATATTAACATATTTATACTATATACTACTTTGTCTGTAATAATGCAAATTTGCTACTATCAACGTTTAAAAAGTTAAATGAAATTCCATTAATATAAACTCGAATTTTAACAAAAGATTTGTAGTACAGTCAGGAAATTAGATCTTCAACAAATTAGAATATCACTTAGCCAGAAATTAGAAACATAACTTCAAATTTTCAAATATTTTAAATATTCAGTTTTTTTTAGTAATAGAAAACAATATGAATATAAACAGCAAAAATCCTTAAAACTTAGATAATAGGGTATTACTTTAATTTCTTAGAATTGAATTTCAATATCAATTCGGATATGGATCATTTACTCGTTTCATTCTCTCTTTAAATAAAAAAACTTTATGTCTAAATATACATATCTGTATATCCTTAACCCATTATTCCTATGATACTATTACTAGTTACTCCGAGTAACTTACCCAATACATTCCTTTACTCGTCAACTATTTCAGCTAATTAAATACGACTTCTCTTTGGATATTTTTCGTTTCTTAAATACTGTTATTCGATGTTTCCTTATCTATTGCAGCTTGCAGTCAAAATAAACGAGCTTCGACTGAGAACTGAAGAATATTCGCCATAGATTTCGTTGGTGTAGGCGACAGCTGAAGGACAGCATCAACCGGACTTCTGACGGATGAACAACGAGATGGAGCAGGACGCACACAAGAGTGCAGCTCTGTATTATCCCGCTGAGCAGTGTAAATGACTGCAAAATGTGAAAATAATAAAGGACTAAACACTAGAATTTACAACTAAAGACAGAGACAGAGACAGAGACGGCGATAGCAGAGCAGAGCAGAGCAGAGTCGAAACTCAACGGATGCAGCAGCAAAGGACATTCTCTGGTTAGGTAACGTGAGATTTCTTGCAGAGGGAATGGTATTGGGGATGGGGATTTGGGATGGGGATGATGGTCATCCGGGTGAACCGACTGCTGCAATTAGATGGCTAGTTGAATAGACAGCTTGGACAGCTGAAGTGCTTGAGCCAGATGAAAAGATGGATGGCTAGATAGATGCTTGGATGGATGGGTGGATAGGTTGATGGCTGGACAAGTAATTGCAACATAGGAAAACAGTTTGATTTGGCTGCACTTTGATGGACAGCGAGTCAGTGGAAACAAGAAAGAAATTGAACATTTCTACAGATGCTCTTTGATTTAGTTGCTGCAAATGAAATTTGTACCTTATCGAAGTACAAGCGATCCAATATATTTATGTTTAATTGACAGTTAGAAATACAGATAAATGGAACAACATATAGCGAACATTTATTGTTCTATCTGGCTGAGAAGCCAAAGGCAAAGGCAAAGCACTGGCCATAACGCCATCCAATTAAATGCATTTGCATGCCTGTCAGTGTCATCAGTGGAAACACTGCAAAAACACAAAAACACAGACTGCACACTAAAAACTAAAATAATACTTAAAATGTCAACTATTTTTCAAGTAAAAGATTTTACAACAAGCAGCCCTGAGTTCGAGAGCTGAGAGCTGAGAGATGTGTTCACTTCAGAATCACAAATGAAATAAAATATTTTATGTACATGACAAAAACCAAACCAAAAAAACAGCCAAAAGACAGAACTTTGCTAGTTGTCAACCGAAGGTAGCCTTTTTTTGCTCATTTCACTTGCCGCCCATTGATGAACCCCAAAATGAACTTCCTTTACATCAGTGGCCCCACACATCTAACATCTGCCCCCGCTGGCCCCACTGCATCAAAGTCGAAATGAAAATCTAAAGTCTTCTATATATGCCGGTTCATCATTTGCTTGTCTCTCCCTCTCGCCATTGTGGGTGGTGCGTGCCGAAGGACGAGACAGGATGTGTCTAAGACTGAGACTGAGACTGAGACTGAGGCTGTGTCTGCTGTCTGCTGCCATTTGTCCAAACTGCATCCGCCAGCGGGTTGGGCGGAGGAGGGGGGTGGGGTGTTTTTTTTCTTCCACATGAAGGTTTGTCGCTTCGAGTTTTGTTATTGGCAGTTTTGTAGCTAAAAATCTCGAAATACTTTTGACATTCAAGTATGTACGTGTTTGTTTAGTTAGCACTGTGTCTCTCAGTCTGTCTGTCCATCTGCCAGTCTGTCTGCCTATGTGTGTGTGGATAGTATTGCCATCTTAGTGTTTGAGTATTTGAAAACTGAACATTGTCGGCTGTCTTGCCGACTGTCACTCAGTCGAAACTCTTTCTGCAAATGTTCATTTGTGCAAGTGTCTCTCAGGCTCAGTCACAAGTCCGATTGTAAATGTCAGTAGCCTTTTCCCAAACACACTCACACACACCCACACACACACAAACACACACACACAAATAAATGTTTATCGTGTCATACTGTATAGCAAATAGGTATAGGAAAGCAGATCCATTAAATGAATTGTTCTTATTTCTCTAAATAACTTCACAAAATTAAATGATTATCGAATTTTATTCGAATGCAACTTTAAAAGTGGATAAATAAATAAGAACAAGCAATTAATGAAGGTATGAGAAAGCAGATCAAGTGAGGTAGAAAGAGAGAGTAAGATGTAGAAGGAGAGGAATATAAAATTGAAGCTCGCTTTTCGAGGAAAATAGTATAGTCTGTCTGTATGTATGCAAACTAGTCCCTCAGTTGTTGAGTTATCACAATGAAACCTTGCACAGAGACTTATTATTCAAAGATACAGCACATATATCAGAATTCCACGGATCGGACCGCAATATCTCATAAAGTTTGATATAAATATAAAAGTCTTGGAACATAACATTCAGCTTTAGGAAAGAGGTTAAGTAAGTAAGTTAGTAGTAAAGTTTTAATCTGATTACTGAAGAACAGCAATAGGTGTTTAGGATACTTAAAGTCTCCCAGTCGAGCATTTTGTACAATTCAAAATGTGTATTACCAAGCATTAAGTTAGCTTTTACTGCATAAAATCATAATTGCGTTCCATCGCTCTCACTCATTAAGCTGTTAAAGCGAATGGACTCATGAAGGATTTGTGACACCCTCAGCCCACCAGAAGACAGTTGGAAAACCACCGAAATGGAACGCGAGCGCATTCCATGCCCTTGCCACGTCCACGTTTATGTCCACGTTCTCGTCCTCGTTGGTCAGTGTTGGCAAGTGACGTTGACATGGCGTGTGATTTTGATGTGCAGGGCCTTGGCCGCCAGGGGGCGCTGTAGCTGTATATAGCTGTAGCTATAACAGCTGCACGGCAAGTGAGTTCTTGAGGGCAGACAGGACTCCACTTTTCGAACAGACGCGCGTATGACATTTTTCACTTAAGCTGACAGTTATGTACAATGCACGGAACAGCAAACAGAGCTGCCTCCTCTCCTCAATCCCTCTTGATACCCTACTTGCCACAGTTCGGGAGCACTCGCTCAACTGTCATTCATGGCATGCCGTTTAGCGTTATTAAAAAATTACATACTTACGGCTGAAGAAAAAAACGGCGCCAAAAATGGCAAAGAAAAATAAATTCAAAAGTTTCACATGCAGTCGAAATATGTTTTCCAGGAGGGGGGTGGGGAGGCGAATAGCGAATGGGGCCAGCTTGGGGGGCATTTGGGGAATGTTGTGACGCTTGACACGTCACAAGTTTATAGTGGCTTTTGACAGCTGCTCGGACACACTTCGCTTTTCGCAACGTATAAAAAAGTTCTCGTCCTTTTCGCCCCCACTTGACGGACACTTTTTGCCAGTTTGAAGCCATATTCCACACATCCAGTGCACATCCAGTTAGCTCTGCCCAGCGGTCGTCCTCCTGTCTTGGGAGCATTTTTCTACATATTTCAGTTGAGTCTGTTTTCTTTTTTGCTCTCTCTGCAGCTTACAGCTCGTCAATTGAGTCATCGGGCATTTTTATACAAAAATTTTGTGTAGTTTAGAGAAACTTCAGAGTGAACAGCTTCGGTTCAGACACACGTCAAACTTGCTTGCACCTACCTCGGATGGTCAGCCCCTGCCACGCCCATTCGCCATTGGGGCTCTGTTCTAGCCATCATCGTCTCCACTTTGGCCATAACACTTTTGGCCTTTTTGTGCTGATGATGATTTTGTGGTCACTCCTGTTAATCCTTAGAGACGTGTGTCGAACATGAATTTCGTTCGCAGCGCATATAAATAATAATTTGTGTCTGTGTGTGTGTGTGTGTGTGTGTGTACCCCCAGTGTGTGCGTGTGTGAGTGTGTTTCGTACCCGGGCCCGGACCATATTGCCGTAGACAGCTTGTCGATCTTTATAATGTTGTAATTGAAAACTTTTTCCACCGAAAACATTTCTTTTAAAATATTTTATACTTTTGATATGTCAACCTGCCTGAAAGCTGTCCACCCCCACCTCCATCCTCTGCCCCCACCCTCTGCCCCCACCCTTTGCCCCCACCTCCAGGCGAGTGGACAAGCCTTAAATTGGTGCGGGCTGAATGTAGTCATAAAGTTTGTTATGCAGGCATACACAAAACAAAATAAATAGATAGAAAGAGACGCACAGGAGAAGCAATAGAAAGAGACACACAGAGAGAGAGAGACATATGCATGAGCTTGATTGAAATTAAAAACGTTTTATATGTGTGAGCTTAACATAGGAACTATAGTCCGGAGTGATGACGCTTAAGATATCTAGACTTATACATGGTTTATAAAACATACAAAAATCCTTCTATATGACAACAGACACTTAAGAGCTAAAAAAATTTTTATTTTATACTCACTAATGTTTTTAAAATAAATATTTTATAAATATATCTATGCTTGCAAATGAAAAATCACAGATTATAGATATAGAATAAAATTCAGATTAGAATATTCAGAATTATATAGAATTGAAGATATGTTCAAGTTTTATAAAAGCACTCTAAATTCTTTTTAATAGCGTGTCAAGGCTGCATGACTTAAGACTCCCAAGCTTTGAAATGTTTATGTATATTCGATAAATATTCTAAGTCACATGGCAGATTTAATTGTAGCACACTCAGCAACGAAACCTTCTCTTTACAACTTCTTTAGTAATTCTGAAATTTGTCCCTATCAACTGCTATTTCTATGCTATTTATTTCAAAGTGTTAGCTGCTGGCAAGCATTCAAATACTGTCTGGGCTCAGACGTTCGGGTCCTTGGGTGCCTTAGGTGCCTTAGGTGGCCTAGAAGCCTGCCCGGGCCTTGGTCAGTTGCTGTTGTGTCCCTTGTGGTTAGTCGCCTCGTCTTTGTGCTAAATAATGATGGAAACTTAAACGCTGCATGAATGAAGTGGGGCCAAGCGGCATAGTGACAGCCAAACTTTAACTGAATGTCCTGCATTTTATTTCGCTTAGCACTCCTCGGAGAATATGTGAAAGTTGAAGTATTTCTAGAATTAAACTTGCAGCACAAATAAAAATAGCAAAAATAACAGCAAGACTGACACCAAAGCGGCAGAAATAAATGTGAACTTTAATAGTTCTTAACTTTTTTGACGTTCTGTTCGTTGAACATGTCAATTTGCTGCCCTTCACAGTTGCCCCCCATGTGAGTGAGTATACCATTGTGCATGTGCATGTGTGTGTGTGTGTGTATTTCTAACTTATGCAACACTGACCAACATCATGTATACTCAAGCCACTTGAATAACTAACTCGGGAGGTTTAAAATGGCTTGTTTTTCGTTCAAAATCCAATGCCTAAAGTTTAATTTTATTATAGATGACAAACCATGATCCAAACTGCCTCAGTATCTAAAATCGGATCAGTTTTGACAAAGGAGTTTTTGGTGGTTTAGCGGAATCGCGTAAAGCAAACCCCTTTGCACCAACTAAATCGTAAGAGCAAGTTGCTTATGTATAGAATATATTTGTATATATACTTATGTATATAATTTGTTTATATTCCACTTAGCTTGGTCACAATGTCCAGCTCTGTTGGCTTGATTCTATGCTAGCTGCGTGTTTTGGTTTAAATCAACCCGCTCCTTGGCCTCTGCACGTGCCACCGCATTGTCCTGCGTCTGTCCGTCTGTCCAGTCGTCCTGATGGCAGAGTTGCCGCTGCCGCTGCCGCTGTTGCTGCTTGTCCAATGTCCTTATTAAAGTCCTGACGGTCCTGCCTCAACTTGTGCTCGTCGCTGTTGCTTCTACTGCTGTTCTTGTAGATGTTGCTGTTGTTGTTGTTGTTGTTGCTGTGGTTGTTGTTGTTGCTGGCAATGTCACTCCTGCTGTTGATGCTGTTGCCGACGTATTCGTTGTTGTTGTTGCCGCTGCTGCTGCTGCTGCTGCTGCTGTAGCCCACTTATCATCCCCGGTGACACTTTATAATTTCTTTACTTTTAGTGATGTCACTATTTATTTCATTTTTCCATCAAAACTTTTAAGTTTTACAATAAATTTTCAGAGGAAATACAAATAGTGTCCAGCATACACACACACACTTGGACACACACCCACACACACACACACACACACATACACGGGCAAAGGTTGCACTGGAGGTTTTCTATGGGACACTTTGAGAGCAATGCAGGTAGTTGGGTGGACAGTGGACTTCCATTTTGTAAGTGACGTGCGATGTCAGTGTCAGAGTTGCCCCATTCTCGTAGACAACCCTTTTTAAGCGTTTTATTTTTTTCTGTTGTTCATTCTTATAACGTGGTAAGAGGGTATAGCGAAGCAAATAAAGCATATGCTTACAGTATATATTTATGATCAGCTTATGTTCAACTAGATCTGAATAAGTAGGTACAAAGTAAATTCATGTCGAGATTTATCGACTATAGCGGTTTGTTTCTCTAGTTTGTAGTAACTTGACATGAACTTGATGTCTGTATATTACGTGTTTTTATTGTTTTTGAAAGCAAATGGACAAATATTGCTTTAAATTTTACTATATTATTCGATGCTTCGTAATATGAAAGTTCATAAAGAATCTGGAAGTAATAGTCCTACAAACTAATCTGTAGCAATGAAAATTAATAGCTTAAGACATAAGAACATAACATATGACAGCTATAAGATATAGTAGTCCGAACCGGCCGATTCCCACCAATATGCTCTTCCTTTGAATAACAAGTCTCTGTGGAAAGTTTCATCGCGATAGCTCAAAACTGAGGGACTAGTTTCCATACATACAGACAGACAAACAGACGGACATGGCCGAATAAATTTGTTTTATCGTTCTAAGCATACTGGAGGTAACTTTTAGGGTTCTTCGACGCTTCGTTCTAAAAAAGAGTACAATAATAAACTGAAATTTTAGTAAATTTAAGATATTTTTATCTATATAGTCTATCGATCACATGTTATGCTAATATCAATGACTAGACTGCCTTTTATGACAAGGCTTCAACTTGAGCCAGCTGACCTACTTCACACTTAAGTGCATTTCACATTCCAGCCCCAATAGAACAACTTAGAACCTTAGCCAAACCCGAGTCAATGATTGCATAAATTTAGCATCCACCTCAGCCTGCAACTTGCAATGTCCAGATGTGGCAAAGCTGTGCTTTTCAGCTGGCACTTTGGCTCATCTCATTATTACTTTAATATGCAATATGCAAAGGGAGGTGGAGCATAGGAGTTGGAGTCGGAGTTGGCAGGACTGTGTGAGTGTGGCCATGTGGCCATATATAAAACTTTTAAAGAACTCACATTATGTGCCCGATACCAAAACATTTTGCACTTGATGGCCGCCTCGTTGGCTGTGATGCCTGATGGCTGCTGGCAGCTCCCAGTTGCTCTCAATCCAGCACCGGATAGTACACCCTGTGCTGTCCTGTTCTGCTGCTGCTGCTGCTGCTCAGTGTCCACATGACTTTGTTTGAAGTAACTTTTGCTGGCATCAAGTAAACAATTTACGACAACGCTGATGATGACGTCGACTGGGCACATTGCAGGGGATTGGAGGCTATTGTGAGGGGGGGAGGCACAAGACACAGCTGTGCGTTACAGTGTCCGCTGCACTTAACGCCCAGGCACACACACACACACACACACACACACACAGTGCACCCCGCTTTTGTCTGTTGCATTGGAGAAACTATTTGAAATCCTGCGGCGCTTTGTGGCAAAAGCGGATTCGTTTCAACGCCCTTCCCAAAGTCCTCGAGGGCCAGTCCAGTAAGCATAAAAGTCAAATGCACTTGCAACTTCCACTGCCACTCCCACTCCCACTCCCACTTTCCACTTTCCACTGAGGGAATCATTTTTCAACACTTCATGCATTGCCGACATAATGAAGTGGCCGCCATCCGACATCCTCCATCTTCCATCCTGCCATCCTGCCATTCTGCCATCCTGCCTGCATTTAGCCACAATATCCCTTTCTTTACGCGCATTTGTTTTTCTCATCATTTTCGCGGCGCTCTTTGTCGACTTTTATTATTTCACTTGGCCCCCCTACCCCCCTCCCCATCCCCCCACCAAGCTGCCAACTTTGTTTTTCACTTGCCATCCTCCCGTCAGAGGCGATAGATCATTGCGGTCGGCCGGGCAGCTGTCCGGGTTATGTCCCGGTCCATTTGTCCGGCGTAATGAAGAGTCAGCGCTCTAACCCTGAAGCTGACTCCGACTCCGACTCCGACTCCAACTCGCACTCGAGACTCATTCAAAATGGCATTTTCTCTGCGGCTTTTCTTTATGTCTATCTATTCCCCCCCCCCCACCCCCACCACCCTTTTTTTTGGCTTTTGCTCGTTGGCACAATTTTTACATCTGTTTTGTATTTATTTAGGTTAATCCTTCAGTGTTGCTTCCGTTTCTTGCCATTCTTCTTTCAATATTTGTGCGCCGTCTTTGTGCACTTTTATGAGTGGAGGACTGTGCTGTTGAAATTCTTTTTGGCCTTTGTATAATGCAATGTACATAGCTCCAGATATCAGGCATCCATTACATTGGTAAACATTACCCAATCATTTGCAATCATAATGCTGCATACTCACTAGATGATAAAACATTTCTGACTTGAGATATGTTTAATAAACGTTAATTATTCATATACCTCTTTAGGTATAAGGAGCCACTCCTGTTGACAGTAAAGTAATGCTATAGCTATTTAGAAAGCGTGCATTCTCGACTTTATATGACTTCAAACTATTAAGTTAATGGTTGAGTGTTCAAATCCATCTTTAGACTCGTAAAATCGGTAAGAAACGGCGAAGCCAATGGCCGAGGTGCTAACTTTCGTGGGACAACAGTGTTTTGGCTATAAGCATCAGTCAGGAGGCGCCACAAAGCGGCAAAGAGGGAGACAGAGGGAGGGAGGGAGGGAGATAGTAATAGCCATTGGCAGTTATCTGCCAGGCAATACGAAATAAATGGCTACATGAATGCAGTTACAGATCCATTGCACAAGATTGAAGACACAGACGACAACAGGCCGAGGTGCGGTAACGTGTCGCGAATTATGAGTGCCCCACAGTTGCACACACACACAGACACACACACACACACACAGACAGACACATGCAGCTCGTTTATCGCCCATTCGCGCATAGTTGGCAACACTTAATAATTGAAAAGGAAGCAACGATCCGCCAGTTCGCATCGCTGCTTCCAGGCCGCATTGCCGCTTATTGCCTCTTCTCGCGCTTCTCGCGCTTCTCGTGCTTCTTGCGCTTCTCCCTGCTCGCACAGTGTGTCTAGTCAGTCGTCGTCGTCGTCGTCGTCGCCAGTCGCCTGTCCCGGCGCTGTCCAAATGTTTGTCGATAAATTTACGGATGTGCGAGTGTCTTGTGCGAGTCGCGAGCTCTGGCGCTTTTGCGGATGCCATCACTCGTGCACAGTACCAGTTGTACACCCGATTCCCTGCCCCTGCCCCTGCCCCTGCCCCTACCCCATTCCCTGCTCCTGCTGCACACCACCCTCGCTGAGTGGTAACGTCATTGCATAGTATCTATATCTGCAACTGCATGCATGCCGGCTCGTTTGGGAAATTTGAATTTGATTTTGGAACGAGTACGGGTAGCGGAGTGTACGAGGTGTACGGGGTCTGTGTATGTATGGGGTCTGTGCCTCGGCAATCTGCAGCGCGTAAAAGTTATTGACAATGGGATGTATCTGTCGGGTAGTGTCATTAATGGCGAATGCTTTATGATCACATTGCTGCGCAATTTTCAACACATTTTGCGCTCGTTTCTGCTTTCCTATCCCCACATCCCCCACTCTCTGGCATCATCATCCGTTTGACCGCCGTCGATGATTTTCATGTTTATTGAAGTGTAGATACTTTTATCTATTTTAGTGGCTCAAGTGTTTATTTCGACTGATTACGTGACTGCAGCAGCAGCAGCAGCAGCAGCAACAACTGCCTACCAAATTATTGCCAAAATAATATGCAACGAAATATATTTCGCAGCTTTTCTGTTCTTTGAACAAGTTGATCAAATTATGACTCAAATGTTATTCCATGTGTGCTGCTGCTGCCGCTGACTTGCTACATCATAAATTGCCCCTTGTAATGGAACATTTGCTCAAATTATTGCCACAACAGTTGAAAGGAAAATTCTTGACGATGCACTTGCATTAGAAGGTTATTTGAGGGGGCCGAGACGGCTTATTATGATAATGAGATCAAATGGCAGCAGAAAACGTGGGTGGCAATAAATATTAAAGAAAGTGCATTGCGAATTCATATTTAGACAATGAAAATGTTTCATATTAACTAATAAACTGTACTACATATAAATATATATAATATTATAGAGAGAGAAGAATAAAAAACCATTTTGATCAATATTGTCTTTGTTTTTTTGCTAACTTATCGAGCTTACAAAAGTTTCTCCATAAGCAGACTAACAGGATCTGGAAACTTGTATTTTATTTTAATTATTGAAAAAATATTATATTTGGTATATAAAACTTTATATTTTATTGTAAAATAGTATTCGAATAGCGCTTTTTACAATTGGCGTGGAAAATATTATCGATCTGGAGAAAATATACAAAACTTTGCTGAAAATGGCATAGAACGTAAATGAGCTATACTAAACAAATTTGCTATGCTTATGTGGATAATATAAATAAAGATTACTACAATATACAATTTATTTAAACAATCTAATGATACTGATATCAAACTCACTGCTTGATTCAAAGAGACTAGCTGTAAGAAAAAACCGATGTGATATATAACAAATTGCAGCTGACTTAACATCACAAACCAAAGAGACAGGGGCGGTGGGCGTGAAAGGGGCCGTTTGGATTGGCAGGATGTTGAGCAGGAGAAGGAGAAGAAGTAGAAGTAGAAGATTCGAAATTGTGAAACAAGCATTGACAGATTTCGATGTTTTGCTCTTCGAGCGAAGCTGTCGTTGGTATGCAGAAATCTGGACGAGCTGGCAATAACTAGCGACTGATAAATGATGTTGGACTGCGTGGCGCGAAGTCAGAGCTATAGAATTTCTCTATTTCGGTCAATCGAGCTGTGATGCTGATGCTGATATGTGATGTGTGTGTGTGTGTGTGTGTGCTTGAAATGAATGTGCGGGCATTCCTTGGGCTGACAGTATTGTGTCCTCATTCGCAGCCGCTCGACAAGCAAAATATGTGGCCAAGATGTCACTCGTCCAAGAAGGCAGCAGAAGAAGCAGCGGTCGCAGCGATATGTGTGGGGCTGATGTACCCTAATGTTGTGACTCCCCTAACCCACCACCAGCACCACCAAACACCCGCTCAAACCCTTTGCCGGAGTTGTCCAAACGATATTTTGCATGCTGTCGCTTTGTGTTGGTCTCGTTTCATGCTCGCTTCTTTCTGATGTCCTCGCTGTGACCCAGCATTGTCTTATTGTTTGGCGTTTCTAGTTCGCTTCTTCCTTTCTTTCTTTCGTTGTTTTTTTTTCACATTTCGCATTTCGCTTATTTTTTGCTTGACATTCAGAAGATGAGGCGACAGTTCGCGTTGCGACAATCGCCACACATTTGAATTTTATTGGCTCGCCTGTCAATGTTCCATTTGGCACACACAAACACACACATCCACACACACACACACACACACACCACACACACAAAATAACAAAAAACAAGCAGATGCGCAAAAAGAAATAAGGCAAAGCAAAGCTATTTGAGGGATAACAAACTGATAGAACTACGATTAGGTTTTCTTTTGGATGCCTTTCAAATATTACTATCTAATGAATCTCTGCATAAGAAAATATTTGCTTTGTTAGAATAGTTCACATTAGCATAAGTTATTTACTTAGAGTTAAAAGAAATCTCAAAATAATAGTAATAATAATAATATTTATATAACAATCTCAACCTCTTTTCAAACTTTGTTTTCTTTGATTTCCATTATGATTATTTTGAGCTGGCTAAAATTTCAGACGCATTGCATTTATTTCCTTACATTTTTAGAAAATAAACAGATTTTCAGAGATTTTCTTAAGAGCTTGCAATCGACAGGTTTTTCTAATAAATATCTAACAAATCGATAACATCTTAACTTTTTGTCAAATTTCGCAAGAAAAATCTAGAAACTGTTGAAAAATTCGAAGAAAGAAATAATCGAATCAGAAATCTGATAGTCCATTCATTCGAACGAGATGTAGATTATTTCTAAACTTTTGTAGGGTATACAAAATGTATTAGAATATAATAAGCAAAATTATGCTACCTTATTATTATTATTATTTGTAAGCGAATCTCACAAAAGAGATTTCATTCTACAACAACGTTTAATAAAGCTTCAAGTAACTAGTGAATGATAGAACCTACTCAATTGCACTTCTATTTTGCTGCTAATAGAGATATTCATCTCGCAGTGTTAACTGTTCTGTTCTCTTACCAAACAACGACAGCTACCCAAATTTGTTAACAATTTCTCAAAACAAGCGACAAATGTGCCGCTGTCTCTCTCTCTCTCTCTGACTGACTGTTTCGCTTTCTCTCTTCCTGTCTGACTGTCGCAGCTGTAACTGCAAGTTGCAGCAGTTTTTGGGTCTCAGTCGAGTCGGTGGCAACGTGCTGTCATTGTTGTAGTAGTAGTAGTTGTTGTTGCTGTTTTGTTGTTGTTGTTGTTGTAATGCAACGCCTACACGTCCTGTGTAGCTGTTCAGATCTAGCAATTTGTTGCGCCAGTTGCCTGTTTGCCACTTGGTGCAAAATGCGGGTGACAAAAGTTGTTGCTTAGCTGTTGTTGTTGTTGCTGTTGTTATTGTTGTTGCTATTGTTGTTGTTGTGGGGGTACAAGAAGCCGTCACACGGCAGCTGGCAGCGAACCTTTTGCGAGTCAGTTTTAGCAGATGCCTCAACGCGATTAGTGGACATTAACCAAGTGCCGAATGTCTTAGGCTTTTCTTTTAGTCGTGGGATAGTTTTTTGGCCAGTTATTTACAGCTAGATGAGTCTACCCCATAAGAGAAGGCACAAACGCTTTTAATTGAGTTCACACCAGCTGTGTATTAGTGCCGAAATGATTGAGCCACAGCCACTTGAAAAGCAGCAAGACAGACTACGCACAGATCCTGCGGACAACAAGGATAACAAAGCACAAGGGCGCAAGTCGCATGGAAATGTCGCGTCATTGTCATTGCTGTTGTCGTTGTTGTTGTTGTTGTTGTCATTGTCAGTGGCAGTGCTTCTGGCCGTGCTCATCAAAGTGTTGTCACTGTCAGTGCAAATGTCACAGACACATCAGGGATTAGCGCGTAGGACAAGGCGATGGGCAACTGGTACCCCGGCAGCCCGGTTGCTCGACAGGATTTAAGGGTTTATGCGCGGCTCTCAAATACTCGTGCCAAAAAGTAGCAGAACACCTGCCGCCCATCACCCGCCACGCCCCCACTCACAATAGCAACAGCATTACACTAAGAAAAAGGCGGAGTTCCACTCTCTAAATTTGTTAATACTTAAATTCCCGAAATCCCGAAAGTACATATATCCCAAATAAATAATCTAAAATGAAATCAAAGTATTCTTGGCGTAAACAAAAATATAGAAAACTCTTATCTTAGTTAAGAACAAACCGTCTTGATATGGGAACGGAAAAGAAAAACATTCTTGAAATAGAAAAACCAAAACTATTAATTCATCGATTAAAAAATAAAAATTACAAAAAATTATTAAAATGAAAAATGTGCTATGTTCAATTTAATGGCTTGTTTTTCCAAGTGTATGCGCTCGTCCTTTGGGCACCAACAAAACGATGTCAACCGCAATGACAACAACAACAGCAGCAGCAGCAGCAGCAACAACAACAATAATGAGGGCAAACATCAACAACAGGCAGCGACGCTGGCAACTCAAAGTCAAAGGATTGGGCCAGGGGTATAAGGCATTATGTCCTGCGTGTGTGTGTGTGTGTGTGTGTGTGTGTTTATGTCTAGTGCCCATTTCGTCATTACTTCAACCACATTTACATGCGTCAAGAACGGCGAACCTTTGAAGCGTCCGGATGCGGCAGCGCCAACAAACTGTCAGCGCGAGGCCAACCCCCGTCTGACCAGCAGTCATCACCCCTCTTGCTACCTAAGCACCCACCCCCATCCCCATCCCCACCCCACCCCATCCACCTCCTCCTCCTCAGGCTGCAGCTCAGCTTCATGCCGCCTGCCGCCGTCTGTCAAAGTCTGTGGGCTGCTTTCAAGTTGCCAAAGCCGGGAAGTTTCTTCGCTTTTGATGCACGAGCCCAGCGCCTCGTCCTTGTCGCACTTGCCTCCTCATTACGAATGTCCTGTGGCATTGTCAACATGTCCTACGCATTATAAACGAATTACTGTCGTCTCCCCGGTTCGTTGGTCCCGTGTGTTATGTGTGTGTGTGTGTGTGTGTGTGCCTGTGTGTCCTTCTGTTTTGAGTTTAGCCAGCAAGTTGGTTAATCGCCGGTAAATTTAATTAGACATCGGTGTGGGTAAATTACGGTAAATAGATGTCTGGCAATATGCGACCGGTAATGGGGCGCACGTCTCTTCACATTCTTGTTTTTATCCATTCCGCAAGATAAATAAGTTGCCACACGAAAAAAGTATATGAAATGCAAATTGACTGGCAAACATTTCTACGCTCTTTCTCCCGGATGGGAATATTCGAGATTTAGATTTGTAGTAGTATTCGGATATTTTTTGACTACTCTGCGTCTAACAAATCGATACATATCGATATCGAACTAAATTTTGTCTTGAATGCCATCTCTTTCACTTAATCGTCAAAATAAACGTTCTCACAAACAATCAAAAATGTCATCAAGGAATTAGAAGTACATTCGGGCATAGAAGAGTTTTTTGGATTTGCTTGGCCGCTATACTTATCTCTCTTCTGCGGTATCTGCACATTGCCAGCATCTACTTCAATGAAACGGAGGACCTTTTACGGAGGATCATGGACTGCGTTTAGGTTCTTACCGCGGGAGCTTTCAAGGAATGCTCGAGGAATCACAGCCCTTTTTGATAGCTCTGTATCCCAAGTGGTTGGAGAAGGCTTACCCCCTTGCCAAATCGAATCTTCGGTATAACGCTCACAGTCTCGTTACTACCTACGATTTGCATGCTACCCTCAAGGACATGATCAATTTGAAGCTGCTCAGCAATCGGAATATTGCAAATCGCATGGCAGTGCTTCTTGGACTCGGATCAAAGATACCTCGAGGCATTAGTCTGTTTCTGCCCATATCAGATGTTCGGGATTGTGACCTGGCCGGTATTCCAGCTCACTTTTGTCTGTGCCATAATCTGATTCCGATCCCGTCTTCTGATCTCAGATCTCAGAAGGCTGCTCGGCTTGTCCTGGAGAGTATTAACATGCTTATAAAGAGTCACCCACTTTGCCAGAGACTGCACCTGGATGAGCTGATGGAGTCGTACAGTCTTAATCGCCACTACAAGCAAAAGATCACTGAGGTCCTGGTGCGTTTGCAAACGGTTCCTGGAGAAGGACAGTTCGAAGGAACTATCAGATTCACAGAGGACGATTCACTGGCGTTGAACGGAGCTATAACACGCATCAACAGATATGGTAACCAATCGTACTGTGTGCACGATTATCACATCGATGGATTTTGACATTACGATAAATAAGAGCATTATAAGCAGGCTCTTTGATATTTAGTCCATACATTTAAAGTAAAACCGTATCGTTTTGTGTGTCTTATGTGCATAACATTTTAGTAAATCAAATTAACACCGTTCTGCGCCCTTCTCCACTTTTTATTCGTCAACGTTGGCGACGCGGACATGGACACGGATGCGATGTCCTGGCATCGATTGTCAAATGTCAGTGTAAAATTTTATTACTTCAATAACTTTGCCGTTATGAGGACTTAATTTATGAGTCGCAGCAACAATGACAACAACACAGGACAGCTCCAACACAGACAGCGACACAAACAATTGGAAAAAGCAACTGCTGCAATTTTTGCACCATGTCTGTCCCCGTACAGTCTGTGTGTGTGTGTGTGTGTGTGATAATGTCCTGTTTAAATGCAATAATTTCAACTGCAATTTTCTGTGCGCTGCTGCCCGCCCATGTCCTGCGTGTCCTGCGAACTCCATGTGACGACCAACTGACTGCCAGCTTGCATTTATTTATTGCTGACTGACGTGGCCCGCGGCTTCATTCGGCTCGCCTCGCCTGCCACGCAGGTGGAACCCCAGTCCCGTCCAGTCCTGTACTCCGACCCCCCAGCCCCAGCTCTGTGCACCGCCGGTCAGAGTTCAGGCCGCGTCAGTCTGTCTAGTTGTGGAGTCATAAAAACGAAAGTTATGACGTCGCCCCTTGGATTTATGGGCATTTTGCAGAATTATTGTTATTTATTTTATTGATGTCTCTCTGCTTTATGCAATTGCTAACGAAAAAAACCAAAAGCGAAATACAAAATACATATTTTGCTGCATACATTACAGCGTCGCATCGAACTGGGCAGGACCTCCTGCCAGGGTTTCTCGCCCGTTACACCCGTCAGCGCTGAAATGCACAAATGTGGCATTACATTTTTCGCTGTCAGCGCAATTTATGTCCTTGACAGCGATAGGCATTTCCTTTGAAGTTTCAAGTGCTCAGCGTACAGGACTCGCGGCTGTGCCACACGAACAGGAACGGGAACGGGAACAGGAGCAGAGGAGCACAATCGCTGGCAGTTCAAGTCACAGTTGCGTCCAGGGTGCAACCGACACAATTGTCTAGCACCACCCCCACTCACTCACCGTCTCTCTCTCTCTCACTGTATCCCCCTCTCTTTCACTCTGTGTGTTGCTTTTACACAAGTGATTGCACTTCATAGAGAGAGAGAGAGAGTGAGTCAATGTCGCCGTCGGTGGTTTTTGCATTGCAGCCAACCGCGTCGCTCACAAATCGCGAATATTTTGTTATTTTGACGGAAACGTGTCATAAATAGCGCCGCATGTGGCCATAAACCTCTAAGCCCTTCTAAACAACTAGCTAGCTGGCTAAGCAGCGCTTTTTCGGACTGAGTTGATTTAGTTGTTTGTCTGCTTTCACTTGAGTTGCCCTTGTGGTGGGTGTGTGTCCCCAGCAGTTGGCTTTGCTATTTTAGTGGGCGGTTAAAGGATATCTCTGAGCAAGCAAAGGCTGACAAGTGTAGACGTGTTTTATACTCTGGCAACAACAGTACAAGTGTTTTAGAAACTTTAGCAATTACAGCCCTAATTATAAAGACTGTTCAGTATATAATATATGCCCCAATTCGTAAATTCTAATTCCAATTAAATGTTTGTAGGTTTATATTAAAAGAAAAATTCAAATAAATTATTTCTCCCATTCAACTATTCAAGTCTGTGCGAGATTTATTTTTTATGTTTAACGTACTAGTATATTATATAAAGAATAAATATTATTTGACTCAATATAGTTATTTCGTAATTAAGTTTGTTAATCAGATTACTCAGTAAGTAATAAGCTGAAATTTCGATATTCATATTTAATCAACAGATATTATATCATAATAGTAGCTAAAGAACTTCTCAAACTTGAGCCAAACGAATACTTATTGAATTATGCTGTTACTCAAATCACCAATGAAATGAAACAAAATAAAATCTAAAGAAAGCTTAAGATTTTCCTTTGCGTAAATATTAATAATTCATTAATCCTAATACTTGATCAAACTATCTGTTCTTAAGAGCCCACACTTTTTATTATAAACTAACTTTACTGTTTGTACAGATACATATGTTGATATGTCAGATATGTCATAGTTGCAGAAACATAGGTATATATGTAATAATAGTATGTTAACTTTTCAGCATTTACTAATCCGTACTGAATCCTGTGTGGAAAATGTGGATTTTGCAGCAAGCGTTTTGCCAAATTGCGTTTTGATTTCCACAAATAAGCAGCTGATAAAAAGACGAGGCCGCACAGCTGCCACTCTTGATGATGACGGAATCGTGTCAATATCCAGTGGTGCCCAGCACGTGTGTGCCGCGTAAATTGCAGCCCCAAATGCTAATGCTGCAGGACCAAGAGCCGAGCCAACTAACTGTGGCAGGCCGAGCTGAGATTTCAGTTCGCATTTGAAATGCTGGCTGGCTGCTCCAGTGGGGGGCCATTAGCACGTGCACACATTCCAAAGATTGGACACCGATGGCAACTGGCAACTGGCAAGTCGCTACTCCACTCCACTCCATTCTACGCAGCAGCATTGGCAGCGGCGGCGGCACATAATTTGCGCAAATTACCGACAACGCGCTGCCATATTTTCCATTGGCAATGATGCCGCCGGGGCTGCTGACTCGCTTTCTATTTATGGCTCACAGGATGATTGCTCCTCTCTCTCGCTCTCCGTGGGGCAGGTGCGAGTGCCAGGACAACGTTTATCAGGCACTCCTGCCAGTCCTTGCCCCAGCAGCACGAACTGCACAAATCATTTCCGAATTGCACGAAAGTTTGTCTCGCTGCCTGAGCAGCCGAGCAGCTTGGCAGGACATAAGCTGCGTCCATAACTTCGCCTTGTTTATGTCTGTGGGATGTGATGCGACCGATGCGACTACAGCCATGCACAACAAACAACCAACACACACACACACGCACATTCTAAACCAATCCCCACCCCCACCCAGACTTTTGTTGCAGTGTAGAAACATCATTTTGGTTTAGCCTCGCCACAAAACTGCGGTCTAGTTTGGAATGTGGAGAATAACATGGCTGCTGTTAAATGCCAAATAACATCAGCTGTTGCGCTGTTGCTTATTAACAGATCGGCTGCTAACAGCCAACAATATGTTAACAAGATTTTGTACTCTTTTCGACTAGCTTATATTTCATTTCCATTCTGGAGGCCACTTTTTGGTTTTTCGACGCTTCCTTCCATGCACTACACCCTTCAGCACATAATTTTGTTTCTTCGTCAAGAGTATAATAACAGCAATTTAGGCTTCAAAGGCGATTTTTGGTACCCTAGACATGCCCTTTGAAGACTTGTCATAAATTTGCCAAAACTGAACCGATTTTGAAGTTCCAAGCCAATTTGTTCATGGTTTTTTTCTTTACTTTTATTTATATATTAAAGTTTAATTCATTTTGGAAGATTTTCTTTTTTTCCAAAATAAAAGCATGTACTATACTTTTTTTTGGAAAATATTTATAAAATAAAAAAGATATTGTTTCCATACATGCACACGGACATGGACAGATCTATTGTTCCGTCATCCTAAGCATAATGGAGGCAACATTTGAGTGTCTCCGACGCTTCCTTCCATGAGTTCCACTCTTCAGCACAAAATGTATTCATTTATTTACTTCGAAAAGAGTATAAACACAGATTTCCCTCAGTATATGATTAGTTTATTTGTTTATTGTATGTTTGTATTGGAATATGTTAACATGAACGTTAGATGCAAATAGTAAAATTAGTTAGGTTGATGAGTATGTGTGAATGAATATGTAGAAAGGAACTGGCAAATAATAGTTAAGCTGAACGCAATTGCAAAAGAATATTATACATTAATTTGCACAGTATTATTTAGTTACGATTATATCTAAACAACAATGCTGTCGTGTATTCGTATTCAGTTTTTTTAACTTGTTCTGCCAATTCCAGCTGGGTTATGGGCGCTTCTTCAAGTTGTTGGCCTAATGTGAGTGTGTCCTTAAGTGTTGTTCTGTCTGTGTGTGAGGTTGAGTTCCAAGTCGGGGCGAATGTGTATGAGCGGTACGTGTGAATGGCTAACCGAGCTGCTGCTACTGCTGCTTCTTCTCTTTCTGCTGGCACCACTTTCATTGATGCGATGTGTGATTGTGATTTGGCTGCCCCGTTGGCGTTGCAGCATCAGGCGGCAGGCATCAGGCGTCAGTTGTTATGCTTCCATCAGGACTCCCATCATCCATTTCAGTCGTGATGCAGCAACGTCACGCACACACATATACAATAATATCAAATTCGCGCCGACTGCTCTTCTCCAGATCCTCGGATGTGTCCTGGTCCTGTCGCATGCGTCAAATGAATGTTGTTTCATACTCTCCTCCGAGGAGTCCACGTGCCAGAAAGCAGTAGGCAGTAGGGTGAGGTGATGGTACTCATCTGGTTGGGTTGGTTGGGGGCAGCAGCCAGCAGCTGAATTTGATTAGTTTTTGCCCATGATCGACTTGTGTCTGTCTATTTTGGTGTGTCCTTGTCGTCGTCGTCGTCATCTGAAATGGTAATTGACATTGTCTAAAATACGTATAAAAGCAGAAGCTGCTCTCAAATGTTTGATGCGTGTGGTAATTTCATGGGATTATTTATGGAAGCTTGCCACTCATATTGCTCACACTACTCCAGCTGAGAATGATGTGCTCTATTAGGTTATTTTGCAAATAGTAGTCGAACCTCTGTGTGGATTGACTAACTGCTAAGCACACTTTGAAACACATTCACAATCTGCTTTGAATATCAAATATATGTATATACATATGTATATATATATAAATGCCATTTTCTATATGCAGTCCTACGGCTAATACACATTACCCTTCTATTCTAGAAGCTGCCGCGCTGCAAAAATATATATATACTATGTATATCGATTTGAGGGAAAAGTTTTTGAAACAGTTATTGGCGTCATCAATTGAAGTGTAAGTAAACAACATTAAAAATAATTGCAACTAAATCCAAGCAATTGCGCCGCCATCACATTTTAGCGGAGAAATGGCTGCTGCTGCTGCTGTTGCTGCTGCTGCATTGAGTGCCAGGACCTACTCGTAGTCAGGACTCACATCCATTGAGAGAAGTAGTGAAATGCAACGGCGCAAAAGCTTTCTCGAGTGCATAAATCTGTCGCTAGAATTTCCTTTTCCAAGTCATTTTATGATTATGTGAGAGATTTTTCCGGCACAACTTGCAAGCCATCTGCTAGTGTGTGTGTGTGGCGTGTATGTGTGCGTGTGTGTGTGAATCCTGTGTGTATAATGCAACTGTAAATTCGTAGCGTTCAAGTCGTTTCAGCAGTGCAATTGAAGCCACTTTGATGCTTGTTCCTGACTTCGATGTCCCAATAATTGGCGATTTCAACGAAATTATTTGGTAAAGTTGAGGCCCTAATGGAGTTCAGTTCCTGAATGACTTTCAAAAAGTTGCATCATCTCAATAACGAGCAGACTAAGCAGCGATATTCCAAATAATTTTGCTCTCAAAAAAGCTAAAGGGTCGGACTTTTGTCTTATTTATTATTAACTACAAACTTCGGACCCTAAACCCTCCTCATAACAACCTTGAAACAGCTGGAAGAGCTTTTTTACTGTCACATACTTATATTTAATTGGTTACTCACTTATCTCACATAGTTATATTTTATTCTTCAAGAGCGCTTGTTGTTGGTGTTGTGAACTGTTGGAAGAGAAGATTTTATTCATGGTTTAATTAAAAACTGTTAACTAAACGGAATGTTCAGATTAATACTACTTACGGTGATTAGTTGTACTATATTTAATGTTGGTTATTATTGGATCTTGTGTTTTTAAACCGAGCGAGGAGCGACTTCGTTTCCGAACGCAATGAATTCTTGATCTTCGAGAGCTACCACCGATGCAGCAGCTTCAGCGGCATTGCTGGCTACATTTTCCAAATCTTCGGAAGTAGGAGCAGTAGCGACTTCAGCATACTCCTTTTCGTTCTCAGAGACCTGCTCAAAGTCGCCAGTCTCCGGCTTGACATCTTTTTTGTCACAGGTTTTGCCGTTGGGAAAGTGCATATGCACTTTGCCCATGCCCCAGAACATTTTGTAGTTCTTGGTACGCAGCACCTTCACCGCCTCCCTGCTGATGTTCAGCACCATCTTTTGTCCCCGGATGCTCGGCTCAATCTTCACGACTTCCCAGCAGGCGGTGGGCACGTCCGGATTCTGCCAATTCAGCAGCTGCATCGCCAGCTCCGATTGCATGACATGTGGCAAGTTCATCTCCACTTGCAGCATAGCCGGGATATCCGACTTGCTAACCACCTCCAGCTTTGCCTTCTTCCACGGCATCAAGGACTTCACAACCGTGGTCAGCCAGTTCAGGGTGTGCTCATCCCCACATTCGATCAGCTTCACGCCATCCTGCCAGCCAGCATCATCGAACGAGGTGGGCTTTGCTTCAGGTGATGCCATTCTCTTCACCATCTGCTCGATTAGCTCCGACTCGATTAGCTTCCACTGCCTAGTGGACATCTTGCAACTGTGGCTTTTTTTGTTTAGAATAGCCACTGTAAGATGATCCGTTTTACCCTTTTTGGCCGACGGCTCCTCGATGGAGGGCCGTTTGCGTTTGCGATTTTTCTCATCCTTGCTGTCGTCCATTCCCGCGCTAGGGCAACTTGTCATCCATGTATCGCTATTCATTTTGCTTACGCTGAAAGATTCGTCAAAAGGTTACACTATAAAAAAAAAATAGATGATTATCAATTGTTAGTGCTTAATACAGGTTTGAGATTATAAAATGCCATTTAATTTGTTAAACTGCTATAAAAGAAGATGGATGGACCAATAAAAAATAAAGAAAACAAGCGGGAAGGATTATCTTCGGCGTGCCGAAGATTTTATACTATTTTCGAAACTTTAGGTAATTTTCACTCTGCCAACTGCACCACCGAAATATTTAGTGATAGCTTTGAAAAGATCGGATGTATGCCCAAAACCGACTTCCAGTTGTATGGCAGCTATAAGATATAGTGGTCCGATCCGGCTGGTTCCAGCCAATATGCTGTCCCTTTGAATAATAAGTCGCTGTGCAAAGTTTCATCGCGATAGCTTCAAAAACTGAGGGACTAGTTTGCATACATACACACAGACCAACAAACAGACGGACATGGCTATTTTCTTCGAAAAGAATATAAATATGTGTGTAGAGAAGATGTTGTTAAAGAAAAGAGTCGCATAGTCTCATATTGTTTACAGCCTTGGATCATTTGCTTTAAGGAGTTGCCACTGAACAGGATGCTAGCTGGGAAATGTATTTCCTAACATTGAATTCCAAGTGGCGACACTCGCATCATCTTTATTATAGTTGTTGTTGTTGCTGCTGTTGCTTTTAGTTTGAAAGAGTTGACGTAAATTATCGATAGCCATCGATAGTTTATGTCACACCATTGACTTTGATATACGACAAGATTTTGCACAAATCATAAATAATGGCAAATGCGATAATAAATTCTGAAATTTCCGGGCGCCAGAGCAAATGATCGTCTTCGTCTCCGTGTGGCCACGTCAGCAGCAACAGCAGCAGCAGCAGCTGCCCCATTCTCCCCCAGCCCCAACCCCACCCCCTTGCCCACTTTCAGTCATGTTCTGTACGGGGTCCAATGGCAGCGCCCTCATTTGCCAAATGCGCTGCTAGGCCGGCCAAGTGGGTTGACATCACGATGACGATGACGACGACGACGTGGATGCTGCTGCTGCTGTTGCAGTCGAGATGAGGATGAGTATGAGAGTGAGATGAGGTGTCCTCGTACGTGCAATTTATTCATAAATTGTTGTAGCCCACATTCAAAGCGCAGCAAGCCCAGCGAATTTGACGGAGATGAATTCGTCTTTGATAGATGATGGATGTGCCCGGCTGCAGCGGCAGCTAACATAAGTCACCCAACCAAGCCAAACCAGACCCGGACCCGCACCCGGACCCGAACCCAGGCCAGAGCAGCCACAGCCACAGCAGCCCCCAATTCCCAGTTACGGTCAGGAGTCTTTGTGACGTCTGAGAAATGTGCAACATCCACGACATGGAGCACACACACATACACACAGAGGATTGCAGTGGCATATGAGTCGTTGTCGTCGTCGTCGTCATCGGCTATCAATGATATATTGGCGCCGCTATGTGCGACAATAACGTAAAATAATGGCACAGGTGTTTCACAAGACGCAGCCAGTTTCAGAGTAGCTTGCAGTATGCCCCCCGGTGGAGTAAAGAGTTTAGATTACGATGAGGAACGCTTTAAGCTATCAGAGCTAGTCAGCAGCTTCAAGTGCTCGCTCTTCTGTTATCCGAATCAAGTCCATATTAAATATTTTATAATCTATTTTTGAAAACAAAAAACTCCAGTCGTTGCTTTGAGATCAACCATATATATATATATATATATATATATATATTCATATATGTTAAAATCAAATTTTTTTTAAAAATCAAAGTGCGGGGTGTGCTGCGTCACGGGGGCTACACCCTACATGGCTTCCAGTAAACTTACGGGTCTGGAAATTGTCTCAGAATTAAGTGCTAATTACGTGATCCAATATAAAACAAGTAAGAGTGCTCTAGTCGGGAGTGCCCGACTACGAGATACCCTGAACCCAGTCCTTACAATCATTCATATTAATCTAAACACACACATGCTGCAGTACAAGCAGTACAAGCAGTGCAAGCGGTCTAAGCAGTTAGCTTGCTTTTCGCTGAGCCCCACATAATGGAAAGTTAAATCTTAAATAACTTCTGTGTTTATCGTCCGATCTTATTGAAATTTTTGGGGCAAACAATTGTCAATAATATGTGTGACCAAACCAAATTGCAAGGTCGTACCTTCAAAAATGTTTTTTTTTAACTTTTGGGGGGTTTGGGGGGTGGTATCCAAAAAGTGAAAAATTTGTTCATGTGTATGCTATTCGAGATTATACATGTCAAATTAGGGGCCTCTAGCTCTTATAACTTGTAAGTTATATCCAAAAAACGCTGGTCCAAAATCGAAATTTATCGATAACTTTTGAACGGGACGAGCTATCGATAAATTTTAATAAACTTGATCTGTCCCGGGATTAGGAGAACTTATGTTCCAAATATGAAGTCTCTAGCTCTTGTAGTCTCTGATATCTGTGTGTTCATACAGACAGACAGACGGACAGACGGACAGACGGACAGACAGACGGACATGGCCAGATCGACTCGGCTATTGATACTGATCAATAATATATATACTTTATATGGTCGGAGATGCTTCCTTATGCCTGTTACATACATTTGCACAAACCCATAATACCCTTTTTACCCATTTTTAATGGGTTCAGGGTATAACAAAGATCAAGGATCTAAAAAAGGGTTTTCTTTCGCGCACGAAATTTTTTACGATAGGCCATAATTAGCACGTAATTAGCACGTTATTTTGAGACATTACCTGTAAAGATCGGTGAAGTGCGGGGTGTACCGTGTCGCACTTAACAAATAAATCATTTTTTTAAATCAACTAAATATTTATGTTTGCTATGAGAGAACTTTCAGAATCGATGTGATTCGAATATGTAGAGCAGTTTTTTTGTATTTAATACACGATGACGATACGATCTAGCTGCAGTTATCAAATAAATAAGAAATTAGCCTTGGTTATAGAAATATTTCTTAGCTTTATGAACCTGAATTCATAATAAATAGTTTGACGATCACAAAAATCACTAAAATCCGAAAGATATTACTCGAGTTCTGGAATTAGTCTTAAAAATCAAAATAAAATATTTAAAAGTCCGAATATAACCCTATCAGTTATCCTCACAGCTTCTTTCCGAATCTAACTTAAGCCCGATAAATATTGCTGCAGATCATTGATAGGCGTTGAGGGACTGGTGAAAAGTTGCCAATGCCGCTAAAATCATGATCAGAAACAGACAAAAAAAAAATACCTTCTACGCTTGCTTGGAATTTGAACTTGCTGTGAAAATCCGTTTGGGAATCGATTCAAAGCGAATCCAAAAAGAGAATTTCTCACGAGCTGTGTGCTGCTGTCAAAGACTGATCTCTCTCGGTTCGCTGAAATGGCGATGGCGATGCCGATGCCGCAATCAAACTGCAATCACTGCTGCTATGATCACTCTCAGATAGCTCAATTCACAGCCAGAGCCAGCTTTGAACCAAGACTTTGACATGCTACCTCCTCCTCCTCCTCCACCCCCGTCCCCTTGGCAGTTTCACCTTTCATTTGTATTTGCTTTGCATGCATTTCTTTGCTAGTTTCCGTTAAGTCCAATTAAAATTGCCCTATCTGCGATCGGCCAACAAATTGCAGCCCCAATGCATGCAGCTGAGGCAATTGCCGACCAGCAGTCAGCAGCCAGCTGCCCGCCTGGCCCGAAACCCAAAGCCAAAGCCAAACCAGTTAGCTGTCTCCAGGCCATGCAACTGGCCAGCAGCAAAGAGCAAACAGCAACCTGCAGCAAACAGCAAACGGCAACAACAAATTAAGTGACAAAATGTCAATGCAAACAAGCAACACACAACAACACACACAACATACACAACACTAAACAGCTCAACAACCAAATCGCTGCTTCGATCATCGATCCTCTACTCGGGGTTTAGTTGCCAAACAGAAGAACCAAACGAGAGAGTTTTCCCAGTTTGCTTTATACTCTTTCAAGACAAGGATACTTATACTTTTCAATTTAGTTGCCTTAGAGATACACATGTAGTAAATCTGAGTGAAATAAATCCATTAGTAGTATTTTAAAGTATTTTATACTAATGATAGATGGTAGATTTAAGAAATATAAATAAGTTGAGCCCATTTGAAAATGAAGTTCCCAAATAGTTTCCAAGTTCTAAAAAACATTATCTTATTCCGATGTACGCATAATTTGATACTCCAAAGTTTTTTTTTCCAAAATATGGTATACATTTATTTCAAAACAATTCCGAAAAATACATAAAAAACGTAAAAAAATCTTGTTTCGAAGTCTGTATCATTTGATACTTCAAATGTTTCAAATTACATAAATGCTTCTAAAATAAACTTTAAGCGTAAGGAATCATAAAAAAATGTAGATGCAACATTTGGCGCTGACATCTGCAGAGATATAACTCGATAATGCTGAGTAGAAGATAACACTAGCTCAAGCAGTAAGTAAAAGCTCTGCCTGACAGACAGGGGGGCGATGCAAGGGGGGCTCTACAGTAAGTGGGGGGGCGTGGCAGAGTTGCGCCAGTGTGATGCACGCAAAATTTATTAATGTAAGCGACGAGTTGACACATTTGGCAGCACTGGCAGCGCTGATGTCGCCTGTCTCGGGCAAGTGTCATGTGCGCACAAAATTTGCAAGCAACTGCGACAACAGCAACCAAATTAACAACAGCAACAGCAACAACAGCAACATATAGCCAATCATTCAGAGATCGGGCAACGATCCGAGTCGATCGCAAAAGAGCCAACGAAAGGCAAACGAACGAACAGGCGACAAGAAAAATCAATTAGTGTGACGATAATAATGCCAACAATAAAAATTGCACTGTCGACCACAACAGCAACAACAAAGATAGAGAGAGCGAAAGAGGGAGAGAACGAGAGAGAGAGAGCGCAACTAACTAGTCACACTAGCAAAAGTATCCGTATCTTTTATCTGCTCTGAGCGCTGAGTAAGTTTTGTGAGCCGCTGACTTTGATCAGTGCCTGCTGCTGCTGAAGCCGCTGCTGCTGCTGCTGCTGCTGCAATCGATCCGCCTTCAATTTGCCGCAGCGCATTTCAATTTCCGCAGCACGTTTTTACCTATGGGAATATGAAAAGTCTGCCAAGACTAACGTCAAGAAGTTGAAGCGGAATGCAAATAAACAAAATGAAATATGTAAGTGAATGTGCTCAAATGTTGTGGCGGGTGTTGTGCGTCTGTGTGTGTGTGTGTAGTTGTTTAGTGGGATCCCACTGGGGCTGGGCCCCCAGCTACAGCGAGCCTAACGAATGGGGGCCAAGAGTCAACCGACGATCGTTCGATACAAAATTGATTGTTAATCGTAAATTGAATTTGTGGCATTTGCCAGTTGCGAAATTTATGCGCGCTTTTTTCAATCAACACAAAGTTTTGCCACATATTTTACATCAACAGGCTGAGCCTTGTAAAAGGGATATTTGTTGAAGCAATGATAAAAGTCTAGATAAGAAATGTAAGTTAAGCAAAAGCGCAATTATTTCTAAGGTGCTAATGCGCTATTATTACTCAAAGGACTTAATACTTTGTTTGGTTTAGATGGACGCATCTTTAGTTTAGTCGTTAGAATGACTAACTACAGGATCAAGTGCCAAGATGCGAAGATCCTTCATAAAAAGGAAATGAAATAATAGAGCTACAAGTTAAAAGTTGTATTCAAAGAAATAATATCAAAGCAATAACATACGAATCTCGATGTACTCAATAGCGACTAGCGCCATATCTACAAGTCTGAGTAAATCTAAATCTAGAATGCTATTTATTTCTCTCCAGGCGAAATATGACATTTAATTCTAAAGAGCTATATCTACAAGCACTGAGTAAATCTAAATCTATAATGCTATTTATTTGCCTTCATGCGAAATATGCAATTTAATCTGTAAAGAAAATTTCAACATTTTGCCATCGAACCATTTAAAGATATTAATCTCTGCACCATCGACAAACAGTATTTTCATGTCCTTACCAATACTGATGTGCCCCACCACAGACAATCCTCCGATTGGAAGCCCACCAACGGAAGTGTCTGAAGTGTCGTGGAAGCCTTCAAATGCGTCTTCGACACGCGATGAAATGTCCCGGTGTATGCCCCCAGCAGCACAAGAGTGTTCCTTTTTCCTTCTTCGAGTTCTTTCATTGTCTAATGCCATTTTCTTTTCATTTACCATTTGCCAGGGTGCAAAGTTTTTCGCGCCTTTGCGCGCTAGCGACAATTTTTCGCGGCGGCTGTTTTCTTAATTTCTGATTGAACTTTTCTGTTGACGGAATTGAGTGTCGTCCCTCCCACCAGCCCACTACTATTACCCAGTGTCTTCCTGTCTGGGCTGAAAACAATCGACTGAATGAATTTGTACGAAACAGATGTGTTATTTGCGCCCACCCAATATAAAACATTGCACTTGTCTTTGGCGAAATGTCTTTTTCTGTATTTTTGTCGAACCGCAAGACGCAATTGTCTGGCACTCACGACATCTCACTCAGTCGATTTCCCAACTCCCAGTCTAATACTGCCAGTTCTCTTCAATGCATTGCCAAAAATTAAAGTCCAACAACATTCGAGAGAGAGAGAGACTGCTGTCTACTCTTGGCTATTTTATGCAAATAAGTTCAATCACCTTTCAGTCAATCAGACAAACTGTAGCGGAAGGATCCCTCAATAGTAGTAGCGAATGCTGCTCCCTCTGCTTCCAGCTCGTCAATTTTCGCTCACAGCACTTTCAATTTATTTTGCAGGCAGTCGTCGTCGTCCGTCTGCCCCCCACTTCAGTTATTTACCCTTTTGCCGCTGTCACAATCTGCAACACCCATCCGAGTTGATGGGCATCCGCAACGGTCCAGGTCCACGTCCCGGTCCGGGTCCAGTCTGGTGCTGTCGAGTTTTGGGTGTACTACGGTCGGATTGGCTGTCAGTTGGCCGGTCAGTCTGTCACTCAATCGAAACGAGTTTGTCCGTCTTCTGCTGCTTGCCCAAAGGATTTTCAATCGAATCTGTCAAATATCACAACCTTCAATCAAACCAGAAAAGCTGTGCAGCTCATTTTTCTTTGCTCAGATGTTGATGGCGTTGCCGATGCCGATGCTGTTCCTGTTGCTGGAGATGAAGATGATGAAACAACCCCGCAGGACATACGCATGTGACAACAAACGAATCGACAATGGACAACGCTGACAAGCAGCGTACAAATCGTCACTCACACATACTCAAACACACACTCCAACACACACTCACACACACACACACACATTCACACACAGGATGGATAAATCATTCGTTGTACGATTGCCATAACCTTCGATATTTCATATTTTCAATTTATTTTTGCAATTTATTTCTACTCGACTCGAGGATAAGACAATTTCAGTATTTCCAGCTAGATCATATCAGAGAGTTAGTTACTTCATTTTTCTGTACCTTCTAGACGTTCCCGTAACTTTACATTGATTCGATCCTGTTATATATAAGCATATATCTACGAGCAAACTTCTCAATCGATATTCAACATAAGCTCTGGTCAAACACTAACCACCAGCTGTGCGGATGCATTCGCCTAGAAGCGGACAACTGGAGCAACCTAGTTGAGGGAGGGGATCGGAGGAGGGGATGTACATCTGGCGTTGACGAAGATGTCAGCCGAGTCGACGACAGGATAACAACGTCGGACCTGTTGGTCTGTCAGTCAGTCTGAGCGACACACATATTTCTTCTCCTTTCTTTACGTTTTTGCTTTCATACGCCACTTGCTTTTCATTTATCACAAATCCTTTATCTATCCACTCAGGGACATCATCATCTTCCACAACATCTTTGCCGGGGCCAAGCATCTTGGCCGGCACATCTCGACCGGGAGGACAGCCACCCGTTACCCTTCCTCCCGCCACCCGCATGTGCATTGGAGCAGATAACAAAGATCCTTCAACGGATTGACAACTGGAGGCGAGTAACTTTGTAATTTCTCATGCTTCAAAGTCGAGACAGTGACGCCACCAACAAGCAAAAGCACACTTCACTTTTTCTTCCTTACTTTTCAATTCCATTTTCTATAATAGAGAAGGAGCAACGCAATATTATCATCAGATCTGAACCCATTTTATAACGAATATTCAATTAATTTGCTCGAAATTAGTTATCCAGTTGAGATTGTAAATAAACGTATTTTGGTTGGGTGAAATTAACTGCAATTCAGATAGACTAACACAGTTATCGATATACGATATACATATGTATAAATATTATATTTGAGAGCTATCCTATCATATTATATTTGAGAACTATCCACATCTAACAAAACTCCCACCAACTATTAACAGATTAGCTAACAAGTGAACTGTGTCAACACATTCGGATTCAATAAATAAACAGTAATCAAATTAAAGTTTTTCCCTCCGCACTATTTCCGATTGGCGGTGTCCCATTCCAAGAGTAGTTCAGCTTCGGTTAAAAGGTTGAGTCTATTCTAGCTATATACAACTATATAGATATATATGTGCGCATGTCTGGCCATCGGTTTGCCTGTCTCTCTGTGTGCGGGGGTGTCCTTTGTGCGGCAAAAGGTCCTTCATTAGAAAAATTTTCAACTTGTCATCTTTTTCGTCATCAACTCAATCTCAAGTCAAACCAAACGGCTGTTGCCTTTGCTGCCTCTGCCTGTCGCTTTACATCTCGTCAGGATGTGTCTCAGCAGCAGCCGGTTGCCCACGGCTTAAACCCCCTTCCTGCCCCCTTCGCATCCTTTCTCCAGCTCCATCTCCAACTGGGTCTGTGTCTGTGTGTCTGTGTCTCTGTGGCATGTGTGCCAACTTGTCCAATATTGTCCTTTTTCCTTATGCTTTTCATTTGTCCATCTTCTGCTTGTACTTCGTCAGTCCGCTGACGCTGCATCCTTTTGGCCTCTTGGCTTGCTCTGTGTCCTTTTACCCAGTCGGCTCCTTTTCGAAATTATTCTTGTTGTTTTTTCTGTTTTTTGTCTGATGAGGGGTCGGTCGCCGTTGCCCGGACCAGAGTTCGTCACTTTTGAGTTTTGGTTTGACGAACTTCGTCCTTTTCGTTGGCCAGAAATTAAATAGAAATTTGACTAGCTGCTGCTGCTGCAGGTTTTTCCCCACACAAAAAGTTCATAAAATTCCTGTTAATTGAAATGTTGATTTTAGTTTGCGAGGCTAACAAATTGCAAAAGCCTTGCCTAGTACATTTATCAATAGAACAACTGCAATCCTTCTATAGCCAAATGTTTCCTCTGCCCATTTGCTTTGCCCTTTTAATTGAGAGCAATTATATAAAGTGTGCTTAAAGTGCAACTCAAATCCTGACTAATATTTCTTAGAATTCTAGAAAACATTGCAATAAAATTCTTCAAAATTTTCTAGTGTTTTTTATGTTTTTGTGTTATGCCACATACACATTCTGATTGTGTGTGTGTGTGTGTGCTTGGCTTTGGACACGGTTGACATTTAGTCCGGCGCTGGACATTAACAGTACCGTTACTTTATATTATGTGGCAGTGTCAACAGCATCGGACTCAGCCCAAAGGGAAAATGAACCAGAGTTGACAAACTGACGAACTCTGCGATGCTCTCGTTCCTCATTCAATCTGTCAGTCAGTCGGGGAGGCGGGCAGGCGGGCGGGTCTGAAATGAATGACCAAACGGATGGGGTTGCTCTCCAAACCCACCCAACACGACAACAACACAACTAAATACACTTCAAAAGAATAAGTTGACAGCTGACGATGACTTGTCAGAGACAGGTTTATATCCTTTCATACACACATAATGTGCCCCACCAGCCCACTCATCCTTGCCAAAGTGTCCGACGTACACACAATCAACAGAGGGGCGCTAGAAGCAGGGCATAGAAAGAGACACGAGACGGAGAAAGTGGGAGAGAAAGGAGAGTGAGAGAACGCATGTCCAGTCATGCCAACAGTTGACGGACATCGGACGAAGGAAGGGGTCCTGAACTTTCCTTGTGGCACCGGCGGAATGCGCTCCTCTGTTACCTTCGGGATAATGATTTTTCAGTCAAGTGAAAATAATTTTTAAGGTAAACAGACAAATTCAGGTCCTTTGTTGTTGCAGTTGTTGACCCTTGCATAAATTTCGAGCAGCACTGATGGGCAATAAACAGAGTTTGTCTTGTTGGGGTTACGAGTTTCAAGCTGACCAAATAATTGCGGATCTTATGAAACTTGCTGGGAGAACTTATTGTCAAGTGTCAAGTGTCAATTGAGCGAGCAGGTTTACAAGCAGCCAGTTGTAAACCGAATGAAGGTGAGTTTACAAGAGAAAATGCGAAAGGTGCCATATCAATCATTGCTAGAGCTAAAGTTATGCGATACAACAATCACATTCAACGATAAACAAATGCAATATGCCATTTCGACCTTGAGTCTAATATTAATGCAACATGCCAATTGAAAATCCGTTAGCAACTCAAGTTCAACACTAAATAGTATAGATGGTTGGTTGGGTGTTTGGTTGTACGGGTGGGTGGGTGGTGGAAGGACGTCAATCTGTCAACTGCCTCGACCCGTTCGCTCATTTGCCGAGACAGGATGTCAGTTTGTCCGTCCGTCAGTCAGTTAGGCAGTCACTCAATCCATTCAATTCCTTGTGCCATTTTCACAAGCTTGAGTGTCTCGGTTCCGTTTAGTTTCTGCTTTGGACAAGGCGCTGTCAATTTAAAATAGAAAATTTATAGAGCAGACAAAATGATGGACAGCCATCGCAGTAGTTACAGCACACTCCTTTAGCACAATGTCCTGTGCATGTGCATGTACATGTGTGTGTGTGTGTGGATGGACTTTGGGTACTTCTGAGACCCACGAGCGAAAACAGGAACTGCACTAGCTGGCTGGCTGGCTGACTGAGTGAGTGACTGACTGACTGACGGACTGACTGGCAAATTGACGGACAGCTTGATAGACAGATGAGATTAAATAACTTGTAGAGGTTTATATATATTATATACACATACACACATACATACATACGCAACGTCCTCGACGAGGACAACAACCGCACGTACGAAAGCAACGAATCCTTCGCCGTGCAAATGCATTGCGAAAGTTTTCTCGCTTTTGTTTTAGTCAGAGTCAGAGTCAGAGTCTGTCAGTCGCTTTGGCGATTTGTCAGAGCGACGAACTTGGTTGCGAGTTTTGCTTTGTGTGCTGCTTGTGTTTCGTCAATCAAAATTACGTGACGTTCTGCATTTGGACGTCATAAATGCGGCGCTGCCTAACGGTACTCTGGCGCGACGTATGAGAACGACGTAAGCTAGCAGCTAAACAGATGGTTCCGTCACGTGTCAATTTTTGGGTGTGGCCAAGTCACGGTCCCAGATATTATAAGACACAACACTGTATGTGTGAGTGTGTGTTGGGCAAAAGCAATGAATCGATTGTACACAAAATGAATATAGTTTTCATAATATTAATGATTAATTAACCGAGGAATCAGGAATAGAGGCTTTAAGTCGTATCATTTTAATATCCTCGCAATATAATAATCTAATCAAGACTTGTCAAACTGTTTACCACGATGCTTTCTGGTACTTTTCATGTTCTTTTAGATTTTAAGTCAATTCTCAAATCAAATACTATTTTTAAAAAAATTTTGCATTTAACAGTCTAATTTTCGACCTATTTTGATATTGTCATCAAATTTTAATCAAATTTGTCAAAAATAGTATACGTGATCAGTCTTCCAGAGCAAACATTACTACATTTAAAAAAACAGAGTATCTAACTTCTCCCAAGCTAAAAACCATATAACACAATTACATTTAACTTAGTTAATTATCAAATAATTAAAATCATTTGACATTTACGATAGTAGCTAAGATATCTATTATTTAGAGATAGAGAGAAAGCATAAATTTGGGCACATATGACAGAGAGAGAGAGAGGCAGGCAGACAAGTTGATTGATAGATGTTAGTCGCACTTGAAAGGAAGTTGAGCGGAAGTGCCACTTGATCCAAGCTGTTGGTTAGTTATATACAATTTTATTTTCATACACGCTGTGCATGTGTGCATGTGTGTGTGTGTGTGTTCGCTGTGGCCATTTGCCCGATGATATATCACTGACATCTGAAAAATATGAAAAACTAAACTGTAAGCACACTGCGAGCGAGAGAGACCCATATCCCCATCTTCCCATCTCCCCTGCTGTCCTAACACAGCCTCCGCTTAACCGTTTGCCGTTTCTCGTTTAAAGGAGGCCTTCGCTTTTGGTTTTGGTTGTGGATTTTGCGAAACAAATGAAGCAATAAATTCTGCTGACAAAAACAAGCAGTATGTATGTATGTATATAGCCCAAAATGCATATACAATTGTACATATCTCATATGTATAAGTTTGCCCCCAAGTACATGCCGCTAAGTACGCGGGAATTTAGACTAAGTGCCTGCATGTGAACATGAATGTGGATGGATAATACTACCCCCAGTACTGCTGCCTCGGATGCAAACGTGGACTTCGTCGTAGTCGTCGCCATCGTCGACATGGCCAAGTCAAGTCGAGTCGCATAGCCAACCGTGTGTGTTTATATATCACTCACATGTATGTCACATGACAAACAACTGACAAGTGACAAGCTTCAGCGTCAGCGTCAACGTCGTCTTCGTCTTCGGTCTTTGCCATTCTCGCTATTTTGTGGATGATGCTCTGCTCGGCTCGCCTTTGCGAAACTGAGGCAATGTGCCCATAGTTTGCACAGTGGAACTTAATTAAAAGTTGTCGTCGCACAATCATTTGCAAATTGACATCAATACTAAATTGTCTGCTAAAATATAGCTATATTGAACTTCTTTGGCATTTTTAATAAAGTTCTATGAAACTTACGCATTAAAAAACACACAAACAATAAATTATTTGTGCAATTATTAGACTCCATCTAGTTTATAGAAAAATAAACGTTGTGGTTAAAACTGCAAAATCATGTACAGTCCTTACTTCTGTAACTCAAATTCACCAAAAGATCAAGTCATAGAGTACTTCGAGTTATACATAGATGCTTCAATTTGGGAAGTACGAAAGCATCTTCATGATTTAATGGCTTTTTTAAATCGCTTATGCCATACAGCAATGTTTGAAATTAAAGGAAAATCTAAAGCTATATTCATAATGAATATTTGGAAAACAAAAATGCAATGCATTAAAAACTTATGTTTAACATCGCTTGGAGTTTTGGGTTTTTATAAGCTTCAGAAACACTTGGCTGCTGCTCTGTATATTTTAAAGTATGGTTAAATATATTTAGCTTTCGATTGTTTTGTTGTTAGACAGCTTAAAACTGTTAGTGCAACTAATTCCGATTCAATAGCTAATTTGTTTTCAGACATTTTTGCAAAAGACGATCGATCTAAATGCATATGTGAGTGCACTCCACTGTGCCAATGCAAAAACTGACATGGTCTCATGGTGACAGAAATTTCGCTTGTTTTTATTTTGGCAGGGGAATTATGATGATTATGATGATGAACGCGTGGTTGTCCGATTTGCTCGGTCGCCTCTTGCCAATTGCAATGCTCTCTCGCCTCTGCCCCCTTCTGCCGCAAAAACAAAAACCGCCAGCGGCAATCGCGGATTGTCAACATGACAGAAGAAGAAGCAGCAGCAGCAGCAGCAGCAGCAGAAGAAGAAGAAATGTGGCAATTCTGAGGAATTCGCCTTGCCGCCGACAAGCAATTGTCTGTGTCTTCTTTTTGGTCAGCATTGAGTGAAATTCGAGGCGAGGCGCGGCGAGGCGAAGTAAGGCGAAACAAGGCGAGGCACGGCGAGGCAAGGTGGTAAATCACTTTATGCGCTGGCAATCCCCGCGTGTCAAAAAATTAAGAAGCCCAATTAGATGTTGCCACCTGTCAGCAGTTCGTCATTTGCATCCAAGAATATGACATTCATTCATACGCCACAATGACGAAGTAGACGAAACGCTTCAGCTGACAATTTATTTCACTGGCTGAAAGCAAATGCCAGTCCGTCAGTCACTCACTCACTCACTCAGTCAGTTAGTCAGTCAGTTGCTGCTGTGTGTTGTCGGTCCGGTCATAAAAGTTTTTTTTGGCCCTCAGTGCGGCGCCAAATGTTGCGCGCATTTATGAATTTATGTTTCATTTTAGTTTTTGGACCATGACACATTACATATGTGTACACATAAGTATTTATTTGTGTGATCTTCCGTGCTGTTGTCGCTTGTACTCTTCGCTTTTTACTGACCACTCTTCAAGTTGATATGCATTCACAATAAACTAATTTTTGCGATTTTTTAATTTTAAACAATTTAAATGACAATAGTGCATCTGTTAAATATACAAAAAAAACCCTAAGCTGGCCATATATGTTCGGTTTTCAATTAGTTACTAATACTTAATAAATGTTTGACTGTATTTCTGATTTGTTATAAATTATAAAAAAAAAAAATTAATGAAAAATATTTAATAAAATCAATGCTTAGAATAAAATAATAATGTTAATGTTCATAGTTGAATTTTACAACTTTAGTAATAATATAAAGACAACCATTGACACTAAAATCTTATTTTGTTTAATAAAAGCAATAGTTGTAGTAAAATAAATATTGTTTTTCATTAAAAAACTTTAGAACTCTCACAATAAATACAACAGTTATTCGTTTTCAAGTTCAAGCATTTCGTTCAATGCTGCCACCCAAAACTAAACAAACTTAAAGATGCCACCTTGTTTTTAACAGTCTTTGCACATTTTTTGAGTTTACTAGAGTTGCCATCTGGCAACCCTACAAACAGCTGACTCGTTTGCTAGTTGGTACTCGGAAAAACGAATTCTCCAGAAGTTTCGCGAGCACGAAGTTTGCAAACCAGCCGTCATCGGCTTTAACCTCACTTTTCGCCATGTTGAGCAAAAAAATGCATTTCAGGTAGAATTAGTCTACTCACAAACTACGAATTCACTATAATATTTATATGTATGTATGCATATGTATGTATGTGTATACATTTGTTGCCCTGAGTAGATGTTCGCGTTTTTGCTCAGTTCGTTCGCATTCATCAAAGTCAAGTACTTATTACAATTCGGAATGAGGAAATTGCCCAAGAGAACTTTTCGCGCTGTTGGTTTGCATAGGTGATCTAATGTCTGATATGTTGGCCGTCGATTTGGCAAACATCGCACCGTCCGTCACTCAATCAAAGCGGCGAACGAGGCGACAGAAACAACAATAGCAACAACAACAACATTTGGCATTTTGCGGTAGCCGACGGCAGTTTGCCGTAAGATATGAGACATTCCTTCGATGGATGCTGTGCGTCCGTCCGTCTGTACTCCGAGTTGCCTCCGAGTTTGTTGTGACAGACAGACATGGTGACAATTTGCAGCAAAGCGTTGCAAGTGACAACATCGCATGATGGCAGAGATACACGTGTGTCCCCTAATACATACATACATACATATGTATGTGTTTATGGGTGCTCCTTGGTCGAATGACTTGCACTTAACAAAGTTGTTGCGGCGCCGCTGCTTTGACATATTTTTGGCCAATTTGGACACGGACGATTGCAGCGCTGCTTATGCGGGGAACACACACACACACACACACATGTGCATGTAAATTCGACACATACATACACACACACAAATACGTATGGAACTCCTATTCTCAAATGCATACACACACAAACACGTATGGAACTCCTAACCTCAATTGCGGCACATGCATTCATTCAAATGCGTGCATACACATGTCCATACATATAAACTTCTTCATAACCTCAAATGCGACACACACACACATTCAAACACATACAAATTTTCATAACCTGCGAGAAAATTTTCTCGAGCCTCCTCTGCAAGGCGCTTACTTTTATTAAGCATTTACGAGCGTAATACGTAATAATATTGTTTTTCAGTGCACAACTTACAAGCAAGTCCCGGATTACCAATTGGATGAGGCGCTCTCAAAGGCAAATGCGGCTGCGCACTGGATTTTAGAGGATTTTAAGCTTCTTTCTGTTGTCCAACTTGTTAAAACACCACTTTTAATATTTTTTTAAATTGATATTTAAATGAAAACACTTTTACTTTAGCGAGTGAAAAAAGTTATAAAACAGAAGAAGTTACGCTGCAAACGTGCTGCTTCGACGCGGTAGAAAACCAACTGAAAGAGATGAACTCGCAAATAATCGCATCTTAATTATGAATTTCGATGAATGTGAGGGGCCTAATTTATCGGTTAGGCTCGATTATTTACAACACTGCTTTAGCCTGCTGCATGAACAACCAACTAAAATCCGCTCGATTTTGCTTATTTCTATCATACTTATAAATAAAGCTATGTTACACAAAATCGAGCAATAGAAATATCCCAAGTAAAATACCACAAGTAAGGGGCCTTATTTTATCGGTTAGCTTTCATCGTTTTACAACACTGCGACGAATTCCAAACAACCAACTAAAGTCTGTAAATATTGCTGAATTCCATAAAGCTTATAAAGAAAACGGACTTATTACTATTATCGAATAATAGCAATATCGTGATTAGCATAAGTCGCGTAACTTTCATCATTTTACAACACTGCGGCAGAGAATATTCGAGAAAGTTCAGACTAGTGTCTAATTCTAACCAAACTCAATTCAATTCAGTTTACTTTGATAACTTTCCATTATGCCCATAAAGAAAACTGACATGTTAGACAATATCGAGTCATAGAAATATCCTAATTAGCATCCCATAAGTCAATGGCCCTATTTATCGGTTAGATTTCACCATTTTACAACACTGCACTTGAGAGTATTCGAGAAAGTTGCGACCATGGTGCAATTACTAAAGGTGGAGTAAACTTTTTTTCGAGCTGCCACGCCAATTTCACGAAGCTGTCGTTGCTTCGTTTTTTTTACGAACGAGCTGCCAGCAGTTGCCTGCCGTTTGGTATGCTTGTGTATGTGTGTATATGTGCTTATGAATGCGTGCATTAACGCTTGTAGAACACATACAAGCACAAATACATTCACGCATACAATCAAACATTTCTGAAAACAAAAAAATTCATCCGCATGCCAACCTACCTCAACGACGTTCAGGAAACGACTGGCAAGCTAGGCAGCTGAAAAGAGTCACCACACAGTAGTTTACTCCACCTTTAGTAATTGCACTATGGTTGCGACTAGCGTCAAATTCTAACCAAACTCAATTAAATTCAGTTTTGTTTGTTGACTTTCCATCATGTTTATGAAGAAAAGTGATCGCAACGCCATTTACACCGTGCTCTTCCGCTCGGGAATAATGTTTGCCGAGCGCGCACTGCAGAAGCGTCATCCGGACGAACATCTGAAGCACCTGACCAATCTGCAGGTCATCAAGACGCTGCAGTCGCTCAAGTCGCGCGGGTTGGTCTCGGAGCAGACGGCCTGGCGCCACCACTACTGGAGCCTGAACAACGAGGGCATCGAGTACCTGCGTGGCTACCTCCACCTGCCCCCCGAAGTGGTGCCCACCACTCTCCAGCGACGCGCTGAGCCAGTGCGCATGTCGCGCAACTCCGAGGATGCCCGCTCCCGCGGACCACGCGATCGGGATGGCAAGGAGCGCGATGATCGCTCCACCTACCGTCGTGACCGTCATCAGGGACAGGATCAGGACAAGACGGGCAGTGTGGGCGCTGGCAATGCTAACGTGGAGTTCCGCGGCGGCTTTGGACGTGGCAGGAAGGATTACTGAGGTGTCCTCTGATGTGGCTTCGATTCTTGGCCGACCCATTTCATTTGTAAAGTGCACGCAATAAAGCAATCAATCTATCATATTCAAAGTCTTTATCTGTTTCTCATTCTAGTTTCTCTCTCATTGCAGCACAAGCAGAAAGCATTGAAAGATGGAGTTACATATTAGTTTAGTGTTATAAACTGATTTATGCTATAATAGTAGGATAGTTTTAGTTCTTGCCACATCCGATCACAATCTGTCTCAATCATTTGCGCAGTTCTTGCTGCTTAGCTCAATCAACTGAATGTTTATTGTTTACTTAAATACTCACTAAAATATGTGTCTACATTATGATAAACAATGCACCCCGCGACTCGGATAGCGACAATAAATCCAAGGGCTGACATTGCAGTTGGCCAGCAACGCCAACGCCAACGCAGAGCCGGATCAGACCTGGTTTTAGTCGGAGGCAACTGGCTGGGGATAGCTGGGAGAACTGGAAGAGTTGGAAGAGCTTGGAGCGCATTTATTATTTGATTATAAACAGCAGCAGCAGCGAGCTGCGCGAAACGGCGAGTGTCGAGCGGGGCCATAAAAATCACCTACTGACAGATTTATTACACACAGCCAGGCAGGCGCGAGTCGGGTGAGTCTCTGGCAACCTCTGGACCCAGACGGCTCTTTGACAACAAACAGATACGGCAACAGCAACGCGGCAACAACAGCAACGCGGCAACGGGGCAACAACAACAGCGGCCAGTGAGGAACTGCAGCAGGCGGCTGGCGAGGCGTCCTCGAGCTCATCATCGTCATCATCAGGCAGCGATGCTGACAGCTACACGGCAACGCCATCAGTGTAATCAACTTCGTGTCGAGCGGAGCAGCGAGCAGAGCAGAGCAGAGAGTTGCCTCGGCTTCAGTTTCCACTTCGCGGTCGTCCAGTGGGGCAGAGACCAAGAGACCACTTTATGGGTGGCATGCAACAATCCCTAACTCTTTAGCCTCATTAAACAACCAATTTCACAAAACAAAACCAAACAAAGCAAACTTAAGCAAAAGCTTTCGACGGCATATCGAAACCGAGAGACTCTGCCATAGATTGACATGACAACAGATGATTGCCAAAGTGAAAGTACGGGGAGACAATAATTAATAACAATTTGCCAATTTGCCTAAGTAAAACATATTTGTAGAAAATCCAAAAATTAGAAATTATTGCTTTCAACACTTTAGTTAGTTGTTGCTCAGCTAAATTAGCTAAATTTCCCGTATTGCATTAGAGTTTTTATTCATTCGATCATCCTACAGTAAAACTTATAGTTCAGCGGAATAATCACTAGTATACAAAATTACTAATACTAATTAGCAACCTTTTAATGAAAAGCCAAATCATTTATATCAAGTTTTACATTTGAATTTTTATCACACTACGATACTAAAAAGGAATCAGAATTCGCATTTGTGGTTTCAAAAATGGGAACATTTCTGAATAATACTATTTATTACTATGACTTTTACTATTACTATTACTATTACTATGAATAATACTATTCTTTCTTACAATTACTATTTCAATTTCTTCGAAAACCTATTTATCGCCCATTGAACTCGTCTCATGAAATGTGTACATATATTGCCAAACACTTTATAAACCACCCACCTCAACTGAAGTGTACAAAATGAGCGTAAGAGCTTTAGCAACCTCAACATATGTATGGTAGGGTATTTAAACAAAAGGAACTGGCAACATTTTCACTGACAATCAACGTCAAGAGACTAACACAGACACATATAGTATTATTTATAAACATATACAACTGCAGCTCAACTTTCCATACTCATCAATGACAAAGACTGCGTTTGCCTTTAAAGAACAATTTTATTGCTCTTCCCGATTTGAGATGGTAATGTGAATGGCGGTCACTCAAGGTAGGGGGGTTCGGGTTAGGGTTAGGGGTGCTCGCTGGCAGTGGCATCCCAAAAGTGTCAAATGTGTTGTGTGATTTATGCAGTCAGTCGCATGATTTGTTTGCAGTCCGTCTACTTTTCGTGTTTATCTGCAAAAATATGAGAAAGATAAGTGTGACGTTGCTCTCGCCGAGTCAAACTCAGCGCTTCCATCTCCTCCTCCTGCTCCTGCTCCTCCTCCTCCTCCTCCTCCTGGCCAGCCAGTTTGTCCATTTTGAGCAAATCGCAATCAGTTGCGAACGAATTTTCACTTGGCAACTTTTACTGCTGTCCACAGCGGCGGCTGCTTTCATTCGTCACCTGGCCTCGTGTAATTTTTCAGGTAAATTATTGAAACGTCCCTAACGATGCGACTTCGACTGTGACTGCAGTCGCCATAATCCAAGAGCCGTGAGCTGTGCTGGATCCACTGCATCAGGAAGTGTCCGAGATTTCGCAGCGCTTTGATTTGTGTTTTCAAGCAGTGATATATACCGTATACACTTTATAACACATACGATACTCGTACGAGTTTGCCGATTTAAATCTTTTGCATCTTAGTTGAGTGTTAATTTATTAACACTGGGTTTGTTTTTTGGGGTCGCCGCACATAACTAGCACAAACAAACTGAGATGTGTGTGTATGGGAATGAAAGATCATCATGTTATGTGGCTGAAAAGAAAGTGGCAAAGTCCTTATGTGAAAAGATTGTACACTTGGTAAACTAACTTTCAATTGTGAAACTAAGAGGTAATGAATTGAAAATGATGATTGGACTTTCAGAATGCTTTAAGGTGTTCGAGAGATTATATAAATGAGAATTGAGAATCATAGATAAATCATAAATTGTTTCATCGCGATAGCTTCGAAAAAATGGGATATATGGCCAAAACCGACTTTGAGTTGTATGGCAGCTATAAGATATAGCAGTCCGATCCGGCCGGTTCGCACCAATGTGCGGTTCCTTTGAATAATAAGACTCTGTGCAAAGTTTTATCACGATAGCTCAAAAACTGAGGAGCTAGTTAGCATACATACAGACAGACAGACGGACATGGCTAGATCAATTTGGTTTGTCATTCTAAGCATACTGGCAGTAACTTTTGGTGATCTTGGACTCTTCTTCTATGCGTTACACACTTCAGCACAAACTTAATATACTATTTTCTTCGAAAAGAGTATAATAAGAGCAGGTGAGTTTGATGATGGGGTCTCAAGAAGCACTTTCAAGAAGAGATGGATATGATTAGTTCAGGGTATCTTCTAGTCGGACACTCTAGAACAAGTAAGGAACTTGTTTAAACTATCAAAATGCACGTTTCACTATATCCACGATGTATCATAAGTTGCTTAGTCCCGTTTGATATAAATATAAGTATATGGCTATTATTATGTGACGCTAACAAACTAACATTTAATTTTTGCCCCTTTCGGTGTCATTTGCATTTCTCATTTGTGTGTGTGCAGCTCGCCTCGATGGATGTCGCTTGCTGGGACACTACTAGACAGTACCGCTGTGTCCATGGCCATGCTATTGCATTTCTAAATGGACGCCATAATCAAGCGCTAATAACCTCATTTGTATGTCCAAGCGGGCCATTAACTTTTCATTTGGCACGCGAAAATGCTCATTGCATTGCAAGCAAGCAGCCCCAGACCCAAACCACCAGATGGAGATTGTCCGAATGGACGACAGTCAGCTACCGATCCATCGCCAGTGAGCTTCTCAGTATCTCGCCATCTCTATCGCCCCCTCTCTGTCGCCGTCTCTGTCTCTTTCTCTGTTGCTGCCTGTGAACGCTGGACATGGACATTCGCTGTCAGAGAGTCGCACTCGGGCCGGCCATAACTTGCGTGAAACATGTTAATAATTTACAATTTGGTATTCATAAATAAAATGTCATCTGGACTCCTCCATCCTCCATCCTCCTTGGCTTGGCTTCACTTGGCTAAGGTAATGAGCGAATGTTGATTGAGGTTATATTTCATGGCAAATGGGTGCCGTTGGCTCGCTGGCTGCGCTTGGGAAAGTTCGAGTCTCTCCCGGAGCTGCCTGGCTGGCTGCCTGGTTAGCGCATGTTCCACTCTCAGTTGACGTTTGACACGCCGCACAAAACTTGCCAACTGGCAACGCGTAAAGCAGCCAGAACAGGCTGCGCCTGCGTTTTGGGCCTGGTCAACGCACAACAACAATAGCAAACAACAACAACAACTGCAATTGGCTACTGCGGCTGAGCTCTGATTAAACTCGCGGCCATTTATCGTCATTTATGGTAATTGTTTGAATTGCAGCCAGTTCAGTGCAATGGCAGCTGCGAGATACTCAGATAGTCAGCGGGTCAACCAATTAGCAGGCATATCAATATCAGAGATATGCAAACTGAATGGGTATTACTTAGTGAGTGTGGGAACTCCAAGTGCTACAAATCATTAGCAGTCGAGGGAGGCTCAGCACCTTTCCAAGTTCTTTATAAAGCAAAACATACATACATATGTATATACATATTCATATTCCAACTTACCTCTCACAGTATACTATTGTTGATTAGTTATGCAAATGCATCTAAATGTAACTCTGCTATTTAATCATGCCGACACACTTCATATTATCTCACGCGATTACCTGCCACTGGCATACATAATATCTATCTACATAGATATGCTAGATAATATTTGGCGCATTGCTCTGGAATTTGGCAGGCTGTCAGCGAGCAGTGCCGTTATGGCTGACACGATGGCTGACACTTAATTGCAAACAGATACATTTTGTCAGGGCCAAGTGACGTGAATAGATGCAGCCGCGTCTTCCTCCAACTGCATCTGCATCAGCATCAGCATCTGCAGCGGCATCGGCATCTGCATCAGCATCCGGCAGAAAGCTGGCAAATTAAGTGGGTGCCGCTGGAAGGAAAATGGCTCCAACTGTGTGTTGTGAGCGACTGGCGACTGGCAACTAGCAACTGGCGACAGCGTGGCAGTTGCATCTGCATCCATGTCTATCAGAGTATCTGTAGCTCTATCTGTCTGTCTGTCGGCAACTGCGAGACATTTCCGTGTGAGAAATGCGCAATTTCTGTTTATTTAATGCCAATGCATTTCGAATGCGCCGCCAACACGCCATCAGTTTTCAATCACGCGCTGAATTGCAAGTGCCACGCCCCCATCCCTACTATCCACCGCCCTGTTGCACGCCATGATTTACTGCGCACTTGTTGCGCCACAACAACAACAACAACAAGACACAGAAGCCAACTAAACGCTGCCGCAGCTGAAAATCACTTTGCAACTTTCTGCATCTTCTCATGACGCTGGCCCCCAAAGTGGTGTCAACAGCTCTCAACGCGCTGACGGATGAGTTACTCATCCGGAAATGTTTTTCAACCGCTAGGCCCAATGCTCGACGTCCAGAAGAAGCACCCAAAGCAGCGCCAAGGCAGAGCGAACAAAGCGTCTTTGTCAACGGCTGACAAATTGGCCTGCGAAATCTCACTGAGAGCTGGCCAAAATCTCCCGGTTTGTGGAGGGCAGGGAAAGTGCTGTCATTTAGGCGCTTATTTTAGAATCTTTGTCTCTCTTTTGTTTAAATATGCAAAATGTTTCACTAAATGATACACATGTGCACAAGTATATATGCATGTGTGCGGAACAAAAGAAAACAAGATGTGAATTCAACAGAAAGTTTCGCGCAAAAGCAACTTGTTGAGTGAACTTTTTTTTATGAAAACAAACATTTCTTCTATGCTGAAGGAGTTTATGATGGGACTTTTAATAAGATGTAGCCAGTTGAGTAAGAGCTTGATTAAATCATATTATATATATTTATTGCATTTAAATTAGCGAAGTTGTATGTAAGAAGTTATATTTCCTTCTTTGAACTACAGCCTAATAGTAATAAAATACAAACAAAACAAAAACAAAATTCAACAATCTTAAAAAAAGCTGAAAAGATATAAATAAAACAATTGAAATGCAAATATTCCAATATGCAATTTTATAAATATATTTTATGATTTTATATTTAAAAAAATACATTTATACAAAGTCAAAGACTTCCAATAGACTAAATCTCCTTTACTTAAACATTGACTGGAAAATTAAAATATGCAATATATAAGGAATTTCGATTTCAAAACAAAAAAGACCACATATCATTTGAATTCAATATTCATTCACAACAAATAAATAAGTTTTCTCTAGAGAGATAAGATAAGAACTGCTGTCCAGATTTTAGACATTAACAAACAAATCTTGAGTCACTATGTGAATTTACATATATATAACTTATAATACTTGTGCATATATGTAACTATTCAAAAATGAGTGCACATGAGTCGTAACTCATTTGGCCCAAAAATCCTTGACTTGCAGTGCAAATAATTCGTGGGGCGGCTGCCAGCGACACAGTCAAAGGAGACAGGAGACAGGAGAATGAACAATGCAGCCAAATGCAAGGAGATGTGACATGAAGCGATGCAAAATGCATTCCCAGTGATGATGTGATATGTTGTGTGCCCCTAAAGCTGAAGCTGATGTGGATGCCTGGCCATGATGATGCTGATGCTGATGTCGTTGTAGTTGTAGTTGCTGCTTGCCATCGTCAAGAACAAGGCGCGTCGAGGACGAGCTTGATGAGCATGATTACGAGCAGGCAGCGAGAGTCTCTCCCAGCCACAGCTCCAGCCGCAGCTCACAACTGATGGTGACAATCTCAGCGCGGAGGCTGAAACTGATGAGGTTAACAGCGATGCTGGAGATGATGAGCCGTATTATGTTACGCTGTCGAGATCTCGTTCCTCGTTGCCTGCCATCGGAGGAGGAGAGCGTGTCATAAATGTCGCACGCCACGTTACTGATGGCTGTGATTATGTACACCCATCCCCCTGTCCCCCCCCCCTTCCTCTATCCCCACCAGTCTCGCTTGGCGGCTCCAAGCAGTGCAAATAGCAAATTTGCATGCGCACGAAACGTCATCGAAAATGCATCATTAGCAGCTGGGAATTGGGCAAACAAGTCTATTTGTCGCCCTGGCAGCGAAGACAGCGACAAAAGACACGACCATGTCGCGATATGCAAACGACTCTCAGCCCAGCGCCCACGATTCCTACTCCAACTCCAACTCCGACTCCGACTAACCTAACCTAACACTTGTTGCCAGCGTGTGGCGCTGATCTGTGGCCCCGAGGCTGTAACCCGCAATCGCCTACAAAACACTTGTACACAATTGCAATGCAAATTCTTTGCTGTTGCCACAACTACTACTAGTGGCAAGGTGTTGGCCTCACCAACTCAACACGGGCGTCATGTGATGTGGCACTTGGTGAAGGACCCAGAGCCAGCATGAATAAATGCTCAGTATTAAAACCAATGTTAGTTTAGTAAACAATAAATATAAAGCAGCTGCGGATCGGATGTGGCAAGAACCATATGCAATAAACTTGAAGCTAAAAGCAGCTTAACTATCCTACTATTATAGCAGAAATCAGTTGATAAATACTAAACTTATATGTAAGTTCCATCTTTCAATGCTTTCTGCTTGTGCTGCAATGAGAGAGAAACTAGAATGAGAAACAGATAAAGACTTTGAATATGATAGATTGATTGCTTTATTGCGCGCACTTTACAAATGAAATGGGTCGGCCAAGAATCGAAGCCACATCAGAGGACACCTCAGTAATCCTTCCTGCCACGTCCAAAGCCGCCGCGGAACTCCACGTTAGCATTGCCAGCGCCCACACTGCCCGTCTTGTCCTGATCCTGTCCCTGCTGACGGTCACGACGGTAGGTGGAGCGATCATCGCGCTCCTTGCCATCCCGATCGCGTGGTCCGCGGGAGCGGGCATCCTCGGAGTTGCGCGACATGCGCACTGGCTCAGCGCGTCGCTGGAGAGTGGTGGGCACCACTTCGGGGGGCAGGTGGAGGTAGCCACGCAGGTACTCGATGCCCTCGTTGTTCAGGCTCCAGTAGTGGTGGCGCCAGGCCGTCTGCTCCGAGACCAACCCGCGCGACTTGAGCGACTGCAGCGTCTTGATGACCTGCAGATTGGTCAGGTGCTTCAGATGTTCGTCCGGATGACGCTTCTGCAGTGCGCGCTCGGCAAGCATTATTCCCGAGCGGAAGAGCACGGTGTAAATGGCGTTGCGATCACTTTTCTTCATAAACATGATGGAAAGTCAATAAACTAAACTGAATTGAATTGAGTTTGGTTAGAATTTGACGCTAGTCGCAACTTTCTCGATCGTTCTGGGCTCAATGAAAAGATTTTCGTTTGACTTTTGATTCGGCATGCAGCAGTCTGGTGCAGTGTTGTAAAATGATCCAGTAGAGCTTGACGCAATTCCGAGCTTTGCGTCATGCAGCAGAACTAAAGTAGTGTTGCAAAATGATCAAACTTAACCGATAAATTAGGACCACTTACATGTTCATGATGATGACAAACAGGCTAGCGAATATTATTTAACAATTCTGACATTTTTAATAAAATACAGGAAGTAAAAAGAAAATATTGCGCAAATTGGATGCTAATCAGGAAAATTGTTCTTATTCGATATTTTTTCCGATTGTCGCTGATATATGGACTTCAGCCAAACATCGATATATTTATATCGTAACAACAAAAACAACATAATATATATTTAATGGTGCTTGAATAGAATAAAAGTCTTCACTTTTTGTACATTTTATTATCACAGAATACTCCCAAGTAATTCCATTCAATATTCTATGGCCAAATGTGCTAAGCCTTCAATTCTTATCTTATGGGATATGAGTTAAGTATTTCTGTTGTACTTTGAGGCTTTAACCTTCTAAATACGTTTCAGCAGAAGAAACCAAATCGTCATCATTGCCAGCCGTAGTCCTTGTCATCGTCATCGTCATCGTCGGAAGCATTTTCATAATTAAAGGCTTCGCCATGGAAGCTATGCGCATCTATATTCATATATTGATAAAGTTGTAAAAGTTGAAAGTTGCGCAAAACAATAAAAATAAATTCTAATGAAGATGGCCGGACAGCATGGCGCAGGCCAGGACCAGCACCAGAACCAGCAGCAGGACCAGGACATTAGACTGGGCGCCATTTGTGCCCAGCAATTTTCTTCGCCTTACATAAGCCAGGAGCAGGACCAGGACACAGATGGGGCAACGGGCGTTGTGGGTTGACTGCTGCACTTCCGTAATTTTGCCGAGTAAAAGCGAGAAAAACAATCGAATAAACTGTCGGAGCATCAAAATTCAAACGTCAAAAGGAGGCGAACCGTCAGATCCGCACAACTTGCAGACACCCAAACACCCAATCTCCCAATCACCCAAGTCAGCCAGCCCACTGACAGCTATCCAGTCAAGCGTCAAAGTTCCTAATGCACACAACAAATTTCTTACATAAGGCACCGAAAGGGGCAGGACGAGGAGCTGAGCAGGAGCTGGACGACAACGCAGACTCAGACGAGGACGAAGACGTGGACGAGGACGCATCAGGCAGAATGTCGTGGACAAAATGACGTTGTCACGAAAATTGCAGAATATAAAATTCCTAGTTCCGGCGCCGACCGATGCGACAGTCCAATCCAAAGCACCAAGCCCAGACCCAAGCCCCTCCTGCCTGTGGGCAGGACCAAACCACATGCACATCCTGTCTGCCCGCCTGCCCGCCTGACTCGCTTCGATTTTTGTCCAAGGACGCAACGCAAAATACACTATAAAAATATATAAAATAAAGAAGACGATGGCGCAAAATAACACAAAAAAAAGAGAAGGAAAACCTAGAGCGAACATAAGCAGGAAAAGCCTGGGACGATGGGTGGGGGCGGTAAGAAACTTTTCAAAAATTATTGAAATGTCACGTAGCAACTTCTCAAATTGCAAAAATCCTGACGCTGTCGTTCAATGTGCTGTGTGCGGATTGATAGAGCGAGCTCCGAGCTGACTGAGTCGAACCGGAGACGTGGCCCCGAAGGGAGCTGAAGGAGCGGGGACAAACGCTGCACTTGTCGCCTGCAGCATGAAAGAGAGAGACACTCGGAGACAGAGAGGGCGACAGAGAGAGAGAGAGAGAGAGCGACGCAGTCATGCACTCGGACGCTGACACTAAGACGCCAGCGTCGCAGCCTTCCCAGTCTTCCCAGTCAGGCGCAAATCCAATACACAAGCCCAGTTTGCTTTGCTCTCCCATTCCACATTCCCCATTCCCCAGGCGAACCGCAATTCAACGTGCGAACGACAGTTTGACCCGAGACATTTTTGGGTGGCAAAACATCAGCAGACGGAACAGGCAGCGAATGAGGAGCATGGAGCGACACACTGTCCAAAAATTTCGTTTGTTTTGCATACTTCTTGATGGTAACATGTACATATTATCAAAAGGAAGCAAAATCGGATTTCAAAAACAAACTTAAGTATTCGACGGCTTATTAAATTATTTATTACAAAAATAAGTGAAATCTAACAAAATTAACAAGCTTCAGCATTTTTTAATATTTCATGGAATTGATTTATATCCAATTTTCAATATTTTAAAAAAATGTCCACGGATTGATAATATTTCAGCGTTGCTTTGAGTTGATAAGAAAACGTATTAAAAAGTGGAGCAAATATTTATAATTGAATTTATATATATACTATCGAACTTACCTTTCATGAAATATTAGTTTCAACTAAATAAATTCTTAATATTTTGAAAGAATTTTAGTTTTTTAAGTTATAGAAAACGAGAGAGAGAGAGAGAGAGTAACAAAACTTATAAGCTGCACTTTGTAAATTAGCTGGGGGCTACTTAAAAAACAATCTGCAATTTAAAAGCTATTTATATTCTGATCTGAAAATTGATCTTTAATTAAAATAGAAAAACAATTGTAAAGTGGATTTTGTCCAATCCAATTGAACCTTAAGAAATAATCTGTTTAAAACTAAATAAACTCCTTTTATTTATGGCACATAAACAATATTGGAACCCAATAAGCATTATATCACAAGAAAATGATTTGCAACTCTAATTGTTTACAGTGCATCAATAGCCAGCTGGGAGTGGGTTGCTATCCCGACAGCGTCGTCTTGGCCATTACTAGCAGCAGTAGCAGCAGCAACGAGCACAATAACAACCCAAGACTGGAGACTGGGTCGGTGATGAGGAGATGCGGAGATGAGATGAGGCAACGACGTCTTCGACGTCCTCGTCAATCGTCAAATATCACCAAGACGCTGTCAAATGCAGCAAAATGATGGGCAGACGAACGTTTGGACAGGATAAAGCAGGATGCGGCGGCGGATGTGAAGTCGCAGCCGTGCCATGTTGTCGCTGGCATTAGGCAACTAAGAGCAAAAGACCCCAGACCTGACCCCACACAACCCAATCCGACACAACCCAATCCGAACCGAGCCAAGTCGAGCCGAGCCGACTGCGAGAAATCTGCGAGCAGCGCAGAAAGTTTTCATGGCTTTTCTTTTATTGCACATTTCAACAAAACGATTGATGGCTTCCATGACACACTGGGCTAGAGTGGGCGCCCAGGACGAAGATGGAGCGTGGAGGCGCCTCGCTCCTGCACAATATTCACAAGTTTTCCTCGTCCCAGTCCCAGTTCCAGTCGCAGTCCCGACGAGCTGCTGTAATATGATGGCGCAAGGATTAGTCTGACGTGGCGCATTTCTTTTATACTTCTTAGTTAGACATTTTGTTTCATGTCGAGCTTCCATTGCCCCGCAGTTTTATTGACGTGGCCCTCATCAATGCGACGTCCACTAGGAACCGAACCAGAAACTTCACATATGGACATCCTGTGCTCTGTGTTCGGGCCATATAGTATATATACCCTTACTTGAGTTGATTGAAGTGGTAGTTATGATGGGAATAGGACTTAAGACCTTAGCCAATATTAATAATATTTAATTTTGCAAAGTTTAAATATTGCTAACAATATTGTTGTTTAAGAACATAACAAACAAAATTGTAATTAAATGCAAGAGAATTTATAAATAATTTTTTAAAAATTTTCTTTTTAACTGTATACGGAAAATATTTTCAAATAATATCATTAATTTGACTTTGACTTGTTTTAAAAATAGTAGCTTAATGCAATACATTCATATATTTAAATGTAAAAAAATTTGTATATCATTTGCATTCGTTTTGGTTAAAAAATTAAATTTGCTTGGTAAACAAATCATTTCACTCACGCACTAATTTTGTTTATTTTTTATTTATTTAATATCAACTTAAAAACATACCCATTAATTGAAATTAATGATAGTTATTAATATATAATTAAAAAATGATATATAACTTAAGTAACACCAAGACTAGAGTATTCCAGCATCTATACACATTTCTTTATCATTCTTCTAGCTTGTGGTCAGCATCAAAGTTTCTTCGTTGCTTTGGCAACATTTCCTCATCATTTTCCAACTGCTTCCTGGTGGTGGGGGTGGTGGTGGGGGAGTTGGTGTGGTGGATCAGGACGCGCGGACGTGGCACGTTTCTGATGACAAGCAAGAACAATTTTTGACTGATGCGCTATATGTTGTACGTCCACATTCACGTCCGAGTTTGAGCTGAGTTGAGTTGGAGTTTGAGTTTTGGTCGGTTGAAAAGTTTAAGCAACGAGCTTGAGGTTTGAACTCTAACCCCACACTCCTCTCAACATACACACCCACACAAAGTAGCCAGCGAATTTCTTTTCATCTCTTATCCTTCTCTTTGATGCATTCTCTGCTATGTATTTTTCATTGCGTATACGTATTGATTGATGTGAGCCTCCAGTGTGCTTCAAAGTGTTGATATACGTCGACGGAATATTTCTATGAATATTTCTATTCTCCAAGTGCAAAGTTTTAACTCTTGAAAACGTAATCTCTCTGAGAGTATAGTACAAGAATATGTATATGTATGTTTTCAGTGTCCTTCTGCATAGCCAGAGAAATAGTTTAGACTGCAAAGTATTTGGGAATCCGCAGGCAAGTAGTCGAGTTCATTCCGATGATACAATGCCAAATTTATAAGAAGAGCAGAAAATGTTTAAGGAACAGTCAATAAATGAACGAAATTTGCTTGCAACTTGTTAGTGAAACATTCAAAATCCTTTGTAATGCAAAAAAAAGAAAGAAAATAAAAAACAGGGCCAAGGAGTTTGTCGCCAAGATGTAATAAGAACTCTCGACTGTCGTTGTCGTTGTTGTTGTTGTTCTCAATTCAGACAGCTCCGTGCTGAGCTGACTGAAAGGCTGACAAAGTGACCAGCAACTAACAGGCAAAAGGTCCTTGGGCAGCTTAGCTTGGGTTGGGGGTTGGGTGGTTGGATGGTTAGGGGGGGCAGCAAATAGACGTCTGGCAAGCAGCGTGTTATGCAACGAAGCGACAGAAGCTAGAGTATTTGCCAGGACGCAGAAAAAAAGAAGACACATACACATCAGACGGCCGACGCTTCCTGCCATATACTTAAGGATTAGAAATTTACTGAAATGCTCTTCTTGCCACTGAGCCAACTTGGAAGTTGGAACATACTCGTAAAATGCAACGACTACAGCGACAGAGAAAAACTCAATGCGCAGTCGAAGAGAAACTTGTCAGTCGCCGTCAATCAGGAGACAGCCGGAAGGACACCCGGCGACCCAATAGTAGAATAACAATCCAAAATAGGAGTGGGATGGGGCTGAGGGTGTGGGCATTGCAACTTTTGCTCGTCAGCAACAAAAATTGATGTGCTGCAGATGAAACGCCAAAAAGTTTGCCCTCAGCTAGGAGCAGCCAGGACAACGAAAGGGGCAAGGCTAAGAAAGCAAACCAGCAAAGGCAAAAGATTAAAAAACGGAAAAATGTGCATGGCTAAAGAAAAACATTGAAGAGCCCCAGAGCAGGCGACGAAGCATCGTCCTCGTTGTCCTCGTCCACGTTGTCCTCGTCCTCGTCTTCGTCCTCGTCCAACTGACAACGACAAAGACGAAATGAGGTCGTCCCCGAAGGATGGCCAAAATATTTTACTGATTGTGTGCAAACTTCGATACAAAGTTGATGCTGACGCCGACTGCAAAACGTCGACGACAAGCAAAACGACGTTGACATTCTCTGACAATATTTGGTGATTGCACAAGATGCAAAGTGTCAACTGCTGACCCCGCCCCTTACCTTTACCCTTACCTTCCCACCCAACACTTCCCTCCCAATATAGGCAAATGGAGCAAGGAGTCAAAGAATCTCTAGCAAAGGGAAACGAGCAGATAACTACTGAGGAGTGACCATTGATTAAAGCGCAAATAGAGTTGCAATGCTTGAAGGGAAAGCAGCACTTAATTATCTATCTTATGCAGTCTTATAAGGATCAAACTTCTAGAAAAGGAATACCGAATCCTAGAATTGAAAATTTTCGTTAGATTAGTTTGGAATATTGTGTGCAAAACTTAAGAAAATGTGTTTCAAATATTTGTTGCCGAATTTCTTCATTAATTTTGTATTTTAAATGTTAGAAATATTCGTCAGACTATAGTTACAACACTTGCTTATCATAATATTATGAATTGAATCTTAATATAACAATATCTTAATACTAAAAAAGTATTTATAAAGTTAAATATAAATTTATGCAGGCCAATTAACATTTGCTAATACTCAATGCAAATGTATCTATTTTCTGATAATCTTGAAATAAAATTTACTCATACCATAAATAATTTCTTAATTGTCAATGATATTTAAAATGAACTATCTTGTAAATTAAAGAATAACTTCCTTGTACCTAAGAATTATTAATGATACAACTGCAAAAATGATTAACATCTATACCTATTATTTTATAAATTAGAATCTACTGCTTCGATTTGCTAATATGCAACTGGGGTATAAGTTTATGTCTATAGTTTTCGCTGCTGCTCGTGCACAGTCCAGATTTTAGAAGAGCCAAAACTTACATATATTTTTTGATGATGTTACAAATTGCAATGAACATTTATGTATAAATGCATATATGTATGTATATTTGATATGACAGGTATATGCGTATACGTATACGTATGCGTATACGCTTTATTGCTCTTCCAATAAATGTCAGATTTGAAAAAGCATGCGACTCTGCGGAGGCCAATTGTCAATGGCCGATCCGATGGTCGTCTGACATGTCAAATAAATTAATTTGTGCAACGAGAAACGTCAAAACTAATTACAACGTCGCAGTTGCCTGTCAATTGAACGAATGGTCAGCTGATGTCCTCTCCAGAGGGGGAAGGGATGGGGCGGGGGATTGAGGGGGATGTTAGGTTTGCGGTTATCGGGTAGGTAGACAAAATATATTAATGACGTGTCAAAATTAACATTTCATTATGTGAGTTTGCATTTGCGAATGTGTGTGAGTTGCTGTTTGTGCTAGTCCTAGTTGTCACAGCTCTCTCCATCTCCATCTCACTCTCTCTCGCTCTCGCTCTCTGTCTGTCCTTGATGATGCCATCAATCTTGGCGCTCTTTCCCAATATGTCGCCTGTCAATCAATCAACATACGCTTTCGGACTCCCATCGACTGACGCCAAACTGTCCGCCAATTCCAATTGATTTCGTCAATTGATTTTAACACCCATCAGATGTCAAAGCCAAAAACAAAATGGCGTCATTCTCGCTGCATGTGTGTGTGTGTGTGTGTGACACGTCAATATTTTATTAAATGACATTAAACTGTCTCATCGGCTTAATTAATTTATTGTTGCTGTATCCCCGACTCTCGCACACACATCTCTAGGCCTCTGCGTGTGTGTGTGTGTGTGACATTTTTATTATGCAAAATCAATAAAACAATCTCTCACTCACTCACTCACTCATTCACTCATTGGAAGTAGCTGCACTCCGCTCCAAATGTTCGGTCATGTCCTTTTTGACACCGACAGGCAATGGCCGCTGGTGGTTACCGCCAGGACAAAAGCACAAAAAACAATCCCCCCCTCCTTTAAATTGTTCAATTAATTTCGAGTTTTTTCGTGTTGCATCAGCGAAGCAGCCAAAATGAAAATGAAAATAAAAACAACAAAATGCGTCGCCTGACAGTTTGTCAATCGCATTTCGCATGCGACAAATGAGTTCGAACTGGACGACACCCCAGAATCAAACCTACGATATCCCAGTGACCCCAGTTGATTGAAGGGGAACGGGGAGGGGACTGGGGGGGGGGACTTGGGGGTACCGAACAATGCGTAGTTCGAATCTGTTGAGTTCATTAAAATGGGCAGTTAACTGCCCAACTTTAATGAAATACACAAAATAAAGCTTTAGGCTATATTGTTAATGCTAAAGAGCCTCTGACATTGTTGTTTATTTAAGAAAAATATCTGATTAGAACATACAATTTTTCTGGAATTTAGGTATATTTAAAAAATATATATATATATATTTTTAAATATGAGAAGAAAAATTGAAGACTTCACAGAATTTATAAAAATGTAATCTAAAGTTAACCATCAGTCAACTTTTCCTTTGCATGTATCTGAAATGCTTTAAATATATTTGAGAGAATTGGTTTTTTATTATAAGCAGCAATATCGCTAGTATTTATATCCATTGTCGAGTATAATGCGAAATATAAACGAATATACATTTGGCATATCCTAATTTCTAAATAATTGCAATAAAAAAAAACCATGCAAGATAAAGTTAGCAATCAGTTCACTCTTAACCAAACAGAAAGCTTAAATGTATTTAAGAAAATTGAATTTTTTATTATGAGCAGCGAAGCCTATCGGAATTCTAATCATAAAATCCAATGTCTACGCATATAATACGAAATATAAACGAATATACATTTTTATGACATATATATATATATATATATATATATAAATATATTTTTTTGCACCTTAACCATAAAATAACAAACAGCTCACGCCCACAGGCAGTCAAGCGCCCTTCAACTTCAACTGACAGTCTGTCAGTCAGTCAGTCTGTCAGTCCCGTTAGTCCAGTCATATGTATGTAGTTGTAGTACCCGAGTCCGAGTCGGATCTGCTGTCATTGTCATACAAAACATCTAAACATACATGTTGTTGTTGCCTGTTGATAGAATTTCTATTCGGGATTAATACTTATGTCAATGTTGCGTTTTTTTTTCGGTGTTTAAGGCAGGTGTGCAAAACTTTCATTCACATGACGAAACTTTTGATGCTTTTGATGTGACGGACAAGTGTTACGCACTCGTCCAAGTGTGGAAGGTAGTGAGGAGAGGGGTTTGCATTGTCCTGTGAGTGGAACTGACGTGTCTTACACTTGAAGTCTCAATGGTCGCTGACAGGGCCGGCGTGTTGATGAGGGCCACGTCCATAGGACTAAGGGGGAATGGAAGAAGGATACAAGAGAGCAGGTCCTGGTCCAGGTCCAGGTCCAGGTAATGTGTGCCGAATTTTTTATTGAAATTCGAAATGACGCATTGTCAGCTGACCAACATTTGAATGACAATGTGCTATATGGAAGAGAATTCGGTTTATGTAATTAGCTTGGCATCTGACGTGCTGCTTCAGCCTGACGAGAATATTGTCCAAAATAATTGATTTGGCTGTCAATCCGAATGTCGGCAACAGCAGAGAAAGAAAACGTCATCGATACGTAGTTATATTGAGGCTGATGATGTGGTCATTTCAGAATATTGAAACAATACCGAGTTTGACTTTGCGGTGCAAATGCTGAAAGAAAGAAATATTAATGGCAATCTTTGTTCAGTTTTTGGTGCAGTTCTTAATTTAATAAAATCAAACCTACTGACATTTTAGTGTTGCAAATGATGCAAATGGATAAAGGGAAAGGGAATATAATCTAAGCTATAAGTCTTTAATGGATCTTCAAATAGATTTCAAAAGAAATAAGCATCTTTATCAATTAAATAGGTTTTTTAACATAAATAAATAAAATGAATTTAAAATAAATAAAATTTTATGCAGGTCACATAGTGTTGCAAATATCCCTGAGAAAATATGTTGAGTTAAATCTGTGAATATGAAAAATAATTGCACAAATCAAAGAACTTTATATTTAGAAATTGTAGAAAAATGTTTGAACTAGAAAAGGCAATAGCAAATAATCTAGTTATGGAAACTTTTAGTGTCTTTGAAATTGTATTATGGAGCAAGTTAAATTTGTCTTGCCTGCGACAAGGCGTTGATTAGCATCTACTGAGCCAGTGTTGGGTATCAATGTTATAAGGGTCGCCGCCGAGGTCCTCTCAGCTGTCTTTATCTACAGTCAACACGATATTCACATTCACATCCACAATCCACATCCAGGGGGCAGGACATAATGCTATAATAAGGCTGTCAACTGTTGACGTTGACATTGTCAACTCACTTGTCAAAGGCGCACATCAAAGGCAGACGACAGATATGGAGAAGGCGCCCAGTTTGTTGTTGTTGTTGTTCTTGTTTAGCCGGGGTGTGTGTGTGTGTGTGTGGCATTGTTGTTGCTGTTTGCCGTTAGCTGCTGATGGTCGCTGTCATTGTTATGGTTATGACTCTTGGACCCATTGTTGTTGCTGCTGCTGTTGCTGTTGCTTTTGCTGCTGCTGATGACGTCCGATAACAATGTCGAATGCTTGCCGCTGATTAATTCGCTTCAAACCGGAAAACAAAAGCGCTTTTCCGATAGCCGCAATCGCAGCTGACAATCGCAGCTTTCAGCGTAATTAGTGTCGCGCATACAATCCTCACAAGATTGCCAGCCCAGCACATCGCAAGTCCTTCCAAATGCCCAGCGGCTAATTAACATTTTAGACCGAATCGCTGACATTTATTGAGTTGGGACAACTGCAACTTGCACGCATGTGATTAAAGATGTCCTCACTGCTCACTGCTGCTTTGTGTGCCAACTCAGCGCCGGCTGACAATCGGGTTTTTCGGGCAGCCCATAAGCGTTTGATTAGCAACTCGGCTCGGCTTTGAGCAATCCACGAACCTACCTCTACCTCCAATTGTCCCCAGGCGGTGTCCTTGCCAGGGCCTTTGACAGTAATTGCCCAACGGTTTTCGCTAATGCACCAAATTGGCTGTTGACGCCAAATCTCACATTCACATTCTCAGTCCCAGGCACCGCAAGGACCTCATATCCTTGCGCCTTATGCCATATGCCTTAGCACCTCAGCTGTTGCACTTGGCTGCGTGACACATGAGCAGCTAATTATGAACGGCCGCTTCAATTGCATTTCATATGTGTGTGTCTGTCTGTTGTGTGTGTTTGTTGTGCGAACAATTGCCGTTCTGGTCCTTAAGCAACCAATTGATTCATTGCGAGTTTGCATAGCAGCTTAGATATGTGCGTCTGAAGGGCATAACTAACAAATCATAGCAACACCTTAAAGTACACTTGAGAGTAACCAGTTAAATATGTGCAGCTCCCTTCCAAGACTGCAAATTGCCATAACTTGCTCAAAACTTAACTGATTTTCCAAGGCAGTTTTCACAATTTTTCAACCTCAACATTAATTTGCAAAACGCACATAACTTTGATAAAACTGATCCGATTTTGAAGCTTGACATTAAATTTCCTCTACTTTTATTCTACATTTAACTCTTATCCATTTATATAGATTTCTTTTCTTTCCATTTTTCCCCTTACTAATTTTGAGATTTTTGAAGACTTTAAACTTAACGTTCCCCAGGTAGTCTTGATCATGTTTTTGAATCTATAAAAATTCTACATTTAAATTGAAAGCAATTTTTATTTTCTACTAAACACAAGTTAATATAGGGCCTAGTTAGTCTATAGAAATGCCTTTGAAGCACCTACTCCCAAAACTATGTCAAAAATGATCCGATTTTCGTTTCCAAGCTAGTTTTGATCATTGCGTGACCTCTGATTTGATTCTGCACTTAAATCGAAAACAATTCAAATTTTGAATTTTGTATAAAGAGTACGTATACGTAAAGCATAATAACAAACAAAACAGAATCAAGTATGGCAACAGGTTATTTGCTGGCATATTTGCTAATGCGACTCAGGACTAATTCCATTTACCAAAACAATATGCTGATTTAGCAAATGAAATGTAGCAAGTACTAAGAAACTTTAGCAATAGATTTGCTGCAGAAAGGCTTATGCTTGAAAGTGGAAACATTCTCCTATATCATAGTGCCATATTTCACTTGCAGATAAGACGCATTTAGCAAGATTATATGCTGATTTATTTAATGAACAGCGTATGCGTAAGAGAGCTTTAAGTTTTAACCTAAATTGAAAGCATATTTCAGCACGACACACATTTCCAGAGCGCAGCCAGAAGCAGAAGAAGAACGATGAGGAATGCACACACACACATATATACATTTATGTGTATGTATGTATGTGTATATAAACATATACCTATAGAGAGATTTACTGAGGACTAACCGGGCAGACATAGAGCCACCCTCATGCTTGAGACTTTGCTGGCCGAGGAGCTGGCGCGAAATAAGCAAACAAAACAAATTGCGAACAAAGTGCGTCCTTCGTCCTTCGTCCTGACTCTGGAGCTGTGTGTGTGTGTGTGTGTGTGTGTTTATTACGAACGGGCGTCGTCTTTGGCACTGCAAGGACAATGAACTTGTCGCTTTCAACGTTGCCAAGCTCGTCAGCGTCGAAGTCAAATGTCAGTCAAAGGCGACGTCGTCGGCAGGACTAAAGGCAGCAGCTGACTTGGAGCCCAGGCAGCACGAAGGATGTCACTCACACACACACACACACACACACACAGCTGGCATAAAGGATGATGGATGAATTTGTGATTTGCAGGTTAAATAAATATATGTCTGGTCCTGAAGCTAGAGCCGGAGCCGGAGCTGGAGCTGGACTAGGCTCTGGGGCCAGCTAATGAAGTGATTAGTGCAACGCCTCTCCTTGCAATATTGCTCATTAGGCAACGTCCAACAGGAAGGGGGGCTAATAAATAGCAACGTGCCCCGTAAGCTTAAGATATTTTCCAAAAAAATAAAATAGAAAGAAAGAAACTCAAATAAAACGAAGCACTTTCCATCGATCACAAATATTAAGCACATTTGTAACTTGGCCTAACCACCCAACGATTTTTGGGCCAAGAAACTTTGCCAACTACTCAAACTTGGCGCTGGGAGCTTGGCGCTTGGCGTACAAGGAGTGTGGGGATACAACAGCCAGATAGCTAACTCGTCGCATATGTGACTGTGGATGCAGATAAATTTGTGAAACGTGCAACTTCAGACTCCAGACTCGAGACTCTAGACTCCAACTGGGCTACTGGGATAGTCGGATAGTCAGATAGTGGGATAGTGGGCGTTTGCCAGAGTCTAATCAATTCCAATTAGCCGTCCAGCCCTCTGAGATGTATTCACCGAAATTAGTATTTATCATTTGGTTATTTGTTATTTGTTATTTATCTCGGCCAGCCATAATTCGCCACGTTTAGTCCGTTTTGTGTGCCACATATGCAAGACTTTCGCACCTCCCCCGGTTCCAATCCAGCCACATGAATAATCGTTCCAACAGTCGCAATGATGACTGCTGATAACGAGTGAAGAACTTATAGAAGCAGGCAAACATTTTGATAGGTAAACCTTTGAATAGAGCAAGCAGCTAAACTGTTACTCCAATATTTAGTTTTTAAATTTTAAAAATATAATAACTATTTCGTTTGTATAAAATTAAGAAGAAAAAATCCCTTTAATTCTATTAGTTTTAGGTATGCATAAAATATGAGTTTTCTGCTTAAAAAATTGAATCAAAATATTCAATAAATATAAATTAACATTGTATCTAAAGCTTTTGTTATTTTATTTATTTTCCTAATTTCAATTAAAATTTGAATAGAATGTTTTATAGAATGTTTTATGCTAAGCAATTTTTTAAAAATATTCAATGAATTTAAATAAACATTGTATTTCAAGTTTTTGTGGTATAATTTTTTTTATTTGAATTTCGATTCTATTAAAAAAACAAAAGGATATTTGATAAAAATACAAAAACAATATTGTAAATTAGAAATTTGTTTAGTCCATTCAAATGCTCTTTGTTTTGTTTCCTTTATTTACCTTAAGTTACCTGTATAAATATTTCAGTAGCATACTTATTAGATATCTAGATATATTTACAAAATGAATGCTTGTAAGAGTTTGATTTTAAAATTAAATCTTAAAAAACATTATTGTGACATTAAATATACGAAATATACGATTGTATACGAAAACATTGAATTTATTTGATTTTATTAAGTATACGACCGTCTTAAAGGCAATCGTCAATAGATGAAGCTGATAAAGCAATTGACAGACCGCGAGACGTGAGCTAACGCCTGAAGAACCCCAAAGGACTCGTCACAGTCAAGACTCGTTCTATATGTATAGACATAAGTGTGTGTGTTGTGTGTGTAACCTTATTATGTATTATTGTTGTTGTGGTTGTTGTTGGTGTAAGTTGTTGATGTGGCTATTAATTAATGCGTCATGGAATGACACACCCGAGCAACCAAGCAAATTTATGAAGATGTATATACCTATATATACGTATGTGTGTGTGTGTGTGTGTGTGCGTTAAAAGCATATTTATGGATTATGAGGGCATAAATCTCAGCTGAGTTCTATCAGAAACAAGCAAACACACCCAAAGTCATAGAAAAATGCTCAGCACAATGATGATGGAATATGCGTATTTTTTTAATTAGTAACATTTCTACAGATTTATGAGTGTCCTTAGCTGACCGTCTTTGATTGTGTGTATGTGTTTGTGTGTGTGTGTTTGTGTATTTTCGCACTCTAATGCGCATCGCTGGGGACTTTTGGGAATTATCTGCAGACGTGCCGGCCAATGATTTATGCATTCGTTTAATTGAGAAGTTCGAGACTTTGATGGCAAATCCTCGAAGCTTTGATTATAATCGCACCTGAGCAGCAGCAAGTAGGCAACAAAAAAAAACAAAAAACTAATTAGACGAAAGAGCGAAAAAGAAACGCATGGAAATCGAAAAATAGATAATTGAGATGATAATTCCACATAATTAGCAAATCTCGAGTGATGATTTTCAATTATTATTGACGCCACGCCCCCTTCTCGCCTTCTCTCTCAGAGCCACTCAACTTGTGCAAAGATTTTTCGTTTCCCATTCTCTATTTTTTGGCTGGTGGTGTTTTTTTTTCATCCGGCTGTGCGCTGTGGAAACTTTTTGGGGGGCGCATCTTAATTAATTCCTGTTTGATGAAAAACACTTTTACAAATTAATGTCGCCGGGCAAAGTTTTACCTGTGCTCGAGCAACACTTTCCCGCTGCTCCTTGTCAGCATCGATGACCTCACTCTCTCTCTCTCTCTCACTCTCTATCTCTCTCTGTGTGTTTGTCTGTCTCTGTCGGCATTTGCTTTTGCAGCTTGAAGTCCATTTTGTCAACTTTTCACAGCGCACTCAATTTTTCTTCATAATTTTGTCGTGTGCACACTTGACTACGTTCATTCAATCAAACAGACGCTCAGGACTCGCACAACAATCGTCCCTGGACACCACGCTCACAAGCTCATCCTCATCCTCGTCCTCGTCCTTGTCCATCTGTCAGTCAAGTGCCCGACACTCGAATCGAGGGGTATGCCCCCCTTAGCTCACATCCACACGTCACTCCCACCGACTGACTAACTGTCTGTCTGTCTGTCTGTCTGTCTGTCTGTCTGTCCCTGCCCCCCTTTGACTGCCTGTCTGTCTGTCTGCCTGTGCGTCACTTCACAACTTTGGCGCTCATCCTGCGCGCACACACAGTTGAAGTTGAAGGACCCCGCAGCCAAAGTCGAAGCCAACTCGCTTGAGAGACATTGATTGACTTTCTTAATAGACTTTACGTCTTGTCAAAATTAAAGAAAGCGTCAAACTGAAAGCTGCCAGCTGAAAGCCTCCACTCCGCTCTGCTCTGCTCTGTACTCTGTACGCATCGTCCTTGTTGCCCCTCACTCATGTTTGTGGCGAGTTTTGGCGTTGTTTTCGGGTTAAACTCAGCTGACAGCCCAAATAAATAGCTGCAGCCTGTGAATGGCATTAAGTGTGCGGCTTACATGAATAAACCTTCAAAGGCAAAAACTGTGCCAGTGCTGCACAATTCGTAAGTGAAACATACAACTTTTGACACACATGTACTTCATATGTCTCTCTCTCTCTCTCTCTCTCTCTCTCTCGACCTGGCCCAGTAAGTTGCCCAAATCTTAGCACAAGCTTTCAATTATAAATGTCAACTTAGGCAGTCGCCTCGACGAATTCATTTATGTAGTTCGCATATTAATTGAATTGACATTTGTTTTATGTCTTTTCACATAAAGTCAATTATTGAAGTTTCTTTAATTTCGCAATAAACCACAACGACCAACATAAAATACACACAAATAATTACAAATTTGCAACAACAAGAAATATGTACGAAAATCTGTTCAGTTTTAAGAAAGTTGCCTAAAATTTGATAATTTACATGAAATTCAAAACTGAAATAGTGTACGAAATGTTAAAATAATATTAATGTAGATGGCAACCCTCTAAATAAATCAGTTCAGCTTTGACATATGTTGAGACTTTTCAGATTACAGATTTTAATATTATTTTAGAATATATATCATAAATGTTAGCTAATTCGTAGTTGTCTGTTGTAGACATTTCTGTAATTTAAATGCACACAATTTTCTAAATTTGTATTCAATAAGAAAAACCAATTTCGTTAATGGTAGACCTAATTTTATAATTTTGAAATTTTAGTTTTTTAATAATTGAACTATTTTTGACCATTAATTTTACATTTATTCTTTAAACATAAAATGAAATACTCTTTATCTAGTCGACAACCCAAAGCAAATCAAACAGTTGCTTTGATTTGAAGCAAAAGTTCATTAGCCTTATAATGAATGCAAATGAATTAATAATAATGCAAATAATGTTAAACGAAATAAAGCCTCAAATTACTTTTGCGTTCTCAGTATCGTGTACCGCTTTATATATATATATATATATATATATATATTCTTTGAGAGTCCCAAGTGCACACTCATTGCTGGGAATCGCCTATTTAGTGTTGGAGCCAAGTGGAGTACACACGCCGCTTATGAATTATGACACTTCAATCATATTAATTGGCTATAAATCAGGGCATGGCGAATATAAAGAGCGTAGAATTTGCGCCTTGTGATGGTGCTGTTGCTGTTGCTATTGCTGTGAAGAACAAAAGCCGCCGCCAATCATTCAGTGCCCAAATTGGCCAACATTGAAACAGACAGCGCAAAGCTGCAAGCGAATTGGGAACAAGCTCAATGCCGCTCAGATAGATGCCCTGACAGATCTTCCATCAAACGTGCGCTCACGTCAAACGTCAAATCGGCGTCGTGCCCAAGGACAGACGGACGGAGGGACGGACAGACGGAGGGACGGACGGATAGAGGGACTGGGGGTACATGGCCAGAACGGAAAGTGTTGTGAGTTATGACGAGGACGTGCGCAAGTTGATCCATCAAATGTGTTCGAATCCGCACTCGAACGACGGACGAGGGATGAGGAACGAGGAACGACGAGTACCGATTCGACCATGTCTACAACAACGTCACCAGACATGACGGATGGTTGTGACTGTGGCCGACACTGAGGCCAATACGCGTACAGTTCATGCGATGACCACAGCCAGTCAGAGCAAGAGGAAGAGGAGGAGGAGGGGAAGGGGCAGGGGGTAGTGTGACCAGACTCGGACCTTGCACGTCTCTGCCCGTCTCACGTCTCCGGCTTTTCAATGTGGCCCGTGACGGATGTGTCACGTTGCAGATAATTTGATTTGTCGGGTACAATGCAAATACTCTCGCATACGTTTCATACATCCATAAATAACTTTACTAAATACGGCATAGAAATGCCTTCGCATAGCTGCTTACATGTATTTATATAAGCTCAAAACAACAATTTAATCAGGGGGGTTAAAATATAGTTAGTCTTTAGAATTTACTATTAACAAAAGAGAGGTTCGGGTTTATGAAATACTTTCAGAATATTAGCAAATGTATGCATACATGAAATTTATATTATTATTATTATTATTATTATTATTATTATTATTATTATTATTATTATTATTATTATTATTATTATTATTATTATTATTATTATTATTATTATTATTATTATTATTATTATTATTATTATTATTACTTCTTATTATTATTGTTATTATTGTTATTATTATTATTATTATTACTATTATTATTATTAAAAAAAATATTTTATTATTTATATATTAAAAAACAAAATCTTTTCAAAATTATACTTATAAAATTATAAACATACTACTATTCTCAAATGTATCACAAAAACTGCATTGAAAACATAGCTACTAGTGACTCGTGCCATAGTAAATAAGCTTGCAACAATATCAATAAATACGAAAAAACACAAAATACTTTTTCCCTAAAAGAAATTCGTAAAAATTCTATTTTTATACCCTGAACCCATTAAAAATGGGTAAAAAGGGTATTATGGTTTTGTGCAAAAGTATGTAACAGGCATAAGGAAGCATCTCCGACCATATAAAGATATATATATTATTGATCAGTATCAACAGCCGAGTCGATCTAGCCATGTCCGTCTGTCTGTCTGTCCGTCCGTCCGTCCGTCCGTCCGTCCGTCTGTCTGTATGAACACGCGGATATCAGAGACTACAAGAGCTAGAGACTTCATATTTGGAACATAAGTTCTCCTAATCCCGGGACAGATCAAGTTTATTTCATTTGATCGATAACTCATCGCATTCAAAAGTTATCGATAAATTTTGATTTTAGACTAGCGTTTTTGGGACATAACTTCAAAGTTATAAAAGCTAGAGACCCCAAATTTGGCATGTATAATCTCGAATAGCATACACATGTAACAAATATTTCACTTTTTGGATACCACCCCCCAAACCCCCCAAAAGTTAAAAAACGCATTTTTGAAGGTACGACCTTGCAATTTGGTTTGGTAACACATATTATCGACAATTGCTTGTTCCAAAAATTTCAATAAGATCGGACAATAAACACAGAAGTTATTTAAGATTTAACTTTCCATTGTGTGGGGCTCAGCGAAAAAGCAAGCTAACTGCTTAAACCGCTTGCACTGCTTGTACTGCTTGTACTGCAGCATGTGTGTGTTTAGAGTAGTACGAATGATTGTAAGGACTGGGTTCAGGGTATCTCCTAGTCGGGCACTCCCGACTAGAGCACTCTTACTTGTTAATATTGAATAAATTGTAAAATAAAAATCTTTTAAGTTGACAAACTATGAAGAAAATGAAACTTGCTAGAAAAATTAGTGGGAAGTGGCTTCTAGTAACGTATGTTCAAAAATGCAATTCGAGCAACTGGTTAAAAAAAACACAGCTCAATAAATTTTAAAAAATTACCTAACCAAACAAGTCTGCCTTTAAGAACAAATATCTACTCAGAACAAGTGCACAAATCTGGCACAGGTAACTAACATTTAACAGGTTGAACCTTTAAAGCTGCAGCGAACTCTTTAATACGCACATAAAGCAAATTTGTGCGATACTTTAAAGGCAGCCATTACAACAAAATCGATTATTGATTTCGCTTCGCAACTCTGGCAGCCTAGTTCGGCGCGCCAAAAAAAAAAAGGAAAGGAAAGGAAAAGCGAAAAAAGGACACAAAACAAAGTCGGCGAAAAAGGAGGAGGAAAAAAAGGAAACGACTGCCGACTGGCGCCCGCAAATGAAGGGCGAAATTGGTTTGGTTTTTGCATGTGAATTTCACACAAAATCAACAAGTTGCCATCGGTTCGATGAATGGAGCAGCGAGGGGGGCATTGGGGGGCATGGGGAGTTGAGGCGAGGCGCACTTGAACTCGGGGCGAAGCCAGCAGACGGCAGGCAGACGCTTGGCAAGTCCCAGACCCAGACCCCAAACACAACACGCACACGAAAGCATTCAGAGAGAGAGAGAGAGAGAGTGTGTGTGAGCAGGACGAAATGGGGGGCAACTGAAACGGGAGCAGGGAGCATGGGGTGCACAGGCAACATTAAAACGTGAAAAAAATCGCTCGCTATTTGGGGTTTTTGCCCATTTGATGTGGCAAGGAAACTGAAACCGAACCGAACACACACAGCTAGAAAAACAATTTTTGCCTGAACTTTTTGCTTTGTCTTTCGGCCTGAGAGGTGGGGGTAGCTTGTTAAGGGGTGGTGGGGGGGGTTGGTCTCTGTGTCTCTGCACGTTTGCGTGGCCTTTGCCTCTTTGCCACTGCTTGCTGCCTCTTTGCCACATGGCGTAGCATGCGAATTTAATTCCTCGATTTTGCTGCGGCCTTGCCCTAGTCCCACTTGACTCTGTCGCTGTCTCTGTCTGTGTGTGTGTGTGTGTGTGTGTCTGGCAGTCTGGGCAACTCTGTTCAACATGTCGTAGTAGTAGGCGTAGGCGTAGGCATAGCTAAGCGAGATTCTCCCACACGCTTGGCAGAGATGTGTGCACAACCGTTTGGCATTTTATTGTCTCACCTTTCGGGTCCTGTACGGATAGAAGGACGCGCGGACGGACGTAGGCAAATTGTTCGGCTCTCAACATGAATTACGACGCCCGATGCGTCATCAATCAATCAAAGCGACCGTGAACGCATACGCCCCGTGGGCCCCGCCACAAAACGCACTTATCGTCCTCGTCATCATCATGATGAGGATGCAGCCTGCCTCAATTGATCTGTGCCACGTTTGGGTTTAGGTTCGGTTTAGCTTTCAGTGTGTGTGTGTCTGTGTGTGTTTTTGCTCGTCAATCAGGTGGCATGATTGAACGTGTTTGTCTTTGTCAATTTTTATCATGCATCACACGCTAAACTCTGTCATTTTATAATGTTGCAATTTGTTGCAAATAGAATATTTATTGCCATTCTGCAATTCACGCTATTATCGATTACACATCAATTTGGTATCTTATGTAGATTATAACTACAGGTAAATTAAATAAATAAATGAGTAGAGGACATTAGCAATACCTATCTTTATATTATATATCGACGTTGAGTTTATGTAACAAGCTATAGCTATGTTTAACTATTAGAGTCTGAGCATGAATTTGGACCAGGAAATGCAGTTTCTGAATTAAATATAGAAATAAAATATCGGCCTAATCATTTCCTTTTGAATATCGGTCCAGATTTGACAAAGTTTTAGGAATATAAACTGAACTTATGTTTGCACTACAAATGTACCAAAACTTCTACTATATTTATGAATTGGCTTCTTTACTGGTAAATATATTAGAATTCGACTTTAGTACAGTGATAATAAATATTTTACTTATTAAGAAAGATTTAATGAAATTTTTTAAGTAGTTTTACTATTCCTATGATTTTATAATCAATACTAAAAATGATATAAGTATTAATGGTTTTTGTTTAAGTTTAAGACAAAGCAGACTGCTTTAAGATTCTACATATAGTATTTAATGTTAAAAATATATTTATTTCAAATTAAAGTGCCTACCGCACTAAAAACTAATTGAGCTTTATTGCTGCCTCTTAAAAATCATGTTAGCGTTTTTTATAAGCCTGGTTTTTTCCCGCAGGTAATTTCATTATTACATTGGCAACGATTTAAAGACTGTTGTGGCTACTGTTCGCTTGATCCCAATTGTAATAGAGTCGTGATTTAAGCCACTTTTGACATTCCAATTACCCAACAATAGCAATAACAACAACATGCTGGCCTAACACACAAGCAACAACAACGGCTGGAACAGCAACAGCAACAACAATGCGTGGGTTGTGGAATTGCAGACAAAGTTACACAAGTTGTTGTTACCGGGTGATTACCACCAACGATATCACGTTTATGGGGGCCCCCCTGGGGTTAATTGTATCGCCGTTCGATTGCAGCCAGATTAAGCGATCAGCGATCAGCGATCAGCTCCATAGACAGACAGACGGACGGACAGTCAGACATTCTGTCTGTCCACCCTCGCACGCTTCGCCCCCCTCGGATGTACACATTAAACGCATATTTAGGTTAAAGCAGCGGAAAAGCCTTTGGTGATTTATGATCGCGTTGGTAATAAATCAAATGTCGAGATATGGCACAAGTTGAGATCGGCTAGGGTATTGCCAAAGCTTGAATGTGGCCATTGTGTCCATTAGAAGTGAGCAAAGAGGTTATAAAATGTAGAAGGAAGTATATGCGTATATATACTTGATCCGTCTGTCTTAGTGAAGCGGGAGATGTGTATTAGTGAAACTACAAGAGATATATTTCGTATTTAAATTAAATTGTTAAAACATGAGTATGTCCCGTGACAGAAGTTAGGGCATCTCCCAGTCGGGCAATGTTTTGTAAGAGCCTTCCGGTTTCGGTTTCTTGGCGCCAAATGTGCCGTAAAGTGGCGTCGTTTACACTTGGCAGCAAGTGTCAGGCGGCATTAGAAGCCTTCGTCTCAGCAGCCCGAAGGTAACTCGAGCCCCACAGCCCCGATCAAGAAGAAGAGTTAGCAGGGGGCGGAATGACTACCGAAAATTTCAGTAGCGCATAAATTCCATGTCGCTAATCGGAAATTAATAAATGTCAGCAAATTGAAGACGTATGCCTCCTTTCCCTTTCCCTATCCCTACTCTCCTTTTGCGTAGCTTCCGCGCTTCGATTCAGTTATCGGTGTTCCCTTTGCTTTGTGCCCAACTATTTCGTTGCACCTTTTCGGCTGCGTTTCGTTTCGTTTCGTTTGTCTTGACTCGATTCCACTTTGATTGGGTGTCGTCTGCGTGCAGTTTGGCGTGAAATGTCCAAGGGAATTACTTGAGCCGATGTCACAATTGATGAACGACCCGCAAATTGTGGCATGTGGATGTGGTGGAGTGGATGAGGATGGGGATGGGGGTTCGGGATGTGCCTTTCGATGTTGTATCAAATTTCAGCTACGCATACGCGCAATACGCGCCAGACACAAGAGCTGAAGAGAAGAGTAAAGAAGTCATAAAGACTAATGGCAACCAAATGAATCATCGACTATAATGGCCAACAGATGCGCTACAGAAGTCACTAACCCAATAAAGCTTACATTTACATTTATTTTACATTTTATCCATTCCTTCTTCATCGTCTTCTTTGGTCTGCCGCGCTCAATTGGCACTTTAATTGTATCTGCTATGTTGATGGTCCAACCGTCGTGAAATTTTCTGTGGATTTCTTTTGCCGATCAGATGTATTAAGATGTTGGGTGTGGTGGTTAGATACGTAGATTGATAGCAATGACTATGCAACATATACATACATTAGCTCTTACAATCAGAAACAACGGATAAAATTGTTGCAAGCTTAACATGTTATGTTAATAACAGTGCGCTGTGCTATAAATAACATCGACATTGCTCCGAAGTAGCATGTTAGCAACAGAAAAGGGAACTTCATAAATTGATAGCAAAGACTAGACAACCTCTATACACACATAAACTCTTACAATCGTTCGGCTACTAAAAGCTTAACATGCTATGTTAATAACAGTGCGCTGTGCTATAAATAACATCGACATTGCTTCAAAGAAGCATGTTATTAACAGAAATGGCAGTTAGCGTGGCTCAGCTGTTATAATAATATGAACTACGTTGGCCTTGTCTTCAGCTGTTATTTGACCTCAATCTGAAGACTGCATGCGTTGCATGTCCTGTCGGTGGGTGCCGTGTCGGTCATCGTCCTGCATTGTTAATGTCTTCGTTTAGCATTTAATTTAACTGCGGTCACTGAGGGATAAATTACTCGTTTTTCAAGAGCTTCTGTAACAAAAACACACAAACACGCGACACTCAAGCGAATGAGGCCGAGTTCTGGACGTCCTGTTTCTGTTGCAGTGGCAGGCCTGTTTTCGAGGCCGACCATTTGCCATGTGACGGATTACACGGAGTGGACGTGGAGGATGCGGAGGATGACGACAGGCGTGCGTTGGTTGCTCCTGCTGCTGATGGCGCTGCACAACTCATAATTCAACTGGATAACAACACGACACGATGCCTGGAGATGGAGCTGTGCTGTGCTGGGTTGATTTTCGTCCTGGCAGCGCCGTCCTGTTTGCCGTTTCCATTTACTGACTGCGCTGCTGACGTTTTGACACCATTTTCGGGTGCGATGATATGGCATTCATCTTGACAGCCATAACTGCCGCCTGATGCCTACTCCTCCGCTGCTCCCACTCACCACTCCTCTGCTCTTCTCTCACCACTCGTGGTGATTTACTCCATGCTCATGTTGCTTTACGGCTGTCTGTCCGACCATCCGTTCGTCCGACCGTCCGTTCGTCTGTCTGCCTGTCCGTTTGTGTGCGTTGTGTTCGTGATGCATTTACGTCACTTACTTGAATGTTGCAACGCATTTTCAGCCCACACACACACAACATAACCTCACTTGGCCGCACACACGCAAGGACACTGCTGGACATGAGCGGGTGGGGTGGGGTGGGAGGGGGCAGGTGGGAGGTGGGGGTGCTAGGAGCAAGCGCCTGAACTGAAGCATGTTGCGTCGTCACCAGCAACTGGCTGCAACCAAAAAATGTCCTTGACACTTAATTCACGCTGCATTAATGCAAACTGAATGAAGTTGTTGTCGCGCGCACAGTGGCACAAGAACAATTGTGCGCATGCTGACAAATATGCGCAGTAATACGGGAAATTCTGAGTTGTAAGCCTTATATACTTTGGATTTCTAATTTTAGCTCATTTTCCATGAACGCTCAACGATCTACATAGTTTAAAAGCTTTATATATATCGGGGTATATAAAACCAATTTACTAGAACACAATGTGTGTATATGTATATATGTATATTATATAACTTAATTTCTTAGCCCTCTACTTAAAAATATAAAAATTTTGGTAAAGGAAAGTTTTGAATAAAAATTGTATTTATTATATATTTATTTTTGAATTTTTTTGAATTTTTGAATTTTGATTTTGAACTTCTATAACAAATGAGTGTCTGTCATTAAAATAGATGGCTCAGAATAAGATACTTATTGAATCTATCAAAATCTTTATTGTTTAATGACATTTATGCTTTTATTGAAACATATTTCAATATGACAAACAATAATTTATTAAACACCATCAAAGCAATGTAATTGATTTTGCGTTTGAAGCACTGTGCACTCAAATAGGCGGGAGGTCCGCAAAACTTTTAACCTCAAAACACTTTCCCAACGATGGATGCCTGAACCAAACCATGGATCTGTGGATCCCATAAACACATAAACAGAGTACCGTAATATTGCGACACGATGCAACCAACAACTGAACACATGCGTTGCCAAAAAAGCTCGTAAATTACTGGACAATGTTGGCTGCCCTCTGCCTGGCAAAAGGGTTCAGATGGGGGTTGGGGGTTGGGGCTTGATGGCTGCTGGCAAATATAAACATCAACGCTGGAGTAACAGCAACAACAACAACAACAACAACAGCACTCATCGCTCATGTTGGTGATGATGCATTTTGCGGTCTGTCACACAAAATGCAATTTGACGGAGCTGTGCAAAAACAGTTTTTCAAGCTATCAACCAATTTGGCCAGTGCTGCACGCCGGCTCCAGTTGTCCCTATGTCCTCGCTCCTCGCTCCTCGGTCCGCTGTCCTGCGTTATTGTCCTCTTCCGGCTCCACATTTTCAGCCCACTTCTGACATGTGAGTGCTACTGAATGCCATATCATGGCGGGGTACGGCATGACGAGCATGTTAGAATGGTCAAATGGTAGGTGCCCCATCTTGTTGTTGTTGTTGCTGCTGTTGCTGCTGCTGCTGCATTTGTCCACGCACCCACTAGCAATTTTTTTTGCTCTTCGTTGTTACACAGCACTGGCACAAGCCGCCTGTGCACAGTGTGCAAAACAAACAAATCTTCTGTTGGTTTTTTACTCATATTTTTTGAGGTGATTTTCCAAATTGATCATTAGCTCTATTAACTGAACTATGCAAATAGGCGTTAAGTTTTTAAGACATTTTAAGCCGTATTTTTTTTGGTAAAATAAGTTTAATATTTTTACTTACTTTTTAGTTAATTAATTTCTTTATACACCAAAAAAATTTATGAAATTAGTAATTTTATAAATTTTCAAATATATAAATGATGAGCTTCGTATTTTGCTTTATGTATATAAAAAAAACCTTAAATTTGCTAATCTTTTCATAATATTTTATCAATTGTTTTATATGATAGTAATTGTACACGCATATACCTCAAATAACTCTTTTCAATTATGATGTCAAGCCTCATAGGGAATATTAAAGAAGACTTTTTCTGAGCTATTATTTTTAAATTATTAGATATTTTAATTACGGTTCTGTTATTTCTGTATTATTATGGGCTTGGCAACAAAATCTGATCTATTTGTTTGCTGAGTTGAAGATTCTTATCTCCATTGACATAATCAAGAACTTACCTTTAAATATGACCATAAATTGTAGCATTTGGCCCACTGTAGATCGCTAACTGTTGTCCATTTGGCCATGTTTTTTCAGCAGTTCTAATATTTTGTTTCTCTATGAGTGTGCCCTGTGTGTGTGTGTGTGTGTGTGTGTATTAGTGCGTCCTGGACGAGTGTTTATGTTGGCGGATTCATGTCGTCACTGCGTGAAATGTGTGGCATATAAAGGGAAGCGTCTGTGTCGAGGCTAGTTTTGAAATTTATGTAGCGCTGGTGAGCTGGTCTATTTTTTGGTGGCTCCCGCTCACCAGCATGACCATTAACTACCATTGTCCGAGTGTGTACATGTCACAAGGACACAGGACACAACCGAATAGACTGGGTAGAGACAGAGTCCTCCGGCTCTGCTCTGCTCTGCTCTGCTGCTGATGTTGATGGTCGTAAATGTCAGATGCGCGTGTTCGCCCGGACAGTAAATGTCTTCAGCTGCAATTACAGCTACACACAAGCATGATTGCTATAACTTTGGCTACTTTCTAGCTTAACAGAAAAATAAATAGGTAAAAATACTGGTCATAAATCAATCATTGCACAATAATTAAATGACTGCTTTATGCATGTAGAAACTCTTGGGGACTGTTTCCGCCAGGTGCCAGCCAAGACCTGCAGCACAAATCAGTCAAGAGCCGCTTTTAGCTGACTCAGTGAGCTTTTATAGTACACTCGGAGAAAAACAGCATCTAATTCCTCGATTTTCGCTCTTGACAAAGCATCATTAATAAGTAGTTGTTAGAGTTTCGCGTTCGATTGAAAAACATGTAAAGTATAAGAATAAGTAAGCTTTTGCAAATTAAATTATATTTATAAACTCTCTTCACGGTTAATAGGTGAATTTGTAAAATAATTATATGAAATACTTTAATAATGGTATATCAACTAAATTATAATATATATGCCTATGTATATATGCATATAATAACCCGTCTTTTACCATTAAAAAAAATATACAAATATAATAATAAAAAAATTTTAAAAACAATATTCTTAAAAATGTGAAAATATTCTTAGTGTAAAAAAATACACCCAAATTTTTGGTACTAATTCCCAAAAGTATTAACATATATCACGAACAAATATTCTTGTTAAAAACGAGACCAAAACGTTCTTGAATTTCATATTTTAGGAATATATATAAATATATATTTATTTATCTAAAAATAGTATAAGTAGTATTCTTAAAATATGTCCAATTATTCTAAAGATATATAAAATAATTATTTAAAATTTTGTTTACTGACTTCCATAAGTTTTTATCTGAATAAAAACCGCATACTTACTATAAATACGAAAGTTTCTTGATTTAAAGCACATTTCGTTCAATTTAAAAGGTTTTTGTTGTGTATATACTCATCTTTCCTTCTCTCTCTCTCTCTCTCTCTCTTTCTTAAACAATGCTCATGCTTGAGTGTCAGGGACGACCATCAATTTATTGCCGATCATCATGCGATGCGCCAGGCGAAGTGAAGTGAAGTGAAGCTGCCCCATTGGGTTGGGCCCCAGAGTGGAGCTGGCTGGGTTTGCATCAAACAAATCATGTCATGTCACAATATTGACGGTTCCTCCGATACGAGTGCTAAAAATATATATACATATATTTATACTTTGATGCCATTTGCGCCACACGTAAACCTGTAATCAGAGCTGGCTTGAATGTCAGTCTGTCAGTCTTTCAGTCAGCTGCCTGTTGCTTTGCTTGTTGAAAATCTAAGTCTATCTGCATATAAATGCTGAGCAAAAACATAATTTGAACATTGCACATCATCATTCACCTGTGTGCAGGGCATTGAAAAACAAAGAAGTAGAGAAAAAGCTTCTTTGATCCGATGAATATTTCATGTTGCATAAATTTCACAAAAGAGCAGCTCAGTTTTTGGAAGGCTGCGTCAAAGATGATGTTTGCTTTGAGCTTCTATGGATGCAAAGGATGTAAAACGAGAATGCAACTGAAATGCAGCAATCGGCTGAGTGAGCAAATTTACGACATTTTCATTGGTACAAATTGTGCGCTTCCCAAACAATAGTTTCTGATTGCATTTGTACTTCTTAGCCAATGGCGTACGATTTACATATGTACATATATACCTTATGCATTTATTTATTAAGGAGTCTAATTTAGAAAATGAGTAAAACTTCAAAGCAAATAGAATGGGCGATGTGTAAAATCGGAAAGCTTTTAAAACATATTGTATGATAAAAATAAAACAAGTGGGGAAATAAAACAAGTTTTAGACAATTTTCACTCTGCCAACTGCAGCACTTTCATTTGAATTTAAATATTCATTTAAGATATTAAATTTATTTCCAGTTGTATGGCAACTATAAGATATAGTGGTCCGATCCGGCCGGCTCCGCCCAATGTGATGTCTCTGTAAATAATAAGTCTTTGTGCAAAGTTTTATCACGATAGCTCAAAGACTGAGGGACTAGTTTGCATACATACAGACAGACAGACTCTTTTCTTCGAAAATAGTATAATAAAAACACATCTCACTTAACCAAACACACCTATTGAGTCAAATGGACCCTAGAGATAGAAACAGCGATATAGACAGCGATATAGAGGGCAAGAGGGAGTCGATTGCAAATGAATTGCGAGTCAACAATCAAAGCAATTAAGCGACCCACAGCAAAACAATTATGCCGTTGACAATCGGACATTTGGACAATTGTCAATGCACAATTCGGTGTGTAATTCATCAAAAAAACAATTCACCGGAGCTGGAAGCCGGGGGTGAAACAACAGCAACAGCAACAGCAACAGAGAAGCGAAACATTTTCATTGTTTTTGGCACATGGCCCATGAATTGATCCAGAGTCGCTGTTTGATGCCGATGTCAACTGCAACGTGACTTGGAACTCTTTGCGGTGCCTTTGATTGGCAATTTCTCAAAATCGTCACCAACACTCCAACACTGGCAGTCAAGCCAGCTTGGGTGCTTGGGTCAGGCTGGAGTCGCTGGTTATTTATAATTTCGCAGCGATTGATTGATGGAATCGACGCAAAGTCGGTGACACTTGGCAGAGTGCGCAAAAATAAATAGCCGCTAGCCGCATTGACAGCTGATTGCGAAAGTCCATTAGGACCAGAGCCACAGCCGGATGGCCACATTGAGGTGCCACGCTGACGCATGTAACGTGTGCCCCACTCCCCCCCCTCGGCCCACTCTTGTACCACTGTATTTCCATCTTGTTCTCGAAGGCAGCTCAGAGTTAACAGCACAGTTCAGGGTTGGGCTGCATCTGCATTGGGCCGGGGCCTGGGCCTGGACTCTGGCAGCCCCATCAAAAGTGCACTCAATCAACTGAACAAAATTTGATCATTTTACCAAGCAGAAAAACCAAAGTAACAGCTAACAGTTATATTTATGTTGGCCAAGTATATGATATGAGAAGTCTGCAGCGGACAGCTAGCAGAGCAAGAGTTAGACAATAGATATGGACGTAGACATAGTCGTCTGAGTTACGAGTGAGTTCTAAAATAAATAACACAACAGCAAAGGCAAAGGGCACACAAATGTACAAAGATTTCAGTTTAGATACTTCGTTTAACCCTAATCTGCCAAATACAAAAGTCGCTAAACACCAAATTCAAAATGACATATAAAAAACTTATAATTTTATAATAAAGGTGTTTGTTTTCCATTTTTAAGAAAATTTATTTAAATTTTTGCATTTTAATCAAAGCCAATTTAAATAGTTTCTCAAATTCTATATGTGTTTAAGTTCTGGTACTTTTCAAAGTCAAAGCTAATATTTAAAGATTTTTTGAATATTTGCAATTTTTGCCCGCTCTTCTTCCCCTTTTCTAATCATTGTGATGGATCTATAAAAATTTTAACGCCAGAAATACAAAACAGAATGTTTGACTTATTTACACAACAAAACCAAATAATGAAGGACATTCTAGGATTTCAAATGCAGCAATCAATAAACTATTATCAAACATTATTATCTACAATTATGAACTCGAAAGAAAACGCAGCCAAGCGAGTTAGACTTATTTGTGTCTTCTCAGATATGAAGTGTATTCATATATCGCAAGTATTACTAATAAATTCCCACTTGCTTTCACCACTTGGAGTTGGGTCTTATGGCTGCTTATCTGTCAAGTGCAGCGAATCAATCAAACCAATTGAGAGCAGGCCAAGCTGATGATGATGATGATGATGACTGTGAGAGCACAGTTACAGCATGAGTATCTCAAAGATACCAAAAAGGAAAAAAAATCAAGTGGGGAAGGATTATCTTTGGCGTGTCGAAGATTTTATACTCTTTTCGAACCTTTAGCCAATTTTCACTCTGCCAACTGCACCACTGAAATTTCATATGCTGTTTGAATAATAAGTATCAGTGCAAAGTTTCATCGCGATAGATTCAAAAACATGGGATATATGGCCAAAACCGACTTTGAGTTGTATGGCAGCTATACGATATAGTTGTCCGATCCGGCCGGTCCAGACCAATGTGCTGCCGCTTTGAATAATAAGTCTCTGTGCAAAGTTTTATCACGATAGCTCAAAAACTGAGGGACTAGTTTGCATACATACAGGCAGACAGACAGACGGACGGACATGGCTAGATCAATTTGTTTTGTCATTCTACTGGCAGTAACTTTTGGGGGTCTCAGACGCTTTCTTCTATGTGTTACAAACTTCAGCACAAACTGAATATACTATTTTCTTCGAAAAGAGTATAAGCAATTACAATGTGTACGAGTGCAAGTATCGAGTTGTATAAAGCAACGTCGCATTATCATTTACATGAAACGCTTTAGTGTAGTACAATTTACAAGTGTCTCTCGATAATGTCAATATCATCATTCAACTTGAAGCGGCAAACTGACTGCGTTTTCAATACCAACAACAACAACAACAACAACAGTAACAACAATTCCAATTCCAATTCCATCGAACTGTGCCGGATTTCACTCGGATTGACAGGGCCCCAGCCTCACAGCCTGGAAATCGAAATCCAAATCAAAATCCGCGCAAACAATCGATTCGACGACGGCGACGACTGCATTCGCACTCAAAGATCTTGTTGGGAAGTCACATAGTCACTCAGGGCGAACTCGATGCCATCAATGTCATTATCAATATCAACAACGTGATTGGACAGAAACGCTCGCATCGATCCGATCTTCTTCTTCTTCTTCATCTTCGTGTAAACACAGACGCACTAACTGCACTCAATCAAAATTTTGATTATTTTGATATGGACGCAGTGCTTCAGACGCCGCTTGTCCCAATCCCCCAATCCCCCCTCTCCACCCATTGATAAAGCAACCAAAAACCAAATCCAAACACACACGGGATGCGATGCGAGAGAGTTACAAGTATTTACTTGGGCTCTGGCCTATAATAACAGCAGCAACAACAACTAGACAGCAGAGGGTCTTCGTTTGCAGCTGCATCTCAATCGGCTTGTCAGCGTATCCATATCCATGCTATTCGTAGAAGTTCCACTTGAGCGCCTCAATTGTAAGAGAATACGAATTTAATTGCAGAACACAAACATTAAAGGCCGAGAAGGCAAAACGCAGAACGCAGCATCAGTTCAGATAGATGGTCTTCAGGTGCAAAAGAGAAATATGGAAAATAGGCAGGGCTGAATTTCAGGAAAGCAAATATTGTGAGTGCGTAGCTGAGAGCTAGATGAGCTTTAACAACTCTGGCCACATATTTATTCAAACTGATTATAATTGCACTTGTTGACAAATTGGAAGCAAATTAGTTGTGCTAACTATCTGCAAGTATGCAAGACTTTAGCTTGCTTATTCTTTGCTGGCAGCACTTTAGTTATTATCAATCTTCTTGTGTAACACTTTCCACTAGAAGATTAACTATCTTCAAAATTTGTAATACAAAAGTAAACCTGTTGTGTTTCAACTCACATAACTTCGCCAAAACTGATCCTATGTTTAAGCTTGTTCATGGTTTTTTCTCTACTTTTATTCTACATTTATGTTTTATTCATTTTTGAAAATTTCACTTTTTTACTAATTTTGGGAGAAAGCTTATTTCAAAAAATAGAATTGCAAAATTTTATATTATAAAAATCCACTTGAAAACCGATTCTTGAATGGTTCATCTTTTGGCCTGAAAACAGGTCAAAATTAACAAAAATTATAGATTGTAAAGTAATTTTTTGAGAACGTTGAAATACCTATGAAAATATCGAACTCACATAACTTCGTCAAAACTGAACCGATTTTGAAGCTCGAGGCCAATTTGTTCATAGTTTTTTCTCTATGTTTAAGATACACCTAAGTTTTGTTCAATTTTAAAAAGTTTGCCTTAAAGCTGAAACAAATTTAAAGCTGCCAACTTAAAATTAGAGAAAAAAGTAAACAATAACGAGAGTTTCAAACATATAGAGAAGAATGTTAGCACAAACACCTCATTACAATTTACTTAAAAAAAAAAAATGTATATAAAAATAAACAAAAAAGGAAGAAAACAAAAACTAACGCAATCGCTAAGAAAAAGCTCATTAACCTTTATTTGTGTACTCTCGACTATTCGTGCACTTGAATCACAAGATTGGAAAGCAAAGAAACCAATGAATGTTAACGTTATAGAAAAAGCAACAGCTCAAGTGCACAAAAACAAACACAATTGAATTGGGGATCGGTTCTCGGCTGGGCTTCGTTTCGGTTCGGATCGGCTTGGATCGCTTGTCGATGATCTGTCAAATGTGTCTCTGAATCTGAATCTGAACTCGTTTCCAATCGGGTTTCTACAGCTCGGCTCAAGTCTGATGATTGGACTTGTGTTTGATTTGCTGCTTTGATTGATTGATTGCTTGAAGTAATGATTTTTCGATTTTTTGTCTTCGTTTTTTTTTTGCGACTGAGCGTGATATACAAATTTTCTGTATTGGTTCCCACAAATAATGACATTGCGTTATTTGCGCACAGCACGCACAAGAGTTGACACCACAGTGGAGCCTCGCCTGATTGACAACTCACTGCGCGAGCCGACTGCGTGACTTCAGCGTCTTAACTAACCCAAATATTTTGCATATCCGTTTGCGAATCTTGCGCCTTGGCCAGACCAATCAACAATGCATCGATATGAAGCTGAAGGCTTCAGTTTCTGTGAAAAGCCGTCAGCTGATGCTGCAGATATCTTTCAGGCCATATACTACATGCTAAGTAAGTCTGCCAATCGTCTGGCTCTGACTCTGGTTCTGGTTCTGGGTCCTTCCTCCTAGCAGGCTCTGATGTGTCGTCTGGCGCTATATCTTTAGCATCTCTGGCCATAAATAAGCGCAGACAGTCGAATGCTTCTTCGCGCAGAAGGGCTTCGGATTCGGCTTCGATTCGGCTTTTGGGCTGACATATATGTACGTGTAACAAAGTAGGCAACAACAACTACTCGAACAACTCGTACTCCAACTCCAACTCCGACTCCGTCTCCGAATCCAACTCCAACTCGTACTCAAGCTGCACTTTGGATCGCAGGCAGATTGGCAAACTTTTGATGTTGTGTTTGTATTTTAGGAGCATGCGAACTACTTAGACACCTACTTTGCAGATCAAATAACCAAACTGGCTGATAAATCGAAGTCTGAAAGGAATAATATTCCCCTAAAATATAGATAAACAAACAGTGCCTATTCTAATTATCACATATACAACTAATTATACTACAATTACAATTATACATAATAAACACTCAACTAAATCAAATATCCTTCGAATAAGAAGTTTGCCATTTAAATACAATTAGCTATGCAAATGCTTTATTTTGTATGCCAATCTCACATTTATATATTTATATAATAAGATGCAATTTAGTTACATTTTATTTACAATAAGCACATTTTTAAGATTTATATATTCAATTATTTGCACATTCTTTATATATTATTCTATACTACTCATACTTATTTTATGAAATTTATATATCAACTACATAATTTTTGTATCAAATGGAGTTTTATGAACATGGCTTTCTATATAGTTTTATATAATTCATGGGAATTAGAAATGTTATAAGCTAGTGGATTTGTTAATTATTTAAACAGATTAGAAATTATATAAGACTTAATTTAAATAAATAAATCTTGTTGTAATTTCAAAATGGGTTTCCTTACGATGATTTTAATTATTTATGTGGTTGCTATATTCCTTAAAGTCTTAGAAATGTGTCATATCTTAAAAATATTTTATTATTTAAAGAATAAGGACAAATAGTGTTGATTATGTTGTTATATTTTTAGAATTTCTTTAGGAATGTGTGTTATATTTTCAAATATTATATTATTTTGATATTTGATATTTTGATAAACTAAAGGTGCAGATTTTATTATTCTAATTATACTCTTTTCGAAGAAAATAGTATATTAAGTTTGTGCTGAAGTTTGTAACGCATAGAAGGAAGCGTCTGAGACCCCCAAAAGTTACTGTCAGTATGCTTAGAGTGACAATACAAATTGATCTAGCCATGTCCGTCTGTCTGTCTGTCTGTCTGTCTGTCTGTATGTATGCAAACTAGTCCCTCAGTTTTTGAGCTATCGCGATGCGACTTTGCACAGAGACTTATTATTCAAAGGGACAGCACATTGGTCGGAACCGGCCGGATCGGACCACTATATCTTATAGCTGTCATACAACTGGCAATGAACTAAATATTCTTAGAACAAAAAAAAATGTTACGCGACAAAACGATTTTGTACAGCTTCTGAAATTTCAGTGGTGCAACTGCAGAGTGAAAATGGCCTATAGGTTCGAAAAGAGTATAAAATCTTCGGCACGCCGAAGATAATCCTTCCCCACTTGTTTTTAAATATTATGGTTTTCAAATATTCTGTCATTCAAAATATTATTATGATCAAAAATTAATGTGCTGATTTTATAACATTTAAATCTTTATGTAAATTGTATAAATTCGATAAGTGAAAACATTAAAAATCTTGTCAAAATTGTTTGCTAGCTCTGATGTTTTAGAGTGGGGTCTGATAAGTAAAGTTGAACTTTTGTGTTGTTTCGACTTTCTCTTAGATATTCGCTTAAAAATGACAACAAAGCCGCGCTAACAAGTCGCAGACTGTGAAAATGTTAAAGGCAACTTTCAATTCGACTAATACAAATAACAATGCCAATTAGACAACTCGTTAACAGATGCCCAGTGCCAGAGCCAGTGCTAGTGCCAAAGGCAAATCTGTATCCCAAACGCAATCCTAAGGAGTATCGCTAAACCAAAGTCTGAGCAAAGAAATATATCGCGAAATGCCAAAGAAAACTCGTGAACTGTCAACATCAAGTTGCAGTTGCAGTTGTACTCGGAGTTGGAGTTTGGAGTTTGCGTGTATGTCGCTTGGCTCATATCAGTCAAGACGAATCTCTCTGGGCCGCCGAACAAGCAGACAAACACCAGGCCAAAGCGACAGACGACAGACAGACAGACAGACAGACAGACAGACGGGGGTACAGAAAGTGAGAAGCCGCCGAGAAGACGCAGAGAGAGATTTTAATTACATCTGCAATGGTCTGCGACTGCGACTGGGATCGGGAGTCGGGAATCGGGTATTGGGCATTGGGATTGGGTCTAGAGCTGGGGCGCTGGCAATTATTTACATTAACACGATCACAACTCAGAGACACTGCACATGCATCATCGTGTGTTTTTCGTTTGTCGATCGAGATCGCAGCCCAGCATCCAGCATCCAGCACCCAACACCGAGCACCGAGCACCCAGGGGCTCCCAGACGGCGACAGGCGTCGTCAGAGCTCCAAGTTGGAGCTGCAGTTGGGCATCTTCGCATCTTCGCATCTTCGCCTGCCTGCCTGCCTTGTATGCATATTAATTTATTGGAATCATGTTAGTGAGTCGATATTGATACAAATCCATTTTCGATCGCACTGCTCCGATACGACAGCAGCTTTGCAGCGACTCCAACTACGAGTCGCTTACACATCAGTACACTGGCAGAAAACATATGTTCTAAATTCAAGATTGTAAGTCCTTGCGATTATCACTTAAAATGTGCAATTCGCTGTGGAGTATTTGTAAATGTGGCATAAATAACATTTTATTGATTTAAGCTGAGTTTGTTGCATTTTAAGCGCAAATATGTTGAATAAATATGTATATATATTAAATTAAGTATCTAAGCTTTAAGTCAAGAACTTTTTGATTATTATTATTATTCTTGAACTTCGTTCTCTGTTCTAGGATTTATTAGCTTCAATGGACTTTGACAGTACAAAATGCGAAATTTTTCTGAGTGCATTCACATCTGCATTCTGGCGCTGCTGGGCACACATGCTGGGGCACAGACGGCAGCAACATTACACAACGACTACCGACTGTGGCCTAGTGGGGCAGGCTGCAGTGGGGCAGTGGGCAGGGGGCAGTGGGCAGGCAGCAGCAAACCCACTTGCCCCACCCACCCGTGAATCGCATGCACAGCGATCGTATTGAGCTTTAATCCCTCTGCTGTGGCTATCATGCGATTGCGAACAGCACAGTTGAGAAGGCCAACAAGACGGGGAGCTGCAACTGCAACAGCAACAGCAACAGAAACTGCAGCAGCAGCATGCCACATTTGATGGTTGCTGTTTTCTAATTAAATTCAATCGATTAAGCATTCGATTTACTGCCGCACACACAACGCTCATCCTTATCAAGCTTAGTCTTCGACTGATCGATAGAACTTGAAAACCAGCAATAGAAACTATTATCGGCAAGCCGAAGAATACATACCCTAACCGAATCTTGGCAATACTACTAAACTGAAACGCATAATCAATTGAGATGAAAAACCATGATCAAATTAGCTTCGTGCTTCAAATTTGGTTCAATTTTGGCAAAGTAATGTCTGTTAATTTGTGAGTATTTCCAGAGGATAAAAAAACGACTTTACGCGCTCGTCTTAGCTTGCTTTTAGACTGAAAAATTAGCTATCCTAGAATAACTTTTGCTTTGGCTTTTTATACTATCTGTGATAGCAGAATCGTATTGATTAAATGGAAAACTTTTTCCAATAAAAGGAGAAAGCAAGTAGGGAAGGATTATCTTCGGAGTGCCGAAGATTTTATACTCTTTTCGAACCTTTTAGGCAATTTTCACTCTGGCAACTGCACTACCGAAATATTAAATGACGCATATCGTTGGTATTTATAACTTAATCGATTTGAAATTTGTAACATTGATGACTTATAAGGATGTTTAAGTGTACAGGGAAATTTTAGATGAAAGCATTGAAAAGATCGGATATATGGCTAAAACCGACTTCCAGTTGTATGGCAGCTATAAGATATAGTGATGTGCTGTCCCTTTGAATAATAAGTCTATGTGCATAGTTTTATCGCGATAGCTCAAAAACTGAGGGACTAGTGTGCATACATGGAGATAGACAGACAGACGGACATGGCCAGATCAATTTGTCTTGTCATTCTAAGCATACTGACAGTAACTTTTGGGGGTCTCCGACGCATTTTCTATGCATTTGACACTTCAGCACAAAGTTAATATACTATTTTCTTCGACAAAAGTATAAAAAACTACATTTCCAAAAATGGATTGAACTTAAATGTAGAATAAGTATAGAGGAAAAACCATGAACAAACTGAACTCGTACTTTAAGTTTGGTTTAGTTGGAAAATGTAGATGATCTGATGGAGATTTCTTCAATGCTTGATACAACTATCAGCCACTTGCATAGGAATATGTATCTATAGTCTCTTTGCATTTATTAAGCAGAATAACATCTGATTTTATTCTCTCTAATATAAGATATTGTTGTTTAGGTAGTTGCCCTACTTCCTGTACCACATCTGTAGGGTGCGCATACGTTTGATTTTCTTCTGCAGCTGCAAAATGCCGTACATGAGTGCCTCGGCAGTGGGCGGACAGCCGGGCACATAGATGTCCACGGGCACAATCCGGTCGCAGCCGCGCACCACCGAGTACGAGTAGTGGTAGTAGCCACCGCCATTGGCACAGCTGCCCATCGAGATGACCCAACGGGGCTCCGGCATCTGATCGTACACCTTGCGCAGAGCCGGCGCCATTTTGTTGGTCAGCGTGCCGGCGACGATCATGAGATCCGTCTGACGCGGCGAGGCCCGGAAGACGACCCCAAAGCGATCCATGTCGTAGCGTGGCGCCGCAATGTGCATCATTTCTACGGCGCAGCAGGCCAGGCCAAAGGTCATGGGCCACACGGAGCCCTTGCGTCCCCAGTTGAGCAAGTCATCCAGGCGCGTCACTGTCCACTCGCCCCAGGACAGCTGGTTGCGTCCAAATGGGGAGTAGCCCTTCCTGGGCGGCACTCCATGCTTGTCCACATCGTGCATGGTCTTCTGCTTGCGCATCCACAGACAGTTGACCAGTGGTCTGATCCTTGCTTTGCGTGCAGCCAGAGTTAGTCTACCTATGGCCAGCATTTTGCCTTTGGGAGAGAGCGTGGAGCTAATTGTGTTTTGTATAGATTTATGTTTATAATGTTTACCTAGTTCTCTCGTTTGTTCCAATGCTGTAACTTTCAATTGGAGCAACGAAATGAATGTGACAGATGCTTTTCAATAATATTGTACAACACTGGTTGCTTGTGATGGCACACTAAATACGATTCATCCAATCGATAGTTTTCTTAGATATGCAACCAGAAAATTTATAAATTTATTTCAATCATATAGTCAGTTAATAATATAGCAGAAAGCACAATTATATGTAAAGTATATGGAGCTTTATAGCTTTTTTCTAGCTTTATCCATCTATCAAGCAAATTGCCAAATTTGTTTGGATTTTTTAAGTTTTACTTTAAAAAATATTTATAAAATATCTATGTATATCACTTCAAAGAATCTTTCTTTTTTTTTGTGATAATATGGCATTAAAGGTTTTTATTTCAGTTTAGTTTTGTACTTAAAATCTTATCAAAAATAGGCAGGCGAATGTTTATTCATTAAATCGTATGTTTTGAGATTTTAATGCTAAGAAGACAAGCAATATTACTTGTCTTAAATATTTAACCAAAAGTTTAGTTTTGACTTCCACAGAGTTATAGAATATAAGTCTTGGTTAATACTCGCACACCCACAACCAGCAACAACAATTTTGGACGCTGTTGACAAATGGCAAACTGAAACTTGGTCCAACGCCCCATTTTGTCAACTTCGACTGGACTTGGACTTTTAATCATTCCGTTCGCATCATGTCGCACTAATTACGGCAATTAATTGTCCAAAATATGTGAGAGAGAGTGAGAGAGAGAGAGGGAACTTTCTGCTATGGCCGAATTGATTAAAGTGTGTGTTTAATGCGATATGGGCGTGGGCATTTATGGAAGACAGAACTAGCTATAAAAGCTATTGCATCAAATCATGCACAAATTCCAGAAGAGCAGGAGATGTGGAGAGATGGCGAGATGGAGAGTGGGAGAGGGGAAGGAGAGAAGGAGCGAGCTGACAACGACACGTTGACGTCTGAGTCCGCTCTTGTGTTGGCTGTAGTATGCCTAAGCATGCTGGGCATGTCAACAAGCTGCGACTCTGGACCTGGGCAGCAGCAGCGAGCAGCAGCAACAACAAGTCAACAGCGCGCTGACAGCAACATGAGCGCAACAGCAGCAGCAGCAGCAGCAGCAGCAATAGCAACAACAAGAAGAACAACGACAGGCAACAGCAGCAGCAATAACAAAACAAGAGCTTGAACGATCGTCGATGCTGCGCTCAATGATTGGGATTGAGATCGGCATCTCGGCATCGGCAACGGCTTCGGCATCGTGATTACTAGGCGGAGGGTAGGGAAGACGGGCTGTGTCTGTGTGTGCCGAGCTAGCGCGCTCATCTTCATCTCTTTTTAGTCGTCGTCTTCTTTGGGGCTGATCATCGCACGCACTGAGGCACACAAACCGCGTGTGTTTTCGTCGCAAATCGCAAGCCCGATTGCGATCTCATTAAAGCGAATTATTTGTGTTGCTGCTTATGTTCGGGCCTGTTGCGAACTCTCACACTCACCACTCACCACTCTCCACTCACCACTCTCCACGCTCCAGCCAGATCTCCGATTCATTCGCTCTCCTCAGTCGACGATTGCTGCTGCTGCATTCGTGATTGTTATCGCTGCCACAATGTTGTTGCTGCTGTTGTTGTTGCTGCTGTTGCTCTGCAGTCGCCGATTTGCCAATCGTTTAGGCTGCATGCCACTCTGCCCCTCTGAAGTAAAATGTGCGATTAACGCGGCGCTGCCATCGCCATAATTTATGCAATGCCCGTTGTCAATAAGTTTTAGGGTTGTCACCCGTTCCCAGTGTCACACGATCGGTGGCCAAAGTCAAATTTATGCCCAACGCTTTAGCCTGCCAGCCAGGAACAACATTCCATTACGTATGTACATATACATACACATGTACCTAGGAATATTTATAGATCATGTTGCTATCAAGCCATCGAATGTGATTCAACAACATTTAAGGTGAGCAGCTAAACACATTGCTGATTCTATTAGATTTGTAAACCGTAGTCGAAATTTTGTAATTTGGCCTTGCATTTTGTTTGATAATATTTATATTTTAATATCAAATTTGTGAAATATTTAAAACATATGAAATATGGTCATCTTAGTAACATAACAAATATTGTGCTAAAAAAAATAGTAATATATCATTAGTGGTATATTTCTGTTTACTGAAAGTATATTGTACATATTTTTCAACACAGAAACATTTTCATGTTAATAATAAAATAAATATAATAAAATATGTATACGAGCTTTAAAAGCGACGAATTGGTTGTCATCATATTAAATTTGATCATTTCATTCAAGCTACTGAATAAAATGACAATGCTTCTAAATCATGTAAATTACTTGTATTTCAAATGGTGAAAATGAATCATGAATGTTATTGAATGTATATTGATAAATGGAAAATGTAGGAAAATAAATAAAAAAGTTAAACAAATTTGTAGAATTATTTTTACCATTGTTCTTTTCATTAAAGCAAGTTTATTTAATTCGAAATGTATAAATAAATAATGAATGTTATTTACTTGTCGAATCCTTCGAATTAATCACAATAGAAACGAAAACCAAACATAAGTGCTTTTGGCATTCGGGCAAACCACATATTGCACTACAAAAGTAGAGTGTAAAGGACTCGAGTCCTATTTATTTAGACTAACACTTTGATTCACTGCTGACATATGTCCAAGGATATTAGTTACCTTGGAGCAGCAGTTGAGCTATTAGACAGTCCGACAGTCCGACAGTCCGACCGCATCAATGCTGTCAGCCACAACAGATGACTCTCTAGTCAAGAGGAAAACAGGAGTAACAGGAGGAACAGGAGCCTTGTCCGTGTCCCACGAGTCTAATCAGTTGGTAATTTGAAGGGCACAGCGAGTGATAGCTAAGCATCAGAGTTGCTGACTCTTTTTGTTTTTGTTTTTGGGAGGCTATCAAAAGTGTAAGTCAGCCCTTTCGCTTTTAAGGATTTGCTGGCCATTTGTCCGCTAGCCGGACATCTGGTAAATGAATGGCCGGTGATTCAGTGGGGATGCGGAGGATGGGGGTGTCCAACAAATGAATGAATTAGTTCCTTGGAGACTCGCTGGGCTAGCAGCCGAGATTTGCAAGTTGATGGATGTTGTATAATTTGGAAAAGCAACCCCCCTCAAAAGTGCGTGTGTGGCTGATAAATTTGCTTTATTGATAATAAATTTAAAGCGTTAAAAAAACGCCAGCATTTAAATATTTATTTTAATTTGAAATTGAAATATCGCGCGTTGAGAGATTTATGCGTTTGCATCAAACTGTGAGATAAATTGCCGCAAAGAAAAATACAAATCAATGTTTACACTTCCAAAAAGTAAAGGTGAGTGTGCGTGCAGCAACTACAGGGTAACAATACACTGGGAAAAATACGGTTTCGAATCAAATTCAACAAATAAAATACTTTTCGGATTGGGCCAACATTTTTTTTTCGATTTATAGAACATTTTCTTCTATTCAAGGTGCTTTTTGCCTCTAACATCAGGCAAATATTCTCTTACTAGTCGACAATAAATAAAATAAATAAATTGTATGGCAATTTTGTTTCTATACCATTTTTTTCTACATTTATTTAAATTTTAGAAAAATGTTTAAAATTTATAGAAATTATTTATAAAATTCATAGAAAACTTATGTATAAATGGAAATATTTATAAAAATTGTAGTGTGGCAAATTTGCTGCCATTTGTCTATAATACAGAGTCAAAGCCTTCTCTCGATTATCTGCTGTTGTACAGTTATTTTTCTGAGTGTATTGCCAAATACTTTCAGCAGAGTTTAGTTCGTTGCGTAGCTCTAAGCAATTTTAGATATTTTTTGTGGTACTACTCATCTCGTAATTAGGCGCTAGATTTGGCAGGCTGGTTGGTTGGATGTTTGGTTGGCTGGTTGGCATTCCGGCAAACGAGCCGTAAATGGATCTGGCCGTGCTCACATTTGGCCACTGGGATTCCAATCCGAATCCGAGTTGCACGTGTCCAAGCAAACCTGTTGTTGTTGTTGTTTTTGTTGTTGTTGCCGTTGCGCATGCGTGGATATATATTTTGGCTTTAGCTTTTGCCTTTTGGCTAGTTTTCTATTAATTACACTGATTTATGTGCTCATTGTCCATTGTTGCTGGCCACTCACTCCGCTTGTTGTTGTTGTTTGCGGCATTCGCTGACTTTATGATGGTTCACTTTTAATGGATCGTTTGCCAGCAACAAAAAGAAAATTCGGCAATTGCATGCGACCATTGTTATCGTCGTGGCCGTCTAAGAAAGTTGATTACAATGCCCCTAACGAGATGCATAGATAAATAAGGAGCTACTTGCCGTAGCATTCGCAAAATGTCCTCCAACTTTAGTCTAAGCTATTTAGCCTAAAAAACAAAATAAAGAAATGCTTTTATAAATTTTATTGTAATTTTTTTGGCAAGCAAATATTTATATTTATGTTTTATACATTTTTTATTTGTATTACACAATACTGTAACCAAAATAGGCATTATTATAACTTGGTAATTTCCTGAATTTTGTATACACATAAATTTTAATTTACAGAATTTTTTGTTTTTCTTTTCGCTAATTTCAACAAAAATCACATAAATCACTGAATAATTATCTAATTCTAGATATCTTTTTCATTTCCATTAGCTTATGGTTCAGCCATGCCCAATTTGATGTAATATACACTGCTAGCAAACCGAAAATTACTATCACATATATCACCGAGTAATTATCGAAATTCCAGCTAAGTAGAACTCTATTTAGCTAGCTGTGCTTATTTGTAGTGGCCCCCCCTAATAGATCTCAAGTGCCAATGATGATGCACTCTGGTCATGGCAACTGTTTTGACGGACTGTAAACCCATCGACAGCACATTAGGCACTCAGCATACGCAGGCGGACAATTGATTTCGAGTAGTGGTAGTAGTAGTACGAGTAGTAGGCACTGTAGGGAGGGAGAGAGGTGGCGGAGCAGGGCTCTGGCCACAACTGTGGCCAAAAGTGGCCCCCCGTCACAAGTGACGATGGAAATAATTCAAATATCGACAAACAAATGCAACGAATACTCCAATCGAATACTCGAATACCACAAATCGCGTGTTCGCATCCAAAAGATACGGATACAGATACAAATACAGATGCAGATACAGATACACAAATGCAGCCAGCAACGGTGGTTTATTTGTTGTCTGTGTATGTGTGCGTTGTGAGTGTGCAATTTACGACTAATTTTAAGTAGCGACAACAGACAAATTAGTCCTCAGCTAATAAATATAAGCTGTAAAATGATCCAAACGATATTTTTAAGTCCACAGGATTATTATGGAATGATATAAATTCATTAGTAAGTAAACATCAACATTTTAAAATATAGAAAACAAATATATTTTTTAAATATTAAAAACATTAATGCACAAGAGAATTGTATTAATATTTTATAAAAAACAGCTTATTATAAAACACATATTTTTTCACAACACATTTGTACTGTCTTTTGTAATTCGATAAATATATATTGCTATATATAAATGAAGAATATTTTTTAAATATTTTATGTATACGTACCTAAAACATATATACTTTCTAAATTAGCTACATTTATATTAAATATTTATTATTATTATTTGAAAATATGCTTTTTACTTTATTTAAAAAGATATGTTTATTTAAAAAGAGAAAAGAAATATATAAAAATACATACACAAATTATAAATAAGCTCATATTATCTTAAATATATTTTCACAATCTTCTTGAAATTTGAAATATTTGTCGGGTGGACATTTAGTGTGCTGCTGGCCTGTTGAGTTACATCTACGAATGTGTGTGTAGTCTGTGTGTGTGTGAATAGTGTTGTGTCTGTTGTTGTCGGCCACTTTTGGGCAATAAATTGCATCTATTTTGCAAATCATAAAAATTATTATTTATAATGCGTTAATTTTGGTGCTTCGCCATGGCCATAAAGCAGTTGGACTCATAAATTGGCAGAGTCATTTCTGGTCTTGGACGATGATGCAGTCGCTGATGCTGATGCTGTTGCTGATGCTGATGCTGATGGAATCCATGAGATACAATGCCAATACGAGCATAGTGCTGATCCACCCCCTGGCACACCCCCCGCCCTCCCACTTCTTGCCTGTTGTCTGAGATTTTCCAGCCGACAACTTCGCCGCCACCGCCAGGAAAATGTGCGAAAAATTATTTCTGTTGTTTTATTTATGTTTACAAGCTGATTTATTCACGGGGCTGCGCTCGTTTGCCTGAAATTTATTTTGACAGACATGCATATCGCAAGGATTGCTATCTGTATCTGTATCTGCATCTATATATCTGTGTATCGCATCTCTGCATCCGTTTCAAATCTGTTGTCATCTGATGTGCGGAGTAATCAAGAAATCGCAACTCATGCACTTGGCATCTGATGTAAGCATCGAGTAGAATAATGCTTTTCACAAATTATATACTCAACAAGGGGGCTCATACAATTACATAAATATATGGGCAAATGGTAAAACTTTCGTTTGCTAATTTAAATGTATAAAAATAATTCAGTAACTTTTAAATTACAATCGAACTTCTATAGCTCAGAGGCTTTTTTATTGGCAGTTGGAAGTTTAAGTTAGGTAAGTTCGACTGTATATCAATTATAATGTTCTTGTATCTGAAATATTATACATAATCAGCTATATAATTCTGACTGCAACAGTTAGTTCAAGTCTTAATAAAGGTTAACAAATTTAATTTTATTTCGGAGTTAAGCTTTGAAAATTTTTCAAAATAGTGTCAATTTAATATTTATTAGCAGTTTTTGTTTTTTTTTTAACTGACATAAAATAGCATGAAAATGTTTTTGGAAACCTGTTTGCAGACAACATAAATAAGTAAATATTCTTCAAAATGTTTGTGGAAATTTTAGTTAGAAGTATATTTACATTTTTATTAGTTATTCCAAAATTTATCAATTTTTTTGTTAAAAAAAAATATTAGCGAGTTTTTGGAAACTTAATTGCAAAAAAATGCCAAAAGATTTTTTTATTATAAATATTGTGTAGTTCTTAATTGAAAATATAGCACAAATACCATTTTTGATATTTTTGCAAATATTTAATAATATTAAATATTATATCTTAAAAATGTTATGATTTAAATTGAATGAAACAAATGCTGTTAGCATACAGAAAGAGCCAGTACTCGGCACAAATATTTGGACAATAATTGATGTCCACCTGGATCGGTCAACCAATGAGGAGAATAAACGTATAGAAGGAGACCAATTGAGAAAACCTGCTCGGCTGCTTGGCAACAAAAACAACAACAACAGCAACAGCAACAGGAGCAACAGCAACAGCAACTGAACAATGGTAGCAGCTATCAAACTTACAAGCTGGCCATGTATCAATGTCAAGTTGGGAGCCACAACGGGAACCACCTTCCAGACAACAACAACAACAAAAAAGCGGCTGCTGCTACCATTGGTTGGAGCCACCAAAAGTGGCCATTGTCTGTGCATCAAAAGGGGAGGGGGTGGGCGCGATTACTGGCGGGCAGCCACTGGGCCGGGCCACCAGATGTCAACGGTTTGTGAGATGTCCGGGTGCAGTCCGGTAGCAGCTCATTGGTGGACCGAATCGAATCCGGCTACCATTGTTTATGCCACGATCGGCAAGCTGCTCTCTATATGGACTCGCCTCGATCTTTTTGTTGTTGTTGCTGTTGCTGTTGTCATCGTCTTTGCTGTCAGAACGTAATCGCATGCCAAACAAAAACACTCCATAAGCAATAATAAACAAATCATTTCGAGGCGTTGATGCCAAGACAAACATTTTGCAGACAGACAGAAAGACAGACAGACGGAGAAACGCATTCCGGCTGCTTTTGGCTTTTGGCCACCCGCACACGATGCCGATATTGATTCGATCTGGGCAGTCTGCCTCCCTGACTGCCAGACTGCCAGACAGCCTGTCACGGCTGCCAGCAACAGCAACGAGGTAGGTTGCCCATCCAATCCAATCCGATCCAATGCGATCCGATCCGCTCCCAAATATATTCCCATTGCATGCCAAAATACCACTTGATCGCTCAGTTCTCATAATTGCATGTCTTGTGAAATAGAGGAATAGGCTTTTGGATAGAGCCAGAGCGTAGAGCGAAAAGTAGTTCTCTATTCTACAGTGCGTTTCAAAAATATAAGGCTGAAGTGAATCTACATCTAGATCTACCATATTTTATATTCAGCGATTAAATATTGCTACAATAAAGTATCGGAGAAGCCCAAAAGTTATCTCTAGCATGGTTAAGATCACAAATTTAATTGATCTGGCCATGTCCGTCTGTCTGTCTGTCTGCTTGTATGCAAACTATACCCTCAGTTTTAAAGCTATCGCATTGAAATTTTGCACAGAGACTTATTATGCATAGGAACAGCACATTGTTCGGAACCACCCGGATCGAACCACTATATCTTGTAGCTGCCATACAGCTGAAAGTCGGTTTTGGTCATATTTGCCAAGTTTCTTGGGCTTTCGCCTTCAATTACCATCAACACTTGTATATCCTTATTGCTCAAAATTGTTAAAAATTTCAATGAGATAGTCTCAGAAATAGCAAAGATATGCGGCAGAAACTGTTTTGAAAGATATAGATGTACAGCGTTAGCCGCGAATGAAATAAGCATTAGCGAACTTTTCTTTAGCAAAGACATAGGTTTCAAATATAAGCTAGAAACGAGTACAAATTCTTTGGAAGGCCGAAGATATTCCTGTCCCACTATAGACTAGAAATGATATTGCAATGAATTTCCGCTCTATGTGGTTTTTCTTAAGGAATGCTTAATAAAATTACTATATATTATATATTCAATTGAACCTGTGCTTGTACAACTAATCGTTTTCTGCCCAAATCCACATTTCTCTTTGTAAATTCAATAGTTTCATGCTATATTTTCAAACGAATATACCAAGATATTATAAATGCAAAACGAGTATTCATTTATTTAGTTCATAAGTATTATATATTTGTGCGTCGGAGTGTGTTCGCTTTGGCAATGCTTGGCACTGTCTTTCAAGCTGGCCGGAATGCCAACTGCTGTGCAGAAGACAGCAGAGTGTGGGCAAGGGGGATGACTGTGTGGGGACTACCACCGAGCACCACTAACACCAGCAACAACAACAACAACAAGACAACCACAAAACCACACCAGTGGAAACCGTTGGCTCCGATTCTCGCGCCTGTTGATTGCTTGAGTGCATATGAGTATCGCAGCTGCTGCTGCTGTTGCTATTGCTGCCTTCCAATCGATGCTTGTTTAAGTTGGGCAAACTGTCAAAGATATCCCAGCTTGCTGCCCCGACCGCAATCCCAATTCAGTCCAATCCAATCCAATCCGAGTCCCCCCAACTGCCCCCCGCCAATCTCAACAGATCGCTGCGATCGAGTGTTTGCTGCTTCTTTCTTTTCTTCTCCTGCGTTTTGCTTGATTGATGATTTGTTTATTTTGATATGGGAAATCTCTTCGCACCAGCTAACAGCAGCAGTCGCTGTCGTGCAGGGTATACATTTGGCCAATACGACTCCAATATTTAGACCGCCATCCCCCCCTAGTGCGAAAGTGCGAAAGTGCGAACGGCATTGTTTTTAATTTATGAATTATAATTTATTTTTTGTGTAAGATATGAGGCCACATTTCGTATTTCGTATTACCAAATCGCCTTCTTTTGATATATAACAGCAATTAAATTGATCATTCTTTTGGTATGCTCCAGATAATACGCAAATTTTGATTTTCAGTTTATCAATCATTGCGCTGCGGCACAAAACTGCTGATGGAAATGCTTCAGATGTGGGCTCATATAAGATATGCAGATGTTTTATGATATAAATCTGCCAGATGTTAAGTCAGATGATTTAAGCACAATCGTATATACAATTAGATATTTGAAAGCCACTCGGGAATAGCCGAAATGCGATAAATCTTCAACTATGGCTAACAATTATTATTAGCAAATATTCTTACAGTTTTTCAAGTTTAACTTTTTTGTTTCAAATATTTTGTGAGCTAATTTTCCACATTTGTGCAAGACTATATTTCACAATGGCGTTTTTATTCAAGTGCATATATCAAGACTGACACAAGACAATATATATTTAGAAATACTTCCAAGAACCTAGAAATTACCTTCTAAGTCTCAAGACTCCCATAACTTGTTAAAACTGATCAGATTTTTCATTCCCAAAGCAGTTTTGATCATAGTTTGACTTCTTTCCCCAATTTTAATCTGATGAGCTTACGAAACTTCGATTTTCTATTAAGAACATGCTATGATAAGGCGACCAAGTTCCTACAAATGAGCTTCCAAGACTTAAGACTCCCATAACTTTGTCACTTTGATAACTTATCGGATTTTTGTTCCTAAAGCTCATTTCTTGATCATTTTTTGACCTTAACATTAAACCTGCATTAAAATCTGAAGCAGTTTCACTTTTTCGCTTTTCTATCAAAAAGAAGCTATGATACGGTTACCATGTCCTTCGAAATGGTCTTCCAAGACTGAAAACATTGTCAAAACTTTTCCGATTTTAGATTTTGAGGCATCCAAAATAATTCTGATTTTAAATTTGAAGCAATTTTGAATTTTCGATTTTTAACGAAACACAAGCCAAAATAAGTTTAGATAGTCCCTAGAAATGCTTTTAAAACACCTAAAACTCCCATAACTTTCCCAAAACTGATCCGATTGTGGTCCCCGAGGCAGTTTTGATCATGTTTGGGATTTGTATAATTTTTCTGCATTTAAATCTGAAGCACTTTTAAACTTTCCATTTTCTATCCGTAATAAGGCTCCAAAGTTTCTAGAAATACATAGGCTAATTTTTGTTCAGCTCATTATTCAACTAATTTCGTTCTTTCTGTTCAAATCCCAAAAGTTAGTTCACTTCAAATGTTGCATATTTTCTGTGTAGCACTTTGAACTTGGGTCTTCAGCTTCAATTCGAGATGCAAGCAGACTGCTGCTGACCAGTGCCAGGAGGACCAGGAGTATCAGGAGTACCTCGAGCACCAGGAGGCGATGATAATTGCTTGGGACACATTTCTTATGGCTGTCGCTGACACTGACGCCTGCTTAGTCCAGTTCCAGTGCCAGCCAACGCCAGTGGCTATATGGGAATGGAAATGGGATAGGGATAGGGATTGGGAATGGGAGTGGGAAGGCAGCCTGTTATCAGCGGAATTTTAAAGCGCATCTTGCGCCTTGTGCCGAAACCGGCGAACAAAATGTGAACCGACATGGACATGGACATGGGCAGTTCATCGCTGGCTCTGTGGTCGGTCTTCCTCTTTCTCTCTCTCTCTCTCTCTCTTACCAAGCAACGAGGGTCGCAAGAGGAGCGAGGGGCGTTCGTGGTCTTCTGTCTTGACTTGGCGCGTTGCTAATTCGCTGGCATTTTCTTTATTTTAGCCAAATGCGTCCGTTCTGTGATAGCCCTTGTCGTCTTTTCGTTTTCGTTTCCTTTTTATTTTCCTTTGGGTTTCCTCGCTCTATATGTATGTGTGTGTGTGTGTGTTTGGGGTGTGCCAAGAAATGAAATTCTTGATATCTTTTGTTTGTTGTCACTGCCGACTGTCCTGACGCATCTTTGTCCTTTCGCTATGTCTCTAATTAAAAAAAACAACAGCAACAACAAAAAAAAGGGAGCCAAGTGACCGCACTAATTAGCCTCACATTTGGTATGCTTTTGATTTGTAAAAGATTTGTGCAATCCTTAAAAAACTCGAAAGTTCAGGATGGTTGGGGGGGAGTCCTGAAATAGCGCTGCCATTGCATTTCCAGCAATAATTACAGCACAGTCTGCTCAGTTGTCTTCGGTGAAACAATTCCGTAAACATGTCACATGCAATCGAATCAATTTTCGCATCAATTCGTGGGCATTGTGTGAAAGGAAATGACAACTCCGACTCCGACTCCGACTGCAACTTCGACTCCTAGTTGGATGTCAAAACCCCAGCCATGTTGACTCTGGACTGTGCACAAGGACCAAGACATGAGTGCAAGACAGCTACGAGGCTAGCATTTAAAACTAACCACAAAAGTCCAGCTTCGTTTTTGGCTGCGCATCAAAAGTCTCCAAAGACACAAAAAATGCACTGAAAATCAAATTGAAAATCGAAATGCTTGGATTTTTTCTTTATTGTTTTTTGCTTGGTTATCAGTGGCGTAGCTGCAAAAAGGTGGCCTTTATTTAACTTGCAGACTTAAGAAATCTTCCTGAAAACCAGACTGTTTTTCCAAACGGATCAAAAACAAAAGAAGTCCTTCTCTCATTTTCACTATTGTTGAGATTTTGCGGATTAAATTCATAAAATTTAAATCCATAAAAAAGGATGGCTTTTGTCTAGACCAAACGCATTTATTAAGAACATTTTTTTAGTTTTTCTTAATTTATTGACACTAATTTTTTGTATATACATATTTATATTTTTTTATATTTTATTCAATTTTTTAATTTTTTATTTCAGTTATTAATTACTTTGTATAACATAAATATTATTTATGAGTATGCCCATTGGCTTTTAATTCTTATATAGTATAGTCTTCGCTTTCCCATAAAACCCTTTTAATAAAAAATACATTTCAAATCACACAGTTTACATTTCCCAACACATATCCAACATATGGCCAACTGCTGCCCCTTGAGCGACGCTCCGCTTTTCCCAGCATAAGGATAACAACTTTTATCGCTATTTCAGCTGCTGTTGCTGCTGATGATGCAAGGATGACGCTGATGGCTGGACTTGACTTGGACTCGGACTCGGACTCGAACTCGGACTCGAATCGGACTCTGGCGCTGACCAGCGCGATTCAAGCTCTTGTCGACTGTAATTAAAAGCAATGCACTAAACATGTGTGTAGAATATAAGGATGGGATGGAAGGGGCTGGAGTAGAAGGTTAAGGCGGACTTCTACTGAAACAGCACTTGTTTGCACACATCGAAATTGCGCAGACACTTGATGACAATTTCAGTTAAAAGAAAACTGGTTACAGCACACATTTCTCGAAGCATCGAAAGGGGAAATGGGAAATGGGGAATGGGAAATGGCAAAAGGGGCTACAACATTTTAATCAATGTGTGTGCGTGTTAAATGTCTTCTGCTTCTACTTATTTGCTGGCCGAGCTCAAAGAAGACGAATAACTTTTGCTAGCTCGAAATTAGAAATGGCAAATAGAAATCACAGATGGACAAGGACAATGATGTCGGCAAAGGTCCTGCTAACGTTTGCCTTTCCCACCTAATGATAGCTTCTCCCCCCCCCGCCCGTTCTCTCTGTGTGTGAACGTGTGAACCTTCGAACAGCCAAAAGAATCGAAATCAATTAGCCAATTGCTCTCGAAGATGCCCATCGCCTTTGACACAAGCCTTGGCAGTGTCCTACTCCTGCTCCTGCCGCTCTTCCTCTTCCTGGCTCTGTCAATTGTTAAATGGGGAACGTCTGGTGCTTTGAACCGAGGGTTGCGACACCACAGGACGTGATGTGGTGCCGTCGACAGGACCACACAACAATCGAGATGATTGTAAGCGAGCTTGAGAGGAACTCGCTTTTTGTTTTTCGGGACTATCATAGCCAGCTCTTTAATGTGACTTGGCTTGGCTCTAAGCTCTTGACCGCATTGGATGCAACCTGTATGCACAAATGGGCACAAGGACAACAAACAGGCGTTTTGCAAAGTGTGCTTGAATTATTGATGAATACGTCCCAGCTGAATTGAGTCCAGTTGAAATCACTCATGGACCAGAAACTACAACAGCAACAACGAAAAAAAACACACCATACGAAAGGATTCGTCCTTTGAGGTACGTTCGCCGGCTGAATGGGAATGGATAATGTATTGCCCATCATCATGAACAATGATTTCATGATTTTCGTTTTGTTCTTTACACTTCCACTTCCACTTCCACATTCACGTTCACGTCCTTTGCACAGGACACTACAGCTAGTGCGGTCAAGTCAGGGAGGCGACGCGACCCCAGAGAGTGACTGCTTTTGGGCATTCTACTAATGGGTCAACCGTCAACTCGGACGGACGTCAAAGTGTCTGTAAATCACCCACAACAACAACAACAGCAACAACAAATACTACAACAGCTACAACAACAAAATAAAAAGCGTAAAACAAAACCAACGCCTGACAATGGACACTCGAGCCTGAGCCGGAGCCGGAGCATGAGGTTCAGGTTCAGGTTGAGAGCTTGAGGTGAGTCTGAACCACTGGACACAACAACAACAACAACAACAACAACAACAACAACAACCATTCGTTCCACCTCGTTTTTTCGTTTTATTCCTTGCTGCTCTGTTTTGGCTATCCTATATCTATCCCATGCCACCACAGAATGTTCTGTTCTGCATCTAATAAAGAAGGAAAGCACGTAAATTACTCTCAAAGGTATAATTTAGTTGCTCACTTGCTGTTGTTGTTGCTGTTGTTGCTTTAGTTATATATAGCTCAGCTTTTGATATCCCTTTTGCATCAAACTCTGTGACAAGCAATACATTTTTATATGGCTCTTCTTCACTGACGGACTGTACTTTGACCTCTGAATAGGACTGCTTTTACAACTGGCGCTCGTGATGAGACAGTTAAATTATAAGTTTAATTCAGTGGTGGTTTTAACCAACAGAAGGCTTTAAGCTGAAAAGCTAGAGGTCATTTTGTTAATGGTATGCTATCTAGTTCAATTCTGTATGTTCCTTCCTTCCTGAAATGTATATGCCTTATGTTCCTTCACCATTTAGTCAAACAAGCTGAAATCAAAGCGGAAATCGCTCGCTAACCAACACTAGTAAATAATGATAAGTGAGTTGTACTGTGACTAAGCTGCGAGATCACAATGTGAAGCTGACTTAAATCGAATGACAAGAAACGAACCTCTTGTATACTTATAGTTAAAGTAAATCATATGGCTTTTGCAGCTACCAGTGTTGCCTAATCCCCGCACTTGGCATCAACTTACCTCCACGGCTGAACTAATCACCCTGGTTCATATTTGGCCGGAGAAAACTTCTTAGCATGCCAACAAATATTAAAAGCCAAAAGCAATATTCATTAAAATGGCGATAAAAAGTGCCCAACTTGATGCAAACTCTACTCGTTCTTTTTTTTTCTTCCTTTTTTGTACAGTAAACCCCCACACAAATGAAATTCATGGCTCGTCAAAGGGTTGAGTTGAGTTGAGGAGTGGAGGGAATGGAAAGGCTTGGGCCTAGACGTTGTCGTTAGTCGTTAGCTACGTAATGCGACTGTGTGAACATTTCATTTTAATGTGGCGACTACCCGTAACCCCGGAGGTGCCCCCCATCCCCCATCCCCCACCCCCACTCACACACACACACACAGAGAGACACAGCTACAGTCGCCACTAGCCATGTGAGACGAGTTGGCAGTTGGCCGCTGCCCGTTGGCTTCTTCATATTTCGTACTTGAAACGTAATTACTTTAGAAAATAATCGTTAAAAGTAATGGTCTGTATCAAATATATTAAAATATAACGCAACGATGGCGACCAGGAGCGAAAAGCCCAGCGTCCGGCGCTGAATGTTGCCAACGTCAGCAGCAGCTGAGAGATGGGAGATGGCAGCTGGCAGAAGGACGAAGGACCTGCTGCTGAGAGAGAGAGAGAGGGAGAGAGAACTGGAAGCATTTGCACTCGTCATGTCAGGAGTCGTCAAAACGCGCAGCATTTGTACGTCAAGCGAAAGGAGTCGAGGAGCTCGAGTGTACACTGTTCAAAAACTGCAGTATATCAATTGTATTTGCTTGTCATATTCTATTTATTTCAAATGCAAATCAATTGCATATGGCACGAGGCACATATTTAGTTGTACACTCGCATTATTTTTAAGCTATCACTTTTCCTCTGAAAAGTTGTTATTATTTTCTCACTTTTAAATCTATTAGCTATTTTGTGAACTTTTTCTTTTCTTTTTTTTACTATTTGAATTTTTAATACAAAATAAATGACAATTTTTCTTAAATTTATTCTATTTATTTTTTATTTTTTTTTATTTTAAAAATATTTTATAAAAATTCAATTACATGTTTTTACTATTTTATGAGCTCCAATTCTCACAATTTCTAAATTTGCTTTGCTCTCTATTATTGATTTGAAGAAAATTATCCATTTATATCCATTATTATCATTAATAAAGAGTTCTTAAAAATATGAAAGAGTGTAGTCTTTCGATGATAAAAGGAAGATTACATATTTCAAAAGGCTTATAATATTAAATATTCTAATATTTATTAAAATATGCAAAAGACTATTTAAAATTGCAGCTTTGGTTTTAATGCCAAATGTATAGTAATAACAAAAGATATTTAATCAAGCAAAGCTTTTCTTTCTGTGTGGGCGCCATAACGCTCCATTGGACGCCACTTGCCGAAAGGAGGGTGGGGGTGGGGGCTAGGAGTGTCGACAGGGGGTGGGGTGGGGGGTGTGGGGGTTATGGGGCGGTGAGTTTGGCCATCAGTTGAAATGAGTTTTTATCAACGTCTGTCTGGGGCTATCGCAGTCGCATCTGGTCTTCTTCTACGCTGTCCGGGCGCACATTAGTGAGCACAATTTTATTGCACCTCAGTTTCCATGCTATACTATAATATAATTCTCAGTGACATTAAAAAAACACACACAAAAAGAATGGATGGCAGAATGAAAACGCAATTCGCGTTTGGCATTTTCAGTTTGCAACATAGTTTTGTTGTCCAACTAAGACATCACTTTCATAATACATAAGGCAATTCGGAGTGGCCCCCACCTTGGGAAACGCCCCATCCCGAGGCCTCCTTGGCAGCAATCCCAGCAATCCCCTTAGCTGGGCGCCCTTTGTATGTTAAATTTAATTTCTTTTGTTTCGTTACTCGCACGTCATTTGCAAAATGAAATTATTACAAAATGCTTTTCTCGCTTTTGCTGCTGCTTTTCTTTAAGTTTCTTCGCTTTTCCATTTGCACAATTTTTCCTTTCTTTCTGCTTCTGCTGCTGCTTCTGCGTCTTCTTCTTCTGGCTTCATCTCAAGCAACGATTCCCGCGGGCATATCATCTGCTCCATCTCATTTCATTTCACTTCATTTTATTTTTGGTTTGGTTTTGGTTTTGGTTTCGGCTTTCGGTTTTATGTTCATTTCTTTTGTAGCCCTATCCCCTCTCTCTCTCTCCCATCTACCTCCCTCTCATTCTACAAGGCATTTCTTTTCATTTGCCTTTTGTTTTTGCATTTCTTAATCATTTTTGAGTGTCTTAATTTAACTTGTATATTCGGCTTTTAATTTCAAGTGTGCTCGCTCTCTCTCTCTCTGTGTGTGTAGGTGTGTGTATCTGTGTGTGTGTGTGTTTGTGTGTGTGTTTTCATTCCGCCCCTTAACTGGCCCTGATAGTATCATTAGCATTTTCACAGTTTCCCTCGCGTCATTTCGGTTGAAGCCAAAGTATTTGAGGCAATTCCAAAGTAGCTGCAAATTAAATTTTGTAAATAAACTCGAAATTTCAGACAAACTCAAAAAAAATGAGCTGTGTAAGATTTAAAATACCTTATAATTGGGTGCGCTTTAAATTTATTGAGCTTTAGTGGCAAATAATTGATACATTTCACAAGTTCAGCTAGTTGGAAAAGTACTTAACGTTTTCTACACAATTTCCATGGTGATAATAAATGATATTGAACAAAGGCAGCACAATTATGTTTTACTCAACTACAATTTCATCAAACCGCTTTCAAAACCAGCATATCTTATAGATATTTATAGTATATAGAGTCAAAGTTTCAAATTAAATAACCCTATATAATTATCAGTTGTATTTTAAACAAATTTTTACTATTTGTTTTTTTCTGCGGCATTAAACACAAGTTCTGATAAAAATTATTATATATTTTTATTAATATAATGAAATATTATACTACATATTTTCAATATAAATACCGCCAGATAAATGACATTTTTTAATGTTACATAACATTTTATAATATTAATATTATTTATTCTGAAACTTATCATTTTATTATTATTATTTTTATTTTTGTATTTGGTTGACATTAAATAAATAAAAAAGCTAAATTTTTTAATTTTACATAACATTTTATAACATTAATATTATTTATTCTGAACCTTATCATTTTATTATTATTATTTTCTTGTATTTGGTCGACATTAAATAAATAAATAGACAAGCAAAATTTGGAAATTCGAGGAGCTAAGATTCCGATTGTGTTTATGCTCTCTGTAGGAGCTGTTGCGATTCATTAGTATCCCTGGGATAACCTTCATGGTCACATTGTAATCCCTAACAAAGCTGGATGTGCGATTATTTGTGGGACATCGTTTATTGTCAGAAGCACATCTAACAATTTGCGCAGCACTCACAGCCAACAAACAAGTCACAATTCTCGTTGACTGTGGGCTGGTATTAATTTCAATCATAATATCAGCAAGCGAATCCCTTCTGCTCCTCCTGCGTCGGCCAGCAGTCATCCTAAGTCCACAACAAAGAGCTGACAAATGACATGGTCGACTCAAAGTAATTTCTTTCAATTAGGATGCTGCGCATGCGCTGTCCGAGATCAGCAGCCACTTTTGTTCCCACTGACATTGACATAGCGCGCATGTGCAACACACTCACTCTCCCTCTCTCTCTCGCACTGCCTCCCTCTCTCTCTCTGTCCGTCTCTTTCTGTGCGCTGTCTCGCTTGCACGAATCAAATCGGGCGTCGTGTCAGTTATTAATGTTGCACATTTTGTGCCTTAATGGCTAATTCAAGAGCTGACAGATGTGCGTAATTTATTCGCGTTTCTCTTTTCGACTGGTCTCTCTCCCTCTCTCTTTCTCTTCCTGAGCAGATCCTTCGGACAGGCGGCCACTTGATAAACGATCCTCGCATTGTGGTGTTGAAAAATGTTGCAAAAATATGATGAGGCCATCACGATGGCGGCCTTTGATAAGCCCAACGAACGGACATCAGCCATAACCGAAAGCTAAAACCACAGATTCAGTTTCCCTCACTTGGACAAACGGCAAATCATTTGCTAGATTTGTGAGATCTGTTTAAGAAGTGATCTCTGAAAATGCTCAAAATATATTACTTGCCTTTTAGCAAAGTCATAAATTTCTAAATCTATCAACTTATTTAGCGAATATTGTAATTAAATAGAAGAATACAACTATAAACCTTTTAACAATTGAATATTTAGCAACATATAATCATATTTTAAATATGTTGATTAAAATCATAGAATGACATTACATTAAATACTACAAAATAATATAGAAATATATCTCAAATCATTTTTATAACTTACTACAAAACTTACTTCATTTATTATTTGTTGTTTATTTGGTTTACATAACTAAATATAAATATTAATTAGCTCTTTAGTTTATTGTCATCTTTTAGTAAGAGAATATGGAGCGCTTTTCTAACTGTACTTATAGAGTAACTTTCTTCTAATCACACATAACAATAATAATCTATAATTTTTTCAAATCAAAAATTAATAAAATATAAATATAATTAATTTAATTAAAATTGAATTAACATTTATACCAAAAAAACCAATAATTATAAATTTTTTATTATTTAAGCAAAGTATTTCATTAATTTGATTTACAAACATTTTTTCTGCTTGTTTAAACTTCAAACTACAGTTGAAAATTCGATGTACAAATTTTTAACAAATATTTAAAAATAATATGCAAATGAGAAAAGAAACTATGTAGACCGAAACCGAATCGAAACCTAAACAAATTGTATATGCAATTGAAATGAAGACAAACACAAATATTTAGAGTTCTCGTATAATAAGTCATCTTAACTAAGTCAGCTTAAGCTACAACTAGCTAATAGCTAACGTTCAACAATCGAGAAACCGAAGGTAGAACTTAACCTGTAAATCAAGATCAACAGCCTTCACAACACACAACAAATTTGACAGCCAAAAATTGAATGAGTGAATGTTGACCTCGACTGTGGCCTTGGCCCAAACAGCGACAGGAATAGCAATAGCGATGGCGATGGCAATGTTGGAATCAGCAGAGCTGCTGGTGACTGGCAGCGCTTTTATGGTCACACAAATAGCGGAGTCCTGTGGCCAAATCGTCAACAGCAACAGCAACAGCAACAAACATCCACAACAACGGCGACAATGCAAATTGCTTAGATTTGCGTTGGACCACAAAGCGTCCCGACATGGTCAGGTGTCCAGCGGGATGTGGGGAGGGGGAGGATTGGTCAGCAGTCAGCAGCCAGCAGTCAGGAGGCATCAGCGAGCAAGGACTGCCGTTGAAGGATTCACGATGTGACAGTGTCCGTCCTTTGACATGCGGCATAATGTTGCTGCCCAGTCGGGCTTGCTGACTGTTGCTGATGTGGCAGCAGCAAAAACTAAACACACACAGAGAAAGAGACAGAGAGAGAGAGCTCAAACTGTTGTTGACAGCGACAGCAACAACCATGTCGGCAATAAACTTGAAGTTGACAATTGTAAAAAGCGAAGCACACACACAAACACACACAGAGACACACACACGTGTATGTTAGCAGCAACAGGCAAGAGCTAACAACAACAAGCAATCATAAAATCAACAACTATGAAATTCATCACCGGCAACAGCCGCTCAGTGAAAGCCGCTAGTTGACACTTCCGCCACATGCTGAAACTGGAGTCACTGGATCAGCAAACAGCAGCAGCAGCAGCAGCAACCGTATCAAGCAGTTGTCGTTGTCGCCCCATCAGCAACATGCAACATACAGCAACAACAGCAACAACAGCAGGCAGACAGGCAGACAGGCAGCATCATCATTCACAGCAGGCAGCGGCGACGGGTAAGTGAAATTAATTGCATTGTTTTTGGCCAATGAATTCCTAGTTGCCAGTTTTTGTTTTCGGCTTAAACGCCTTGACGCCTTTTTGCCAACTACAACAACAACAGCAACAGCAGCAGCAGCAGCAGCAGCAGCAGCATAAACAAAACACACAACAGCGCGTAAAGCAAGCCCAACCCCAACCCCCTTTCCCACCCCACCCCCTTTGCCAACTCCTAATCCTGTGCGCCTCTACAGTTCATCACACGTGATTGCCGCAGTATGTTGCAAGCATCGCGCGCTGCACAGTGGTGCGCAACATGTGGAAAATGACAATTTCAGTATGTTTAGAATGTACTTCGAAATCTGTGATTTAAATAAAGAAAGATGTAGATTCAATAGAATATAAATGTATGTATAATTGGCGTATTAAGAATGTATTTTAAGTTAATAAATCTTAATACAATCTGGAAGATATATAATAATAATAATTTAGATGTATGGGATATTTAGAAAGTAATTTAAAGTCTGCATTACATAGAATATTTAGTATGTATTTTAAGATCTGTGACTTAAATAAAGAAAGCTTCTTTAATAAGATGTGGATTCAATAGAATATAAATGTATATATAATTGGAATATTAAGAATGTATTTTCAAATCTGTCTTTTAAATTAATAAATCTTAATACAATCTGTAAGATATATAATATAATAATAATAATACAGATGTATTTAGAAAGTAATTTAAAAATCTGTCATAATAAAATCTGCATTAAATAGAATATTTAGTATGTATTTTAAGATCTGTGGCTTAATTCAAAAAAAGCTGTCATAACTAAATCTGGAATAAATATAATATGACCGTATACATATAAACAATTGAAAATATATTTAAGAATCTTTGTTTTAATTAAAGAAAGCTTTCAAAATGATATGTGGAATTAACTTGACGTAAAAAGAGTTGGGACAATAGAATAAAATCGGCCAAAAGATGAAATTATAGTTGAGTACAAAATCAAATGATTCGTATCCGATTTGTATAAAAAAATTATAAAAAATTACATCATTTTTGACATACTTGTTATAAAAAGTAATTAAAAAGATATCCAAAAAATATGATGAAAACTTTAATATTTATATGCCATTAGTTATAAATAAATAAATAAATTATTTTATACTCTAAAAGTGTGTTGAAACTGAACCGAATTGTTTTTTGGCTATAAAATATTGCAAAATTGCAAATAAAATATGTCAAATTAAATTGTAAAAACTCACTCAACTTTGTTGCCTTGCTAAATATTTGCAAGCATTTATAGTTGCAGTTGCAAGCAGTTGCAAGCAGTGTGCGCCACTTTGAATGTGTTTAGAGCTTTGCTCGGTCTGCTGCCTGGCGACACCATAGCCACCATAGCCACCATTTGTGCCCGCCACCACATTTCGCAGTCCATCCACAGTCAACATGCCGCACTCCGCATCCTCGGGATCCCCTTTGGTCCTGCTGCGCTCCTTGCCAGCCGTCGCCATCGTTTTATCGCGCTGCTCTAGTTAGTTACCATCATCAACATGTTGACATGTCTATGACTGCACACACACACACACACACATCTATCTCCTCTCTCACTCACTCTTACCTGCTATCTCTTTCTCTGTCCGTCTGTCTGTCTGTCTGTCTGTTGTTGTTGTTGTCGCTAACCAAGCTCAACAGCGTTTATCACTCATGCTTATGGTCTTGTTTTTGCGGTGATATATCACACTTGACACTCATTCATTCAGTTTTAGAGTTTAGTGTTTTGGGCTCGTTATGCGCCCCTATAAACCCTCTATAACCCCCCCTATATACCCCTCTGCTGCTGCGACCAGCTAGCAGCTGTCTGCTACCCATTTGAATTTCATCACATTTTGGTAGGAACAACGCGAAGCCAACCATTCAAAAACATCCCAACACCCCTCCTCACCTCACCAGAACTGGCATCTGGAATTTGGGATCTGTGCTCTGTCTCTGGCATAGTTAGCGCCGCAACTATCGTCAGCGTGTGACACCCTGTGTGTGTGTGTCTGCAGCCACCCTGTGTGCTTGATGAATGCTCGCTTCATCATAGTTGCTCAGTGTTCTCGTTAGAGTTGTGCGTTATTTTGCCTCTGGTATCTAAATAACAGCTGTGAGTGTTAGCATTAACAAAATATCAGTTATTAGGTTAAAACGATGCACTTAAAGATCATATTTAAATAGATAGTGTTTAAATATAATATTTACTTATGAATAGACAATGTAGTGTGACTTTTAAGCTGTTACTTTCGATATTGAGTCACGACTTTAACTCGTGACTTGTGCATGCTTGTGATAAGTAGCAGTAACAGTAAATATCGCTCATTGCCAGTCGTCAGTGCTTATTCGGATATTCGTCCACTCATCCTTGTTGCTTTGCTCTGTTAATTTGTGTGGGGCAGACAGCGAAAAGGGAGATTGGGGCTAGGGGGGCTAAGGGGGGCAGAGCAATTCAAGCACTCGCATCACTCACTTGCATTTCGACACTGTTTTCGGGAATATTTGTCCCCATTGTTGCTGTTGTTGCCTGCCTGGTGGCTTGTGTTTGTTTTTCAATTGCTCCACAAATGTTTATGCAGATGAATTGTATTTTGAGTTGTGTTTTTGTCTGGCTGTGGCTGCCGGGGTGTTGGTGTGTGTGCGTGTGTATGTGTGTGTGTGTGTGTAAGGACTGCAGCTTGGTCCTTTGCCGTTTGATGAATGTGGCAAATGTTTGCTAAGCTTTCCATAATGTGACTGTAAGTTGTGGCCAACAATATGAATGGCGATATAAGAATTTGTCTGCGTATCGATCCGTAATGAAGATAAACTAATAAATGAACTGTTCAAAGTGCCAGCACTTGGCACTCAGGAAGCAAAAGTCCTTGCCGAAAACTCAATTAACTGCTTATTTCAATTTGGGAAAGTGAAAGCTAGCTTAAGTTAGCAAATGCTTATAGATGGCATACATATATTTTTTATTATACTCTTTTCGAAGAAAATAGTATATTAAGTTTGTCCTGAAGTTTGTAACGCATAGAAGGAAGCGTCGAAGACCCCAAAAGTTACTGCCAGTATGCTTAGAATGACAATACAAATTGATCTAGCCATGTCCGTCTGTCTGTCTGTCTGTCTGTCTGTCTGTCTGTCTGTCTGTCTGTCTGTATGTATGCAAACTAGTCCCTCAGTTTTTGAGCTATCGCGATAAAACTTTGCACAGACACTTATTATTCCAGGGGACAGTACATTGGTCGGAGCCGGCCGGATCGGATCACTATATCTTATAGCTGCCATACAACTCGAAGTCGGTTTTCGCCATATATCCCATGTTTTTTAATCTATCGCGATGAAACTTTGCACAGATACTTATTATTCAAAGAGACATCACATTGGTTGGAGCCGGCCGGATCGGATCACTATATCTTATAGCTGCTATACAACTGGCAATGAATTAAATATTCTTGGAACAAAAAAAAATATGTTACGCGACAAAACGATTTTGTACAGCTTATGAAATTTCAGTGGTGCAGTTGGCAGAGTGAAAATTGCCTATAGGTTCGAAGAGTATAAAATCTTCGGCACGACGAAGATAATCCTTCCCCACTTGTTTATTTTTATACCATGATTATTTTGATAATAATTCTATAGTGCTGGCAATGCTTTTGTCTAGCTCACTTAACTGTTTAAATTGAGGTTTAGGCTTAAAAGTTCGGAGTAGACTTTTAACTAAAATAAAAAATATTAAGTAAAAATTTTTTTAAAATTTTCCTGATTATACAATTTTTAGAGACTTAAAAGATATAAATGCAGATTTTCTATTTTAAAAAATTTAGTAAATTATAACAGAATCATAGTACTCTCTTTACATGAATTCTTTAGTCAAACATAAAATAAATAGCTTCGACTTTAAAAACTAAGTTCTCGCTGTATTTCCCATCTTAAATTTGTTACCCGCAATAATATTTGAATCGCTTGCTGTATTGCTGTGTCTTCTAGTAAATTAATTGGAAGCTACGCAATCGGAAGGTAAACAACCCGCGGCTTTGAATATTTCAACGAAAAATACTGACAGACGCTTTGCCACAACTCATAAACATTTGCACAGCATATTTTTTGGCTAAAACTACTTGCCCCATGCATGCATAGAAAATAGATTTTATTTTCAGCAGATTTGTTTTCATCCTTTTTGTAACATGATGTGTAATTGTAATTTAGTCCGGGGGAAGCGGTCTAATCGGGTGTACAGAATGTGCCATTCAAATGTTCAAAGCTGTTGTTGGCACAATGTATCTGCATCTACATATGAGTTGTTGCAAATGTTGTTGTATCTGCAGCTCGGGTGTCTAAATTTAACAGCAACAACACAAAAAGTTCGCTTGCAAAACAAATGTTTTTGACGCATTTTTGCGTTACGTGTGGGCGTAGAACGGGGGGCTAAGGGGGCGTGGCTGGCGCCAAGCATTTTGCAGTTTTTATGACGTCGCCGCGATGGCGTCAGCATCAGCAGCAGCAGCAGCAGCAGAATCAGCATCAGCATCAGAGTCAGACGCGTCCGTCACCGCAAAGGTGTCAGAAAATTGCATGCAGCAATTTTCAGCCGTTTGACAGATGGACAGGCGAAGGGAAGGAACGCAACGGAATGGAACGGGAATGGGTATGGGAATGGGAACGGGAACGGGACTGGAACAGCGTGTGATAAAATCGTGTGTCAATTCGATTTTTGACGTTAACCGCCGCCTAAACAAACAGCAACAAAAACACATTCAACTGTTTTTGCTTTTGCTTTTTGCTTTTTGTTTTTCCTCTTTTATTACCTAGAAATGAAATTGGGTGCTCGCTGCTTGCCGCAATAGAAGCGGACGCGCAACATGACAGTTGTGGCAGTGAATTGGCAGCTGCTGCAGCAACGCAGCAATGCAGCAGCAGCAGCAGCAGCAGTTGCAGTAAGATTCAACTGTTGACTGTGGGCGAGCGAAATAAATGTTAACCGGTTCGGTCATCAACTGACGGACAGCTCTGCCACAAATGGGGGCAGACTGCAGTGAAACAATGTGTGGCAAGGTGTTGCAATGTGCAACACTGCTCAAAAACACACAACAGATGAAGCTAAAGTTAAGAACTAACTCGCAGACTCACTAATTTATTATTAATGGTTTAATAAGAAGTTAGTAAGTCAACAAGTTAGTTCTTAATTAATTTAACTTAATATATTTGTTTTTTAAAAATTAATATTAATATATTATTCCCAGATAGCTTTATCTTTTAGTTAATTTTATAATTCTAATTCGAATTTTATCTAATTTTTTGTATTGATTGGTGTCGACTGATTTTAGCTCACAATTAATAAACAAATCCAAATAATTTGAAATAATAAGTATATAATATAATATGATAGTGACAGTTGTCATCTTTATCCTTGAGTTAACTAGTGTTCCAATTCCATTTGTACCTTGCTTATGACAAGCTTTTAAATGAACAGATGTACATTATGTTGTAAATTTAAGCTGTCCATAAAGCGTATTTAAAAACTTAATATAGTTCAAACAATTGACAGCTTGATTGTCACTGAACATTTTAAATTTTTAATTACAAAATTACAAAACATTAAAAAAGATTTTAAAAATTTAAACCAAAAATACAAAGTTAAGCTAAGTTTTTTTTAATATGTTGTCTTAAAACTGATTTTTTCACATTTTTATCAGTTTTTAGCAATGAATTCATTAGTAAATAAACATTAATTTGGACTTTGTAAGTTTAAAACTTTTTTTCAAATCTCTTGTGTTAACTCAAAATTATATAAAATTTATTATTATATTATTTTTAACTTTTTGTTCACCATAACCCTAAAATGTTAACGGAATGTATGAAGTGGAACATTAGAAACGGTGAACTAATTTAATACAATTTATTTCTAAGAGTATTTCAACGTCTGCTTTATTATTATTTTTTTTCAGTGAACTTAATACACTTAATCTAAAAATTTCCTTTCTACAAGCTTTTCAAATGCAAATAAACATATTTGCTCTAACTTATTGTCCCCTAGAATACTTGAAAATCCATATTTGAGACCTTATAAAATAAAATACTATTTTATTTGTATCCTAAAGACTTGCACTTATTTTCACTCATCAATGCAAGCCACCAAAAAAATGAATTGTGCAATTGAAATCATGTAACAAGAGAGACGGAGACAGGGAGATAGAGAGAGAGAGAGGCTGTGATTGGTAGGTGGGGTAACATTGGCAACATTCCGTTATGTCACATTTCTAGCCCACAAATAAAAAATAGCGAATCCAACTTTTGACGTCTGACAGCAGTTGGCGTTGCATTTTGGCCGCAATTGTCAGGTGCCGCGATATTCGAGGACCTGTCAATCCGATTTCAGATATTTGAGCATATAATGGCCGACACAAGGGACGGGGCGTATAAATGCACCACATACCTCCTTTTTCCCAATGAATGCAAAGCTTGAATATGACGCTTAAAACAAAGAGCGCCGTTTTTATACTAGTGAAACAAAAATTCTAGAAAAATATCAACTGATTTATGTTAATATTATATTAAAGTTTGTTAATTCCATTAGGTATTTACAATAAGTAAGGAAATTATAAATTTAAAGCTTAGTTTATTTTTCGAACTTGAAATAAGCTAAATGCACAATCAAATTTATATTTTTTTTAGTTTAATAATTAAAATGATAGCAAGAAAGCAGAATTTTAAATTTTTGGAATGTCTGAAATGTGAATAGCAATCAAAGGCTTAGTTAATTTTGAATTTGTTGTAATTTCTTACATCATTTAATTAACTTTTTTATTACTCTATATTAATTTTATAATAATATACTGTTTGTAGTGATAAGACAACTAATCATAAGAGCTAACAAATTGCCACACTGCGTATGATGAATATGCTCAAATAGAGCGACAACAGTCTGCCAAATAGTAACTGTAAAGCGCAAAGCGAGTCAAACACAAATAACTATTTTTTTCTGCGGAGCTTACGTAGAAACGGCGAACAAGAAACAGAATCGCACAAAAGATGCGTAATGGTTGCCTGCGCACAAGTATTGGAAAATAATTACAGACAGGCGTCAAACGTAGAAAAGTTGACGCGCTCGGAATGCTCGGAATCGAAACAAGGCAGCCAGGCTAATCAAATGCATTAGAAGTCGCTTTAATCATATTTCAAGCTTAAGCCACGCATAGTACAACAACAACACAAGCAAACGAGATTGTCCCGTGCCCATTCCACTGTTCCTTCGGCCACAACTTTTGCGGTCGCCAAAAGCAGCGCAGCGCAGCGCATTCAACAATTGGGCAGCTGCCCAGTGGAACGGGCGGGAAAAGGGGGTGGCGATAAGCGACTTGATTTAGCATTTTATTTTTTGCCATACGCAACAGCAGTAAAGGAACAGAAAAAGTTTATGCACACGCAGCTCTTAAAAAATAATGTGTGTTTTGTTGCAGCGGGATGCAGAGAGCAAGCACAAAGCAGAAAAGCCCAACAACAACAACTCCTTCGCCTTGGCCGCTGCGTCGCTTCATTTTCAATTTCAATAAATAACCTTGATTTAAGCGACTGCGACGCTGGCAGCGACGCCTACGCCGACGCCGACGCCAACGCCAACGCACTGACACCCCACCCCCACAGCCGTTTGACCAGCTGCAGCGCACAGACACAAACGTAAATACAAAGAGCGCCAGAGAGTGTGTGTGTGTGTGTGTGTGTGCGAGTGTGAGAGCGTGATGGCGGGCCAGACCGGCCCCCACACACAAACACCTGTCACAATGCACATTGTCGCACTGCACAGCGCTGCGCTCTCCCTCTCTCGCACGTGCTCTCTCAGTGCCATTGTTGTGCCGCGCTCCCCGTTCCGTTTCAGTTTCAATTCAACACGTTTCGCTGAAGCTTTCTCCTCACGCCAAGCCGTCGTTTGCAAAGCGACGGCTATAAATCAAAACAAAACTGCAGCCGCTGCCAGCTGGCGACGACGACGCATGCGCAGTTGCCAACACTCAGCCGTAGCAGCGATTCTCTCTCTCTCTGAGCACGTAACGCTCTCTCGCTGTCTGCTGCCGGCATATATCAATTTAATGGGGAAAAACGTCGTCGTCGGCTCTCTCTGGCTGGCGTGTGCACGCCACAACTCATTTTGATTGCCCTCTTTGGCTCTCGCTCTGCCGCGGCGCTGCCGCTGCTGGTGCTGCTTGCTATTGCTGTTTGCTGTCAGCTCTCAACGTTGTCAGTGTCAAAAAGATGTTTTAGTCGACAACGGCAGCGCTGAACGAAATCATGTCGCATATTTTCATTGTTGAGTTTTTCGCAAGAAATTCAACGGCGACAAACGCAGCGACCGCAGTGGCAGCAGCAGCAGCGCAGTAAACGTCACTGCCGGCAGCGCGTAACCAATACCAATACAATTGCAGCGTGCGCGTGTCGCGTCAATCAGTCGACGCTAATAAGTCGACTGCAACGGTTTAACCGTTTCGCAGTACTTACCGTTGCTTAACCGTTTCGCTAGGCAAAGTCGCGCGCGCGTTTTTCTAGTCGCCGAAAAACAACAAAAATACGCAGAGCGCAAAAGAAGCAGCGGCAGCAGCAGCAGAATAATAATAAATTTTGTGGCAAGCGTCAGTAAATCATTAAATTAATAGCCTCACACACACACACAGGCACACACGTACAAACAGCTGCTGCGCGCGTGTGTTGGTGGGCATTTGGCAGCAGGAGGAAGAGCAAGAGCAAGAGGAAGAGGAAGCGCCGCTGCCTTTGGAAATTGGCGGCAGTTGACCGCAGCGACGGCGACGCATGCAATACACAAACAAACACACACACACACATACACATACACATACAAATACACACACAAGCAAGCACATTGAGTAAGCGAGAGTTCGTCATCATAGGAGCAGAAGAAGCAGAGCAGAAGCAGCAGCAGGAGGAGGAGAAGGAGAGGCAGAGGGAGGTGGAGAGACGCCCATTGTGACATTTGATTTATTTGACGTGTGTGTTTTTGATAGAAGCTCAACACGAAACTGACACGTTCACACACACACACATACACACAAACATACGCACGCACGCACACAAATAGAAGCAGACGTTGAGTCGACGGCGCCGCTCGCCAGAATTTCGAATGTGGAACGAAAATAAAATGAAATACATTTCATTTGTGTATTTGTATTAGTTAAGTGCCAAGTGTGACCAGCAAACAAACCAAACCAAACCAAACATAAAACAACAACTAGCAAATCGATGTGCGAAATTAATAACGGCATTAAAGACACAAGCAACCGCAAATAAGAAGTGATTCTCAGACAGCCGACAAAATGATGCTACACGAAGCGGTTATGCTGGAGATCTATCGCCAGGCGTTGAGTGCAAGGTGAATACACATACACATGCATACATATACATTAACCGTTAAATGGACAAAGTGTTGACTTCATTTATTATGTGTTGCATGCAGTGTTGCAAAGAGTCGCAGTGGGTGTGTGTTTTTTTTGTTTTGCCAGAGATTAAAGATAACAAAACTTATGTGTTCTTAAGTTGAGTTTGCTCTCAATAGCTGTGCATTTTATTTAGTTTTTCAAAGTAACGTAGTAGTTTTTAAAGTAATCTAGTGTAAATAACTAAAATAAATGATACATACGTACTATATTATTACCTCAAATGTTTTTTGTGATAATTTAAATTTAGCTGTAATTTTTTTGGCATAATTTTCATAATCTAAATTATTCGAAAAGTATATAATGAATTGATAATTCAAATTGTTGGTAGTTTAAAACACTTACGTCCGTTTGCTCATATTACTTACAATAATATTAAAATTTAAAGATAACAATTCTACATCCCATGTGTGAAAAGATTGCAATTGGACAACACTGAAAATGAATGTTTCTTATTAGACTTATCAGCTTGATCAACACATAAACTATTTATGAACCTGACAAAACGATTTCGGACTATAAAGTAAACTTGAAGCTTAAAGAAAGGAATACAAATTGGCTTTAAATTTACAAATATCAATTAATAACAATGACTTTTAGTTTTAGATGACACACTTTTCTTATCAATTAAATTTAATGAAACTAACAGTTTTTTGTTCTCCCAATATTCTTATATATTTTTTGAAGGTATTTAATATACAGACCTAAACACTATATGCTTATCGAAGTTATACACCATGGTATAGATCTGTATCTGCTATAGTCTTAAGATAATACAGATAATTTAGCCGATGAATTTGCTTATTCATATTTAATTGCTAATCACATTTCGTTATTGTGTTCATAACGATTTTTGTTTTTATACCCTGAACCCATTAAAAATGGGTAAAAAGGTATTATGGTTTGTGCAAAAGTATGTAACAGGCATAACAGAAGCATCTCTGACCATATAAAGTATATATATTCTTGATCAGTATCAACAGCCAAGTCGATTTAGCCATGTCCGTCTGTCTGTCTGTCCGTCCGTCTGTATGAACACACAGATATCAGAGACTACAAGAGCTAGAGACTTCATATTTGGAACATAAGTTCTCCTAGTCCCGGGACAGATCAAGTTTGTTTCATTTGATCGATAACTCGTCGCATTCAAAAGTTATCGATAAATTTTGATTTAGACTAGCGTTTTTGGGACATAACTTCAAAGTTATAAAAGCTAGAGACCCCAAATTTGGCATGTATAATCTCGAATAGCATACACATGTAACAAATATTTCACTTTTTGGATACCACCCCCCAAACCCCCAAAAGTTAAAAAACGCATTTTTGAAGGTACGACCTTGCAATTTGGTTTGGTCACACATATTATTGACAATTGTATGTCCCAAAAATTTCAGTAAGATCGGACAATAAACACAGAAGTTATGTAAGATTTAACTTTCCATTGTGTGGGGCTCAGCGAAAGAGCAAGCTAACTGCTTAAACCGCTTGCACTGCTTGCACTGCTTGTACTGCAGCATGTGTGTGTTTAGAGTAGTACGAATGATTGTAAGGACTGGGCTCAGGGTATCTCGTAGTCGGGCACTCCCGACTAGAGCACTCTTACTTGTTCCATTTGAAATTCCCAAACAGTTTTGGTTTAGTTAGTTTTAAAGTATCGCATGCAGTTAAGTGAAGACCTCAAGCTATTAGTTTAAATTTTAGTGATTTTTTTATGCGCATTTAAGATATTTAATGTTTGTATCTAAGAGTTTGACTTTTGAGAGCAGTTCTTTTAAAAGTTTTCGTTTTTCAAACTCTTGAGTTATTGCACTTTGAAAAAATCGTTTAAAATGGTATACAGAAGTCATTCAATCTATACTATATTATACTATAAACTTTTTATTTTCATACAACATTAATGTCAAAAGAGTTTACGTTCCAGAGTAATTTAGAAATGAATTTAACTAAAACTAATTTAGAAATACATACATTATTTAGAAAATAAAGGCCTCGTTATCTTTTTGCTAAATGTGTTTCTAAATTTCCCACTATGCTCTAGATATATGTGTTTCTAAATTGCTTTAATAATGTTTCCTTAATTTTTTTATAAATAATAATAAGTGTACTAGAAAATAGAATAAAAATGGTTTTCACTTACAAGCTATTACTGTAATTTTTTTATTTTTTTTAATTTTTTTATTTAAAATTGGTCTACAAAGACAATCATTAAATGTTCTGCTGTTCCTTTACAATTATTACTGTAATGATATTTCTTTTGTTTGAGCAATAGCTTAAATATCTTAACAGAAGTGTGGTCTATATCAATATTATGATTCGTGCCATCTAGTTTCTTATATGCTGATATATAGTTCAATTAGATATCGTTTCCAAACTCATGTCCTTTGCTTTATCGCCTTATCTGCTTGCAGTGAGCTGGCGAGTCCTCGCTGCCAGTCGCGCGAGTCGAACGCCTCCGCAGCCGCTGGCGATGGCCGCTGTCCGTCGAATGAGTCGCACTGCTCGGCCACTGATTGCCTGACGCCGGCTCCGACGCCCACAGCCAGTTCGCCCGTCGGTCTGCCGCTGACGGCGACGCTGGCGCCTTCGGCTGCGGCTGCTCTGCTGCCGCCGCAGTCGGCGGCGATGGCTGCGTATTTGGCAGCGGCGCAACAGAATCACCTGCTGCTCACGAATCCGCTGGCGGCGGCTGCGTCGCTGGTGCAGCAGGTGACCACACAGCAGCAGCGGGAGGAGGCGGAGGCGGCGGCGGCGGCGGAGGAGGAGGCGCCCGCTCTGGACTTTAGCAGGAAGCGCAACTCGAGCGACTGCGAGGCGGCAACGGGCAGCGAAGAGGAGCCGGATCAGGATCAGCAGGATGGTCAGCAGCATGGTCAGCAGTTGGATCAGGAGGCGGAGCAGGAGTCGGCGCCACTGGATCTTTCGGTGAGTGCGCGCAAGCGGCCCAGCCAGCTGGAGCAGGATCCGCCGGCGCAGAAGCAGCCACGTGTCCAGGACTACAAATCGCCGCTGCCGCCGGGCAGCTGGGTGCCGCCCATCAATCCCTACCTGGCCAAGGCCGCGAAGATGCCCAGCAGTGAGGCGAGCAAGGCGCTGGAGAAGATGAGCGAGATGAGTCGCCGCGAGACGCCGCCGCCGCCGTCGCCGCACAGCAAAGGAGCGGGAGTGGCGGGATCAGGAGGAGCAACAGCTGGTCGCCACAGTGCCTGGCAATCGCACTGGCTCAACAAGGGCGCCGATGCGGCCAAGGATGTGTTCAAGTGCGTCTGGTGCAAGCAAAGCTTCGCCACACTGGCTCTGCTCACCACGCACATGAAGGAGACGCAGCACTGTGGCGTCCAGGTGCCCTCGCCGGTGGCCACAGCCAGCCAGGTGGCGCCCAGGAACAGCAGCAGCACCTCATCCAGCTCGTCCTCGACGAGCAGCAGCAGCAACTCCACCAAATCCGAGCTGAACATGCTCATCAAGGAGACAATGCCGCTGCCCAGGAAGCTGGTGCGCGGCCAGGACGTCTGGCTGGGCAAAGGAGCCGAGCAGACGCGCCAGATACTCAAGTGCATGTGGTGTGGCCAGAGCTTTCGCTCGCTGGCCGAGATGACCAGCCACATGCAGGAGACGCAGCACTATACGAACATCATCTCGCAGGAGCAGATCATCTCCTGGAAGTCGGGCGACGAGCGAACGCCACAGCCAGGCGGCGGACAGACATCAGCTACGCCTGCCACGCCCACTGTCAGCGCCGTGCTGACGTGCAAGGTGTGCGACCAGGCCTTTGGCACGCTCAAGGAGCTCAGCACGCACATGGCTCAGCAGTCGCACTACAAGGACACGAGCAGTGCTGCTGCCCAGGCTGCCGCGGCCGCCTCTCCGCCTCCGCCTCTGCCGAACGCCAAGCGTGGACGGCAGGGACGCAACGAGAAGCGCAAGAAGTCGCTGCCGGTGAGGAAGCTGCTCGAACTGGAGCGTTCCGGCTCCAATTCGAGTCTCGACTCCGCTCTGAAGCCTTTGCGCGACTTTGCGGCAGCCACCAAGATTACGTGCGAGAAGTGTGGCAGCAAGATCGAGACGGCTCTGTTCGTCGAGCACATACGCAAGTGTCTGGGCGAGAGCATGCCCATACCACCCAGAAGGCCAGTAGGTCCTGGCCAGGATCAGCACCAGCAGCAGCAGCAGCAGCAGCGCCTTTGCAGTCCACCCGGCAAGTCGAGTCCCTCCGTGCTGAACGCCCTCGAGCAGCTGATCGAGAAGAGCTTCGAGTCGCGTGTGGGCCGCCTGGCTGCAGCGGGCTATCCGGACAGCGGCACACCCTTGGGCGCCAGCATTCTCAAGCGACTGGGCATCGATGACAGCAGCGACTACACCAAGCCACTGATGGATGCCCAGGCCATGCACCTGCAGCTGCTGCGCTCCTCCTCCGCCGCCTCGGCCTCCTCGTACCAGGCGCGCGATCGCAGCGCCAGCGAATCGAGCTCGGCGAGTCGTGTGGACTCCGCCTATACGCCGGACAGGCAGCTGGCCACGCCAAGGCGCACGCCGGATACGCCAGCAGTGCCGCCCACCATCAAGTCGGAGCCCTTCGAGGCGGCTTCGCTGGAGGAACCCCTGCACCTGATCAACGTGAAGAAGGAGTTCAGCATGGAGCACGGCGCAGTGGGCAATCCGCGCGAGAGTCCCAGTGCGGGCAGTGAACGCTCCAATGCAACGCCTCCAGCTGCAGTGCCGCACAATCTGCACACGGACAGCGGCAGTCTGTTGGCCCTCAACTCCATGTTTGATCAGCTGAGCAGCGTTGAGAATAGCAACAACAACAACAACAACAACAACAATACTGGTGAGTTGCAGAGATTAGAGCAGGGCTTGGGTAGGGTAAGGGGAGATCCCAATATATGAGATTAGTTAGCACCACCAGGTGAATTAGCGGGTTTGGTAAGCGAGTGGTTCCCTGGTTATATTTAGTTTCTGTATTAGGAGGGTTTGGGTAATTCAGATTACCCCATCATATTAGTTAACATCAGGCTATATCATATATTCCACATAATTGGAACTTCCATTAGAACTAAAAATTCGGTTTTTAAATGTTTGTTACATGCGTGTGCTATTCAAGAATATACATACCAAATTTGGAGCCTGTAGCTCTTATAACTTTTAAGCTATGACCCAAAAACGCAGCTCTGTAATCGAAATTTATCGATAACTTTTGAACGGGTCGAGTTATAGATCAAATAAAACAAACTTGATCTGTCCCGGGCCTACGAGAACTTATATGCCAAATACAAAGTCTCTAGCTGTTGTAGTCTCTGATATCCGCGTGTTCATACAGACAGACAGACAGACGGACAGACAGACAGACAGACTTGGCTGTTGATACTGATCAAGAATATATGTATATACTTTATATGGTCGGAGAAGCTTCCTTATGCCTGTTACATACTTTTCACAAAACCATAATACCCTTTTTACCCATTTTTAATGGGTTCAGGGCATAAAAAACGTTCACAAATTAGACATATTCAAAAGGTTAGAATTTCTGAGTCTCCAATATATTTAAAGTTAAAAAAATCAATTTTCGTTTTAGATATAAAAATGTTCTTCATATTTAATTCCTATAGAACTTTAAATATCTTAAATACCTCAGCTACGTTTACTTTTAAGGATTGCTAGCCCAAGTTTTATTCAAATTTACACACATCCTAAGAGGACTTCAACGTATATATTCTCAACTCTATAATATCCCATTCCACTTTCATTTAATAAAGTTTTTTAGAAGACATTCTCAAATGCGAACTTTAATTAATAATACTAATACTATTTATTAAATTGCATGATTTTTTTAGACTCATTCGAAAAGCTTTATTGATAAATTCCACTAAAAAGCAGAAAAATAACTTTTCTAAAATCGCAAATTTTGTATTCACGGATATTTTCATTTCTTACAAATAAGCAATTCGCATAGCTAAACAATTGTCATATATTATTAACATATTCTCAATATTATTCTCTCCCTGTTGCAGGACATTGCTACAACAACAACAACAACAACAACAATGCCAGCATAAGCTCAGCCAATAAGAAGCCCAAAGCGCATCCTTTGGCCGCCCTGCAGAAGCTGTGCGAGACAACCGATCCGCCCGCCTCGAATACGCGCAGTGCCTCCACTTGCACCTCGACTTCGTCCGCTTCCGCTTCCGTATCCGCATCCGCTTCGGGCCTGGGCAGCAATGGCAGCGATCTGGTCGCCTTCAGCTGGGCCTGCAACGAGGCGGTGCTGAGTGCCAGCGCCGCTGGATGCGCCGGCGACGCCCTGATCATCAAGTGCTCCTTCTGTGATACGCCGTTCGGCTCGAAGGGCGCCTATCGCCACCACCTGTCCAAGGTGCACTTCGTCAAGGATGCCAGCGAGTCCGCCTCGCCGCCGCTCAAATCGCCCGCTGCTGCCCAGTCGCCCAAAACGCTGCCGATGGCATCGCCCAAACGCTCCGCCTCCCGCAGTCCGGCAACGTCACAACAACAACAACAACAACATCAGCAACAACAACAACAACTGTTGCCACAAACGCCGCCGTCGCTCTACGACGAGAGTCCGCAGTCCAAGTTTCTCAAATACACGGAGCTGGCCAAGCAGCTGTCCTCGAAGAATGCCTAAAACTAAAACTAAGACTAAAACTTGCGCAAAGCGGCAGCTTAGCTTACACTATGCAACAAATATCGGCACAAATTTGAAAAACCCACTACAAAAATAATCAAAAAATACTCTAATTAAAAATAATTCTAAAACTGGTAAGTTTTTAAAAGAATTTTGTTCTAGTTTTTTGTTTTAGTATTTTTTCAAAAGTTAGCTCCATTTATTCACAAACTTTGCCAAATTACGAACTGATTTTTATTAAACATAAAAAGTTATCAAAAATCATATTAAAATTTTTACGAATCACAAAATATAACTTTATTTGTTAGTCAAAAAAAAAACGTAGTTATAAACTTAGTTTACGCTTAAAAATGGCCAAAATTACATTGACTTTTGAAAAATGCTCATTCAGCTTGCAACTAAATGAGAAATATTTAAACATATAAGGCATACTTTTGAAAAAATGCTAGAACAAAAATAACCAAACAATTCTTTTGAAAAACCCAACTATACACAAAATTTTATTATTTGTAAGTTCACGCACTCGAAATAAGCAAAGAAAATGCCGTTGCATGGTGTAATAAGTGCCGTTGTATCTTACGAAATAAGTCAAAAGTGAAGCTACAAAAAAACACTTGTCAAGTGCAACAACAATTCGTTAATGTGCTGCACAGTGTAAGCAACTCTGTCGCTGGCCTGCATTGATTTCTGATCAAAACGAGAGCGAATTGAATCTGCAGACGCGCTCTCTCAATCTCTCTCTCTCTCACTTGGCCGCTCTCCTTGTGCTCTCGTGGCGGCTCTCTGCAGCCAGATTTCCCCTACTTTGCTGACTAAGCAGCAACATTACCCCAAGATGTCGCTTGCCCCATTGCCAGCAAACACTTGGGGTAGCGTGACGTCACAGCGCTGACGTCTCTTGCAGTCGCCTCTATTGTTTTCGGCTAAGCGGCGCAGCATGCTATCGCATTCGCACGCGCAAGAGGCGTCCGAAATTCAATTACCACCACTTTGACGAACTGCTGTCCATCAAAGAGCACAAGCACACACACACGTACAAACACACACACACACGCATACACTCGGCAACAGTGCAGTGCAATTGCAGGCGTGCTATAGAGTGAGACGGCTGCTGTGCGCGCAGCAGTTTGACGAAAGGCGACGACAACAGTTCGTCAAAATGAAAAAGAAAAACAAGCAAACACACAAAAGCCAGAAGCAAAAGCAAAAACAAAATACAAAAGCAAACGGCTGACCCATGCGATTGGATGGAGCAACAGCAGCAGCAAAAACAGCAATAACAATTGCTCAAGTGGGTGGAGGGACTATTGAGTGGAATCGAAACAGGTCTGAGCGCAAAATCGAGTGGCGAGCGCGAAACTCATTGAGTGGCTTTTTGCTTGAAGTATTTTTGCACAAATCGAAATCATTTAAAACGCTGTTCCTTCTCAAAAAAAAAAGAGCGTGCCAAAAAGAAAAGTAAAGCAAACTAAACTAAACATAAACAAACTTAATTAACTAATTAAACTTAAGTAAATACAAAAAACGCAACGCAGTATACGTAACAAACATTTTGAAATAACAACAACAAATTTAAAAAACTTAATCTCATTTGAGTATTTAATTTGTGTTCCTTTTGAAAAAAACAAAACTATTGTATACTAAGCCCAGAGGCGATAATTAGGCAAAACTTACGAAATACGCATTCAATAGTTTAATGTAAATAAACTTAGTAATTAGCACTTTCCTTCCAAATGAATATAAATATAAATATAAATCTAAATACGAATATATATTATTATTAACTACCAATAACTAAAGTGGATTGAAATCAAATCAAAAATGTAATCACGGCAACTCATGTATACGCATAAATTATACAACAAATATACTTAATAATTACATATATAAACAATTTAAATGCAAAATTATATACACATATAAATATAATTATATATATACATATATATATATATATGTATACCAACAGTTTACAACTCAAATCTCAACATGTATACCTACTATATATATATACATAAAATATGTATTTAACCTAAGATTAAACCTAAGACTTCCAAAAAAACGAAATCATTAACGAAACGAAAAACTTGTAAAACAAATGTCAAACATTTCATTGTCATCATCAAAATCATCATCAGCAACCAGAAACTAATTTCTAGATCTACTTATGATACATACATATATATACTTATGTATAATACGTATACGACTTGTATTTGAGTTTTTGTGATATTATTTGTAAAACTCCGTTCGCTTCCTTTTCGCCTAGAACTTAAGTATGTTAAACAGGACATGCAATCAACAACAACAACAACAACAACAATTCAATCTCATCTATTTCTCAACAGACCACTTGAGATTTTCAAATCAGTATCTGTATCTGTATCTGTATCTTGAAACTCTCCAAATCTAAAATTACCAAAAGCAAAATGCTGCAAACACGGCTCAATACAGAACATGAATTCAATAAAAAGTTGTATGTTTCAAATTGAACTAAATACTTGTCTTTAATTGGGTTTTCTAAAATAATGGGGTTGAAAACAAAAAACTTTTCAATTATTGATTTAAACAATTTGTTTTCAGCTTTAATATGGTACCATATATAATAATCCGTTACTACAATATGGGGTAAGGTTTATTTATAATATATACATATTTATTAGATGAATGCATCAAATATGAATTAAAACAAGTGGGGAAGGATTATCTTCGGCGTGCCGAAGATTTTATACTCTTTTCGAACCAATAGGCAATTTTCACTCTGCCAGTTGGCATAAGGAAGCATCTCCGACCATATAAAGTATATATATTATTGATCAGTATCAACAGCCGAGTCGATCTAGCCATGTCCGTCTGTCTGTCCGTCCGTCCGTCTGTATGAACACACTGATATCAGAGACTACAAGAGCTAGAGACTTCATATTTGGAACATAAGTTCTCCTAATCCCAGGACAGATGAAGTTTATTTCATTTTATCGACTAGTCGTACCGTTTAAAGTTATCGATAAATTTCCTATGTAACAAATATTTCACTTTTTCACTGCAATTTGGTTTGGTCACACATATTATTGACAATTGTTTGCCCCAAAAATTTCAATAAGATCGGACAATAAACATAGAAGTTATTTAAGATTCAACTTTCCATTGTGTGTGGCTCGGTGAAAAGCAAACCAACTGCTTAAACAGCTTGCACTGCTTGTACTGCTTGCACTGCAGCATGTGTGTGTTTAGATTAGTATGAATGATTGTAAGGACTGGGTTCAGGGTATCTCGTAGTCGGTCACTCCCGACTAGAGCACTCTTACTTGTTTCTTCAATGACTTACTGTCTTTTATTTCTGAGTTATCCATTACTCTTTGGGTTATTTGATTAAAGCACACGGCATTGACGTATTTAAACAACCGATTTTCTTTCAGTAATCGCGCAAATCGATATACTCAATAGCACAAGTCGAAAACACGTGTATATTCCCGCTAGATTGGTGCTGACTGCAATCTGACAATTTAAACTTACACCAAGTAGTAGGTCTATAGTACAAAACTGTGCTGGAACCAATCTTAGCCGACACGGTTCAGGGTTATTGGACAACGCATGCAAACGCAAAACAGGGATTATCACAACCATCACAGAGCTATGTCCAGATTCAGAAGTTAAAGAAAACATCTTGCTAAATCAGTAAGACAATACAATTTTATTAGAACTTGTAATCGTGCGTAAAAGAGTCATTTCGTTTTTATTCGCTCTTGGGCTTTCCTGGGGCCAATTCCTCCTCCTTTGGATGTGTGACATCGTATGTCATAGCCAAACCACTTTCGCTCCCGTTCTTGCTGCCGTTGGTAGTCTATAGGCTTCCTGTTTCTATTTCTAGCGGTGTTGATTGGCTCGGGGCTATTTGGGATATTTATTTGAACCACGATTGCCTGCTCATCTCTCTGTGGCTGTTGGACTCATTATCCCCAACTGGACTTTCGTTCCGAGTCCTTATCGAAAGATCCTCTCTAGGAGATCCTGGCACGGTATGCCAACTGTCACTTACGTTCATCGAAGGAATGTACGATTCCGATTGAGGTGTTGCGTTGGGATCATAATTCTTAACTCTAGTTTGACGTCGATGCTTCGCTCTCATCGGAAGCCCAGGTGCACTATACCAGCTCTCGTGAGAGCACGATGAGTGGGAACGGTTTCCGATCGGACTTAGCGCTAGATCGTCCTTGTTAGCGGCAGTTGTAGAATACTTGAGGGTTATTCTTTCCCCCCTATACCAAGTGCGGATGGACTTCTTTATGTTTCGATGGACCATTGCCAACAGTTGCTGTTTTATCGCTGTCTCGTTAAATGCATCTGCCAGATCAATATAGCCTGAACAGGCTATTAAGCGATAATAATTTGTCCGTTGTCCATGCAAAATGAGGTCCTTCTCATCATTGCTGAGGCTAGTGGCTCCGACGTGGGCATTCGATTCGTGATTGTACGCGTGCACAGTGTTCTTCGCCGACAACGTCGATATAATCGTCGACGGCGTTATCACGAGCAATGTTTTGCTCAGATCATCGATGTCGAACAGCGTGCGCACGATACACGCCGACTTCCTACCTAGTGTTGACTCATTCCCGGTAAGCTGCGGTCACACATATCGTTTGGCTACTTCCAAGGGGTGACCTTGAATCACTGTCGTCACATGCCGCCCAGAGAAGGAAAAGAACCGTCGTGCTTCCAGCATTCGAGTGCTCGATGATACATCGACTTTTATTCCATTCTTCACTCTGCGGGCTGGATTCAGTTCGTCACCCATTTTAACACAAGATCATAAATTTACAAACAAACAATCAATTTTAAAAATATATATATTGTACCACTTGATAAAAAAAATGTACGTTTTTTGTTTGTATGTAAGTGAAGCGAAATTTAGCTCTTATTCGTAAGAGTTCTACTTTAATACTGAAATGAAAATGTTATGTACAACACAAGGTTCTATAATTTGAGAGTCATTGCCTACTAAGTCGAGTTTATTTTATTGCAATATTTGGAATATAATTTGAGGGGGTTTCACATTTTTTTTATCTATAATGTTTGTTTCGAACTTTCAACGCACTTACTCAGAGCAGTTAAAGCACTTTTTGTGTATAAAAGAGTATAAAAATATAGAAATATTTATGCAATGTTTTTTATTTTCAGATTAAGAACAAACTTAAAAATAACTGTCGATCTTACAAAGTTTATATTTATACTCTTTTCGAAGAAAATAAATATTAAGTTTGTGCTGAAGTTTGTAACGCATAGAAGGAAGCGTCGGAGACCCCCAAAAGTTACTGCCAGTATGCGTAGAATGACAATACAAATTGATCTAGCCATGTCCGTCTGTCTGTCTGTCTGTATGTATGCAAACTAGTCCCTCAGTTTTTGAGCTATCGTGATAATACTTTGCACAGAGACTTATCATTCAAGGGACAGCACATTGGTCGGAACCGGCCGGATCGGACCACTATATCTTATAGCTGCCATACAACTGGAAATAAACTTAATATTTCACTAGAAAATTAAAATCATATGATATAAATTTTCACAGCTAATGAAAGTGCTGCAGTTGGCAGAGTGAAAATTGTCTAAATGTTCGAAAAGAGTATAAAATCTTCGGCACGTCGAATATAATCCTTTCCCCCTTGTTTTGATCTAAAAGAAACCTGAAACGAAATGAATATAAGTTTATGCAATACTTGATTTGCAAGGCATATATGTATATGTTTATATAATAGTCAATGCTGCAACTATAATGCCATCCTGATTCACTGCAAAAGCCTAAACCCGAAATCCCAGTTAATTGTGGATTTGAAAACACGGCGCATCAAATTGTAAACTAATATTTGCTAATAAACACGGCGAGTTAATTAAACCTGAATTATGGCGCACATGCTTATGTGTAACTAAGGTCGCCAGCAAGGATGTGCCAGGACATGGGCGGGGGCGGGGCGGGCAAAGGGGGGCTCAAAAGGGACAGCAGGAACAGGAACATGCGCAAAATGCGAACGCGATTCGCTGATTTATGGGCAACAAAGGATTAAGACGCGACCAGATACACACACACACACACACACACGCACACTACTATATATATGCATGTGTGTGTGTGTGTGTGTCGTATCTATTGCGACACTGATGACGATCCGCAAACGCCAACGAAATCTCCTTCGAAAACTTCAATTGCCAAAGGATTCATTTTCACTTAAAATTTATGATGTGTTTCGTACTTTTTGCCTGTCTGTGTGCGTGTGTGTGTGTGTGTGGCAAGAAGAAGAAGCAGGTCAGCGGGCGGGGGCTGTTGCTGCTGGCATTTGGTGTCACATTTGCGTTAAGAGATAATTTTTGGGCAAAAGTTTTCCAGTGTTTTCTCCACTGGCTCCATTGACGGCTCGTTTCGCGCCAGTTTTTCCTCTAGCTGAAAACTTGCACATATACACCTTTGGGCCACCCTACTGCCACCCCAACCCCACTCCCACCACCACTCCCACCACTTATTGCTGCTGCTGTTTCGCTTAATGAGATACAAACACATAAATTCTGAAAAGTGTCATGCATCGCAAATAACGGTTTACTTTTTTGTGGCCGCTCGTTTGATAAGCCAAACAGAAACACTCTCACTCTATATATATAAGTGTGTGTGTGTGTGTGTGTGTGTGCTGGTGTGTATGTGTGTGTGCTTAGATAGCTGTACATGTGTGTGTGTGTGACAGCAAAAGACGCTCGAGGCGTTGACGGCAATATCAAATTTAATATGCCAAACAGAAATGCATATGGATTTTCTATTGTTAAGAGCACAACAGTCAGTGATAAAATTAAGTGTACATCATATATATATATATGTATATACGCATATATATAAAAGGAAATTCCATAGTCTTACTATTCTATAGAATTTTCTTTTTCCGACTTCATTTATTCATTTCTTCATTTATTAAATGCAATCTTTTATGACTTTACAAAAGTATTATTTGGAGTAAGTTGGGCTTTAGTTGGCAAAGTTCTTTGCAGTGCATTCACCAGCTCTATGTTAGTAAGGTAATTTCTTGAATGCGCTGCTTCCACTGTAAAGCTTCTAATTTTTTGAAGTGACATTTCCAAAGCTTCAAACTTAGATCCATTTTTGAAGATTTCCTTTATTTTTTCTAATTTTTTTTGTTTGCAAAAAACTAGAATTGCGAAATTTTATTTTTAATCGATTGCGGGTGTCATAATTGGTTGAAGATAAAATAATAAACCCGACTCTGGGGATCTTCATTGTTGACTCCAAAATCAGGTCCAAACAAGTGGGGAAGGAATTTCTTCGGCGTACCGAAGATTTTATACTCTTTTCGAACCTTTAGGCAATTTTCACACTGCCAACTGCACCACCAATGACGCATATCTTTGCTAATTATAGCTGAATCGATTTGAAATTTTAAACACTGATGAGTTATAAGGTTGTTCAAGTGTACAAGGAAATTTAAGGCAATAGCTTTGAAAAGATCGGATATATGGTCAAAAGCGACTTCCAGTTGTAAGACAGCTATAAGATATAGTGGTCCGATCAGGCCGGCTCCGACCAATGTGCTGTCCCTTTAAGTCATAAGTCTATGTGCAAAGTTTGGTCGCAATAGCTCGAAAACTGAGGGACTAGTTTGCGTACATACAGACATACAGACAGACAGATAGACGGACATGTCTAGATCAATTTGTTTTGTCATTCTAAGCATACTGGCAGTAACTTTTGGAGGTCTCCAACGCTTCCTTCTATGCGTTACAAACTTTTCTTCGAAAAGAGTATAATTAACAACAATTTTAGCATGCAAAGTGTTTTTTGGTACCTTAGAAATATTCTTTTCGGACTTTAAACTCGCATAACTTTGCCAAATCTCAACGGATGTTCAATCTCGAGACCATTTTGTTCATGGTTTGATCTCTAGTTTAGTTCTACATCATAACTATCAGCATTGTACAAAATCTAATCAATACGGGCTTTGGCCAAAGAATATTCTAACGCATTTGTGCAATCCTTTTTGTCCTTACGAGCTGTCATCAAATTAAAACAGAAAGCACAAATATTAGAGAAGCGAAAAAAGCGGAGAATGCTTGAGATAAATGTACACAAGTATATTTTCGTAATTCGTGGGCAAAAAACATACGCAGACAGCTGAAAGAAACGCCTTCCATTAGCCACCACCAGAGAGGACTAATGAGACTAACACACAGACAGGACACAGAGACGGGGTGGGGGTGGGGCAGGATTCAGGCAGGACGACAAGCGCCTGCAGTGCGAACAGCAAAAGTTTTGCAAAGTGTCAGAAAATGTGAATGCGATTGTAGGGCGCCCAAAAGGGGTGGTGCAGAGCGGGAGGGGGCGGGGGTGGTGCAAAGTGGACGGGGGGGGGGATCCGGTGTGGGTAATGTGCCGAGGTAAACGCCAGCAAACGAGATGGATGATATCTAGACGAATGATGCATGAGTCGCACTGGGGGCGGCAGAGGCGCCATTGCCACTGTGTGTGCTGTCATGTGCTGTTGTTGTTGTTGTTGTGGGTGGGTGTGTGTGTGTGTGTGTGCATGGATGGTTGGGTGGTGCGACGTAAATTCCGACGCTTCATTCGCCGGATAGACTCTGGCGCAGGAGGAAGACATGGCTGCCATTGCCAGGCCAAAGAGCGAGACGACAGAGGACGCAGGCGTGTAAGCAGCTACAGCAGCGAATGAGCATGCACACACACACACACACACACACACACACACACACACACACATCGCACACACACATGCAGCATATCCAACTCGAATCTTGTCTACAATAAATCAAATTTTATTACACTTTTCTTTATGCATGCCACAGGATATGGCAAGCGTATGGCGCACTGATGAGCACACACACTCACACACACACACACACACACCGGGAGTGTCCTGACAACAACACCAACACACACACACAGTCACACACTGAGATTTTCACATGCTCATTTAGTCGAGCGGTAAAAGGATGAGCGCCTGAAATTATATACGTTTACGTACAGCTAAATCCGTAGCAAATGATTGCCAGAATTTCAGCTTTTAAGCGCATGTCCTTCTTATATCAATATATATATAAATATATATACCAATCTGTGCATATTAATGCAGCATAGCTAGATTTTTTTATAGACTAAAATTTTGTCAAAGTTTACCTTCAAATTTGAGCAGCGAGTTTAACAATCTCTAAAATATTGATCTGCAAATTTTAAAAAATTAATTATATTGTCAGCGTTTTGCCCATTATGTTGATGTTGAGATTGAGCAGAGACTTAGCTATATTGATTGAGTAAAAAAAGTATTGAAACAGTTTTTCTTTTAATGTTTTTTAATACCTATTTTAATATATTTTTGTATAAAATCATTTGGATCGAAGTAAGGTTGTAATTGTTTCTTTAAAAGCAGGAGCTTACGTTTCGTTATTAAATTAGTCATTAAAAACCCTAATATTGTTAAAGTAATAAAATATTGCTAATTTAAACGCGCAAATTAGCTTTACTTTAAATTTTATGATTTTAATTTCACTTTTTCTAGCAATGTTTAATTTTTTAAAAATTTTCCTGTGAATAAATTAGCTCTTCATTTTCATATTTTTATTTGAATGAATAATATGTATATAAATATCTTTGAAATAATAATTAAAATAAGGCTTCATTATTTACTTACTTAATATGGAAAATGTTGTTTAAATATATTATTTAAAATAATTTATTTTTATTTTAAAGAAGGAATTTCCTGTATATTCTTTATATGCTTAGGATATGCTCAAAATCGTTGGTCGGATACGGATTTGATATCGAGCACTAAGTCAGATTAGAATCTAAATTCAGCAATTCAGAAGGTAAGCTTGTGATATTTCGCATGTTTCGATCGCATGCACTGTTCGAAAAAAGAGGCAACACAATTAGCAATTGGCAATTTGAGCGTATCGCCATTCAATAAATAAACGTTGTGCCAACGGAACGTATACGTAATGTAGCGTGTATATATCGGTGAGGGCATTATTTTAAAATTTCCAAGTGTTTGCCACGTTATTGTGAGAACTTTTGCATTATGGCTCGTTGAGGCATAAATCAAAATTCCATTACGCCCGAAAGGTCCCGCCCATATCAGAGACAACCCATGCTGTGATTTATTAGAAAAAACTGCATGGGGGTACAAAGAGGGAGAGTGTGAGAGAGAGAGAGAGACAGAGAGAGAGAGAGAGAGGGGGGAATAGAGCAGCAGGAACGCGTTTCTTTTGATAAAAATTTTGAACTAAATCAAAACTTCATTTCACATCGGTGCCATTTCTTGCGCCAGCGCTGTTTCAGTTTTCAGTTGAGTTGAGTTGAGGGCGAAGGGGCCCAGGTCCAGTTGCTGCCTGCTCCTGCATCCTGCATCCTGCATCAGCTCCGCCCACCAATCTCGGGTGGCAGCAGCAGCAGCAGCAGCAAAAAGCGTGGCGAGAAAAGTGCACAACAACGAAACAAGAAATGGCGGCAAAACTAGAAAGTGTAGCCAAGGACCCTGGGCAAAAGGACCAACTGTGGCAAAGCGAGCGAGCGAACGCGACTCGAGCTCGAGCTCGAGAGTCGATGGCGCTCGTCCTTTGCGTCCGCTCTCTCATCGGTGTCGCATTCAGGACGAGTCCTGCGACTTGACTCGACAAAATTCACTGCTGGCTGTCAGTTCAATAAATCATTTGCGTTTTGACACACCGTCGGCTGCCGACGTCGCAGTCGCAGTCGCCGTCGCAGTCGCGCTGCCAGGACACAGCCAATGAAAATCCATAAATAGGAAAACAAAGCAAAAAGCGTCGTCTGCCACAGCCAGCAAGGCGCGACAAGGACGAGCTCCATGTGGGATGCACATAAATTGCAAGCACCAGCAGCAGCAAGAAAAAACCCACACCCCCATGGACACCCCTACCCCACCTAGCACAAGTCGAACACGAAAACGTTGCCTCGCTAGAGTCCATAGATCAGAGCATTCTTGGGGCAGTAGGGGTAGCCAAACGCAAAGACGATGATGAGGATGTCCTAGTCGTCGTCAAGATGCGCCAGGCAGGAGGAAGGCAGACACGGACAGAGGGGCTGGGGTGTAGTTATATATGGCACCTGGCAGGCAATGACGCTGGAACACTCGAACAGCGCTCCTTCGTCCTTTCGCCTCGTCCTGCGAGTGCTGGCTGCAGCCATAAACAAAGTGCCCGCGAGCTGCGACAAGAGATCCTGCAGCTCAAATTGTTGCCAAATGGCAAAATGCATACCCAGACGATTGCACTTTAAACTGTCTTATAATTCACAATTGGTTTTAGCTTACATTTGGAGTATATACATATATAAAGCAAATTATATATAGAATATATAGGATTATCTTCATTTGTTTGTATTAGTTCTATGGAATATTAGCATAGCCATAGACAAAATATGTATAGTTTTATATATATATTCTATACGCCTTCTTCGTAATTATTAATTAATATTAGTAGCCATGGAAATGCAAAAATAATAATCGTTATACAAATAATTGCAAACAAATCAACATTTTGTAGTAGCATTAATTTTAAATAAAATATATTAAATTATTATATACATATAAATTATTAAATTATTATATATAGATTAAATGGCTTTTGGGAGAAAAGTTAAGTAGCCAAGCCTTATATATCTCTAAATATTAGATATAATAAGAGACTGATAAATGTCTAAAATCATTAAAAAATATTCATTATTATTAGTTAAATTAATAATTTATAAGAATTTTGCCTTGATAAGAGACTGAATATCTGTAAAATCGATAAATATATATATCTCTATTTTTATTTATATATAAGAATTTCTTTTCAAAACATAAAGACATTTTTCATATATATAATGCAATTTTCTGTTGACTTTTGAGTTGATGATTGCAATTTTGTTTTTACATTGGATTAATGTTAATTTCTATTAATAAATTTTAGTTACTATTTTAAAGACTCGTGACTTTATGTTAACTGCAGAACATATTTATTTTTTATATTATATTTTATTGATATTTTAGCGATTTTTCTTTTCAATATTTGTAGTCTAACTCACATAAGATAAAAGCATTTGAGTATATTTGTTTTTGATGACTTATAAAAAACACTTCTAATGATCTAACTTAAGTTTATATTTTCTGTGCTATTGTCCTTATTATACTATACTGTTTAATATATTAACATACCGCGTAATTATCATATGATTTACAACAACTTGGTTAAGCTGTAAATGCCCACCTCAGAAGCAGTCGATTTATGACTCACTCACTTGCAGTTTTTCATTATTTTCATTTAACTATTATATATATACCATATAATATTTTCCACAACAGCAACAACAAAATTATGTCTTCATATGGTGTGGAATAATGATTACAGCGTCGGTTGACTTTAACAAGGATGCAGTGCAGCAAATACTTGTATATATATATATATATAATGATTTACACTTATATATGTATGTACATAAGGAGAATATCTGCTCATATCTGGCCATTCATTCGTCTGGGGTTTTCATTATTCACGCGACCGAATGAATCCAGTGAATTTATTACAGGGTCACATTTAATGTTGATTTTTATGCCTGGCATATAATGTTATTTTTATTCTCAACTTTACGATCATAAATGTCGAAAAGGGTTTGTGATTTATATCGCAAACTTTTGTACTTTATACTACATGTGCCTGACAATGACAATGAAGCCCGAGAATGTGGTTAACTCAACTTTATACTCTAGGCTCAAACAAAAACGAGTACTCTCAAAAGACAGAGCGAAAACAGACAGCAAAGCGAAACCAATCGAATAAATCTTCAGCTGCACAAAACATGAAACATGTTTGAGAATGAAAAACAGAAGAAGAAAGAATTGTAAATATGCTTAACAGCATATTGGAAATATAATATTTAAATATTTAATATAAAGGTTTAAGATATCTGGTTACTTTTAATACCATACATACAAGTTTATTTAAAAGATTTCATTCGAACTAATATTATTTTATATTTTGTTAATTATTTACATTTATTTGTACATTATACAATTTTCAGAAAAGCTTTTGGAGAACTCTTTATAACTTTATTTCACAGATTTTAACTTTAATATTATATAAATGGGGTATTATTGTATTTTTTTAGTGTTTTATTATACTTCTTTTCTGTTTTTAGCTACATTTATGTACAAAATAAAATAATACAATTTAAAGCTTTGAATTTATTTTGTAAATGTTATATAAATCAGCTTAAAAGTTTTTCTAACCAAATATTTGCAAAACTGCTATTTATGTATAATAATAAACTTAATTGAATTCTGACAATTTCAAAAAACATTTAAAAACAAAAAATTATAGCAAATTTATGAATTTTTTTGTAGAAGATTCTCAAAACTGTTGTACATGTGTAGGAACAGCTCTGCTAATGTTTGTTGTAATTACAGTTGTGCACTAAACATGAATAACATATTTAAGGCAAGTAAAAATCTGAAACTAGCAACAACTGGAGAGCGAAAAAAAGCGAAAAGAAGGAGCAGGATACAAAAGGGTGTCAAACAAACAGAATGAAATGCGCCAAGCGACAATTTCTAATTACAAATTCGCCACAGCATTTAACCCGTTTTTGCTGTTTGCATTACACAGGAGACGGAGCAAGGATGAGGAAGCCGGAAGGACATGACATACTCTCGCACATACGTGTATAATTTCCATTTGCACACACACACACACACACATACACACACCTTTTGGACAACAGTGCAAACAGTGGGGGTAAAAAAAGGGCGGGGCTGGGGCTGTTAGGGGCAGGTCCAAGAAAAAAAAAAGTACGTGGAGGGGCAGGCAGCGGGAAAAAAGCTCAGCTTGCAGCATTTTATGCTGATCCCTATCAGGCAACAAAACACACATAATCTTCAAAAAGGAAACACAACAACAGAAGCACACACACACACACACATACACAGAGAGAAAAGGTGCAAGAGAACGAGGGCTAAGTAAACAAAATATTTATGCCCCCACCTGCCCCCTACTCGTCCTAGTCTAAACTGCAGGCAAAAGCGATAAAAGTGTTGCTTTGGCTAGCATTTGGGGTCCTTTTTATGTGTTAAAAAATGCAGGCAGCACAACAAACATCAACCAATAATGCAGACGCGATTATGTCCAGCAGAGGAGCTGAAGTTTTGTGTTGGCCAGCTCCAACAAGGACAACTCCGAATGTGAAGTTGATGGCACCGAAGCAGCAGCAGCACCACCAGCCCCACCACCACCACCACCAGCAGAAAGGACGAACAGCAAAAGCCACCACAGATACTCGTGCAAAAGGACCTGCAAAAATTAAAAGCAAACAAAGCACGGAGAAAACAACAACGAAAAAAAAATAAATGTACAACAAAATCAACAAACGAACCAAAAAAATTGAAAGTGTTGCACAATGGGCGTTGCTTCAAGTCCAGCTCACACACACACGCACACACACACACACACACACACACACACACACACACACACACACACACATACACACACACACACAGATTTCGAGAGACGAAGCTGTGTCCTGATTTATGTCACTGACGAGCGCAGCACAGCCAAATACACTGCGAGAAATCGTATCATCTTATCTTATCTTAAGCTGTTAGTTGAGGAAATCAAATGTATAAATACATATTTAAGATTTAATTTTAATAGAAATTATAGTAAATTTATAGCAGTAATTTGATAAATAAATAGCCAATTTAATTGCCAAAGGAATTAAATATATTTATGTTTTAAAATACAATTTTATTAAAACAAAATAATAAATTGATAAAAGTAATTTTATAAATATATAGACAATTAATTCATCATCTGACTTGTTTATTAGAATTAGGAAAATTGTTTTCAAAATTCCAAAAGTGTTTTAATATTTTGTTTAATTTTAATGACCTATGTGATATTAATATTAAAATACTGCTGAATTGATTTAATTGTTAGCAAATGAACATAGAAATTGAATTAATTATACCCACTGCTATATGAACTTATATTTTTAATATGCTATACCGGGTTTTTCTCTTATTCATAAAAGATTAAATCTAGTATTGATAAGGTTTAATATCGTTAGCAATACAATGTCAATAAGCAAAAAGTTTTTTTTGGAAATAAAATATGCTTAAAATCGATCTTGTAAATAATTCCAAAGGTTAAAAAAAACAATTATTTGAATGCCATAGGTTTGTTATTTCAAACCGTATTTTAATTCTGAATTTTTATTTGGCCTTATTATATACTTATAATTAAAATATCGTATCAATATATTTTCAAAACTATTGATCGATAGAGTGATATTTTTCCATTTCTAGGCAACTTTCTTTTATTTAGTTTAGGCAACGAACTCAAAATATTCTGCTGCTTACTATGCCTTGTTTACAGTTCAATTAGCTTTCTGCCAGTGTTGCGGAACGCCCAAAAGTGCAACAACAAAACAAAAAGAAGCGACATAAAAAAATATATAACAATATAGGTAGCAAAAAGAAGGCGGAGAGGAGGGACAAACGAAAACTTACGATGACGACAGCAGCGACGAGGACGACGAGGACGACTAGGACGATGTCGAGGATGTCGGCTCGTTTCCGGCTGGCGACGACGACGAGGACGACGCTGATGTCACTGACGAACAGCAGTGACCAGGAGTGGCCCAGGAGTGGGGCCGACGAGCGTGCTGCTAAAGCGTAGCCTCCACCAAGAGGCTCCCTACACACACACACACACGCAGAGGGATAGACAGACAGAGAGCTGCGCATTCGCCGCACTGTCCTGTGGAGTGTCCTGTGTGTGTCCTGCGCGCGGTTTTGTGTGCATTTTGGATTTCTTTTGTTTCGCTTCGTTCAGTTGAGTTGCTCGACAGCCAGTCAGCGGCGTCAGCGTCCTGCTACCCCATCCCCCCTCTGACACTCTTACACTCCGCCACTGCCACTGCCCCTGTGGCAATTGTCCTGCAGCCTCTTGGCCCACTGGCTGCGTTGTTTTCTTGCGTCGAAGGACATTTTGCGCCACGGCGCTGTTGCAGCACACTCAGCGTGTGTGTTAGTGTGTGTGTGTGTGTCTGCAGGTCCTTCTAACAAAATTTAATACTTATTGTGCCTTTTGCGCCTTGTACCTCTCTGTTGCTGTTGTTGTTGTTGCTGCTGCTGCTGCTGCATAAAGAAACGCAAACAGAATTTATGTTGTGACATTTTAAATTGCGCAATTTTTATGAAATCCTTTTGCTGGGCGACTCCCGTTTGAGTGCGCGTCCCTTTGCTGTTTGCAGCACATCCTCGTGAAATACAACACAGCAGCAACAACAACAACAGCAGCAGCAGCGAGTCGGGCGATCCTGCACAGCAGCGCCATCTCTCGGCCGACTCTTGACTGCAGCTACGAAAAATGCGACCCAATGAAATTTTTGTGTGCTGCATTTCTTTCCAAGGCAGCCAAAACAAAACAAAACCAACCAAACAAACGAAACGAAACCAAACGAAAGCGTCCAAGCCCAAGCCGCCTGTCACGACAGCGTTTATTTATTTTTATGTTTAGAGTCCTGCCAGTGTCCAGAGCTCTGTCCACTAACCGAAATGTCCGAGCCATCCAAGCGACGCGCCCTCTACCCCACTGCCCACTGCCCAACCCCAAACCCCCCTTGAGCCACAGCGAGCCAACGAAAAGCCCCACCATGATTTACGATGATGATGTCCTGCGGAACGCGTCTCCTACAGTAGTCGCAAAGACGCTCCCCCTCCCCACTCTGGCTCCCCTTTTGTCCACTTCTAGGTGTTCTACATAGTATTTGAGCAGAATGCATTCCACAGCTGACTGGCTATAAAAAATGCATTTTTTTGCATTCGCTGTTAATGGCAATTGTTGCATGTTGTAGTACAAGCAAAGAGAAGCAGTTGATTGTCTTATAATTGTTGTATTTATTCTAATGGTTTCAAACAATAACATAAGATTACAAGGCTCTTTAATCTTCAAATGTATACGCTCAGAATCGATGGTAAATAAATTAATAAACATGAAAATGTTGAGCAAATATATTTCAATTTTTATTTTGGATTTCAATTTCCATCTAAGCGAATATATACCAAATAAATTTTTGTTTGAAATAAGTAAACGCTTAACTAATATTTGATAAACTGATATATTTGTTTAGTTAACTATCAGTGTATTTAAAAAGTATTTTATACTTAGCATCTATATAAATAACAGACATCAAAGTTAAATAGCTGTTAAGTTAGCGGCTACATTAAAAACAAAATTATGACAAGCAGTTGGAAAATATTACAAATGCTGTCTTAATATTGTGTATTTAATTTGAATTTACAAAAAAATCATTACAAATTATGAAAGGTATTCTAAGTAGTAATGTGTCTGAGAGAAAAATAGGTCCAGAAATTATAGCTATTTATAAAGAAGAAACACTTCTAAAATCACACGGCTATAATTTCCGAGCGAGTAAGGTAAGTAAGACAATGTTCAAGTATTTTATACAAATATTCAATTTTTTTAACGGCATTTTTTAAAGAAAAAGTTTTTTTAATACAAGTTTTTCTCTGACAAAGTTTTTTTTGCATAGAACAAAAAAAATGGTTAAAAATACGAATTCACATGTTTTTTGCTCCAATGCATATTAGAGCTATAGCCGCATTAAATTCAATATCAATTTCAAATGCATTGAAAAACATTCGCAGCCAAAAGCTTTGTCACACTGTTCGTTGTGGGCTACAGTGGAACATAATTGCGATTACTTTTTGGCGCAATGTTCGAATTTGGCAGCGACATTTGGCAATGCACAGTTTACTCCTCTTGTTGTTGCTGTTGTTGTTGTTGTTGTTATTGCTGTTACTGTTGCTGTTAATAAAAATTTATGATTATTGTTTTCACATTTTTCATGTTGTCAATATTAAGAACATTATTTTTCACGCGAATTGTCGTCAAATGGGTGGATGTGAATATGAATGTGAGTATGAATGTGGATGTGAATGTGAATGGATATCGCTTGCATCTCGTTTCGTCTGTTTTCGCAGTGGAAATTGTTATTGAAACTCGTTGATGGAATTCGCCCAAAAATAACAAGGACAACAATTGCAATGTACAATCCATTCAATCGACTGGCCAGCACTCATAACTCAGCCTCAGTTTCAGTTTCAGTTTCAGCTGAAGTTGGAACTGGAGCTGGAGCTGGAGCCTCAGCCGGAGGAGTGCAGGCGCCATTTGGACGGACGGACGGACAGTGGGGTGGGGGGTGGTCTGAAAACAGGACACAAATCCATTGGCATTGTTTGGGTGGATTCGGCACAATTGTCAGGCAATAAATCGATGTGTGTAGGGTTGTAAATTTTTGCCATCGGATGGCCGATGAAAAAGTGCATATTATGCAATTCGACAATACGCCAAACATGTCGACCTACGCACACACACACACAAGCACACACACACACACACTAGCATTGCATTGCAGCGCAAACGGAAACGGAAACGCGCACACAAGTTCAGGCCTCTTCTTCATCTTCAACGGCCGCTGGACGCCACGCCCCCTTTCTCATGCCCCCGCCCCTTCTGCGACCGATTGCAGTGCTTTGCATATCAATGAAAATGCATAAATTTTTTGCCTGGCCGCGTTGATTTTTTGCTGCACTCGACTCCTGCTCCTACTCCTGCTGCTGCTGCTCCTGCTGCACTGCCCCCGAAAGCCCAAAAACCGAAACCGTCCATCAAGGCGCATAAATCAGTTTGGGAAGCATGGCGAAAAAATGGCACACACACATCCCAGATCCCAGATCCCAGGCCCCCGACAATTCGCACAGGATGCTTCACATTTGACAAAAAACGCAACAGCCTCCGTTACAGTTACTCTCTCACACACACACACACACACACACACACACACACGCACGCACACACACATTGACGAAACATAATCCTTCCGAAAAACTGCACCATGCAAAAACATTGAAAATCCATAAAAATGCATCATAATTTCGCCACCACGCCATTGGAACTGGATCATCATCATCGCGTTTAACAACAGCCAAATGGGTAACACAGCGAGCGGGTCACCCCCATGCAACATTAGGGGTACTCATGCTGTTCAAGTGCTATTCATTTGATATTTCTTAATATTGTACAATAATAATCATAATAAATGACAAATAAAAAATTCACAAGAAAATAAAAAATAAGTAAATAAAATGAAAATAAATATGCCATTTGGCTATGAACTATATGCGTAACAGATCCTTTGTTTAATGTAAAATTGTAGTTAAATGTTTATAAAAAGTAATAACACTTTAAAGTGTTTCTGAAAACCTGAGATTTGTTTTAAGTTTAGTTTCAAATTTAATGGTATTTTTGTAAATTTTTCCTATTTCAATTTAATGTTGTCGACTTTATTTTAAAACCATTCTACATTCGAATACCGATCCACATATAAATTTATGTTCTAATACCATTTCCAGCTGTCTTCAGCTGACATTATACTGGGAAGTCAAGAGCTTCCAATTAAAACGTTCTTTTTTTATAGTATTGCAAATATCATAGACTTTTTATTTGAGTTTTAATGTTAACAGGTAAATATTGAAAATATTCTTATTGAATTAAACGATATTGCTTTATTATTGTTAATTTTTAAAAGTATTTTCATTGTATATTTATATTGATTTATACATACGTATCTATTTATATATATATGTAATTTTACAGATGTCATTGAATTTTTATTTGAGCTGTATATTAATAGTTTTTCTTTATTATTTTTACTATTTATATTTATTTATAGTTTCTATATTTGTTTATATTTGCTTATCTTTATCTATAATTTTTTATATTTATATATATTTATTTATTGTAATTTATATTTTGTTTTATTTATGTCTCTGTTTATATTTATCATTATTATTATTACTTTCTTTTCTTAACACTCAATTTCATCGTCATTTACTGAGTACCCCTAATGCGTGCACCTGCCTGGCCGTCACCCAAAACACCCAACACCCAACACCCAACATCCTGCGGAACTGATGGCCATCAAAAGCTGCTGCGTGACTACTGTGCAAGGGTTGAGCCGAATGCTGAGTGCATGCGCGCAGCCTGCAGGACTTGACGCATGTCCTTGTGCGAATGTGCGAACGGGGCGCACGTTAATAGATTTGCACTGCTGCTCGCTCCTGCTGCTGCTCCTGCTGCGCCTGTTCCTGCTTGCCAGAGGTGCATAACGGGCATAACGTATTCCATACGCCAGTTTGCAGTGGCATCTTTTCCGCGAGACTGCATATAATCACAGGACACAGGACATTCGCCCACGTGTATCCTTTGTCCCCCCTCCCCTCCCCCGCCGCGGACATTGTTTTACTTAACGAATGGGCGACCGTAAATTTTACTTCATTCATTGCGAGGTATTCAGGACTCATCCGCGTTTTTGCATTTGCATTCGCATTCGCGTTCGCGTTCACATTCGCGTTTTTCGCGTTGCGCATCTGAGTGCATTCGATGCGATATGTTGCTCCTGTCCACATGTCATCCTTGCATTTATTTATTGAATTATGACTCGGGCAGAAAGCAGCCAGCCAGCCAGCCAGCCAGCCTGGCCCAAAAGGTAAAAGAGGCCTTCTCGCTGCCAACAAAAGAGAAATGGCTTGTAAGCGAGCCAAGCCACTTCTCGATGCTTTAATACTGATTGATATTTGTAAGCCCGCATTGTTCTTTTTCTACATTGACTGTATATTTTGTTTCTTTAAAGAATTGGAACAGTTTACAAGTGTGTTCATCTTTAACAAAATCAAGGGATAATGTTAAAAGCAAATTAACCAATGACTATTTAAAATAGACATATTTTAATAGGTATTTATACAATTGAATCAGGTTTGATGAATAATTTAGAAAGGACAGATGCACAATATTTTTATTTTAATTTAACATATTTATAAATACTAATTATTTAATTTTTTTTGTAATTCCAAATTTTAAATATTTTACTGTGTCGTAAATAAATAAAATAAAATGATAATGAGTAAACAAAAGCTATAACATATTTTCATCGAAATAGATAATGCTAAATACAAAAATCTATTCAAGATTAAAATAAACTTTATCCAATTTTATATAATATATAATACTAATTTTACAAAGGCTCATTCATTCAAATTTTCATTCAAGCAAATAATACTAAATTGAATCTAAATTTATAGAATAAAATAGGACTACCGGAAGTTATAATAAATACAACAATCGAATCAATATTAAAATAAACCTAAGCCCATCATACTGTATTATTTGCGTGAATAATTAAAAAAGAGCATAGCTTTATTGATATAGTATGCAATAAAATATGTATTTTAAAGCAAGTCTAATCTTTTCTGGTTAATCAAAGACAAATAAGTAGTGCTGATATGATAGTTAAACAGATGTGAAGTAAGCAAAATGTACTCCACCCACACATATGTGTTTGCCCGGCGGAGTCAACAGGTTAATTCAACTCCGACTGCGACTAATGAAAAGTCGTAAAGTTTCGGCAAAAACCAAAGAATCAACGGCAGCTCAAAGACCCACCGAATAGTGGAGGAGGGGGGCAGTACAAATTTCACATATTCCTAATTAGAATGTGTATGCGGCATTTCTCAAAACTTCAAACGGGAGGTTTGGGTAGTTTTGGGGTGTCGGGGCTAGTGTAAGTATAAAACCAACAAGAGCGGCTAATGGGAATAGTAGAATAGAACAGAATAGAGTAGAACCGGGGTCTGTCAACAGCAGATAGCGGCATTTTGATACAGCTTCCAGTTCCAGTTTCAGTTTCAGCTGCAGCTGCAGCGACTGAAGTGTCAACATGGAAAGAAATTAGAAACAATTAAAAAGGCAATGCCGACGTCAACGTTCTCAAATATTTGCCAAATGCTGTAGAATCTTAGAAAACGCGCCACATTTCCCTATCGTGTTGCCTTTGTCTATGTGCAATGTTTGAGCAAAAGAGAGCAAACAAACTGAACGTAGCTAAGACAAATGATGATTGTAGACAAAAGCATCATTATATGAAATCATTTAAGCCGTTACAAAGTCATTTGAATACAAAAACTTAAAAAAAATTAAACCAAAAATCAGATAATGTCTTTTGGAGAGCCAATTATTATACTCTTTTCGAATAAAATAGTATATTAAGTTTGTGCTGAAGTTGGTAACGCATAGAAGGAAGCGTCGGAGACCCCTAAAAGTTACTGCCAGTATGCTTAGAATGACAATACAAATTGATCTAGCCATTTCCGTCTGTCTGTCTGTCTGTATGTATGCAAACTAGTCCCTCAGTTTTTGAGCTATCGCGATAAAACTTTGCACAGACACTTATTATTCCAGGGGACAGCACATTGGTCGGAGCCGGCCGGATCGGACCAATATATCTTATATCTGCCATACAACTCGAAGTCGGTTTTGGCCATATATCCCATGTTTTTAAAGCTATCGCGATACAACTTTGCACAGATACTTAATATTCAAAGAGACATCACATTGGTTGGAGCCGACCGGATCGGATCACTATATCTTATAGCTGCCATACAACTGGCAATGAATTAAATATTCCTAAAACAAAAATGTTACGCGACAAAACGATTTTGTACAGCTTATGAAATTTCAGTGGTGCAGTTGGCAGAGTGAAAATTGCCTATAGGTTCGAAAAGAGTATAAGATCTTCGGCACGCCGAAGATGATCCTTCCCCACTTGTTTTTTTTTTGATTTTATAATATTATTAAAGCAATTTTAAACATTTATTTAATATTATTTGGTAAAAGTTTGTTCTGAAAATTGTTTGGAATTTTTAAATTGACAATTTGCTGATTCGTTAGTAAAAGTATTCAATACATAAGTATATGAAATAGTTTAATTTGTATTTCAAAAGTGAGGTAATACTAATTAAATTCATAGATAAATTTCTCATATTTCAATATTTTCATTTTAAATTGGGTTAGACAAATTTTTAATAATTTTTGTACATTTTGTTATATAAAAGAATTATTTTTTATTTAATAGTTGACATAGGCACAAAGATGAAAAATGTAAAATATATATAATAAATTGATTTGTAAAATCAAATATTAAAGGGTTTTCATAAATTCTGTATTTTAAACTATGTAAACTGATAGGCAAGCTAATAATCTTATTGTTAGCGTTCACACTTATACATAAAAAGAATATATTTTCTGGTTAGTTAAATAGCCTAATGATTACTGTGCTTTAAATACGATTTATTGTTAGTCTAAAAATCTGTTGGCATATTGAATAAAACGGAAAATATACCTAAAGATATAAACCAAAAATTTGACCATGTCAAAAACTCCGACCCAATAATAACTAGGCTTATAATCGAGCAACGTAGTTATTTAAAATATCACCAAAATAATGCTGATCAAAGCTTTAATTGAGCATTCGATTTGCGTACACACCAACTTTGATACGCTTCACTTGTGCTCCATTAAAGTGGCCTTTAGTATTTGACCATTCGTCACAATTCGATGCACAGATAGGTCGCCAAATTGGGCAATGCGGCTTCCAAATATGCTGGCCAAGTTAGTATTAAGCCCGACCTATGTGGAAAATGAGTACCCAACGGGTTTTACGCAGTTCGAATGTTTTGCTATTGTTGACTGGCTACCAGATGCACTGGTTCGATTCGCAGCTGCAAGACTATCGCATCTCCGTGCCCGGCGTGCTCAATGTCTTTGTGCTGGCCTGCATCTATGCCCTCTGCTTCAAGGAGCACTTCCAGCCGTCGGCGCTGCTCAAGACGCTGCAGGATGTGTCGCCTTTTCTGTACGGCTTGATGCGACTCCAGCTGCTGCTTAGCATCAAGGTGTACAGCTATGCAGTGTACGCCTCTGTGCGTATTGTGGGCGTGGCAGGCGCCTTGACGCGATCGCTGCCCCTGAAGACAGGCAAGGCTGCTGGCTGGAGGGAGCAGCTCATTGCCTATATGCTGCTGTCCTCCACGTTTGTGGTGCTGCTCTGCTTTGGACTGTATATTGGCTATGAGATGGAGCTCAAGCTGCCGCCGCTGCAGGATGCAATGATTGGCTTTGCTCTCTTCCTGCCGCATCTGGTGCTGGCGGGCTCCTTGCGCTACTATTGCACATACGCCTGGTTAGCCAGGCAGCGACTGCAGCAGCTGCAGCTGGAATTGGAGCAGCAGCTCAAGGATAGCCGGCTAAAAACTGAACTCCAGCTGGTGGCAGGCAGCAACTCTGTGGCAGTAACTGTAGCACCTAGCAATTTGGATAGTTTAGTGGAGCAACTGCAGCAGTTGGCAGCTCACTTCGGCAGCTTCTTGAGCAGCTGCAGCGATCCTTGCTGCTGCTGCTGGGCGTCAATGCCAACTGTCTGCTCTTTGGCATCTATGCCTATGTCTACTACAGCAGCACCTGGCACGTGCTCTTCGAGGATCGCAAGCGACGCATCTTCTATGCGGGCAATGCTTCCATCTATGCCTGCATCGGCTGCGATTATGCCTGTTTGCTGCTGGCTCAGTGGCGACTGGAGCAACAGGTATGTATATATGTTAATGCGTATCCTTGAACTTCGCTAAGAACTCTGCCTACAGCGTTTGCGGTTCTTTGACAGCCTGAATGCTGCACTTGACCGCAGGGATTCACTGCCCAAGCTCATGCGGCGTATAATCAAGGATATGCGCTCGACTCTATCAAAGTCCTTTCAGTACAAATTTCTCGCCTGCTGGCGATTTGATGTGGCCAACTTTGCACTGGTGAGTATTTATTGAATCAGACATTTTTATACTCTGATACCAAAGGTATTATTGTTCATTTTATGAACTTGTTTCTGTTTTATCCGTTTTAAATCATATTTATATACATAAAGTATTATTAATATTGATAAATCACATATAAAATGCGCATTAAGTAGAATCCCTTTTCAAATTCGATAAACTGAATCATCGTATAATGTATCGATAGTGACTAATTCAAGAAAAGGTTATCGTATAGTGTGTAAGGGCCTTATGTGACAAAAAGAAGAAGAACTGAGATGCCAATACAAACATAAGCTGGTTTAACTGTTAAATACTATTTTGAGCGAAATTATTAATTCAATCCAAAGAAAAATGTATCTAATATACAGGAAATCAATTAGGATATTCATTGAAAAAATTATGCTTGCAATATGCTTGTTTTCCTTTTGGAAACAGAGACTTAATGCGATTAACAGAAATTGGTATTATTCGTAAATAAGAACCGTATGTTTTTATTATGTTTGTAAAAATGTATTTATTTATTTAAACTATTTGCATTTGTTCCCTACAGATACAATTACTGCAGTTGCTTATTATAGCATTCATTGTGGGTTATCATTATCTAAACGATGCCATTCTGCAGACAAATGAACGCTTCGATAGCAACAATGATGATGATGATGACAAATAACATACAGATGTATTAATGTACATACATAACATACGTTTAGTTACCTGGCTGCTATATGATGTACAACTTTTCAGTTAGTTTCTATCGAGCCATGACAACTGGAATCTGTGCATATGAAAACTTAATCTATAAATTTATTTGTTTGCCCAAGGAGCAAAACTGGCCACAAATCACGATTAAGTTTCTAATAAAATTGTTCCCCAATCAAACGAAAATTGTCTGCTGCCTTTTGTTGGCTCAACTAGAGATGAGACTTTTGTCTCAAGAAATAGCTGATATATTTTATAAGTTAATACACGAAATAAATAAATTTAGCTTGTATAAAAATAAGTCCAGCTTTGTCTAAAACATACAAATACATAAAACCGAAAAATAAAAAACATTTACTGCTAAATAATGTAAAATATGTCTACATTAGCATAAATGCTAATGATTGTAATTATGGTCATGGGTATGTGAATATAATGATGTAAACAAAATTGGATAATTTTTAAAAATTGGCTTCTTGCTTTGTGTCATTAGTCTTTAAGGCTTTCACTGTATTAATATATTTGATATCCTATATACAGTGAATCACTAAAGTATTCATTGCTAAGCATATGGCGCATAAACCCAAGTATTTCACCATCTTAGCAACTACTTTTTATATTTTTTTTTGTTTACGAAAGACAATGCAAAAGAAAAAATTGGAAAACGTTTAACAGTTATCAAAATAGAGCAACACAACGGAAAAAAACGCATATTTTCATGTCACAAAAGTATTCATCGCTCTTATATATATTTACTTATGTTACGAAAATTTAGGTAATGCAGTTTAAGTTATTATTTTTTTTTGTGTCCCTTGCTGTCTCATATACCCTCCAAGCGTCTTGACATCGATTCCACCAATTTACGGCAATATTCGGGACCTATTTTGGACCATTCATCCTGCTGCACCTGCTTTAAGACTACTTTTGAAGAAATATGGTTCTATCTAACTTTTAGCTTAAGATATGACTATAGATTCTTGATGGGATTTGTGTAGGGACTCTGTGGGGGAGATTTTGACTATTTAGTGTTGCATAAAATCCACATTTGTACTGCCAAGCAGTGTGTTTTGGGTAGTTATTTTGTTGAAACAGAAATTGACCACGCTCAAATCCCATTTTGGAGGCAGTAACGGCCACATTTTTTTTAATATGTTAAGATACACATTAGAGTTCATAATGCCATCAACAAAAACCAAATTGCCCATACCACGTGCAGACATATAGCCCCAAACCATAAGTGAACCTCCACCGTGCTTTATAGTTGCTGTTGTATTTTTAGGATTAAACCCGTATCCAGGCTTACGCCATATAATGTGACGACTGCCAGAGCCAAAACTGTTGTATTTGCTCTAGCCGATGAATATGATAGTCTCCCAGAGTGAAAATGGTTGTATTTTGTAGCAATTATCAATAGATAATCTCTTTGTAAAATTTACAGTGGAATTTATAATTTTTTCTGAAAACTCGACCATGTATATCTTTTGATCGGAGCACCCTGCGGACAGTTTCATCACATACGCTTGTGTTGAGGGTTGTTTGGAGAATATCGTTAATTTTTGAAGCAGAAATATGTGGGTTATTCCTGTTTTCCTGTAGAACTTTACTCTCCTCTCTGGCAGATAGAGACTTCGGACGTCCAGAACGCTGGATATTTTCCAATCTACCGCGATATTTCAAACGCTGTATAGCACTTCGGATAGTGGTAGGACTTTTGTTGAACATTTGGCAAATATAATTGGTAGATCGCCCTTCATTGTGAAGAATATATTATTTTCTTCTCAACCACACTTAATTCCTTTCCCTTGACCATTTTGACGTACTAACAAAAACTTTGATGGTCAAATTGAACACATTGAGCGAAAATCTTATCTACACAATATAAATGTGCAAAAAAAAAACATAAAAAACATGTACAAACATGCACAAGCTAAAATAACGGAAGAGGCAACAACCGCAATGAATACTTTTGTGACATGAAAATATGCGTTTTTTTCCGTTGTGTTGCTCTATTTTGATAACTGTTAAACGTTTTCCAATTTTTTCTTTTGCATTGTCTTTCGTAAACATCATTCTACGAATGCTGTAAAAAAAAATATAGAAAAGTAGATGCTAAGATGGTGAAATACTTGCGTTTATGCTCAATATGCTTAGCAATGAATATTTTAGTGATTCACTGTATATATTATTGCCATCTCTAAATCTGATGGCTACTCAGGCTGGCTTTTGTATATACATACATGAGAGGTACTCATCCAACTAGACCCACACATATAAAGGGTTTTTCATAAAGTTCTCACACAGGGATAACAACATGCAACGCCGGCAAATGAACATAATTTGTGTTAGGAAATCTACATAAAATTTACTGTGACTCCATGCCTCCCTCCTCCAACTCCAACACACATACAGTGAGCACACGCGCCCTGCAACACAGTGGAGATGCTGATGAGCAGATAAATTCATTAGGCAAAACCATGTAATTGTTCCACCAGGACACAACGAGGACGCGACAGTGCTAAGACTGAGGGGGCGCTATAGCAAACAACAGCAGCAGCGGCAAGGATATGCATGTATGTACATACATATATATGCGGACAGTTGGCCCAGCTGGCAAGCAGTGCAAGCAGGCAACAGAACGCAGGACGCAGGATAGACGACCACAGGCACAGATCTTAAGTTTTGCGAGGCAGGCAGCGGCACGTATGTAGGAAGGAAGCTGCCGGCAAGCGAAGCGTTACTAAATACAAATTAAACAAATCCATAAATAATGTTTAATAATATTAACAAGGATATTAGCAGAAACCACACTCGCACACACACACACACACATGCACATACACATGCGCACACACACTTATTGCAATCAGTGTGCGAGTGTGCCGGGAAATGCACATTTTGTGGTTTGTGCGCCAGTTGGGTTTACGACTTGTGTACTAGTTCTCAAGGATATACACGGGTGCTAAGTTGGCAAAGGATTTGTCCAGCAGCCAGCAGCCAGCAGGGTTATCAATCGCATTTTCGTCAAGCACTTGCGACTCTTAGTGTGTGTGACAATTCAAATGAGTTTCTTGCGATGAAAAACTATCGACATATTCCATTTCTGAAGACTTTTAAAGATAGTAATCAATATATAATTAAATAAGAATATAATTTAAATATTTTTGTTCCATTTGTCAAGTTTTATTGTTGAGAAGTACTATTTAAATGCTTTCGGTTTTCTTAGTCTATTTGTATTCAAAGTTATTACTTTCAAAATTATTAAGAGCAGAAAGAAAAATATTTTTAAAACAAAACCAGGATTATTCATTTTCTTTAGAAAAGTGTTTTAAAAACTAAAATATAGTATAGATGTTTAAGTTCCGTTTGACAAGTTTTGTTGTTGAGAACGACTCTATATATGCTTATGGCTTACTTAATCTATTTGTATTCAAAGTTATTACTTATAAAATTAAAAAAAGTCGAAAGCAAAATATTTTTGAATCAAAATTTGAAGAATTATTCATTTTCTTTAGAAAAGTGTTTTAAAAACTAAAATATAGTATAAATGTTTAAGTTCCGTTTGACAAGTTTTGTTGTTGAGAACTACTCTATATATGCTTATGGCTTACTTAATCTATTTGTATTCAAAGTTATTACTTTCAAAATTATTAAGAGCAGAAAGAAAAATATTTTTCAAGCAAATCCAGGATTATTCATATTCTTTACAAAAGCTTAAGTTTTAATAAATGTTTAAGTTCCGTTTGACAAGTTTTGTTGTTGAGAACTACTCTATATATGCTTATGGCTTACTTAATCTATTTGTATTCAAAGTTATTACTTATAAAATTAAAAAAAGTCGAAAGCAAAATATTTTTGAATCAAAATTTGAAGAATTATTCATTTTCTTTAGAAAAGTGTTTTAAAAACTAAAATATAGATTAAATGTTTAAGTTCCGTTTGACAAGTTTTGTTGCTTAGAACTACTCTATAAATGCTCATGGTTTACTCAATCTATTTTTATTCAAAGTTATTACTTTCAAAATTATTAAGAGCAGAAAGAAAAATATTTTTAAACAAAACCAGGATTATTCATTTTCTTTAGAAAAGTGTTTTAAAAACTAAAATATAGTATAAATGTTTAAGTTCCGTTTGACAAGTTTTGTTGTTGAGAACTACTCTATATATGCTTATGGCTTACTTAATCTATTTGTATTCAAAGTTATTACTTATAAAATTAAAAAAAGTCGAAAGCAAAATATTTTTGAATCAAAATTTGAAGAATTATTCATTTTCTTTAGAAAAGTGTTTTAAAAACTAAAATATAGTATAAATGTTTAAGTTCCGTTTGACAAGTTTTGTTGCTTAGAACTACTCTATAAATGCTCATGGTTTACTCAATCTATTTTTATTCAAAGTTATTACTTTCAAAATTATTAAGAGCAGAAAGAAAAATATTTTTCAAGCAAATCCAGGATTATTCATATTCTTTACAAAAGCTTAAGTTTTAATAAATGTTTAAGTTCCGTTTGACAAGTTTTGTTGTTGAGAACGACTCTATATATGCTTATGGCTTACTTAATCTATTTGTATTCAATGTTATTACTTATAAAATTAATTAAAGTCGAAAGCAAAATATTTTTAAATCAAAATTTGAAGAATTATTCATTTTCTTTAGAAAAGTGTTTTAAAAATAAAAATGAAATAAAAATGTTTAGGGTCCGTTTGACAAGTTTTGTTGTGGACAAGTACTCCTTAATCTAATTGTATTCAATGCTCATATAGCAGATTATTATTACTCTTAAAATTAATAAAAGTCGAAAGAAAAATATTTTTTAAGCAGAACCGAAAGAAATATTCATTTTCTTTAGAAAAGTGTTTTAAACTTTGATTTGCATTCGCAAGAAAAATATGTTTAAAACAAAACTAGAAATATTCATTTTCCATATTTTGTCATACAAATGAAAAGAGTAGTTTAATTATTAGTGGACTTAGTTAATAAGTCAAATATAATAAAAGTGAACTAAATAAACACAAATGCTCATCATTGTTTTAGTGTTGATTACTTTTCATCTTATTATACTCTCTGTCTCTTCAAACTGTAAGTTCATTGACTTAATGTTATTGAACTTTGTAGTTTTTTTTTGGAGTTTTAAGATTTTCCGATACAATTTTCTTCTCAATTCAGTCGCCTCTTCTTTTTGGCAATTTCGTCGTTGACGGCTTTTAGCTCCTTCAGCAAGTATTGGCGGCGTGTGAGTTTTTTGGATGCGCTTTCGTATTTGTTTTCGTCATAGCGCTTAGAAGGTCTATTTGATCTCTGATATACACTATTGCAATGCGAGTCCATTGAGGACGAGCTCAGCTCCGAGTCGTGTGTGCTGGAATCATAGCTGGACGAATCGCTGCTCGAGGATGAGCTGCTGCTGCTGCTGAAACGACGACCTTCTTGTTTCCCGTAGGACCTGCGTGTCATGTGCCTGGATCTGCGTGAGAAAGGGAATCTGGGTCTGCACGAGCTGCACGAACTTGTTGTGGATGTGTAATCAGCGGATGAGCTGCTGCTGCTGATTTCGCTCAGGCTCGGTGATCTAGTTTCAGGCAGTGTCACCTTTCTGTCCAGCTGTCGGCTCGAACGGCTCGGCTGGCAAGGAGTGGAGCTGTGCAGCTTTGGTAGCTTTGGCAGCTTTGGCTGCTCGGGCGGATGCGTGTAGTAGGGATCCTTGTCCAGATCATGGAATTCGACCCAAGGCTTGTGCTTGTAGGCCTTCGGCATAGGCGTCTTAACTGTATAGCCAGCCTTCCGCATTATGTGCTTCAGCTCAAACAAATTGGTATTGAAGGAGCTCTCGAGCGGCCAATCTGCTGCTGCTGGCTGGTTGTACATCTGCTCATCTCCGTACAGGTGCGGCATGACTGGATCGGTCATCTTCGTGTGCGTGGGCAGCTCCGGCAGTTTAACCGGCTCGAACATCACATAGTTGCCCATGTCGCTGGTGCTGACGGGATGTCGGAAGCGGCAGCTTTTGCCACGCAGGCAGCTGTTCAGTCGATAGAAACGGCAGACGGCGGGCTCTGTGCCATCAATAGAATCGTTGGCCAGGATCTCGCCATCCTCCAGCTCATTCTTGATTACTTTTCGTGGCGTTTTCTTCTCCTTCTTCAGCTTTGTCTCGAAGCTCGGCTCCATTTTAATCTTTGCTTGTGGACTATCAGGACGTCCATGCTCGCTGTCCAGGACCTCGCCATCCTCCAGCTCAACAGCTGGTTGTCGCTTCTGCTTTGCAATGCGCTTCTTCTCGGTTGAACTCTTCTTGATTACTTTTTGCGTTTCCTGCGGCGTTTTCTTTGCCTCTTGCTCTGCGCGCTTTCCTTGCGGTGGAGTCTCGAAGATCGGCTCCACTTTTATCTTTGTTTGTGGACGATCCTTGTGAATTGGGGTGGTTGGTTCAAGCTTAATGCTCGGCATATCCTTACGCTGGGAGCTCATTGTGGCAGTGTATCAATGACAGCCTATTGACAGCAAACATGTGAACATACATATATTAACATACTTATAGTAATTCGTATAGTTGTGCTATTCAGATGCAAACTTGCCTCTTTGCTTAACTTTACCGGTGTTTCGATATGCACTTTAGCTTTGTTTATTCAAATATTATATGTATTTAAGGAAACTTTACACTTATTGTCTAATTTAAAGTCGAATGGAACTCGTGTGCTTCGATTAGCACGACGCTAACAAAAAGAAGAAGAAATGGATTTATCGATAAGAAATGCGAGCTAAGCGTTGCCAGAAAGTTTTATTGATTTTGTATATTTCTAAATAAATTATTCAAATTAATAAGCGTATATAAAAAACCCTTATCTATTTATGTTAAAGCTAACAAAATGTAGGAATGACTCATGCTTGCTCTCTTTCGCACTATTTTCCGATATTTATCGATAACATTGCTAAATAACATTAGCTTATGCGTTAGTGCGTTTAACATAAAGTTTTCATGAATTTCTATAAGCAAAATCAACGTAGTAAGTCATATATTAGGTATGTAATTAATAGATATAATAACAATGTCAAAATTCTTTGTATTCAATGTAATCATTCGAAATGCCTTTTGCATAATAGTGGCCCAGCTGCGAGATATACTCTTTCTGCCGCTAGATGCATTAGTTCTGGTGACAACAACCATTTTGTTCAAGTTCATCCAAAAAGTGCTGCTCCTTTGCATCAGGCTGTATAATGAGATGGACGCAACAGCCCGCGAAGCTGAGCAAAATGTGCAGAGTATCTGGAGTGCCATCATTAAATTGGGTGTTTTGCTGCTCGACTATTTATTCGTTGTATTGAGAGGTGAATTTGGATATGTAGATATGCAAGCACATATGTGATAACAGAAGAAGTATTAAAAGTAAGTGGCATGCAGTTTGCATATTTTATATATGTACATATATTCTCTCTTGCAGATCATGCTTTTGGTTTTCTTAGTCTATTTGTATTCAAAGTTATTACTTTCAAAATTATTAAGAGCAGAAAGAAAAATATTTTTAAAACAAAACCAGGATTATTCATTTTCTTTAGAAAAGTGTTTTAAAAACTAAAATATAGTATAAATGTTTAAGTTCCGTTTGACAAGTTTTGTTGTTGAGAACTACTCTATATATGCTTATGGCTTACTTAATCTATTTGTATTCAAAGTTATTACTTATAAAATTAAAAAAAGTCGAAAGCAAAATATTTTTGAATCAAAATTTGAAGAATTATTCATTTTCTTTAGAAAAGTGTTTTAAAAACTAAAATATAGTATAAATGTTTAAGTTCCGTTTGACAAGTTTTGTTGCTTAGAACTACTCTATAAATGCTCATGGTTTACTCAATCTATTTTTATTCAAAGCTATTACTTTCAAAATTATTAAGAGCAGAAAGAAAAATATTTTTGAAACAAAACCAGGATTATTCATTTTCTTTAGAAAAGTGTTTTAAGAACTAAAATATAGTATAGATGTTTAAGTTCCGTTTGACAAGTTTTGTTGTTGAGAACGACTCTATATATGCTTATGGCTTACTTAATCTATTTGTATTCAATGTTATTACTTATAAAATTAATTAAAGTCGAAAGCAAAATATTTTTAAATCAAAATTTGAAGAATTATTCATTTTCTTTAGAAAAGTGTTTTAAAAATAAAAATGCAATAAAAATGTTTAGGGTCCGTTTGACAAGTTTTGTTGTGGACAAGTACTCCTTAATCTAATTGTATTCAATGCTCATATAGCAGATTATTATTACTCTTAAAATTAATAAAAGTCGAAAGAAAAATATTTTTTAAGCAGAACCGAAAGAAATATTCATTTTCTTTAGAAAAGTGTTTTAAACTTTGATTTGCATTCGCAAGAAAAATATGTTTAAAACAAAACTAGAAATATTCATTTTTCATATTTTGTCATACAAATGAAAAGAGTAGTTTAATTATTAGTGGACTTAGTTAATAAGTCAAATATAATAAAAGTGAACTAAATAAACACAAATGCTCATCATTGTTTTAGTGTTGATTACTTTTCATCTTAATATACTCTCTGTCTCTTCAAACTGTAAGTTCATTGACTTAATGTTATTGAATTTTGTAGTTTTTTTTTGGAGTTTTAAGATTTTCCGATACAATTTTCTTCTCAATTCAGTCGCCTCTTCTTTTTGGCAATTTCGTCGTTGACGCCTTTTAGCTCCTTCTGCAAGTATTGGCGGCGTGTGAGTTTTTTGGATGCGCTTTCGTATTTGTTTTCGTCATAGCGCTTAGAAGGTCTATTTGATCTCTGATATACACTATTGCAATGCGAGTCCATTGAGGACGAGCTCAGCTCCGAGTCGTGTGTGCTGGAATCATAGCTGGACGAATCGCTGCTCGAGGATGAGCTGCTGCTGCTGCTGAAACGACGACCTTCTTGTTTCCCGTAGGACCTGCGTGTCATGTGCCTGGATCTGCGTGAGAAAGGGAATCTGGGTCTGCACGAGCTGCACGAACTTGTTGTGGATGTGTAATCAGCGGATGAGCTGCTGCTGCTGATTTCGCTCAGGCTCGGTGATCTAGTTTCAGGCAGTGTCACCTTTCTGTCCAGCTGTCGGCTCGAACGGCTCGGCTGGCAAGGAGTGGAGCTGTGCAGCTTTGGTAGCTTTGGCAGCTTTGGCTGCTCGGGCGGATGCGTGTAGTAGGGATCCTTGTCCAGATCATGGAATTCGACCCAAGGCTTGTGCTTGTAGGCCTTCGGCATAGGCGTCTTAACTGTATAGCCAGCCTTCCGCATTATGTGCTTCAGCTCAAACAAATTGGTATTGAAGGAGCTCTCGAGCGGCCAATCTGCTGCTGCTGGCTGGTTGTACATCTGCTCATCTCCGTACAGGTCCGGCATGACTGGATCGGTCATCTTCGTGTGCGTGGGCAGCTCCGGCAGTTTAACCGGCTCGAACATCACATAGTTGCCCATGTCGCTGGTGCTGACGGGATGTCGGAAGCGGCAGCTTTTGCCACGCAGGCAGCTGTTCAGTCGATAGAAACGGCAGACGGCGGGCTCTGTGCCATCAATAGAATCGTTGGCCAGGATCTCGCCATCCTCCAGCTCATTCTTGATTACTTTTCGTGGCGTTTTCTTCTCCTTCTTCAGCTTTGTCTCGAAGCTCGGCTCCATTTTAATCTTTGCTTGTGGACTATCAGGACGTCCATGCTCGCTGTCCAGGACCTCGCCATCCTCCAGCTCAACAGCTGGTTGTCGCTTCTGCTTTGCAATGCGCTTCTTCTCGGTTGAACTCTTCTTGATTACTTTTTGCGTTTCCTGCGGCGTTTTCTTTGCCTCTTGCTCTGCGCGCTTTCCTTGCGGTGGAGTCTCGAAGATCGGCTCCACTTTTATCTTTGTTTGTGGACGATCCTTGTGAATTGGGGTGGTTGGTTCAAGCTTAATGCTCGGCATATCCTTACGCTGGGAGCTCATTGTGGCAGTGTATCAATGACAGCCTATTGACAGCAAACATGTGAACATACATATATTAACATACTTATAGTAATTCGTATAGTTGTGCTATTCAGATGCAAACTTGCCTCTTTGCTTAACTTTACCGGTGTTTCGATATGCACTTTAGCTTTGTTTATTCAAATATTATATGTATTTAAGGAAACTTTACACTTATTGTCTAATTTAAAGTCGAATGGAACTCGTGTGCTTCGATTAGCACGACGCTAACCAAAAGAAGAAGAAATGGATTTATCGATAAGAAATGCGAGCTAAGCGTTGCCAGAAAGTTTTATTGATTTTGCATATTTCTAAATAAATTATTCAAATTAAAAAGCGTATATAAAAAACACTTATCTATTTATGTTAAAGCTAACAAAATGTAGGAATGACTCATGCTTGCTCTCTTTCGCAATATTTTTCGATATTTATCGATAGCATTTCTAAACAACATTTGCTTATGCGTTAGTGCGTTTAACATAAAGTTTTCATGAATTTCTATAAGCAAAATCAAAGTAGTAGGTCATACATATATTAGGTATGTAATTAATAGATATAATAACAATGTCAAAATTCTTTGAATTCAATGTAATCATTCGAAATGCCTTTTGCATAATAGTGGCCCAGCTGCGAGATATACTCTTTCTGCCGCTAGATGCATTAGTTCTGGTGACAACAACCATTTTGTTCAAGTTCATCCAAAAAGTGCTGCTCCTTTGCATCAGGCTGTATAATGAGATGGACGCAACAGCCCGCGAAGCTGAGCAAAATGTGCAGAGTATCTGGAGTGCCATCATTAAATTGGGTGTTTTGCTGCTCGACTATTTATTCGTTGTATTGAGAGGTGAATTTGGATATGTAGATATGCAAGCACATATGTGATAACAGAAGAAGTATTAAAAGTAAGTGGCATGCAGTTTGCATATTTTATATATGTACATATATTCTCTCTTGCAGATCATTGTCTAAGGGTATGCCCAGCTTGTATGTTTCAATTAAATGCAAAAGGGTTTCACAATTTCTTATTGCCATATTAAACACAATATGTATTTTGGTTAGCATATTAAAAAGCATGCGGCTGCCTGCAGATTAGAAGAAGCCCGCTGGCAACTCATAGACTTTTGGCCAGCAGTCCTGACAGTCATTCCATTATCTGCCCCCACATCCCGTCCAGCAGCAGCATCAATTTCCGCAAAATTGCGCCACTAAATTACCATAAAGAGGGCGGCTGGGGGGCAGGTTGGAGCAAAACTAACGGAAACATATTACGCCAACTTGAGAAACCAAACAGAAACAGGCGACAAGTGAGAGATGTGGACGCGGACAAGGACGAGACGAGGAACAGGAGCAGGAGCAGGAGCAAGAACAAGAGCGACAAGGCGAGACAAACGCCCAAAATAAGCAAAACAACCAAAACCAAAACAAAAGAAAGAAAAAGCCGAAACAGCGCGAAAAACGCAAACATCAGCAATGCGGCATTGAAGTTACCTGTTCCCATCACCAGCTTCACCAGCTCCAGCTCCAGCTCGAAGCCAGGTCGAGGGGTGCACAGGACTTGTCCCACAGGACTTGTAAATAGCAACACGCAAACAAGTTAAAAAGTTGTGCTGTTGTTCTTCGGCGCTTCTTTATGCTCCGACTGGCTCGGGCACCAACATAATCGTTTCTCATTTCAATGGTGGGGGCATCCTTTGTCCCCCATCCCCCATCCCCATCCGCAGAAACAACTTCAGCTCTGGGTTCAACTCACCTTTTGTGCTGGCCCGCAATTTAGTTTTGAGCGTAATTTCTTTTAATAGCGCCAGTCGACAGATAAAATTCACCACACACACACACACTAACACAAACACAAATACACATGCACTGTACAAAATTTTAGATAAAATGTTCTATTTATTTGCATTAGAATTATATGTATAGAGTTTACAGCAATGTAATTCTAAAAATTATTATAAATGTTAGTTAGCTAAAAACAAGTGGAAAAGGATTATCTTCGGCGTGCCGAAGATTTTATACTCTTTTCGAACCTTTAGAAAATTATCACTCTGATATCATATGATATCATATGATTCAATTTGAATTGAAATGTGAAATTTATTTCCAGTTGTATGGCGGTTTAAAGATAAAGTGATCCGATTCGGCCGGCTCCGATCAATGTTATGTATGTTTGAATAATAAGTGTCTGTGCAATGTTTTATAACGATAGCTCAAAAAGTGAGGGACTAGTTTGCATACAGACGGACAGACAGACAGACGGACATGGCTAGATCAATTTGTTTTGTCATTCTAAGCACACTGGCAGTAACTTTTGGGGGTCTCCGACGCTTCCTTCTATGCGTTACAAACTTCAGCACAAATTTGATATACTATTTTCTTCGAAAAGAGTATAACTACATAGTATTGGAATTTAATTGGGAATCGAACAAAGGATCCTTCTTATGAAGACTTATCATTCTTAGTGAATCTAAATTGACAGAGAACTATACAAATTGAGAGATCAGCTTTGTGGATTTACTGGGACTTAAAGTTCACCAAATATTTAAAATTGTTTTGTATCAAACATCAACTGAACGCTGTGACCAAAAATTTCTGATTAGGAATTCCGAATTCAAAATATATCGGATGAAAATCAAATACAAGCAATTGTTCTTGAGATAATTTTTTAACAAATATACTGATTTTTGCTTTGAAATTATCTTAGCTTTAAAAAACCTGCTTACCACTATATAAATTTATTATATTATGGTAGGTATATATTACTCGATTTTTTTAATTTTAATTATATTATGCAAAAAAATGTATTAAATATACATCTTAAATAGTTTAAAATGCAAAAATATCTTTAAATTAAAAGTATATAAATTATATTAATCAAAACGAAAAAGTATTCTTACTTCCTAAGTAATCTTAAATAATCTTAAAAAATATATATATAAAAAGTAGATTGTAGACTAAACGATCTATTAATATAGTTAAATCTCTAATAAGCTTAACTTATCAATGAATACAATTCTTTTACAGTGTATAAATGTGAGAGTGACGTCTGCGCCTTTTTCTTCCATAGATGTCTCGCGCCCAGTTAGAGCATCTGCCCTCTCCTGGGCTGAGGGGTCAAGGGGTGTACAGGGTATGCGGGATGAAGGGGGCTCTTCGCTGGCGGATATCGCAAGTAAATTGCTTAATTTTGGCCATGTCTCAGCCCCCAGCAGCTCTTTTAGGCCCTGCCACTTGTTTTGTTTTATTGGGCCTTAGGGTTGGGCAGGTTGGGCAGGTTGGGCAGGTTGCTGGAAGTCAAGTCAAGAGAGGTTGGGCAGGTCTCCGCTTGAGGTTGACGTTTTCGGGCATGACGATTTCATTTGCATTTTATGATAATTGAACTTCATAAATATGTCACGGCAGCATCTTAAAAGTGCCAACGGTAAGTACACACACCGTTTGTTCCCTGAGCTAAATGCTGGCTAAGCCCTCCTGCGTGTCCTTCCGCCTTATACATTGTCCTCGCACTCGACTTTCCCGTACGTACCCCAAACGTGGACGGCATGTGCTTCATAATTATTTTGAAGTGTCGTCATTAATTCGAAATACTTATGGCCACACGGGCCGCTACATAAACTGCTAAACAAAACTGGATTACGGTTACGGTACGGATATATTTGGCAGCCGTATGTATAAAAAATGATTGGATGATGATGACAACACTGGCAAAAGTGAGCAGCCATTTCACTATAGAATCCTTATAAAGGAAGAGGAATGAACAACAGGGAATTCATTTTGAAAATCCGATTTGATTTATCAAAAGTAAAAGGCAATATTGATAAGGCAATTCAAGGGGCTAGGGACACTTTTCATGGCTTGTTTTTGATAGAAAATCGAAAATTCGGCATTGCTTAAGAAACTTAAATGCATAATTATTATAGATGCCAAACCATGAACAAAATTGCCTCAGGATGCAAAATCGGATTTGTTTTGACAAAGTTTTGGGACTTTGAGGTGTTTGAAAGGCATTTCTAAAGATTATCTAGATATTATTTTGGCTTGTGATTCGTTAACATCCGAAAATTCGAAAATGCTTAAAACATAAATGTAGAATCATTATAAATGTAAGACTGTGATCAAAACTGAATGGGAGACCGAAATCGGATCAGTTTTGGGAAAGTTATGGGAGTCTTGGGTGTTTAAAGGCATTTCTAGGGAATCGAAAGAATTCTTGTTTTACATAGAAAATTGAAATTATATCAGTTTTAAATGCAAATCTAATGCAGATGTCAAACCTTGATCAAAACAGCCTCGGAAACTAAAATCTGATCAGTTTCAGCAAAGTTATGGCAGTTTGAAGTGCTGGAAGGTCAATTGATCTATACACAACTTTCCATCAATTAGTCAGGTAAAAAGGTTCAATGCTTAACCCCAATCCAGCCACAAAAACATTTAGCACCTTATTAGAATCAGGACCCATCCACATTAAACCGCAGCCCATCCATCCAGCTAGAGTGTGGGACAACAACAACAACAACAAGAACAACAACTATTTGGCGGCGCCATGAATAAAGTCAGGCATAAACAGGATATATGGCCACAAATCCCAGCGCCTTGCAGCCGCAATGAATATTAATGAGATGTCATCAGTCTTTCGTCAAATTAAAACGCACAGCGCAACGGCCCAGAACATGGAGACGAAGAAGAAGAAGAAGACGACGACTTGGACTACGGCGGAGTGTGTCGAGGAGCAGACATTCCTTGCTGTTGTTGTTGCGCACATCCTGCGGTAACTTTTCTAATTGTTGCCAACACACAACACGAATAAATCAGCCGGAAAACAGGCAGTCACTTTGGACTTGGCAAGGGTGCGATACTCAAGCGTCTCCGGCTGAGTTTTCGGCAATTTGTTTAGCTGTAGTTGAGTATTCCATCAGCCGGAAAAGGTGGTTGCTTGCTAAGGTGAATCTTAACCCTTTTGGCCGCTTCCCGTCACCTTTAACGTCATACGTCAGCGTACTATCATCACGCTTGTTTACACGCATAATTATGTGTGTGTGTGTGTGTGTGTGTGTCTGTCTGTCTGTCTGTCGGAGATTCCACGAATTCCACCTAAAGGAGCAACACAAATTGACATTATATACATATATATATATGTATACACAAGAAGCGAAATCGTTTTAGCCTGCGGCTTTTGCTGGGCGACTGCCTCGAAGCAGATTTAATGCCTCATGACAGATTTCTCCCTTGAACTGAAAATGACGGCAAGTGTCACAATTTGATGCTGATAATATGTTAATGAGGTTTGTTTATTTGATTTACGTTGCCCGTGTCAGCTTTAAGCAACTTTTCGGGGCGGTGGGGCAATGGAGCACAACTTTGGGTCACCGCTGTCTCCTTTGCTTATTCAAATCACTCTTAAGTGGAAGTTAATCGCCAGCTGCTCTGCTGCTTTTATGAATTGGTATCACTTGTTTTTTGGGTGGCCTCATTTATTTGCTAGTAGTTTGATTTAGTTAAAGGCCTTAGCCGCACTTTAATTGCTCAATAAATGTAAACTTTTTAATTGAAATATCCTTAAATTTGTATAATTATTTGAAAATTTAAGATATTTTGTAAATCATAATACTCATTATTTTCCTGTGTCGACTGTTAAAAAAATAATTAAACAAGACATCTGTTTTATTATACTATCAATATACCTAACGAATACTGGAAAATATAAATATTTTTTGAAAGAGATTAAATGTTTTGCAATCTGAATAAAAATATGCGAATTTTATCATTGCAATTTACTCAAGATAAAAAAAATATTATACTGCTATATATTAATACAGAATTGTTTTCTCATTTTTATTTCAATTGCTAAATATATATATATATATATTCTTTTTTATCTTTGCAATCATTTAAAATATGTTTCACTTAATAAAAAGTAAGCTTAATAGCTTAGAGCTACATATATAATAATAAGACAAATGTTTTGTCTAAAATATATATATATATATATTGCTTATCAAGTCATGTTTTCCCTGACTATTTTGTCAAATAGTACAAAGTTCTCATTTAGTGCGTTGAGAATCGAGCAATAGTAAAACATTTTCAAAATCTCATTTATTAAACCAAATTGTTTTCAAACCTCCTATCAAATATAAAGGTAAGCAATGCATCTTGCTTAAAGCGCCGTTTTCCATTAAATAATAGACTATTTTGCAGTTCATCATGATGCGCCTCAAGGAAATCGAACCCGCCCAGGTGGAGGTCCGTGCCAAGGACGAGGTTCGAGCCAGTTTCATTGTGTTTGCCGTTCTCTGTGTTACCATTCGCCTTGCTCCCATTTTGATACGCAAGCTGACTTCATAAGAAGCTCAATCCTTAATCATATGTCACATTTAAATTGGAAACTACCGCTGTATGCGTAAACAAATTGAACCAAGATTGCATTAACTATACATCAAATTATCAAACTTTGGACTCAATAAATGATTGCATAGAAAGAAAGTATATACAAAATTGGCTGTTTGGATTAGTATATAGATATATATATGGACTTTACTTAAAAGTTATTTCATCTTGATTAGTACTAAAATATTAATTATATTACGATTATTATTTTATTCTCCAAAATTAGATCTGTTTTTCAAATCGAAAATAAAACTTGAAAATATTAGATTATTGAGTTTTTGTTTTTCGCTCAACAATAAACTAAAAAAAAACTTATTTTTTCCATTTTTCATTCACCTATGCAACTAATATTAAATATATTATGATTGATTTCAATTATTTCCATCTCTTGATGATTTATTCTAAGAACCTTTTTTGTTTTTTGCTCAACAATAAACTCAAATAAATTAGTGTATATACAAATACTTAATATTTACTGCTTCGCTTAATTATATAAGTATTATAAGATTATTTATATATCATTTAGAATCGTGTCTCTCTTTTGACAAGTTTTCCATCTCCTTATATGTATATAAAATATCATTTGTATGTGCACAACTAATTCTCAAAGGCATTGCAAATTCCATGGAATAGTACATTTGGGCGCAGTTGTGCAGTTATGAGCTTAACCCAACTCCCATTGGTAGTGGGGGAGAGGTCCTGGAATGGGGTTGGGGAAGGGGTTAAGGGGGGGGCGGGGCGTAGTGGCCTTATAGCCCCATTAGTCGTTGCTGATTCTGGCGCACATTATTTCTGGCACGGCACGTGTTTGAACCACAAACAGATGAATTTCTGCAGTGGAGCAGCGACGACGACGAATTATGAGCCACTCAGCGCAGTCGGGTAGGGTGGGCCAATAGGGTAGGGTGGCTGCTGGGCTGCTGGGCACCTAGGCCAGGAAGCTGTGCTCGCTAGCTCGTTCGCTCGCTGGCAACTGCAATTCGTCCTCGGGGTCTTTTTTGTGTTAATAATAAATAAAGGTGGACGGGTTTTGCAGGCAAGCACCTTTGTGCTTGTGTTTTGGACACACACCGGAGCGCATTTTAATGGACGAATGCAACGCTAGTGGCCTGCCTGCCTGCCTGTGCCCCATACTCCATACGCCCCGTATGCCAACCCCGCCCCCCATCTAGCTGCATGTGTGACACCCCACTTGCCTTGTAGCCGTTGTAGTTGTAGAGCCGTAGCCGGGTCTGCTCTACGCTTGAAATACGGCATTTGCTCGTCCATCTTTTGATTTAGCACCGACATAAAAATGATTTATCAGTGACATTAAAATAATGCACACTGCGGCGCATTTTATGTGCGAATGGATTTTCGCGCCTTTTTGTTTTCCCGTCCCGGCGCAGATTCCTGCTCATTTACCCCCTTTCTCTCTCTCTCTCTCTCTGTGTCTCTGCTCTCCCTGCATAAATGCATTTGAGCCTAGTCCGACTCAGCCAGCCCAACCCAACGCAACCCAGCTAGCGATCCCCAGGCTTCTCTATCCGCAAACAGCTGTCCGTCCGTCAGTCTTTGTGTGCTGCCGTCAGCCAAATGTTTTACGGCCGAGGTGTTTGTGACTGCCACTCCTGTATGTGTGTGTGAGTGTGTGTATGTGTGTGTACGAGTGTGTGTGCGCCGTAGAGCTCTGCACCTATCCGAACCTAGCTGGAGCATCATAAATGTAAACTTTTATGCGATTATCGCGCTCTCTTTCTCGCTGCATTGCTCGGCACATTTTGCAATGCAGAAATACACACAACAAAATGATTGAGAGTTAAGAGCTAGAGCACTAGAATTCTTAATTATAATGTGTGCAATTTTAATGGTAATTACTTTCATTTATTAAGAATTTATATTCATTTATATATACATATTTTTTTCGATATTGCCGCAGTGCAGCAACTTATAAGTAATTGACGCCCTTCTATGCGATTCTCAAGAATTCAAGTAAAGGCTTCAGATTGTGGCATTTGGACATGGGAGTTGGAGACTTATGTATATTGTAGTCAGATTCTTTGGTCTTCCAAATGTGAGAGCAGAATAAAATATATCTTATTACTCTCTTTTTTTATCTTACTGATTTCTCTTACTCTCTCTCTCTCTCTCTTCTAAACTTGAACTTCCTGGTCATTCATCTTTCACTCTCGTTCTCTTTCTTCACTTTCTCTATCTTTTAGTCTCTTTCAATTTTTTCTCTCTCACTCTCTCTCTCTCTCTCTTTCTCTTTTGTTCATAATTTTTCTTTCTTTTTTTGCCTCTCTGTCTCTAAACTTTCTCTCACTTTATCTTTCTCACACTCTCTCACTTTATCTCACTCTATTTTTCTCTCACTCTGTCTCCCTCTCTCTCTCTCTCCCTCTCTCTCACTCTCTCTCTCTCACTCTCTCTATCTTTCTATCTCTCTCTTTTTCTTTTTCTTTAGTTCTCTACCAAAGAAATGTTCTGTTACTGATATCTCTCATTCTTCTACTCACTATATATTTCAAAAGGCTTTCGATTGGTTTTCGGTATGAGTAAATGACCGCACGATTCTCTCAGTGTATGTGGTGCTGTACGTATTTGAAATGTGCCATAATTTGCACCCAGATGTGTGACACAGCAGACGGGCCAACGGGGCTGGCAATCAAGCGAGGATGCCAGCAGAAGGACGCCCAGCGAGGATAACATATGCCCCACTGTGGGCCCCGGGAACTCATTAGAGCGGGTGTGCGTGTGTGTGTGTGTGTGTTTAATGAGGACAACAGCAGCGAGGTGGAGCAGAGGCGCAGGCGCAGATACGAGACAGATACTGCGAGCTACATGGACATTGGACATGCATGCACATCTGCAGACGCCGCTGACTGTTCCCCCCGTATCCTTACCCGTATCCTTAGCCTAACGTTATACCCGTAGCCCCGCTCTGTTGGCCAGTTGGCAGCGTCAGCATAATTTCCTGATGCTAAATGCCAAACGCACAGCAAAACGGGATGGAAGGAGCAGCCGAGCAGTGGAGCACTTAAGCCCATCCGCTGACCGACTGCCAGAGCACGAGAGGTCCTGCTGCAGGACAGCAACTGGAACTGGCAATGGAACTGGGGCTGGAGCTGGAGCTGGGAGTGTGGACTGTGGACTGATAGCCTGTTGTTGTAGCTGCGGCTGTGTGTCATTGTCTCGCGCTGGGAGGCCAGGCACTAAGACCATAACCATAACCAGAACTAGCAGCAGGACGAGCAGCAGGACCCAGGCAATTTAGAGCACACACACACACACACACACACACACACACCTGCTTTTCGGTGGTAATTTATCTCGAAGAATTATTATTTCAAATATTTTGGGGGCTGCCCGGGCCCACAGGACGAAATAAAAGGATTTTAAAATGGTCATTTGATATGAATTATGCGCGCTGCTGCAATTACAGGCACCACACCAAGACACACAACATACTGTCGTCCTTTCGCAGGACCGCTTGTGATGCCTTTTGTCCGACTGTGATGCGGTTGTCGCAAGCGCTTAGATGGACCAGGTCCTGGCAACTGGGTAACTGGGAGAAGTACTGCTCATGTCTACCACAGTGTCCTGCCAACGCATTTGTGCGTTCGCGATTCGCTCTTGGACTTCATTGTTAAATAATTAAATCAGCTGCGAGACTAATATATTTCCCTTAATTGCACCAGCCGAGTCCTGTGTGCGCATGAGAAATGTCCTTTTGGCCCATTTCTGATTTATGTAGCGCCAATCGCCAATAGGACGACAATGTGCGACTTTGTGCGTATGCAGCTATACAAATGGAGGCTATAACAAAATTAGCAGCTGCTTATGAAAAAGATTTGTGTCTATTGCTGATTTGATAGAGCTGCAGCTGGAATTCGCATCCTTGGAGCTTTTGAGGCTCAGAGTGATCACTTAAGATTGCTATGGAACTGCATTTGAGAAATAGTTATACATGAGTTACTTTGTATGAGTTTTAGTATTATTTTCTCCTAGATAAGATGTTTTGCTTATAGCTTTAGACTTAAATTTTGCTTAGCTTTCTTCCTGAACTCTTTAAATAGATTTTTTTTTAATTTGAGGTAAAAAATTGCATTAAGTAATTCATGACATGTATACCAATAATAAATAGTTTACTATATTCATTATTTTATAATCATTGAAGTCACTGATCATTCAAATTATTTATAGACTTTATATATTTTTGAGAGTTATGACTAACAAATGGAATTTATATTATTTACAGCAACTATTTTCTGGCATTTCTTCAAAACAAAGAAAACATAATTACGCTTTGAATTCATTCCAATTTCTTAAATATATACAAAAAATTTGAAAAATTTAGATTTAAGATAAGTGAATAAGATATTTTACTAAAAATAATATATATTTCTTTAATTTCTTTGTATATGCCTTTATTTCTAGCTTGTGCTGAGTTTCATGAATCGAATACAAACATCTCTAGTTTTATTTGATAGCTGTTTCTGTGACAAAAAGCTGTCATATGAGACTCAAGGTCGTATGGACATTAAATATATTTCAGCAGTCAACTCGAACATGAAATAATCAATGATAAATCAACAAAAAGAAAATGTGAAAAAATAATTGCCGCGGCGCCCAAAAAGTTTACTTGAGAGGGGAGGGGAAGGTAGAGGCATACAAATTGAAAAAGAAATGTAAAAATAATCGGCAATAAATTTAGCAAAAGTGTCGAAAACGGTTCATACACACACACACACTTACACACACATGCTCACAAACACACACACATACACATACACTTACAGGGATATTTGGCCACGCCAAGAACTCATAGTTCAATGTCCTTTGCAGGCGACGACCGCCAGGCGGGTACAGAGTAGTCCTGGTAGTAGTAGTGTCAGCAACAGTAACCAGAGAGAGAGAGAGTGAGAGAGGGGGAGAGAGAGACAGGAGAGAGGGGTTGCAAAGGTTTGGTAGCAGCAAACCGCATTTATAATAAATTGAATTGCAATAACTCAACTTCAATCAAAAATCATAATTCATGGAATTCGACAGGCAGAACCGCTGCCGAAAGCAGGCACAGGAACAGGAGCTGGAACAGGAGCTGGAGCGGGTGCTGCTCGTATCCTGGCTGGTGTGTCTCACCCTTTCCCTCTCTCTCTCTCTCTCTCTCTCTCTCTCTCTCGTGCCTCTTCTATTATTTTTGTTGGCCCTGAGAATGCATTGGATTGCATTGGCCGTCGCTCGGGCGACGCAGCCCGAAATTATAAATCTACGCTTTGACATGAAGATGCAAGTGTTCTGAGCGGGAGGGGGCCCAGTTGGATGGGTGTTCTGTGTGTGCTCCTGGAAGACATGGATTTATAGACGAAGACATAAATACGAAACGACTGGCCAAAGACACCCAAAAGAACACAGCAAAGCCAGAAAAAAAACAAACACTGAGAGAAAAAACACAGTGAAAAGTGCGCGCGAGCAGAGCCCAAGGAGGCGGAACACGCTCAATGCCCATAAATATCCTTGCTGCAACTGTTCCGGCAGGGGTCGAGGAGCATTTTAGGTGAAAATAATCACCGCTTCACATGAAATCATTTTGCGCCACAAAATGCCAAAAAGAAAATGCAAGCCAAAAAATAAAAAATAAAAAAACACACACAAGCAGGATGCGCAAGGATCTGCTCGATAGACCGGTAAAGTCAACTGCTTCAAAATGCAGGCGATATAAATTCGAAGTTATCGCCCCTATCAAGGACAAACAAATCAAAAGTGACAATTTTGGAAAACGTTTAAATGATTTTTCATGCTGATTTGTTGCCAGTGCCAGTAGACAAGGAAAATATATTGTATATATATATATATAAGCTCGGCGTGAGCGCGAGATAGACTATACAGAGTATACAGAGAATAAGTAAAAAATGCCATACTGAAATTTAATTAAATTGCTATTTAAGTTTTTAGGTTTAATGAATATTATAACGAATTCAAAGTTGTAAGATAACAAAAGCTTTATGATTTCATAATCAGATTAAATTGATATTTATATATTTTTATAAATTTTTGCACATTGTTCAAAGCATTTGAGTATTTTTTATATGTAACAATTTGTTAATAAACAGAACAGAAAAAAATATAAGCTATGCTCGAAAGATAAGTAAATATGTTTAGTCTGCATATTTATAGAAAACTTAAACCTTGTTTCAGTCGGTTTATGCATAATTCTTAAAGCCTATGTACAGGGTATTTGCATATCGAGCACACTCAACTTCACTGGTTCACTTGTATTTTTTTCAACACAACAAAGCTTGTGCAATAGTTGTACATATCCTTCATAAAAGTTAACAATGCGCATTATAATATTAAGGACTATTCTTTAGCAAAATTTGGGGTGGGTACAGTAAAGCTGCACGGAAAGAAAATCACATAATTTTTTTGCGCTTCCGTTGCTTTATTGAATGTAAAAATTGTTAAAAGAAAGAAGCAGCATAAATAATAAACTAAGGGTAAATGCACTTTTGGCCCACACCGAAATTGAAATACACTTTTTGATAGTTGGATACAAAGAGCAAATAATTGTAACTAATTTTTATAACAATGGAACAAGGGATATTTATTTTTGAATTATTTATTTGATTATTTAAATTTTGAGTTTACATAATTATATTTGTATAATTTAATTTATATATTGAATATTGATCATAAATAATTGAACAATAATAAGCTAAAGATAACTATATTTTCCCTTCACAGAAACTGAAACAAATTCTTTTCAATGGATCGTAATTGGTACAGAATTGCATAAAATATTATTTATATATATTATTAAAAACCCGAGCTAACTGCAAATGATTTTTAATTTAGGTTTTTAATTATATTCTATTTGTAGTCCCAAGTGACTTTGCTTTTTTGTTTGCCCTGTCTGGCTCGCATTTTAATATTGAGCATAGACTCTGAGCAATCCGGTAAAACTTTTCCACGATTTTTGTTCACCTTTTTTTCTGTGTTTTGGTGTTTCGTTATTTTAATGTTTATTTATATGTAGATTTGTGTTTCGGTTTTTGTGCAAAAAGGACTGGCCAAAAGGACACTGGCGGATGTGCGTCGCCGTTTGACCATAGCCAAAGTATCAGCCAACACACATTTTGTCTCACAAAAAAAGGACTCGCATTATGGGCGAATAAAAAGTGCAGCAGCATTTGGCAAACACCTTTTGCACAGGACACCCAAACCTGCAGCTACTTCACAAAGGTCGCGGAAGTAATTTACAATCTGAACAACAGCAGCAAAAAAGTATATATAAAGAGGAAGACAAATCAGACAGGCGAGCAAATAATAATAATGGCAGGATCGGGCCAAACGGGTTTTCGTCTGGTTGCGGCGCAAATTGGCAAGATTTATTTTCAATTAAAAACAAACGAACATTATCCTTTTTGCCAGTTGTCCTGTCGTGTGGCGGACACATTCAACATTTTATTGGCAGCATTTTATGTGTGTGTGTGTGTGTGTGTGTTCTCTCTCCAAATTCGACAATAAATCAAAAGCGCGGCCGTCTCATTGCCATATATGTATGTACATTTCCACAAATTTTCACAATTTCCAAACATGTCGTGTCGCTTGGGCCTGGGCGCAAAACTATTGTGCGAGGACGAGGACGAGGACGATGGGTGAGGCTGCCACCCCTAAGCCACAGCACATTGGCGCGTTGATGAATGACGAAGGACATGCAGTCACACACACACACACACACACACACACGCACGCACACACACATGCAGTCACACGAACACCGATTGGCTGCACGTCGACGTGCAATAATTTTATGTGTCCTGGCGAAAAAGAAAAGAAGAAAGAAAAAAAAATATAGCAAACGTAGCTGCAGCCGCCTCATTGTTGTCCTGGTTATTTATGACCCATTAAGGCAAGCGGCAATTGCACATGTGTTCTTCACACTGCCCCCCACCCCACACTTCCACCCACCACACTTCCACCCTACCCCCACCGTATCCATCCCCACTCATTCAAGGTGTTATGTGTGTCAGGTCGTTTGAGAGCGACCTCGACGCATGTCGAATGTTGAATGTCTTTGGGGCTGGATTTGGCTTTTAATTGTTGGGCCAGGACACAAATGTTAATAATTGCGCTTTGCGCCAGCATCCTTGATGTCCTTTTGTCTAATAATCATAAGGCATAACTCATTTGATATCGTCTGAATTTATGACACTTCTTCTCTTTCATTTCCATTTACGCACACACACCGCAAAGCAAAAACAGAAGAAAAAAACAATTATCCCTGCGCGAGGCGCACATTTAATTGCCTGGCCAAAGGATTCGAATGGAGACATTAGAAAAATCTGTCGCCGGCAAAACAGGACACACGTCGCCCAGCACCGAAAGTCGTTAAAATACGAGTATGGAGAGCACACTGAAGATGAAACTGGAGCAGGAGCAGCAGCAGCAGGAACAGGAGCAACTCATTGGCATGTGTGTGCACACTTGGCCAAGGATCGTGCTCGGCTAGTTTATTGAATACGACAGCATTGTATTCCAATTCATTCTGGCAACAACTTGCTCAAATGTGCAATAACTCCGTTGTAGAAAAACTCTGTTACAATTTCCTTGCTTGACATACACTTAAACACATCCTGGCCGACAATTATCAGATAGATAGATACAACATTTCAAGCAACACACATTTAATCAGACACATTCAGCTATTATTTCTATACTGCTTTAAATTTTCATAACACTTGCAACGAAATCTGACGATAAAGAATAATTAATGAAAACCTTTTTATACTCTGAACCTAGTTAACAATGGTAAAGGGTAATGAAAAACAAGTGGAGAAGGATGTATCTTCGGCCGTGCCGAAGTATTAAATTGACTCATTTTCGACACCTTAATCTAGCATATCCGTCTGTCTATCCGTATGTCCGTCTGTCCGTCTGACTGTCTGTCCATTTAATTCGTCAGATCCATCTAACTGTCTGTCATATCTATATGACCCCTACATATACAAGACTAAAGATATATTAAAGGTAGTTCATGTAAACCAGGGACAGTTTCACTTATCCGCAGTCATCGATGGACGCGTCCTGTTCAGCAGTTATCGATAAGTGCTACCGAATTCAGACCAGCATTATTTGATACAAGTTTCAGTTTTTCCAAAAAGTCAGAAACCCCTACATTACATATGTATAATCTACAATAGCATACACATGACCAAATTTTGTGCCTGTTGGATACTACCCCCAACCCCCAGTTAATAAACCTTTCAAGGCTGCTTGGTTCGGTCACACATAATTGAATTGTCATAAAACTTAATCTGAACATACGAGAGCTTATATTCAGAATTTGAGATCCATATTTTTTTTCGCGTGGCATTGGTTTTGCCAATGAATTTAAATTTTTCTTTTGAATTATTCTATTAAAGCTACTTTATGTATGAAAAAAAAAATAGAAACAATTTAGGAAATTGAAAATAAATGAATTTGATTACAGCTATTATATATTTGAAAAGAAGAATAAGAAAAAATGAAAATAAATGACCACCCGCCGCTGGTCTTGAACCCGGGTCCTCTCGCTCACCAGTTCGCAACTTTACCCACTACGCCACAAGCCGTTTTGATGATCGCTGACAAAATCCCTTGAAGAGCAGACTGTCAAAAGCTTTCTTGTTTTGCTTTTTACTGCTTACACCAAGCAGTTTTAAGAATCGCTGACAAACTCGATTTTACTGAGCTTTTGTTTTTTTGCGTGGCATTGTTTTTGTTCTAAGCCATTGAAAGCAAATGAATTTGATTACAGTTATTATATATGTATGTAACAGAAGAATAAGGAAATCTCCACCATATGAATATATATATTATTGACCACATCGCCAGCTGAGTCGATCTGAACCCGGGTCCGTCTCGCTCATCAGTTCGCAATCTTTACCCATCTACGCCATCAAGTCCGTTTTGTATGATCGCTGACAGATATTAGAGACTACAAGAGCCAGACTGTTACAAATTTCCTTCTTTTGTTCTCCTGCAATCCTGACAGACTCGCGTTTGTCAGCATTTGTTGATAGTTCGTCCCGTTCAAAGGTCATTGATAAATTTTGATTCTAGACCAGCGTTTTTGGATAGCAAATTACAAGTTATAAGAGTTGAGCCCCTAGTTTGATATGTATAATCTCGAATGGCAGACACAAGAACAAATATTTCACTTTGAATTACCACCCCAAACCCTCAAGTAAAAAAACGCCGCTTCGAAGGCTACGAACTTGCGAAACCTGCGTTCGTTAGCGCGGCTCTTTATCGACCATTATTCGCCACAAACAGTTTTGATGATCGGTGACAATAATACCTTGACAGAAGTTATTTAAGATTTAACTTTCCATTATGTGGGGCTCAGCGAAAAGCAAGCTAACTGCTTAGACCGCTTGCACTGCTTGTACTGCTTGTACTGCAGCATGTGTGTGTTTAGATTAATATGAATGATTGTAAGGACTGGGTTCAGGGTATCTCGTAGTCGGGCACTCCCGACTAGAGCACTCTTACTTGTTTTTTTTGTGCTTCCGTTGCTTTATTGAATGTAAAAATTGTTAAAAGAAAGAAGCAGCATAAATAATAAACTAAGGGTAAATGCACTTTTGGCCCACACCGAAATTGAAATACACTTTTTGATAGTTTGATACAAAGAGCAAATAATTGTAACTAATTTTTATAACAATGGAACAAGGGATATTTATTTTTGAATTATTTATTTGATTATTTAAATTTTGAGTTTACATAATTATATTTGTTAAACATTCTTTATTCTTTTATTTTTTTTTTTTATTGAATATTGATCATAAATAATTAAAGAATAATAAGCTAAAGATAACTATATTTTCCCTTCACAGAAACTGAAACAAATTCTTTTCAATGGATTGTAATTGGTACAAAATTGCATAAAATATTATTTATATATATTATTAAAAACCCGAGCTAACTGCAAATGATTTTTAATTTAGGTTTTTAATTATATTCTATTTGTATTCCCAAGTGACTTTGCTTTTTTGTTTGCCCTGTCTGGCTCGCATTTTAATATTGAGCATAGACTCTGAGCAATCCGGTAAAACTTTTCCACGATTTTTGTTCACCTTTTTATACCCTGAACCCATTAAAAATGGGTAAAAAGGGTATTATGGTTTTGTGCAAATGTATGTAACAGGCATAAGGACAGCATCTCCGACCATGTACAGTACATGTATCATTGATCAGTATCAGACAGACGAGTCGATCTGGCCATGTCCGTCTGTCTGATCAATCTGTCCGTCTGTCCGTCTGTCTGTCTGTATGAACACGCAGATATCAGAGACTACAAGAGGTAGAGACTTCATATTTGGAACATGGGTTCTCCTAGTCCCGGGACAGATCAAGTTTATTTCATTTTATCGATAACTCGTACCGTTTAAAAGTTATCGATAAATTTCGTTTCAGACTCGTTTTTGGGACATAACTTCAAAGTTATAAAAGCTAGAGCCCCAAATTCGGCATGTATAATCTCGAATAGCATACACGTATAACAAATATTTCACTTTTTGGATACCACCCCCAAACCCTCAAAGTTCAGAAAACGCATTTTTGGAGTTATGACCTTGGAATCTGGCTTGGTCACACATATTATTGACAATTGTTTGCCCCAAAATTTCATAAGATCGGACAATAAACAAGAAGTTATTTAAGATTTAACTTTCCATGTGTGGGGCTCAGCGAAAAAGCAAGCTAACTGCTTAAACCGCTTTCACTGCTTGTACTGCTTGTACTGCAGCATGTGTGTGTTTAGATTAGTATGAATGATTGTAAGGACTGGGTTCAGGGTATCTCTAGTCGGGCACTCCCGATTAGAACACTCTTACTTGTTTTTTATATAAATGTGTATTCATAAGAAAAGTGTTAGATGGCCCCATGCTTAGGATCAGAATAGTATATTTGCTTAAACCAAAAGTAGAAGGCATTGAAATATATATAGTATATCTATAAGGCTATAAGTTGAAAATATGAAATAAATTAGAAAAAAGTTGGATTTAGTATATTAATTTATATAATATCATAAAGCACATAGTATTTGATAAATAAATTGCATATTCGTAATACATTTCATATAAAACAAAAATGCAATAAGCTAGTTTATAATGCGCCACATTAATTTCTTCGCTTTACACATTTGTGCTTCGAAGTTCTTATAAAAATGTATATCAGGAAAGAAATCTCAGATGACTCCACTGTGCTTAAGATCAGAATATTATATCGTGTTCTGTTCCTTCCTGTTTGTCATATCGTTTATATTTCTAAAAGTGTCTTCAAGCTGCTTTTTTTCTGTTTGGCTAGTTAAACTTTGATACGCCCCTTGAGGTGGTTTTTGTGCATTTCTGTGAAGCGATTTTGCAGCATACTTGCTGTTGTCGCTAGCACTTGACAAGGATAACGCACAGGACAGGAGAACGAACGCCAACCGGACGGCAGCAATCCACTTCCACTTGATGTCGCATAAATTTCGTGTCCTGCTGCTGCTCCAGCTGCTGCTCCAGCTTCTGCTTCTGCAGTCAGCGTAATGCAGGCTGAAGCAATGGCTTATGTCCTGTCTGCTGGCATCCTTGCAGCATCCTGTCTGTGTGTGTGTGTGTCTCGGCTGCGCACGCTCAAATTTATTTACATTCCAATTTATTTGGCCACTTTGCAATGATTTGAAGTCCTGCTGCTGTCTCCCCATCAACGGGTGCTGCAGGACATCAAATAAAAGTTGAAGCTGCCAAGCTGTGATTGGCTGTGCCAGGCACTCGCAGGACATTGCAGTAAAAGGGTAATAATATTCAACTGACAGGAGTGGCATACGTATTTGAAGAGTTATATGAGTTTCCATAATCATAAGCTAGAATATAATATTAATTTGAATCAAGCACTAATATACTTTTGGTAAAACATTATTTTAATAATATTTTCTGTAATTCTAAAGAAATAAAAACAATTTCTTCTATTCTTATTCTGTTTCTATTCTTAAAAATCATATTTAAAATTTAATAAATTTTTTATAAAATAATTTATATAACAAACTGAAAAGTATTTATAAATGTTATTTGACTACAATTTCAAGTTGGGTACATATCTTTTGTTAATCAAGTATGCTATACTTTTACAATCACTCTACTTTCTCTACTAGCATAGCTTGTATGAGCAGTCGAATTTTGAAATTTTATGTTTTTACACCTTTTATTGTTTTACCTAAGGTAAGTTCATTCTAATACATTATAACCAAATGATTTCTGTATATTTTACCATTAGCAACTCAAGATGCCAACGATCTCTGCCATTTGCCTAACATCTGTGCTGCATTTGATTATGCACACCTCATTCATAATACACCAGGAAGAAGAAAAATACACCTACTTCACCAGTATGGCCGCCCAAATAGTATATATATCGCTGATGGATCTGTTATATAAAAGTGGTGGAATACCCGAGCATTGGAAACATTGGCCAGTCTGGATTCAGTATTCAATGGATTATATAATGACAATCTATCTGGGCGAATATTGTCTGTCGCTCTTTTTGAACCTTGGAAAACTTAGCGCCGAATTGATCCATAAGTATATAAAAGTCAATGGCGAATGGCGTTTGATAATCCTTGACTTTGTAATGCTTTTCATAAGTGGTGTCATTGCCTGGATGTTTGGGATGACCACCAAGCGGTATATGAAAATAACCAAGGCTCTTCAAAGTGTGTATGAGAAACTTAAAAGAAAACTCAATTTTATCTGTATGATGAATTGATTAAGCTTATTTTGTTTTGTTAAATGTAATTAAATTTAAAATTGAAATTAAAAAAAATAAATATAAATATAAGTGGTGGTGGCAATTAAAAAGTGAAATGTTTTTTATATGTCTATGCTATTCGAGATTATACATAGAAAATTTGGTGCCTTTAGCTACTATAACTTTCAAGTTATGGCCAAAAAACACTGGTCTGAAATCGATATTTATCGATAACTTTTGAATGGGACGAGCTATCGATAAAATGAAACAAACTTGATCTGCCCCGGAACAACGACAACTTATATGCCAAATATGAGGTCTCTTGTTAATACTGATCTATAATATATATACTTTACCTTTATACCAACTTTTGAATGGGTTCAGGGTATAAAAAACCCAATCAGACGATAAACGATAGATGGTTGAATAAATAGGTACTAAGATATTAACTGTTCTTAAGTGATGAGTTATTACAACTTGTGGTGTTTTTGCATAGCTAAGCAGTTTGATAGCCTTAGACACCATTGGATATGTAATAAGAAGCTCTACTTCGTTTACATTTAAGTTCACGTTCCGGTTTAATTCAGGCTGCAACTGAAAAATGCATAAATACCATTTTAATTAGAAAATTAGCTGGAAATATGCAGCTCACGTTAATCGCATCGCATCGCATCGCGCTGCCTGCCATGAAAATGGAGCCGGGAGCCAGGAGTTGGGGTCGGAGTTGGAGCTGGAGCTGGAGTCGGGGTTGGGAGGCGGAAAAACAAAGCTCATGCAATATCCAGGAGATGCGACAACAAATGAAAGCCCAACTGACTGCTGCATCCTCGCTACACTCGGTGTCTCCCCCTGCCTGGACTCAATGCCTTCTGCCTGAGTGTCCTGGCCTCGTTCTCATCCTGTGACACTCGAAAATCATTGCGACACTGCTCGCTTCGGTTACGGCTGCGGGCTCCGGGGAGTTCGACTCTGCCTGTTTGTTTGTTGCGACAAATGCCGTTATAATTATTTATACCGTAAGCACATTTTATGGTGTCGCAATTTTAAAATGCAATTAGACGCGCAACTCTATGAAAAAGCCAGCATTGTAGCTCCAAAACAGCCAAAGATCGCTCTACACTTGAGTTTTTAACTAGAAAATACCCTGGGATTTCATTGATGAGAGAAATGCATTTTTTATCTATTTATTTAAGACTGACTGATTGACTAACTAATTTAATACCAACTCACTTATGTTTATTGTAGTTTTTATTTAATTGCGTAAGTAAAGTCTAAACTGATGGTGGAAAACGTATGAAAAACTGTTTTCACTTCAAGCCTATTCTTAAGGGCTTTTTGTGGAAATTCATTTTGTTTGTGCAAAAGTTAAGATTTATTTGGAATTGCATCTAAGCTCTATGAAGAAAATCCAAATACTATCTAGTCGAACATTAGAATACATATTTCCTTAATGTATGGCTACAGTCACAAGATTGAGAATACAATGAAATACAAGCATATAAAGGAGGTAGCTAGAAAATGTATTCAAGGAGTCAATTTTCGATAACAATTTCGATAACACTTTAAAGTTCAGTTATTTCACAATATTATCTATAATTCTAAGCTCTACTCAGTATGCTATACTTTCTCGCAGCTGTTTACAGGGTGTTTAAAAAGGCATTGGAATAATATACAAATAGGACGATGCTCGTTACGAACACCAGACAACTGTAATTCTTAATGGGCTTTTGTCATTTGAACATCGTGCCCCAAAAATGTATGCAAGCTCTCTCACTCACATGCCACATGCCACAGCCCTCCTTTCCCCTTCCCCTTTCCCTTTCCCCTTAGTCCTGCTCATCCTTCGCTCACCTGGCTTATTAGTTTTTTGCTCTTATTGAACAGTTGCGCTTTGCAATATGAATTTTGTGGCTCAGGCGTAGCGAATTCGACGGAAAAACCCGGATACAGAACGGAACAGAATGGGAACAGCTGCTGTTCTATTTGAATATTACAAAATACACGCTCATATTTTGGCGTTTTCTTATTTAGTGAAGCGACTACATTTCGTATATTTGTATATAGTAGCTTGGCCGATTTCAATTCACGTGTAGCACTTGCACAATGAAAACTGTTTTCAAATAAATTTGCATAAAACGTGGCTCACATATGGTTAGAAGGAAATAAAAGGCACCAGTTGGTGCGGCCAGTTCAATTTGTATTCCAAATATTTGCTATCAGGGAGCAGACTAAAACATATGCATATTAAGATATGTTACTAGTTTATATAATTTCGACTGTTGCCAATTTAATATATAAATAAATACTGTAGGCAAAATATAAAAAATATTTTCAAAGAAAATTGTATCTAATATCAAAATTACCTTATATTAAAAGCTTGCAACTAACTGAGATGCAGAATATGACATTGCTGAATTTTATAAGATATTATTAATTTTAAAATAAAATAAATTTAATTGATAAATTCATTTCTTATTTACAATATAGTTTTACATGTTAATTGCAACTAACAAATTTAATTATTTGCCTGCATCGACTGTTTTAGGTCGACTAAAGATTAATTTGAAATTAAATCAAAGTCTAATTTTAATTTATTCATATTATAAGAGAAGCACAATGAAGAAGAAATTCATTTGGCAATGTTTCTTACGTTTTTTATTCCATTGCAGTATCGCATTATCGACTGCGGTCGTAAACTATTTGCAGCAATTATCTTGGAAAGTTCATTCGATGCCTTTGGGGAAATATGCGGCGAATTAATACAAGTTTATAGAGCCAAGGAGCGCTGGAGAGCAACCCCCAGAAAAAGGATGCGAAAGAAGGAAGACTCCAGAGCTTGGCAACCCTTTGGCCCTTTGGTAAGCGCAAGTTTCGCTTAATTTATAACGAGGATTACAATAAACAAACTAATCTATAGCAATAAACACTAAAAATCCCCCAAAGTGTTGGCCATCTAATGCGCCCCTTGTTGGAAAGGTGGGGGAGTGGAGAGTTGGAATTGAGCATTGTCACCAAAACTACGCCAACGTCTTTTTATAAGTTAAATCGCAGCAATCCTTTCGCCTGTTAAATATGCCATTTCCGCAGCCAGATTATTTTTCGATATCGCAAACGTATGATTCCGAGATGTTTACGAGTGCCCAGTGCCCAGTGCCCAATGTCCAATGTCCGCCGGATGCGTTGGCCGACCGGCAGATAGGCATCGCGGTTCAGGACTCCCACTCCCACCACCACCCCCACTCAACTCCCAATTGGCCAATGGAATTGTCAGTGGACACTGGACACTGGACACTGGACAGTGGACAGTGGGCAATGTGCGTGCTTCATCCGGCTCGATCCTTTTTTCTATTAACAATAAACTTGTACCAATTTTATTAGACCGCAAGTAACATTGAGAAGGTAGTAGTTAGCAGTTAAAGACAATTGTCAATTATTGAATTTAATTAAGTATTTTATATATGAGATATTATATGATTTAACTTTATTTCGCTAGATAACTTTTATTTGATTTTATTAAATATTTGAAAAATATTAGGTGCACATTCTAAAAGTTTTTATTGATGAAACATTGGTAGAAATTTATAAAATATTTTTGATGTTCAATTTATACACAAATACATTTAAAGTAAAACTTTGTCAGTTTAACTACTGTTGGAGATAGTTTCTCATATTTATTAAGTAAAAATAATAATATAATATAATAAAATATATTCTACAGTTCTTAAATTAGATCTTATTTTATTTTATTGAGCTGTTATTAAATTTCAACGGAAACTTTTAAATGATTTTATTAAATTTAGAAATTAGTGGCATGTATATAATTCTAAAACATTTTTACCTTAGATGCTAAAGGAGAAGCTATACAAGTTATATATTTAACCGCAACTGGTTAAGTTAGAGACAGAATTTCAGCATAAAAAAACATACAAATATATTAGAATATTTACTTATTATAAATTGTAATTTTATTGATAGTCAGAGTCATTTTGAAACAAACTGCTAGTTCCAATAAGGACAATACTTATTACTTAATTACATAAATGCAGTGACAAACTCAATAATAAACTATACGCTTCAGATAGATATCAAATCAAAGGCGAAACTAATGGACTGGGGGAAGAGTGGGGGTGACTGGAATAGATTGGGGGGCAAAGTACAGTAAAAGGAGCAAAGCAAACGGGATGCGCGTGATGCCCGAAAGGATGCCATTAAGGACAACGGTTGCAATCGTTAGTGAAGCCATTAGTTTGTAGCGCCAATATGCGAAAATCAAATACAAACACAAACGTGTCCAACTGCAAAGACAACCCCAAAAGTGGCCAGAATGTACACTCGTATGTTGTATAATTGCAAGTGCACAGATATAACATAAAATAAGCCAAAAGCGGACAGAGGACAGCTAAATGTCCATCTACCACTAATGTGGCCAAGCTGAGACACAGACAGAGAGGGATAGACAGACAGAGAGAGAGAGAGAGACAGGCACGAAAGGACATCTCCACAACGTAACAATAACAATAAAACAAAGAGGCCGCTGGCCCAAAAAATGTGCACGGGCTAACTGAAAATAATTTCGAGGATATTATCACAGGGACATGGGAGATGTCCCAAGCGCGATATGTGCTCGCAAATGGAGTCCACACAGGAGCAACAAAGGAGATTCACATCAACATAATGTCTACTTTACAGTGTGGATAAAGTCTCTGGGTCCGAAGAAAACGAAATCACATTCATATCGAACGCTATAGCTATTGCCATTCAGCCTTAGCCCCACCTGACACCCCATCCTGGCCAAATGTCCTGTCTGTCTGAGCAACCCCCTTTGGTGCACACATCCTGCACACTGGACACTCGCACGCCACGTTGCAATAAGTTACGGCTGGCGGCCATTACGCCGGCCATAGTGGCCAGAGTGGACCGGAGTGGACCGGACCGAACCGAACCGGAGTGGCACAGCCGGAGACAAATCCGAAATCCATACTCGTAAACAAATGCAACTAATCGCCGTTCATGTTGAACGTGTTCACGGCTAGGCAAACCTGAAATTGTGGCTGCCACCAAATCGTCCTGCCAGCATCCCAGCTTACATATCCAATGATCATTGGGCGGGCTTAGCTCTGATTCCGCACTCTGATGGCTATCGCCTTTTATGCCCAAGTCCAGCATTTGGAAGTCTACTTTGCAGCAATGACATGTCAGTGATTATTTGATAATTTTCAATGCCAGCATTCTATTTGATTGAGTGACCTATGGCATATCTACCATGCCTTTGAAGAAGAGTATATAATTTAAAATATATCATGAAAATGATAGGAAAGGCTAAAAATGTTTAAATAAACTATTTATTATTCTAACCAGCAGTAATAAATTCGGTTCAGGACTTAAATTACAGCTTTATTAGCATTATATATATTTCCAATTGCTGTTTATTGCTGAATTCATGCTGAAATATAGATTTCAATTCGGAAATTAAAATATAAAAGAAATCTCAAAAATTACAATGACTAGGTATATGTAAATAGGTTGTAATTTTAAAAAATAACAATCATTTCTATCAAATATTTCTTGTTTGTGGTCTAAATGTTAAGTTTTACTCATAACTTTAGTATATTAAGATGATCAAATCCATACAATACAATAAATGCAGCTGAAATTCAGCATTAAGCAAATATGAATTTATTTTACCTAATCTAATACAATACTAAAATAAGCAAGTTACATAAATATAATTCCTTTTTTTACAACCAATTTGCATGGAAATAGAATCATTCGAAAGTAGGCTAAGAACTGTTGTAATGGATCAAAATAAACAATTATTGCTAGGGAAAGATGTCAAGGGTAAGTTTTTCCTAAAATATTTTCTTTTATATTTTTATAAAGTACTTACATAATTGCAGCAAACACTTGGTCCAAAGATTCAGTATAGTAAGAGAAATAAAAGTATTTTAAGGCTGCGTTTGCAAAACAGAAGAAGAAGCACGCCAGTATTGCGCATCATGAAAAAAGTCCTCAAACATTGCAGCGAAATTCCCAGAAATTTCCGAACGAAGCTGACAGCTGGGAAATTTGCACTTGTTGAGCCAAGTAGGCATTGAAACTAAAATTGTTGTACAAAATGGAAATGTGTGTGTTTTGTAGTATGTTTTGGCCATTTCTGTATAAGTATTGCAGCAGAAACAGCTCAAAGTGGCTTTCGAGAAAATGTATTAAAAATATTTGGACCTTTTTTCGCATATGGCCATTGAATTGTTTTGTTCAAGGAAACTAAGTGTTAAAAATAAAAAAATTACTAACATTGCCTAAAAATAAAACAGTTTTTTTTTTAAAAAAAACTCTGTTTTCAGCAAAGCTTGCAAAATATTTTGTCAATTTCCTGGAAAAAATTAAAAGAGGTGAGTGGATTTAATATTTTTGTATTTTTTGTGAGACTTAAAATTGTTCTTCGTTTACAGATTTCCAGAAAAAATAGTGTAAAGAGGTGTTTCCTTAAATATTTTCTCGATTGCCTGTAAAAATGCATAGAGGTTTCTGGCCTTATTTTGTACTTTGTTTTTTATGCATAAATATTTAAATATAGTTTGCAGAATGATAAGACAAGATTTGGAAGATGGCGAGCTGCCCGATATTGAGAGTCCCAACCATTTCGCTGATGGCTACGATCAGGATTTACTGGGTGATCTTGCGGATCGAGAAAGATTGGCTTCTCTCAGCGAACTGGAGCGGGAGAGGGAGTTGTATGAGCGCAGCGTGATACGGCAGGATATGGTGCTGAAGTGTATAATACGGGCGAAGGGGCAGCAGCAGGTGGAGCAGACCAGCAACGAGTTCAAGGAGCGCTCCAGCAAACGGCGTCTGAATCCGCAGGCAGAGAAGAGACGCAGTGCCATCGATCGATTGATGGCACAGCGGAAGAGAAGCAATAGAAAGCGGTATGCGCACATAACCGCTGACGATGAGGAGGAAGAGCAGCAGCAGTCACAGGAGCTGGAGCTACAAGACGAGGAGGACCAGGATGAGGAGGAGGAGGAGCAGGGAGACTCACCTCAAAGGAGCATAAGCAAAAAGCTAAAGCTCAAGGCCCAAGACATTTACTCGGACGAGTCCAGTGGCAATGAGGAGTACAGCAGCAGTCCCAGCAGTAGTCCCAGCAGCTGCTCCAATGAGCTCAGCACGTTGCAGCAGCTAAACAGGGCGCTGCTCAAACGCCACCAGCTGGAAAGCTACCTGGACAAGCCGATCTTCGAGCGGACAGTCGTTGGCTGCTTTGTGCGATGCAGTTGCTCAGACGATCAGTCGTTCAGTGCTTTTCAACTGAGCCGCATTGTTGCCGTGGAGCAGTCGCAGTTGGAGTATGAGCTGGGCAGCCGGCGCACGAATCGTGTCCTGCTGCTGCAACATGGCAGCCTGGAGCGCAACTTCCAACTGGATGCTGTTTCCAATGAGCCAGTGCTCGAGAGTGAGTTCCTCAGCTGGCTGGAGGCTTGTCAGCGGGATGAGCAGCCATTGCCTCGACTCACGCACATTGCACGCAAGCAGCAGGACATTGAGCAGGCAACGAACTACGCCTTCACCGAGCAGGATGTGGAGCTGCTGGTGCAGACGAAGCAGCGGGCAGGACAGCCGCTCATGAGAGCCGCCTACAGGAAGGTCTGCCGGATGATGCAGCTCGACTGTAATGATCCGGACAAGACCGACGAGCTGCCGGAGAGGATCAACCAGTATCCGCCAGAGAAGCGTGACCAGCATGTGAGCTCCTGTGCTCCTGTACCCACAATGAAGTCGACTGAGTCGCCGCCGATGCCCGGAAAAGTCGACTGGCAGCAATATGTGATCGAGAACTACAACACATACGAGTATTTGAATCGTCAGCGAGCGAAACAGGACGAGGCCATGGACACTGATCAGGACCTCAGTCCTAGTGATGAGCCGGTCACACAATTCGTAGCTGAGGAGTTTGAGCGGCAGCAGCAGCAGGAGGATGAGGATGAGGATGAGTCGGACATGGATATTGAACAGTTGAATCTGTTTGAGCTGCACAACTTTGAAATCAACTTGGATGTCAGTAAACTAGGTGAGTGGCGGTAGGCAAGAATAGTAGCTATAAGATATACAGTGGCTAACAGCTTATTAAAGTATTGAAAAAATTTTAATGACGTTCACTTATCAATATTCAAAGAAGCTGCATTTAAATTTGTTCAATAACTTTAATGCTGTGTGACCAAATATTAAAATTGTTGAATATTTAGTTTGAGCCACTACATATATATATATATATATATATATATATATATATATTATATTGTTTTATAACATTATTAAGGATAATTAAACAACACTCGGGTTAATTTGGAAAACTAGAACTTACTTTTCTACCAATTATATGATAAACATATGGATCCAATCCTTTAGCTAGAGGCCAAACTTATAGATTATAAAGAATTTATTATACTTGAAAACAAAAGCTTAAAATGTGTCCAACTAAGTTAGTTTCTTATACTACTATTTCCAATATTATCTGTTCTACTTTCGTATAATTTGTCCATTTAAACTATCGTAAGTAAATGCTCATCTAAGTATCTTTTTCCAAATTCCAATACGTTGTCTGTGCCAGCCAAATTCAGCGATATCTTTGGAGGGCGAGACGACACGGATCCACATACTGATGGCTAATAATATACGAAGAGGCGTGATGCTCACGCCAAGGATATCGCTTCCAATCAGGCTGCAGGATAATCACTTCGAGCCGCAACAATTCAACCAAACAGAAATTAACACAGCTGTCCCGATCGACTCCACTGCCCCCTGGGCAATCACAACAAAAATTTGGGAATTTGAAAACAGTGGACGATTCTAATTGCCCAGCTAGGCTGAGGTCCTGTGCCTGCCATCGTTTGCCAAAAATATGAATGCAGCCTCTCCTCATCCTTGTTGCCTGTAGCTGTTGTTGTTGTTGTTGCTGTTGCTGTGCGGCATGTCAACACCGGACCGTACCCGACCCGTGTGGTGGCTGGATGGACAGTTAGCTGGTTGCTGTTAGCTGTTAGCTGCTAGCTGGTTTGTTGGTCTGTTGGTCGGGGCTCCCAATTCCAATCAACCACAGCGGACACATCAACAATTCGTGCGCCGCCAAAAGCTTGTTCTAATCCAATCAAATCTCAAATGCGGTTGTTACCCAATTCGTTTGGGGAGCGACAGCAGCGCCACAGTACAATGGCAAGAATGCCTTTTATTTAGCACAAATTCAGTAAATTGCCGTCGATTAAAGTTAACAGTTCATCATTTACATTTGGAATACACAGCACACAATATATTAGCCAACATTTGTCAACTTCTTGTGATATACTTGTGTTATTTAGTTTTTAAGTTGAAAATTTGATTTTTTATTATATTTTAAATTTAAAAAAAAAAATTATCATAAAATGCCATTTAATTTTGTAAAAGATTATCAAATTAGAAATTCAGCAACATGTTAAAGTATATTTCGTAGTTACAGTAAATATTACCCCAGAATGGATAAGAAAACCGAAATATTACGATCTAAAGTCGTGTGATTTTACACAATTCAATTTGTACACAATTTGTTTATAATTTTACTTTTGTTTGGCTCATTTTCCTATCTATCCCACCGTGTGCTGTAGGCCTTCTCTATTAACAAGTATCCAATGTGCCCAGGCCAGAGCATTTATCTGGCAGTCGAATTGTGGTTTATTGGGATGGGAGTTGGAACTGGCTATTCTGCATTCAGCGCGGATGTCAATGAAAAAGTAGTGAAATGAATGCCAGCAAATATTAGTAAATTAAAAAAGTACACCTATTACGCATTCGTAGAACTTGTGAGTGCTCTAGTGAATCAGCCATTCAGTAAGTGGAACGAATCGACGACGTCAATGCATTGAGAAGCGAAGCGAATGTGATAGACTCTCTCTCTTAGAAATGGGGGGAGAGCAGCATCATTAATAATACAAATAGAAGACTCATTCGTAGTCCGTGCATCAAAAGTCGCCACTTTCATATTCCGGGTACATAGAATGGAAACGAATAGAATCGAATCAATGGTCATAATTGAAGCTGTGTTGGGGCTCACATAGGTGACAATAAAATAGATGCCATTTACTGATGACTCATCAACATAATTTTTACGATTCGCCCCCCCATTCAATGAATAAACAAATAAACCCGAACCGAGCTAACCTGGCCAGGACATTTGCAGGACTCTAGTTTGAGCGTGTCACGAAAGCATTTCGCATGCATTGACTTTTTATGGCAGAGTGAAAGAGAGGCAGAGATATGAACAGAGAGAGAGAGAGAGAGAGAGACAGAGTATAGCATCAACAAATAATGCGAAATCATTTAGTGGAGCCTCCACTCTCCTCACTCTCTCTCTCTCTCTCGCTTTCTCCTTCTGAGTGCTCAGTCTCGAAAGTCATAAAAATCCGCACCGAATGAAATTCTCATCAAGTCGCCAGTTGGCACAATTTCATTTGGCGCTAAGCAACTGAACACGGCCAAAATGACCCGGACTCGGACCCGGACGCGGACCCGGACCCGGACCCGTGTGCGTGTTCTGGTCACGGAACCAAAGCATCAGCATCAGTTTGCAGCTCTCTCTCTCTCTCTCTCTCTCTCTCTCTCGTCCTGGCAATCGCGCGTGACTAACGTAATCAGCTCACGTAACGCTGAATGAGATGAGATGAGATGAGATGAAATCAGCATACACTCAGACTGCATAAATAGCGAATTTATACGGCAACAGGACCCCCATTCTAGCTGCTGCTGCTGCGGAGCATCATTCAATGGCTTTGTAGATCTGCAACACGCGATAAAATCATTGTCATCCATTCCAAAGTACGACAACAGAATTAATGTTAACAGTATGGTCCACTTAAAGATCAGCTAAGCATGTTGATTAACTTCGGGGAGGGAAAAGCGTAAGCAAGTTATTTAGAAGGAATTGGCAACAGCTTTTTAACTAAAGAAAATAGCATACATATAAATATCTGATGAAAATTCACATCATTAATTAGTAAAATAAATACATTTAATTTTATGTGTTAGATTTGGATACAAAAAAAGTTCAAAGAGCTTTGAGTACTTTGTACACTATACTTATTTAATATTTTTAAATATACTAAACGAATTTGTACAAATATAAACGATCCTAAAAACAATTTTATACAAAATGTAAGAAAAAGGGTTAAAGGATATGTTACGATTTGAAATAATTGTTTAAAGGTGTATCTTTTACGAACCAATAAATATGCAATAAGTAAGACACCACTCCCTTTATTTTCGGAGGTAGGAGAAATCTTTATTTCTTTTGCTTTTAAATACTAATATGAAGTACCTTCTAAACAAAATCCCGCGTAAACCACTGTGAAAGTCCATAGAATGGTTGATACTTGAAAGTATTTCCAAATGCCTGTAAACTAAACAAATATATCTAGATATATATATTATAAAATCGAATAGTTTTCAACTCCTAATCACGACTATAAAACGTAACTTCTTTATGGGGAAATATTGCAAAATACTTGTACGTTTTCTATTTAACAATAGAGTTTGCATCATTAGTGAGAGGAACAAGTGAGCCCAGCACGCAGTTGAGAAGGGTACCGCAGTGAAAAAAGGCAAACATCACGCATAAGTTTCATTTTATTTTGATTTTTACGACTGTCCGCTGCTGTGACAGGACATACAGGACACACAGGACACACAGGACTCACAGGACACGCAGTACACACACAGTACAGCCGGCATGTGTCCCACCTGGATCACTTGGTAAATAACCAAGCGAAAGGCAACAAAAATCAAGAAAAAGTAGTCACCAAATGGCCAGGACGAGTATCCTGTGAAACTATGGAGTGGGTGGGTGGTGGTTATGCACTAGTTGTTGTGTTGTTGTTGTCGTTGTTGTTGTTGTCGTTGCTGTCCTTGTTGTCCGAAGCTAAAGCAGAGAAAATGCCTATTTACGAGCTCGCATGCTGCTGGACACATGGTAATCATATATTTTGGTCATATCTGTGGACCATAAAACCAGTGTCCTTATGTGCCTGTCAATGAGTTGTTTCATGGCATTTATTTCGCTATGGCTTTTTCGGGGATGCTGCGTGCAGATGGAAAATATTTTAGTGTCCATTTAATGTCCAATCTAAGATGAGCTCGTAACTTTTGATCGAATAAACGAGCACACACACACACACACACTCCCCCCTTGACCAAGGTAAGACTATAACCATTGCTGCACACATACATACGTATAAATATATCAGTAGTGTGTGTGTGTGTTCCGGTGTTTTGGGTCAAGGGGGTACGAATGCGGCACGCAATCGAGTCTCCTGGGATAATACTTTAATTTTCTCACTGATGCGCTCTGAGTGATAAGTGGAAGTTATTTGGCCAGCTATTTGCTTATTTTATTAGTGGACTCCAAAGCTGGCCAGGATTACGTCAAGTCCTGCCGGCGCCTTTATTCATAAATATTTAATTAAAATCAAAATTAGTTTTGCCCCATCGCCGCTCTCACCTGGCGACCTCGGGGCATTGGGTAATGAAAAGCGTTTTGCGTTTCCATCAAGAATGTCACGCCTGGTTATTTGCCAGAATGAAAAGCAGCTCCAAAGACGATCCCAACACGGCCGTGCCTTTGTATTCCAATTCCCGGCAAAGCGGTCTCGCTAAAAATTAAAATCGCAACGCGCTTTCATCTCAGCTTCAGGTGCCACATGTGCCTCCAGTCTCTGCCCCTGAACCTGTCCCTGCCCCCATTTGTGGTTTTCATCGGCGATTTAGGTGCGAGGCACACGCAATCCTCGCTGCTTGCATAACTTTCTGACTTTCCGGAAAACAACAGCGACCCATAAAGTAGATTTACATGCGACGCCCCAGAGACCAAAAAAGGACGACGACTGAGAGCAGAACGTGAGCAGTGTTTTGTGTGTGTGTGTGTGTGGATTGGATTCAATTCAGTGATGTGTCGACAACATGCGGTTGGAATATTCTTGCAACGATTCGACAGATCTGAAAACCAAACAAGAATGTCAATCAGTGCTGCAAAAGTTGTACCACAGGTATAAACTATATATTTCCATAATAATATAAGTAAATGTTGAAGCTTTTTAAAATGCACCACTATTGAGAACTGTATCAACTTAATAATTATAATACAAGCTTGTAAGATCCAAATCGAAAATCGAATCAGTTTTGACGGAGCTTTAGATGTTGGAAGTCTTATTGTCTCTTGTGTTTCAAAGAAAATCGAATATAGAATCCAAACCACTCACAAAACTACATCGGGATCGAAAATTGGATCAGCTTTGAAAAACATATAGGAACTTTAAGTGCTTGGAAGGGACTTGGAAGTCTTATCTTTTTTAAATTAACTCTTTAATATACTGAACAAAAGTAAAGAGAAAACTAACACAAAATTTCAAATACTTAAAAAAAATATATAAACCAAAATCAAGAACTATTCAAAAACGAAAGTGTTGCGAGGTGCTTTGAATTGCCCACTTGAGCTTGTCGCGCAGCACGGAGCTCTCGTAGACGGCATCGATGGGAATCTTGTGCTGCAGACACCAGGCAATCAGAATGCGTGGATCCACATGACTCTGAGTGGCCTTGATCAGTGCTCTGGTCCGTTGACTAACTGCCTCGAGTTTGCGCTGCTCGGCCGGAAAGCGATCGAGTCCTGATCGGGAACACTTCGGCGCACGCTTGCGATGACTGCAGAAAGCATTGATATTGACCAGCACCCGATTCAAGACCTTTAGCTGGTCACAGAGCGGCTTCTGGCAGATGAGCGTCACATCCAGTTGCTGCTGCAGCAACTGGGATGCATTGCAGATGCGAAACGTTTGTGATGTCAGTCCGTCCATCAGCCATTCCAGGTGCTCATCCAGCAGCTGAGTCGACAGCTCCTCAAATATCAGATCCTCCGGCTGTTTACCGCTAATAAAAACTGATAGATTGTAGAAGACTTCGGGTACAACAGTTAGCGTTTTCACTACAATCTATCAGTTTTGGGTACATCTTCAAGTGCTTGACGCGCAGTCCGCACAGCGCTGTCGTCTCGGGCTGCTCGAGCTCCAGCTCCGAGGAGCAGCTCATGGCCAGACGATCGATGCAGTAGAGTGCCACACTGCGCTGCCGTTCCAGCCAAAGCTCGGAGGACCAGAGGTCACGGTATCCCATGCGAATCCTGGTCAAGTGGTGCTGCAAACGTCGCGCCGTCTCCAGCTTATTGAGTTGCGGCACTTGGGAGTTACGTGACTTCTCTCTCAGGGGATAGACGTATTGCATTCGACCCGTAACGATGTCCTGCCAGGCGTACAGCCAGCTGACGCTGCGATCGTGCAGCACCTGCTGCCAATCGTGTCCTTCGGGCGGCTTTGGCGGCTCCTCGTTCCCATCACAGTTGATGGCGATGTCCTCGGGCAGGACACGGGGTCGTATCATGCCCATTAGGGCATCGTTGCCACGCCGCTTGCAGTACAGACCAGGCGATGGCAATCGTGGCCTGGACACCCGACAACGCTCCCCATCCACATAGCAGTAGAGTTGACTGTCGCTTAACGGGATGTCCTTACGCGATCTCTCTGCGACCTTTAGGTGCATGTGGATATCGAGGAAGCTGCTCAATACTCAAACAGCTGCGAAAGTTATTGAAGAAATTCTTGTTAAACCCGGGATCCATCACGAAGGATGGGCTCATCAGCTTGGCATAGAAGGTGGCCACCTCCTCGGCCTGTTGCGTCAGCTCAATGGGGTAGTCGTCATAGTAGAAGCTCACATCACTCGGCAGTCGCTCGTACGCAGCGGGAAAGACGGGTCCAGTGTGCTTCAGGGTCTGCCATTTAGCTGCCCTAACGGGACGTGGCTGGCTGCTATCGGCATCCTCAAGCCGAGTGTATCCACGTGGACGCAATCGATCCAGCCAGCTGCTCTCGATATCATCAGTCGGAGTGGATATGCGTGATCGCAATCGGGTCTGCCAGCTGCTCTCAATTGCACTTGATTCGTCGGACTTTGGCTCAATATCGAGAGGCATATTTCTTAGCTTTTTTCATTTCCGATATTATTTTGTAGAGAAATTTATGTTTTCAGATCATTGTCAATTCAATAGGTCTTTTCAAACGAAATGTGATGTATTCGTCTATACTATACCAAGTGCCCGACTAGCAGATACCCTATATCACTGCATTTGACTGGCACAAGGGGGCTTGTCGTTCCGTTAGTGAAACTGAGTTGTTATTGCTGATTAGATAGAGTTACAGCTACAGTCAAGCCACTTACGCTAACGATTTAGCTGGTTTTAAGGGGTTTACTGTTTCGCTAGTGAAACTTAGGAGGTGAATTCCTTAAACCACTTACCCTAACGATTTAGCTGGTGCGAATGGGTTTGGGCTGACTGAAAACCTGCTCTTAAAACAATATTGAAGTCTGTGGCAGCCCCAGCTAAAAATGTCAACACAAAAAGAGCTACCTAAAATTCCAGTATTTTCGAAACGTTATGTTTAATTGTTCAGCATGGCTGCGACAGATACAACAGCAGGTGGCCATGAGAGCCTGCTATGCAGGACCTGGCAGAAGGATCATCAAGTGTAACTACACGGCAGATAAGTCGGATTCGAAAAGAGAGCTACCTGCCAAGAAAGTGAGTGCACAGAAAGTCAGCGACAAGTGTCGCAAGTATCTGAAGGAGTTACCCCCGAAACGCAAATCCTTCAAGCCATTCAAGCCATTCAAGCCTTCCAAGCCATCCAGGCCGAGGCGTCTCTCCAAATGGCACTATGGGTACAGCATCTTTCTGGCCAGCCTCTGCGGCTCCGTGCTGTGGGCCGTCTATGAGCTGGGCAGTCCGGAGCAGGATCAGCGCGGACGCAGCATTGAGGACGACCTGAGCCCGCTGCCTCCGCTGCAGCAGTATGTGCAAAGGATGTGGCACTCGCTGCACTACTACCAGAAGATGCTGAAGGAGCCGGTGCCCAGCAAACTGGTGCCGGACGTAATGCAGCCGCCGTATGTCCAGCCACGTTACACCCTGGTCCTGGAGATGCGCGATGTCCTGGTGCATCCGGACTGGACGTATCAGACGGGCTGGCGCTTCAAGAAACGCCCGGGCGTCGATCACTTTCTGCGGCAGTGCAGCAAGGACTTCGAGATCATCGTGTACACCACGGAGCAGGGCATGACAGCCTTTCCCATACTGGATGCCCTCGATCCCAACGGATATATCCGCTATCGGCTGGTGCGTGGTGCCACCCAGCTGCTGGATGGGCAGCACATCAAGAACCTGAACCGTCTCAATCGCAATCTGCGGCGGGTGATTGTCGTCGACTGGGATCGACGGGCTATTCCACTGCATCCGGATAACATATTCGCCATCGCCCGCTGGCTGGGCAACGATGACGATGTCCAGCTCTTCGATCTGGCCGCCTTTCTCAAACTCATTGCGGAGCATGAGGTAATCGTATAGATTGATCAGCTGTTTCTATACTATTCCACTAATCCACTCCATTAGATGGATGATGTGCGTGAGGTTCTGCACTATTATCGCCAGTTCGATGATCCCATTGAGCAGTTTAAGGAGAATCAGCGCAAGCTCCTTGAAATGAAGCAGGAGAAGTCCGATGTGGAAACTGGTTGCTTGAGATAGATCTTTATTCCTGTGCTGTTTACCTGTTTGTGATAAGTAAGTAAGTAAGTAAGATAAGAAATTATTTATTTCTTAGTAAAATTTGCAGTTAGTTTGTTTTCCAGCTTCATATTAAAACATGCTGTTGAAATTTTGACACGATCTTTCGTAAGTGAAATAATAGACAACTCAAAGAACTCGATACTATTTTATTAATTTTAGCCATTAAAAAACTATTCAAAAATTGTCGTTGCAGATATTTTTGAAAAACTTAAATAAAACAAGTAAGAGTGCTCTAGTCGGAAGTGCCCGACTACGAGATACCCTGAACCCAGTCCTTACAATCATTCATACTAATCTAAACACACACATGCTGCAGTACAAGCATTGCAAGCGGTGCAAGCGGTTTAAGCAGTTAGCTTGCTTTTTCGCTAAGCCCCACACAATGGAAAGTTAAATCTTAAATAACTTCTATGTTTATTGTCCGATCTTATTAAAACTTTTTGGGGCAAACAATTCTCAATAATATGTGTGACCAAACCAAATTTCAAGGTCGTACCTTCAAAAATGCGTTTTTTGAACTTTTGGGGGGTTTGGGGGGTGGTATCCAAAAAGTGAAATTTTTGTTACATGTGTATGCTATTCGAGATTATACATGCCAAATTTGGGGCCTCTAGCTTTTATAACTTTGAAGTTATGTCCCAAAAACGCAAGTCTGAAATCAAAATTTATCGATAACTTTTAAACGGTACGAGTTATCGATAAAATTTAATAAACTTGATCTGTCCCGGGATTAGGAGAACTTATGTTCCAAATATGAAGTCTCTAGCTCTTGTAGTCTCTGATATCTGTGTGTTCATACAGACAGACAGAGACGGACAGACGGACAGACGGACAGACGGACAGACGGTCAGACGGACAGACGGACAGACGGACAGACGGACAGACAGACGGACATGGCTAGATCGACTCGACTGTTGATACTGATCAATAATATATATACTTTATATGGTCGGAGATGCTTCCTTATGCCTGTTACATACTTTTGCACAACTTCATTATACCCTTTTTACCCATTTTTAATGGGTTCAGGGTATAAATATTTACTCAACTTTTTTTAAAATATAAAATGCTTTTAAATTTGTTCATTTTTGTTAATTTTAGCCTTTAAAAAAAAGTTTAATTTTTTGCAGGTATTTTTTGAATACTTTAAACATCTATTTATATTTTAGCTAAATCAATAAAACTAAAAAAAATACACTTTAAAAATGTGCCTATATTATTTAAAAATTAGCTCTATTATAAATTAGTGATATAAAATGGATTTAATGCCAGCTCGCTGTTGTTTTCTCACCTTTTTATTCGGGTTTCATTTCTCTTTGCATCAGCTAGTTTAATCAAGTGTTTGTTTATTTTGTGTGCTTAGAAATTCCAACTGTCTGACTGAGAAATACAAATAAACATAGATTTAAAATAGGAAAAACTTTGACGCTGTACATTATGCAAATGTCGTAGGCTTAAAATGCACAAATTGCATTGAGGCAACAACCAAATGGAAGATGGGCAACTGGGGAAAGCAGGATGGACAGGATGGCCAGGATGGGGGTGGGGGCTGGGCAAGCTTTTGGTGTTATTATTTAAATGGCGCATTATCAGTGGCCAGCAGCGGGCTGGCCAGTCAGCTCGTCGAATTGTCATAAACAATCAAAATCCATTTAAAATTGTACATGCAATGCGGCCCACCTGACATGCCCAGCAGACGACAAGGACGACATGGAGGAGCAGGATGCGGCGGGCCGGAGGACGAAGGAAATGCGGTTGCGACAGCATCAACGCCTCGTCAAGTGCGTGGGCGGGGCTGTAAAGGGGGCGTGGTGGGTGGCTAAGTGGGTGAGTGGGTGAGTGGCAGTCATTGGCAGCAGCTGCCTCTGCATCCAGTGTCCAGTGTCCAATGTCCAGTGTCCAGTGTCGAGTGCGAGTGCCATTTTGCCGGTTGCATGTCCTGTGTATCGTTGATATGATAATTGGCATGAGGCAATAATCCACTTGGATACGTTTACGTTGACAATCGTTTATATCGCAATCAGTGTCATGCCGTCTGCGTCCTGGATTGTTGTCGTTCCAACTGCTCTTCTGCTCCTGTTCCTGCTCCTGCTTCTGCTCCTGCTGTTGCTGTTGCTGCTGAGTCTCCATAAAGTATAATTTCCAGCCGTGCTCTCGTTGTCGACCTCAACGACAAGGACAACGACGAGGACAACGCCAACGACGACATATTAAATAACAATGAACTGCAATTGCCCAGCGAGTCTCGTAATTCGTTTGTAATGCGTGCAGACGCACAGATTTTGAGTAGCACTTGCTGTTGTCCTGCGCATCCTGTTAGCCACACTCTCGACCCTGACTCCCTGCTACTACCGCCCCCTAATCATCATCATCCACTCAATCTAGCCGACTGCTTTGTTTTATGTTTTCAACTGGCAATTGTGCCTCGTAATTTCTGATTTGCAAGTTTAATTCGTTGACTCTTAAATTTAATCACGCTTTGCAAACGTTTTCCAAACGATACAAACTAAATTGGTTGACAAAATGGCTAACAAACTCTCAAACACATATTCGACATCCTTCTAAAAGCTCAAACTCACATATCTTTGCCCAAAACTGAACCGATTTTGAAGTTCCAGGCCAACTTGTTCATGGTTTTTCCTCTACTTTTATTCTACATTTAAGTCTTATCCATTTTTGAAGATTTCATTTGTTATACCCTGAACCCATTAAAAATGGGTAAAAAGGGTATTATGGTTTTGTGCAAATGTATGTAACAGGCATAAGGAAGCATCTCCGACCATATAAAGTATATATATTCTTGATCAGTATCAACAGCCAAGTCGATTTAGCCATGTCCGTCTGTCTGTCTGTCCGTCCGTCCGTCTGTATGAACACACAGATATCAGAGACTACAAGAGCTAGAGACTTCATATTTGGAACATAAGTTCTCCTAATCCCGGGACAGATCAAGTTTATTTCATTTGATCGATAACTCATCGCATTCAAAAGTTATCGATAAATTTTGATTTTAGACTAGCGTTTTTGGGACATAACTTCAAAGTTATAAAAGCTAGAGAGCCCAAATTTGGCATGTATAATCCGAATAGCATACACATGTAACAAATATTTCACTTTTTAGATACCACCCCCCAAACCCCCCAAAAGTTAAAAAAACGCATTTTTGAAGGTACGACCTTGCAATTTGGTTTGGTAACACATATTATCGACAATTACTTGCCCCAAAAATTTCAATAAGATCGGACAATAAACACAGAAGTTATTTAAGATTTAACTTTCCATTGTGTGGGGCTCAGCGAAAAGCAAGCTAACTGCTTAAACCGCTTGCACTGCTTGTACTGCAGCATGTGTGTGTTTAGAGCAGTACGAATGATTGTAAGGACTGGGTTCAGGGTATCTCGTAGTCGGGCACTCCCGACTAGAGCACTCTTACTTGTTTACTTTTACTTATTTATTTATTTAATTTAATCGCGAAATTTTATTTTAATCGATTGCGGGTGTCATGATTAGTAGAAAAATCCAAAAGAAAATTGTTTCTTATTTTTGTCTCCAAAATCAGGCAAAAATTAACAAAAAATGTAGCTTGTAAAGTGATTTTTGAGACCTTTAAAATACCTATGAAAACTTCAAGCTCACATAACTTTGCCAAAACTTAACCGATTTGTAAGCTCGAGACCAATTTGTTGATGGTTTTTCCTCTGAATTTATTCTACATTTTACAAATTAACTTTCTTGCCTTACCCGAATAAACCACGCACAGTATTAATCCTCTAGACAATTTTACGCTTAGTTTTTAATCTACTATTAATATTTAAAAATATGCAGCAGGAGCTCGTAACAAATTATGTGGGATGTCAGCACGTGTGCTAAATATTATAAAATATCTAATTAAACTGGCTGACAAATCAGTTAAGTTAAGTCATATCACGGGCTAAAAATGTACCAACAAAAAGGAGTGCTTTGCAGGACGCTGCCTTTTGAAATCATATTAGAAGAGCACAGCTAAAAAAGCCAAGCGTGCATAGATGACCATTTGGAGGACACTTTGCGATGCAAAAAGTACAATTTATGCGCACAATGAGGGGGGGTGCTGAGTGGGGGTGGGGCCAGGTCAGGAGTACATCCTACATCCTGGCTGCAAGGAGCGACACTTTTACGCTTGACCTCACTCGGCGGCCTGCTTAGCCCCTTGACCACGGCCATATCCGCGAGTGTGTGCGTGTGTGTAGGGTGTGCGCTTTTTATGAGCGACGACACCACTTGCGATGAAAGCATTTCCGTATCCGCCAGCGAGCTTCCGAGCCGAGCGAAAAGCGAAAAACGCAAAGCTGAGGCTCAAGCTTCTGGAGTCCACTTTAATTTTTGTTTTGTTTATAATTTACGCGACACAACATCAATTAAGTGCTTGGCCGGAAAAGCGCATACCTGCACCTGAAAAAGCAACCATAAATTCTCGCCCTAAAGTGGCGAGAACGCGTCGTCCATTCAAGGCATCCCCCATCCCCCATCCTGCATCCTGCATCCTGCTGACCAGCCCCTCCAGCGTCACCCGATCCGGTCCAACCAGCTGCATGGAACTGCCGCTTAAATAGCTGTTGCCATTTTATATGCGTACTCCTTTTTCAGGCTATACACAAATCATTTCATTGAATCCACACACACACAGAGTGGATTCTGCATAAGGTCGAGTATTTAAGAAGTATATTTAATGCAAAAGAAACAAGTTGGGAAGGATTTTCACTCTGCCAACTGCACCACCGAAATATTTAATGACGCATTTCTTTGCTATTTATTCGTCAATCCATTCGAAATTTTAGACATTAATGAGTTATAAGGATGTTCGTGTACAAGGATATTTAAGGCGATAGCTTTCAAAAGATCGAATATATGGCCAAAACCGACTTCCAGTTGTATGCCAGCTATAAGGTATAGTGGTCCGATCAGGCCGTCTCCGACCAATGTGCTGTCCTTTTGACTAATAAGTCTCTGTGCAAAGTTTTATCACAATACCTCAAAAACTGAGGGACTAGTTTGCATACATACAGACAGACTGACAGACGGACATGGCTCGATCAATCTGTTTAGCCATGCTAAGCAGTAACTTTTGGGGGTCTCCGACGCTTCCTTCTATGCGTTTTAAGCTTTAGCGTAAACTTAATATACTATTTTCTTCGAAAAGAGTATAAATATATATATACCACAAATATACTCCACACTATCTTTGCTGATTTTCTATCCTGTAAGATCTATTAGAGTTCTTGATTAATAGCTTAATTCTAAAAAACTTAATATTATTTTTTTTATTCAATAGGTTTATTTGAGTAGATATATGTTTGCAATCATAAAATAAATAAAATATAACAGATAAATATGAAAAAACAACTGTAAGAAGTTATAAAGATATATAAATCTTTCTTATGACTTAAGAAAGTTCGTTTTGCGTTTTTTTTTAAATAAATTCAATACAAACTTTTCTGTATTAAAGATAGACAAAGTCCTATGTCCCTTTTTTTAAAGGTATTCGGATTTTTGTTTGATTGTCAAGACAATATCATATGATATACAAAAGTCAGATAAATATAGATAAGAACGTATTCTATTTATTAATTTATTTGCCTTTATCCAAGGTTAACTTATATTAAAGGCACTAACAGTTGGTTGAATAATGAGAAATTTCTGAACATATACAATTAAAGCTAAACATTTATATTTTTGGTATTTTTTTAATGAGATTTAACTTAATTGTAGTATTTGTAGCAAATCAAATCTGTTTTTTGGTTGATACCAAATTCAAATTTAGCAAATCCAAAAAAAAAGATGGAAATCATATATATGCTTTCTAAAAAAAAAGTCCTTTATAGCGCTGCACTAAATTAGACCAAGCAAAACAATTGCGCCTCAAACTTGAATGCTCGAGAGATGCTTCTTCATGAAAAATCAATTATCAAGTTTGGTTTTTGGGGGGTATTTGGTATTTGCAAAGAGCAGTTAAGGGCCAGCTGAGAGCTGCCTAATTGGAATTAACAGAAGAATTTATGGGGCAAGTTGGTGTGATTTGTTGAAGTGACATTACGATGCGGTAAGCGAGGCAAGTGCGCCCATAAACTGGAGAATTCAAGTGAGTCACATTTGCAGACGCAATTTGTTACTACGAAAAAGGACCAGAAAGGACATTATACGGCAGCATAAACAAAACTCCAGACGGACCCTCACACACCCAGCGTACACACACACACACACACACACACACACACACACACACACACACACACAGAGTCCATTCACAGCTGCCACAACATTTGTCGGTAAATTAACCTGAAAGACGGCATTTGCTTTAACTTATCTGTCTCATAAAACTGACAATGAACGGGTCGCTGCGCATCCTTCGACCGACCAGCCAGCCAGCCAGCCTGCCAGCTAGCCAGGACCGATGCATTAATTGATAAGGCAACATATCGGTTTTGGTTGCCAAGTTTTCAGCAACTTTTGTCTACGCTTGCAATTATACTAATTGATTCTTATACATGTTTGCAGTTGACTTTCTGCATAAAATGTTTAATATTCAGTTGATTTCTGTTTCATTTCAAATGTCATACCTTATGGAATTAATGAAAACTAACAAGGAATCAATTAGAAATTTTAGTAAATTAACACAAAAGGTTGGCAAAACAGGTCTGACATGAAATTACAAATTTCGTATTTATTATTTTAATATTTAATATTTGCCAGTAAAGCAATTCGCCAAATTCATAAGTCACAAGTATATAAAATATAAAAGGTCCCGTATTTCCTAAGAATACTAAAAGTAAATATTTAGCAATTTCATTAGCAGTTAATCAAAACTCAAATGCTTGATTTATTTAATTAAATTATTAAAGTTTGTCTATATACGAATTTCAAATAATTGAATACATAATAATTCAGTTAACAAACTGCAACTAAATTTTAATCCCAATTAAAGATGCATTTATTCATTTATTTATTTACTTAATGATAATCAATTGATAATATATTGTAAATTTTAAATGAATTTAACAATGAAATTTATGAAAATTTAAAATTAAATAGTCGCAGCATACTTTTTGGGATAAAATTTAAAATTTTACTCAATCGCTTACCGATCAAATTGTAATTATTTACTCAAGTCTCTGTGCTGCAATCAGTTTTAATCAAATGAATATAAATTGACACTCGTTAAATTAACTCATTTCAATGGGCGCCATTTTGTCTAGTCGCGGTAACAGAAACAAAATAAAAACACACCAAAATTTGGCGACAATTATTTAGCAAGCAAATGGCATGCGAAAAATGAAATAAATGTTTGTTAGTAATGCCAGAAGTTGGGGGCTGTACTAGTATTTGAACTATTTATCGGTGTAGTACTTGGAGTACATTATTTAGGTGCAGCGTTGCGACAATCAAATGGTTAAATGAATGTTTTGCTGCACTCATCCATTTATTCACGCGCCATAAACTGAGGACGAATTTATTTCAAAGGACATGCGTTCGAACGTACAATAAAAATAATAAAATTAATGGCCAAATGGCAAGTGATGGGTGTTACCCAACAGTTAGAGAGCCACACACAGGTGGGGCACACAATGTGGTTGCACTGCTGCCTGAATTAAATATATATATATATTTGTATATATAGGTGTATAGTATATCTATGAATGTTTGGGCATTCCACTGCAAATTGGTGCCGCGGTCACAAATAATTTTAGCCATTTGCATTTGCGCCAGATTTTCGAGGGGGGGGATGCTGCAGTTTTGCAGCTGGTGCCCAGCAATAGATTTAGCCATTGTTATTTACGCGACAATTGCAATAAACATTAGTTCATTTGTATTGTGCAGCTAACACTGTACACCAATCCCCCATCCTTCCATGTACCTACTCCAACTTCGTCCTGTCGCTGGCACATTAAATTAATTACTCATGTTATTATTCTGGCCGAAATGAAGTACGCAACAATTTATAATCGCGGCCAAAAACAAGATTAGAAGTACCTGCGGTATCCAATTCAAATCTGTATTGGCCCAGCCCCTTCCCCTCTTTTTGGTCCACCCCTCAAACTGCGGTTTGCTGCAGTCATTTTGCTTTATTAGTCAAAATGCACCAAATCACAATTGCACATTATTCGTACGCGTATTCGTATTCGTATTCGAGTACTCCTCTGTTCGCAATTAACGTAAATTTATGATCAACCAACCAATTTTCCAAATAACTCAACATTTTCATTGTCCTTTGCACAAAATGGCAATTACTGCCATGCAGCTCTCCAAATTGCCAAATTTCTTTAGTGTTTTAGCTTTAATGTCTAAATGGGGTGCGTTACTATCACTGAATTTCATAGTTTTTAGCATCTTCTTAATCTGAAATGAAAGTTTGTGTAAGACTCGAATGCTTATGTATTTAGTTACAAAAGTTTATGGATTAGTGTTCAAACTATTCTGTCAAAACCTATCCGTGATTGATATACCTATTTTTCTTTGATTGAAATCAACTATGCAGAGTCAATATCAAAACTGACTCGTGTTCGAAAACTTGATCAGTTTTGACAATGTTATTGGAAGCTTTGCATGCTTGAAAGGCATTTCTTTGGACTGGGAGCTTTATCCTATGCCCTATCTTGTCTTGTGTTTCATACAAAACTTACAATTTTTAAAGTCCTTCAGATTTAAGTACAAATCAATTATAGAAGCAAACCCATGATCAAAACTGCACCGGGATCGAAAATGGAATTAGTTTAAATTATGGAGGGCATTTCAAGAGAATTTGGAACCTTATCTTGGCATGGAAAATCGAGAATTCGAAATTGCTTTAGACTTAAATGAAGTTCTAAAATATATAATAATATACTTCAATAATTATTATACATTTTACATTATTTTACAGCATTGATCAAAAGCTGACTAATATGTACTTAGCCGTTTCAGTTTCCTTCTCAATCCGGTAAACTTAAATACACAACAACAAACTTATAAAGACATCTTTACACATCAAAATCTTGTAGTCCTTATAAACAACATTGCATTCAACAATGTTACTGTGAGATAAATGATATAAATGCAACAGTGCTTGGGGGCTTTAATTAGGCTGAAACATTTGTGCATTTGTGGGGGAATCAACAGGCGGCCGAATGTGCAGCACAATCGCCTCGTAATGCATCCGTCCAGGCCAACCGCAGGCTTCTCAGCCCATCCAGCACGAGCCAGGAAGGATTCGCAGCGCAGGATGCAAGCACACACTGCCTCCCTCCCCCTCCTTCTCCTTCTCTCTGGGTGTGTGTGTGTGTTTTGGCCTAATGCATGATTATGTACAAAAGCACACACAAAGCATCGAGGCCAAGGAGCCGACAATAACAACAACAACAACAAGGACAACAACTGCAGGACATTCTCGGATTGGCTGAACGCATCGAGGCGCATCTCCATTTATTTGCAAACGCAAAATTTGCACATGTTCAAATCGAGATTTACGATGGCTGGTGACATCATTAATCAAGCGTCTGATTGGTGATCCTGTTCCTGTTAATTAATACAATAATGGATTGCGTTGCCGTCTCTGAGCCCAAAAGACGACGACAGTAGCGAACCAAGTACAGTGGAGACCTGCTCATTGGATTTACGAGCCCACACAAAGAAGTGCGTTTAGGAAAAATGTGCAGCGAGTGTCCGTATCCGTATCCGTATTCGTGTCCTTGTCCTGGCGTCTCCTGGCGGCCAAACATTGATTTAAAATTTACAACATTGAGGCAAAGGTTGGGCCAACAGCGCCATATGTTGCATTGATTTATCATTAGAAGGCAGCGGCTGGCTAAAATGGAAATGTTGCAGCTGCTGCCGGACACCAAATAAATTTGCCGCCAATGGGCAACACTGGCTAACCCACACACACACACACACACACACACAAATTTCAATTAACAATTTTACCCCTAATTTGGCCAAAAACAACAAAAACAAAGGCAAAGACAAAAGACGACTAAAGAATGAGAAGGCTTTTGCTGAGCTGTGCGATGAGCTGGCAAACTAAATTACAATTTGAAAAGCACCCCAAAGCCACCCACCTGTGCAGCCCCACCACACCTGCCTCTCCCCCCTTCCCACTCTCTCTTCCCCATCTGACCACGCCAATTTTGGCTGGGAACTCGAGCATCAATTATGATTATCGTCACGTTTTATGAGACGTTTGCCCCCAACTTTATGAGTCAAGCGCACCACCCACCGCCTTCTCAAAGTATGCACTCTTATAATGAATATTGACACAGGATATGCACAATATATATATATATATATAGGTACAGGTAGTCCTTTACGTTTACCCTTCGCATCCCTGCTAACTACATAGATACACACATAGTTACGTTTGCTTAAATTACTGAGCTTCTTACTCATTCATTCATTAGTGGAATTAGCTACAACGACTAGTTTATTAGGCATCCGGTTGAATCCTTGAAGGAGACGACTCTGTGTCCAATTACTAACAGCGTAAAGGATTTCATATGTATTTATTAGTGTAATATTCCTAAACTTCATTTTAATACTCTGATCCGGGTAAGTTATATTCTATCATATGAGTTGTGTGCTTCTAATTTAGTTATCCTCAAATCTTTATTTAAGAAAATGTAATTCTTAGTTTATATATTTTTTTTTATGTTTATAAATTTTTTATTTATCTTATACTCTGAGAAAATTCGTTAAATATTTATTGACATGAAGTTTATAGAAATGCTTTTTTATGGAAAATTCGTTTGAATTATCGAGCAAATATATTGATCAATAAAGCATATTATCGTAAATGTAAGATTTATGAGTTTGCGTATGCTAAGGCAGACATTTTACTGAAATATTAAGTATACGTCATTTAGTATACAGCAAGCATTTTAGATTTTGCTGCTATTTTGCGATGTTTACATAAACATATATTGATCTAAAACATTTTTGCCATATAAATGAACTAATTTAGAAATAATTTCCATTTAGGGTTGTTAAAATATACGATTTTTTCATTTTATTTAGTTTAAAAAGCTAAGAAACTAAATTTTTTATGTAATGTGCATATAATTTTGACTGTCTGACTTTAAGTTAAACAGCATATTGTTCATACTAGTTTCAATGAATTGCTAATTTTGTTAAAATATTACCATTAAAATTACCTTCTAATTCGAATTCATTGGTACTTTATACTTACTCCATACTCAACTGCTTGACATGTTTTGCTGTATCTAATCTTGTACTGTTTGTGAGCACAGTTGCTTTTAATTGTGTGCACCAAAAAATAATAAGCCGAAATTAAACGGGTAATGGTTGTAAGGCTACTATAAGACAGTAGAAGTCAAGCCGCAATTAAAACTGGCAACTGTAACAAACGAAATTTCAATTAGCGGCACTTAGCGCCAGCTGCCATTACCTAAAAAACCCACCCAAGTTGCTTGGCAAAAAAAAAAGCATATCTAATAACAACTAAACGATATTAGAGAAGAAATTAGGCGGGGCCCGGGGAGTACAGTAAGCACCCAAATTGAATGGCAGCAAGTGCAGAGAAAAAACCGCAGGCAAAGAAGGCAAAAGGCAAACAGGATGCCGTCAAAGGCGACACTTGGATTTTGGATTTTTGGGTTTTGGTTTCTCGTTTGTCGGTTTCTCGGTTTTTCGGTTTCCCAGTTGCCACATTAGGCAAAAACAATTTCCATTTTGCAAATTGTTGTGTTGCAGCTGCAAATTGAGCGAATCTTTTTGTGCGGCCAGCGAATTGCAGCAGCGAAGTGATTTCTTTTGTAATTGCCTTAGTGCTGAGTACTCCATACATGGGGCTCACCATTTGCCAAATTGAAACTGCGGATATGCAAATGGGTTCGGTTAACCAAACTCCGCAAATAGCTAAATAATAACAGTTTACGTACTGCTGTAATCAAAATTGGACAAAAATGCACTAAGCTAAAACCGTTTTAAGCATTCTAATTACCAACTGAATAGAATCACTTGTGCAAACACAATTAAAGCCTTCTAATTGGTTCGTTTAGCCAGCAAACATACCAATTGCTTTTTGTTGTTATTTAAACTTATTTTAAATTGTATATAATTTTCGATTTTGATGAAACGACACCTATTTTCTTTGGATTGACTCACATTATAGCTGCTATATGAATAGTTTATAGGTTCTTTTATATTGTTTCTGAAAACGTAATACTCTTTATAAACAACAAACTGAATTTCGAGATATTGAAAGTTTTCTAAAGAAAGGTACCTTTTCAAAAATCCAAAATCTAATTTTTTAAATAAGCTTATAATTTTTCTTTCGTATTCAGTGGTTAATTTAACAAAAGAAAAATAATGTGGATGCTTGGAAAACCATTTTTGTAATTGTTGCATAGTGTAATCAATTAAATGTGTTTTTTAAAATTAAAAGAAGATTTTACATTTAAATAATATTTATTTAGTTTTCATTATATATTTTTTATAATTTCCAGCAAATAGATAGAAATAAATAAAGCTTGAAGCCCAGAAGATAGATCAGTTTCACAACAAACTTGTGCATAATTGTTGCATATAGTTATAATGCATTTATTTATTGTATAAGTTGAGCCTTCTATATCAGTTTAAAACTAAAATTTAATTGATATTTTTATTGTGCTTAGTGTTTCATTCTTTTTTTTTGTGCAACAAGAGTAAACTTTTGGACAAACATCAAAACATTCCATGCCATTACACAAATAAAACGCATCCTTTATGAGTGCGAGATATGGCAATGGATTGAGTGCAGGAGTGCGGGGCGAAAGGATGCATTTGTGTATTTGGATGATTGTCGAGCATGTGAAACTTCTTGAAGATAATAATAATTTAGTGCTGTTGAAATGACTTTTGACCATCACACACAATTGATACGACCGACCAGGCAGGCAGCTACTTTCTCCTTCCCCCATTCCCCTTTTGCATCTGGTTCGCACACACGTGTCCTTGCACGTCTCCCACACTGCTGGAATGCAACTCTGCCAGTGCATGCAAACAAAGTCGAATGGAGTCTAGTTCTACTAGTTCGACTACAGACCATTTGTTCCCAGCCGCCGTTGCCGCATCTCAAAGAAATAAACAAAAGCGGGGCAAGAGCCGCCAAAATGCCGGAAAATCCACACATCCTTCGACACAGCCACTTTGCATGCAATGCAAGCAGCTAACTCAGTTCTTGTTGTTGCTGGTGGAAATGCCTTGCGAAAACTGCAAATGAATTCGTGAAAAATGCGGTCGTAATAATTTCTCGATTTTTGGTGCGAAATTATTTGATTACACACACGTGTGGAACGAGCCGCTGATGCAGGATGCCAGGACCAAAGGACTCCATCTCCTCCATCCACATAAAATAAACTTCATCTGCTGTTCGTGCTCTGCTCGGCATTTGTGGCTCTGTGTATATAGTACTAGAGAGAACTTCAGATGCGCATTCATTCGCAAAATTCCCAAAACAAATAAACTTCTTTTAAAGGTGGCAAAAATGCTGCGCTTGTGTTAGAGGGTGGCGTGAGTGAGTGGGTGTGGAGGTAGGTCGATTATAGTGATGTGATTTGCGGTTGCGGCTGCACAATGGATAAGTTGAGAAAGAAGCTTCTTGCGTCTGTTAGCTTGAAGTTTCAATTAAATTCTATTTTATTGTTTTATATTGTTTCCTTATACGTAGCTTGACGCTTGAATAGCTTATTCTATGAAAATATTTATTAAATAAATGTCTTTAAATTAAAAATATACTTTTAATATTGATTTTATTTTTAACTTTAGTTTTGAAATACATTTCAACAGTTTTAATTTAATTTTTCTGTAATTTATAATTTTAAATATTTCGTATTGTCGTATGTTTGAAGTCATCTTTAAATAAATAAATAAATAAATTCTTATGGAAAAGGTGTATTTGGAAAGAGATAACAAGGAAAGAAGAGGAATAAAGGTCGATATGAAAAGGGAGATTTAACTAAATACGATCAGAGGAATCACGTAGATACAAAATTAAATGTCTAATAGCTTATTACATACTTATCTAATAGTCATTTAAGCAGTTGTGTATGAAAAGTTGAAAAGTAATTGATCCTTATCAACAAAATAACTTTGATAATTAAAATTAAAACAAATTAAAATAGTATTACTTGGGAAATCTAAACTAAAAATCTAAGAAAAGAACTGTAGTTATATTTTACTCAAGGAACCTGCTGTAAATGTTTAATAACTAAAGTAGCTGTGCCTTAAATATGTATTTACTTTATTTACCATGCCTGAAATATGAGTAAATGTGTACACTATGGTCAAAGCTGTTTTCTGCCTTGAGTGGCATGAGTTTGAAGCTCCAAGCAAGGAGCAGTCCACCGAGTAGCAGGTCGAGGCCAAAGGAGCAGCCCCACGGCTAGTGGCAGCAAGGCAGCAAAGATGTAATTTGCATTTCGCAAGTCCAAAATGAACTAATAAACACACACCGGAAGCCGGAGTACACAAATTGTCGATGTTCGCTGGCGTAGGCAAATCGTATTAGCCGGGCATACAGGACGAGCCCGCGATCCCCAGTCGCGAGGCAAAGAGGTCCTGTGTCATGGCTAATAGGCAGCCAGCCAGTCGCGAATGCTCGGCTCAAATTGAAAGTTATTTAACGCAGGGGGAGAAGGGTACACAGGGTGCAAGGAAACAAGGATACAAGGAGACAGGGTGCAGGAGCAGGTCGAGACCCCGGCGCGGCCTATGAGGTTACGGAAATCGTTATGCGATGCTCGGCCAGGCCAAGAAAATGGCAACCACAACAACAACAACAACTTGTGTTTGTATTTTTACAAATAAGATTCAAAAACTTTATGCCGCTAGCTGTCAGGAGTTTGGCAAATGGGCAGCCGAAGCTGATTCCCATTTCGCTGGAGCATTCCGTGCGGGGACACTGAATATTTAACAAGCGGCAAAGCGGCAAAGCGGAAGAGGAAGCCAAATGGCGCAAGTGTTGCTCAGTTTAATCTATTTCCTTCCCAAGCCGAGGGACTCAGTCCTGCTTCTCTCTGACTGGCTGCCTCTGCCTCTGCCTGCCGGCTGGCCGATCCGCACAATCTTTAAATACACAAATTTATCGTTTCATAAAAAGGCAAAAAACTTCACTTAATTCCGTGAGACAGCCAAATTTGTCGGTTTGCCGCAAGTAAATTCATTTTCCACCCGCGATGAAACTAAATTTACCAAAACAAAGTGTTCATAAAAATGTGCGGCTAACAAATAAAATTGTACACAATTTTAAATCATTTGTGGAAGAAGGAAAATGTGGTCTTATCTAAGGACTATGTCTTGAAATCATATTAAATATAATATGTACATTATATATATAATTTTTCTGCAAGACAAGAAAATGGAAGTGGGTAAACAAAAAATCCAAAAGTAAATCTTTATAATTATTTGTATTATGAAAACATGAAATAAGCATGCAATCCTTAAAGTTTCAGTTAGTAGTTTTAGCTAAGAGAAACATATATATAAGAAATATAGAATACACAATTTTTTTACGCATTAAAAAGAAGATCAACAAGAGCTCAAAACATTTATATATATTTAAATAATTTTTTATTATTTAAGACATAAAAAAATGATTTAACATATTGTCAATTTAGTTTTGCACACATTCTCAAATACTTTGAGCTCATAGTTTTATCTAAGAGAAATATATATAATATTAATATTAACATTTATATATTTTTTTTATTTTATGAAAGCTTAAGGATATCTTTAAAATAGTCACAAATGCTTTCAACTCGAACTAAAAGATACCTTTCAGATTTTTTTTTGTCTTCAACTTTTCCCCAGTGAAATGAATGTTTATGTGTAAAATTAAAAAAAAAGAAGAAAAATGAAAACGCGCTAGCCACAAAATTGTTTTCAAATTAAGATGGCAATTTCCAGCGACCAGCGACGGCCAAAGGACAAAGGACAAAGGAAACACACCCCCAAAGTGCGGCAGAGGGAGGACCTGGTCAGGTGTCGGATGACGGGGGTGGGTTGGGGTTGGGGTTGGTGTTGGGATTGGGATTGGGGGTGAATGGTTCCAGGAACTTATGCCAACGAAATTTGATTATGTTCGCGGTTACACTTCATTCGTCTGAAGCAGCTCCTGCAGCCTCGCATCCTGCTCCTTGGCAAATTGACATAAATTGCTGTTGTTGTTGTCTTGTCAAGCAATTTATGCGATCAATTAAATTTTTCAAATGACCACAAAAGTTGTTGCGCTTTTCTTTTAATTTTCATAAATTTTACTTAAATGTTTTTCACTTTTACAATAGTAAATTTCATTTCGCCCCTGGGCCGCTTAATGTGTCAAATTTGGTTTGTTGTTGATAACAAGATTTTATGTTGATTAGAAAATTTAGATATTTTCGGGGCGTTCTACTCGTATTCGTATTAGAATTTATTGCAAATGAGCAAAAACTTTGCGCCGCAAAATTAGTATTATGCACAAAAAAGCCCAAGGAGGCAAGTGAGAGAAAGTAAATCAAATGTAAATCATCGACAGCACAGCCCAGCGATCCAGGACCAACTTTCATCTTTCAAAAGTCCAGTCCAAAATGATATACAACACATTTTGTGGAACCTTTACAACTAAATGCGGATAATCTGTAAGTTTGCTTTTGCCCAAAATTTATGTGAAACGGGTGGAGTTTTCCTATATTCTTCATGTTGGCTCTGCTGCTGCTGCTGCTGCTGCTGCTTGTTGTTGTGCTTTTTCTTGGTTGCCTGTATAGTTTTTCATGTACAGCCCACCCGCTTTTCCCCTTTCCCATGCACCCTGTCTATCTGGTGGCAGCCGCCCAAAACTAAAACATGCGCATTCAATGGGCGTCCGTTCCCATCCGGCAAGCCTCACTGTACCCCGCCATAGTCCTGCTCCTGCTCCTGCAATTCATTTCCAGCAGACGGCTGTGTGTGTTAGTGTTCGGTTTTTGGAGGAGTGTGCTGTGTATGTGCGGAGATTTACCGTTTTATACTTGACATTTGCAAAAGTTTAAGTTTTAATTTATGACACCGCCACTTTCTATACGGGGCGACAAGCTAAATATGAGCGAAGCGATGCGATGCGATGCGAGGGAGGCGAGCATCCTTAAACAGGATATCTAACTATTGTCGTTAGTCTTCGAGTCGCTCAGCGTCCAGCTCATCTTTACAATACGCTCAGCTCAGCTCAGCTTTCTATGCTTCGCTCCGTTGTGTTCCAAATTCAAATCAGCGGCCACTGAGCCACTCAGATGCCAGCTTCAATTTGCTAAGAGCCCATTCGAAAGTCCTCAAATGTATTATCTTAAGTGCTAAGCAATAATTTTCATTACTTACCACAGCTTGTCAAATAATTACCAATTTATTAAACAAAAGAATTTTAATTATGCACAGCAGATATTTATTTTGAAATATTATTATTATTATAATCATTATACTAATATTTGTAATATACTCTCTCTCCCTATCCTTTACTTTTTCTTTTCAAACTATTAGTTTAACTGACTTATTTAAAAATCGCAAGGCAAGCATATAATTGATCATAGATCCATATATATTTATTCACATGTCTGGTACACTCTGCATTATTAAATTTCAGTTTCGCAAAAATATGATACATTTAACATCAAGATCCAACGATTTGGGTGGGATGACATCGAACGCACAGAGTTTTCCCATTTCCTGTGCAATAAAGTAATATATTAATATATTATATGCATATAGTATATAGTATATATTGGCTCACCAATGATTTGAATCTAAAACCAACGATTTCGTCGTGCATGTTGCCCTTCAGGGCGTTCATAGTTTCCGAGACCTGTTATAGGATATACATTTGATTTTAGTATTTTTATTAGTATTATTAGTCTTATTAGACTTACCGGGCAATGAGTTGTAGTAATCACCAGCGCCTCGGCGTATTTCCGTATGTGAGCTATTGATATATTATATATTATTATATTTATTAATTTTGTTATATTTGTAATATTTATAATATTTATTTAATTTGTGTTTTTTTATATTTCCTATATTTATTATTATTTAATTTTAATTTATTGAATTTATTTAGGTATTTTATTTGGGTATTTATTTTATGTATGTTTTTATTTTTTCATTTTATTTTTTATTTTTTATTTATTTTTAATCACTTTATTTTATTTTATCTATTTTATTTTTATTTATTATTATTTTTTTTAATATTTTTAAAATTTATATTATTTTTAAAATTTCCGTTTATGCATACCGCATGTACTACAAATTTAAGTTCTATAGATTTTACTCACTAAAGTCCGTTGCGGGGGTTTAATCTCCTGTGTCTCTGTTGGGTGCGATAGCCAGCACCTGTATCATAGGGCGAGGCATCATCATCTTGATAGTTACACGATCGCTGAGAATTCCAGGCCGGCTGTGCGTCGTATTCGGAATCCGTGCGCATTTGATCCCCAAACTCTGGTCGTTCGCATCTATAGCCAGTCTGCGCGACATATTGATGATAGCACTGCACACAAGAAATTTCGAAATATTTAAATTAATAAAAATATATACATATATATATACACAAACCGAAAGTGTACGTACATCAATTGTATTGTCGTTGTCTGGTGTTGCCATACCGTAGGTTTCCATAATTTTGAAAATTTAAAAGAAAATAAAAGAAAATTTGAATTTTTCGAGAACCGAAAAGGTGTATTGAGCCTGAACGTAGGAATTAATTTGAGCTCTCATATTATCGTACTTGCCCAGTTCCCTTTTTTAGGCAGTCGACAGTCACTAGATCGTTTGAAATTTTCCTTATTTGTGCTACAAGCTAAACTGAGTGTTTCTAGCAAAAAAGAAGCAATAGTTAAAAGTAGTGGAAAGTAGTAGTGGAAGTATAAGGAAGAATAACATTTTGGTGGGTGCTGTTTTCATTATATAAGAAATAAAAATAGCAAAGTAATGTACAATTAAAAAAAGCATATATATAACTTGGGAATGTAAATTATCTGGAAGTATTTAAATTGTAAAACAGGAAGCAAGAAGCAAATAAGTAATTATAATATCAGATATTTTTTCACTCCTTCAATTATTGAAAACTATTCTGAAACTTTGAAAATTAACAAGCAATTCAATAGAGCAATTTTGCATCAACAAAAATGTCTAATTTGCTAATGATGTGTGTGTGAATGTGAGTGAGTGTGTGTGAATGTGTGTGTAGAGTGTTTGTCTGTAGTTGCTTTAGCTCTAAGTCCATGGGCTCAAAATGAAAGCTGAAATCCCTCTGTCCAGGCTAGACCCGAAGGAGCAAGGAGCAAGGAGCACACACTCTGAGGATGATGAATTTGGACATTTTGTGTGCGCAAAGTCACTTGCTTAAAAGTTATTAGGGATTAAAAGAGTTGCGGCTGAGGACGCAAATGCGCTTCGGTATCTGCTTCATTAGAGTCGAAGGACATTGCACAGCACTGTACTAGCAGGACATGTGATTGTGTGTGTGTGTGGGTAAGTAAACACCTTTGGTGAAAGTTTTTGAAAATACTAAAAGGAAATCACTTTAGACGTCCAAAGAAAACGGAGTAGCAGCAGCAGTGGAAACTTTTGTGTGTACCCCCAGACCACAAAGCTCAAGTTTTGGGTGCTGCTGGGAAGCGTGAACGATTATGAGGAGCAATCCTGATACTACTCTGATGGCAGCACTGGCGTTTTAATGTTGCCCCGCTGCAACTTTTGAGACATCTTAATTCCCTTCGAGATAAATCAAAAGGGGAGGTGGTAGGAGAGATCATTTGGTATTTGGTTTTGCTTTTACAAAATTTGTACTTTTATTTACACCATTTTTAACTTATGCATTTTTATGAGCTGCGCTTTGTGTGTGTATGTGTGTGTGTGTGTGTGTGTGTGTGTGGTTTATCCTTTCATAAATGCGTCCAACGGCCAACTGATTTATGCCACCACAAGCTGGCGCTGCTGGCACCCACTTGCACCACCAAACCCTTTGCCCCCTGTGCCGCATTTCCTGACGTCGTCGACGGCAACAAAGTAACAAAACAGGCAAACAAAAATTCCAGAAACAACATAAAACCGATTGATTTATTTTGACAATGCTCCATGCACCGAGTCCAAGCAGCAGTTGGCAACTCCAAGAGAGGCAGAGAGACAGAGACAGAGAGAGGGAGAGAGAGAGAGAGATAGAGAGCGAGAGTCCTGCAGAAGGCTGCCCATTGTTTGTCCAGGCGTCGCTCTCCCCATCGACATGTTCCGTTCGCATTTCGGACCGTCACCTGCCCCCCACTCCCAATCCGACTCCAGCTCCAGTCCCGTCCAGACGGGCACAAAGCCTGCTCCCGCTCCCGCTCCCGCTGCCTGCATAGTTGTCCTCGTTGTCCGTTTGGGAAATATTTTATTTGCACATCTTTCTTATTTTAATCCTTCATTGCATTCGAGTGTGAGTTTGGGCTTGCTGAGCGAGCAGGTCGGCAGGAAGGCACACAATTCTGACTGCGTGGGCTTCTAAGGCCATAAAACACACGTTAATTACCCTGCAGCAGCCTCAACTCAACTCATCCCATCCCATCCCCTTTTACTTTTATCTCTGAAAGGACTCGCTTCAAAGCTAAACACAATTTTACAAATTAAGTTGAGCTGCATATATAATATATAAGAAATCTGGTAAATATTTAGAATCATTCAAATCAATACTAATTTAATTGTTGACAAACTTTTTCGATGAGACATGAGCTGTTTCAATACATGAGGAAATGGACAAATCTTGAATCATAAACGAGAGCTCTTCCGGAAAAAACCCTTTTTAACCAAATGACGAATATAATCACGATTTACGATTTACCAATACGAGTTACTTGGACCCGACCGATCTATGCAATCTGAAAGATTGAAAATAAGTATATAGTTGTCTTGGATTCTCTTACATTGATCACTTACCACCCGCATACGAAGGATATTCGCTTTGCTTATTATATCTTTCCCTGGGTGCGCTGTAAATATTTGTTGAAATTTAGTTTATGGAATGGAATATCTTCGACGAGCCGAATATACTCTTTTTGAATCTTTGTGTAGATTTCAGTAACTTAAATTTCACACTTTTGCATATGCTATGGAATTATTTGCGACTGCTGATTTAATATGAAGCTGATTCAAAATGGACTTTTCCTAATGTCTTTGCTATTCATGACACAATCGTTTTGAAATTGTAATCTTTGATGAGTTATAGTATACAAGGAAATACAAGGCGATGTCTAAAAAAAACTTGGTAAATATGGTCAAAACCGACTTCTAGTTGTATGGCAGCTATAGGATATAGTAGTCCGATCCGGCTGGCTCCGCCAAATGTGCTTTGCCTTTTAATGATAAGTCTCTGTGCCAAGTATCATGGCATTTGCTCAAAAACTAAGCAACTAGTTTGCACACATGCAGACAGACATACAGACAGACAGACATACAGGCCAGCTCATCCATCAATTGATAACTTTTGTGAGTCTTCGACGCTTTCTTTTATGCATTACTAACTGCCGTACTAATCTCAGAGATACTAACTACAAACCGTTGCGGGCCTGCATCTCCCTGTCTCTCCGATGTTTCCTTTCCATGCTGCGATAGGCGAAAGCACTGTTAGTCGCAACATGTTGTCGCCTGAAGTTCATGTGGCGACCCTCGTGTGGCTGATCATGAAACTGTTTATAGCTGCCCTGGTAATAATTGCTACTCATGCCCGTAGCAGATCCCTGACCATAGCACATGTTATTGCCGTTCATCTAAAGAAGGAATATCGGCATATGTTAACATCTGAACTAAGCGACTCACCTCGGGATAAAAGAGTTGAGGGAATATCGTATCGATTCTATGACCACCGATTTGTGCATTCTCAAAGTAATCCATAATTTGTATACAATTTAAAAGCAAAAGCAAAATAAAAACAAAAGTAGAGAAGGAATTATATATTTTTTTGGACTGTTTTACGCAGAACAATTTTGAAACGAATACTGAAGAAATTTGGTGCTTGCAAGCTTGATAGAAATGTCAACTGTAAAGAAAAGCCAACTTGATAGGGAAATGTTTAGAAATTTTATAGATTTTAGTATTTATTTGGTAAGTCAACTCTACTTGTAAATATTTACAATGCAGATAAAGTTGATATATACAGCTGATATGCACATTACAAGAAATTGTCTTTACTACAAAAATTGAAACTAATATTTTCAATGACTAAAATAAATTAAAAGAATATATGAAAATATGCGGTCGATTTTATTGTTTTTAATGTATATGTTGCTATTATCCAATTGACAAATCTAAAAGGTACATTTAAATAGAGTTGCTTTTGGTGAAGATTCCCATTCGTCAAGTGGAGAACTGTGGCAGGTTTTGCAAGCGATAGGCTTATCATTCATGATTCTATATTTGTCCACACAGAACTCTTAAGCATTCGCTGTTTTGGGCTATAAACTAACACTAAACATTATAACAGTAAATATATATTAGTCTATAAATAATACACTAAGTACTTACTTGCAAGCCGTTATGCAATTTACTCAGCCGGATTCCCCGCTTTATTCGCATTGCATATCGCCAGGAGGCGGAGCTAATGTAACACTGGGGTGGGGCGGGAACTCGGCCACATCCACCACATCCACCACATCCCCCACATCCCCCACATCCACCACATCCACCACATCCACCACATCCACCTCCACAACAGCCTCCTCCTCCACAACAGCTCATGTTTTAGAGTAGAAAATTTTGAAAAAATTGCCGAAAGAGGAAAATTTTGAAAGATTTAGGTGTAGCCGGTTCCAAAATGAAATGAAATATAACATTTCAAATCTTTTGCAACTTACACTTGAAGAAAAGCCACACTGATTCAAACGTAATCATAGATTTGTATATTTTTTACTGGCCATATAGATTCCACCTGATTTGTATATCCTTATTTCGGAGGTGATTGCTAATACACTTTATACATATATATATATATATATGTATATGTATATATATACAGGCAACAGGCCATTGCAGCCTTTTAAGCAACATTCATAAGCTACACTCCCTACTAAAAGTATTTGCCTAAGAATAAGTTGACAAATGCACTTAAATGATTTTTAAATATTCGATTTATTTACTCCGCAACCAAAAAAGATCCAATTGATATAAAGAAGACATCTGGAAAGTCGAACCAAAACCAGGACTAGTAATAAGGATTACCGCCACTGCGGGGCTGACCGTACATTTGGCCCTCGGGTCCTCCGATGCCGGGCAAGGAGCTGTAATAGTCACCGTTGCCGCGGCCCGAACGGTTATCCGTCGGCGAGCTGAGCGGAGGGGAGGGGATGAAGATTAGATTGAGGGTATTCCGATGGCAATTTCCTACTCACTAGAGTCCGTTGCGGGAGTTCATCTCTCGCATGACCTTGGTGTAACGCAGTGGGCTGCGGTAGCCGGCACCGCCAAAGTTAGCCGATCCGCTTTGACAATTCCTCGAGTCGTCGTAGGACGACTGCATTCCATTGCCATAGCCCCTTAGCGGCTGACCGTAGTCCTGGCCCATCTCCGGTGCCTGGCCGTCGGGGGAGGACATGCCGTAGCCCTCCATGGACTGATATTGAATGTTTCCGTTTCCGTTGCCGTATTCCATGTCTAAATAATTTTTTTTTTTATTTTCTTTTTTTACACAAAAAATTTATTGAATAATTTTGAAAAAGCCGTAAAATTTCTAAACGAATTCTTTTTGGAGCTCTTTACTGTCCGAAATGTGAATTGGAAATAAAAACTGTATTTCTACCCAAAAGCCAAGTCCCATTTTTTGTATTCAAATCAAACTCAAGGATAGTTTGATGCCGAAAAAGTGGCAAGGGAATTTGCTGGTTTTGAACAGAGTAGATTTATGAATCCGTTTCGTCGACTGGACCCAAGTAACTTAGCCACTTCTTAACCCATTCGGACAGCTTATCGCACCAGGCACAGTGCAACCAAAGTTTGCCAGCGAAAATAAAGAAGCAAAAATGAAAGGAATGGCCATAATGGAAATCAAAACGACTGTGAGCCAATGAATATGCAGAAGCTGCACTCGCCGAATAATTAAAATCGAGCAGCTCCTTGCGCAGGATTACGGCTATGCTGCCTCAAAGATACGGGCCACACTTTGCGCCCGACAATTAAGTGCGCCTCCGTAATCTGTCTGTCGTAATTATGGCTCCACGGCGTATTTATCTGCTGCAATTAGCGCCCGGCACAAGTCGCATATTTCACCGATCCAAAGATTGAAACGCGCAGAGAGCAATTTGCATGCGCTTAGAAGCGGGGCGCCTTGGTCCTTGGTCCTTGGCCCCAGGACACGACTGCGACTGCGACTGCGACTTCAAGTTTATGTCTTTAATTAAATGTCGCAAGTTCGAAATAAAAAACTGGAAAAAACATATTGAGAATTGGAAAAGACAATTATAGAGCTGGGCATTGTTTATTGATCAGGCGTTTAGCTTTTAGCTTTTAGCTTTTAGGCATGTTAATTTTGTACAATAATAAGAGGATGCGTCCTGAAAGAAACCAAAAACGCTGCAGCTGGAATGATATATGTACAGCGCCGGAAAAAATCCTCGGAAGACCATAATTAGTGACTAAATTTTAAATTATTTAATAATTGCCATTTTTCTTTGCAGGTATACATTTTGATCTTCAAGGACATCTCTAGAAACGGATCCATTGCCTGGCTACCAAGATGATGTTATACGGACAACCACCAAAAAAGAACTCACCAAAAAATACTGGAAAATTTGAAGTTCCTTCCTCAGACGCAACAACGTCACCATTTTTAATGTCATCAAGCAAATAAATAATTTTCTTAGTTAATTTAAAAGTATTTGCATTTTTCCGTTTATTAAAATGTATTATAAGAATGTATTTAAAAATAAAATATTACATTTCATTTATAATTACAATTATTTTTTGGCGAATTCTGTTTTTTGTACAAGTATACCTTATATAGAGTGCATTTTAAATAAATGAAAATACAAACCAAGAAACTTTGTTTTTCTTTTTAAAGTATCAGGCGCACAGATTCAGGCAGATGGATGATGATTTTTCTGTTTTAAATTTTAGCGCGACCTTGAATGAGAAGTAAATTTCATTGTTGCATATTTTAAGGGTGTCTGAAGCAGCAGATCTGCTTTGCCAAATGCTATTTTTCGTCAGAAAGTACCAGGCGCACATAATTCAGCAGATGAACGATGATTTTTCTGTTTTTAATTTTAGCATGACCTTGAGGGAGAATTTCCCTGTGAGAGAAAATTTCCCTACACTCAGAGCTGGGCTTGCTTAGATTTTCTGTGTGCAGTTGTCAGTGTTCGTTTTTGTCTCGAGCAAAGACCAATTTCGTATGTTTCTCTGGTCGAAGTACCAGGCGCACAGAAATCAGCAGATAGACGACGAATTTTTCGTTTTTAATTTCTGCTTGACCTTGAGGGAAAAGAGCAAATAACCCTGAGTAGAACTTCTGAGCATGGCTCTCAGCTCTAAACTAATACATTCAAATAAAAAACGTTGATTTTTGATAAATCGTTTATTTTCTTCTTTTGTTCTACAAATGTGTATAAATATTTATATTTTTCTTAACTATAAATATGGTATATTTGTATTATCCTAAGAATACATTTAATATTACAATATTCATATAAAAAGCAATGTTTTAAGTTTACTTATTAAGCTAAGATGTTGCTGCTTTCTTGACAGTTGATTGTTGTTTTGTGTTTGTTGTTATTGTTGTGTTTGTTGTTGTTGTTGTTGATGATGTGATGATGATGATGATGATGATGATGATGATGATGATGATGATGATGATGATGATGATGATGATGATGATGATGATGATGATGATGTTGTTGTTGTGTCTGTTATTGTTTTTGTCTGTTCTGATGTCCTCTGCTGCGCTGGCGACCTATTTGAAAACAAAAATTAACTAATTCTATAGGTACATTTATATAGATTTTATAGTACTTACTTAACGTTCAGCAGAATGGTTTTGGGCTGATGAAGATTTTGCAAAATAAGTGGACTCCACAATAGACAATAATTAAATGTGCGCTTAGCTTAAGTTGCGAACATTGAGCTGATAGAGAATGAAATAATTAAGCAAACTACGGTAAAATATAGCTCAGCTATACTTACGACAGTAAATAACATAATTCCTGGAGTTATTGTCAGCACGATGAGTTTCTTAGAAAGGCAGCGAAGTGCTTTTGAGACTTACAAAGTAACCGTAACAATTCAATTGTTATAATTAAAGTATATTACATAAAGATCTAATATTTGTAAGATTTAATATTTAAAACAAATTTATTACAAATATTATATATTACATTATGAAATATTATGCAAATTTATTTAAATTATTATTTATTAAATAGTTTGCGCAAGAGATTATAGAGTCAAAATACATATATCGAACAGCAAGAATAACATTTGTTTTTAAGCAACTGAACTGCATTAATATTATTTTACTCTTTGGGATTTATTCCATTAATCATCTACTTCTAAATTAGTTGAGGCATTTGCAGTTAGCACAGTTGTCTTTTGAGACACCGTGAGTTATCGGCCCAGGGCGAATGGATCGCTGGACGAGGTCTTCACATAGTAGATGCCCGCCTTGTGTGTGGAGGGTTCGCCGCCCATGCGATAGGCCTGTCGCTGGCTCTGGTCACACTGCCACTTGCCCTTCTGCCGCTGGCAGGGAGTACCCCAAAAGCCCTGCATCGAGTTGATCGACTCGGCGAACATTTGATAGGCCCGAATGTGTGAGCAGCCCAGGTAGAAGCAGTTGCGCTGGTAGAGTCCGTAGTTGGGATAGAAGGTGGCACTGCCCGTTGGCTGCAGGAAGCCAAAGTTGCCGCTGGTGTGCATGGACTCCACATACTTCGCATCGCTAGCATCGATGCGGAACTGGGGACTGCGATGCCGGAACTTCGGTCCCGCCGGATCCAGCGCAAAGATCGTGTTATACTGCTCCGGCTTGAGGCGTTTGCCCGCGGCACCCGCTATCTGGGCGCCCAGTGAGTGACCCACCAGATACATGTCGTCGTAGCTGGCGCCGAGCCGGCGATTCAGCTCCCTCGTGAACTGGACCAGCTGGGCGCCAAACTCCTCAATCAACCTGACCACAGAGAAGTAGTTAATGTTGGCGGAACTGGCGCTCCAATCCGTCACAATCACATTGTAGTCGCCGTGCTTCAGATACGCATTCTTCACATCCCGATTGAAGGAGCCACGTGACTGACTCATCCAGCCGTGCACCACAATCCGAGTGGGCAGCGATCGATTGAAGCCAGCGTGGCGCCACTTCTCCGCATCCCCCTGGAAGTCCATCTCACGTCCACAGTCCCCAAACTCCCGCCTGAACAGATAGAACTGCATGCGATGGCGGGGCGTGGCAAAGGGATTCAGATTGTGTGCGATCTTCTTGACGAAGGACAGATCGAGGAAGCTGCCAATGCCGCGCGACTCAGTTAGATCCTTGTCACACTTGTTCCACACACAGTGCTCGGCGCTCTCATACTCATCCGCCTCCAGTGTGGCCAGCAGATCATCTGGCTGCTCCTCCTCCTCATCGCCAAAGCCGCTGCGTATGCCAATGTCCACTGCATCCGGATCGGGCACCTGGTCCATGAACTCACTCATCTCCGCGTCATAGTTCTCCTCAATGTCGTTGCTTTGTGCTGTGGAGGGAGAGGAAGAGAAAGAGAAAGAGAAAGAGAAAGAGAGAGGGAGAGGAAGAGAAACTGTTAATAAGATTCAGAAGCAACTTAAAGAAATAAATAAAAATAAATAAATAAATAAAAATAAATAATAAACATACTAACAAAACTTAAATAAAAAACAAAAATAATATATATAATAATAATAAATATATCAAGAGAATTTCGATCAAGCAAGAGTACGATAAAAGAATAAAATAAATATTATTAAACAATTTTCTTATTTGAAAAAATAAGTAAATAAAATAAAATAAACTGTTTTTTCGTTTTCAATGCAATTTGTAGAAGTTTAAGTCAATTAGGATTATTAAATAACTACTCGTGAAATTTGTTTTAGTAATTTAAGTTAAAGTTTCATTTAGTAAGAGTACAAAGAAATAACAATATATATTATATATATTGAATTAAACTAAAAAATTGCTAAATTTAATGGTTAGCAAACTTTCTATTGTTTCGAATAAACTCCAGTTTGTATTTAAATCAATGCCATATGGCATATAAACTATTTTGGAAAAAGTTTTGAGTTGAACTAAAATATCATTGATATAACGCGAACCTGCAATGAAGTTCGAGTGAGAAATGTTGGACTATATTATTTTGTACTTTATAGCAAATATTTAATCATATTAAATAAATGTAGAGTGTCTAATTATGTTCACTTACCATTGACAGCAACTATTAGCAGCAGTATCGCAATAAATTTGAAGCACATCTGATCAGCTTTAATAGAACAACTACTCGATCGAAGCGTCGATTAAACTCTGTTGCCTTTGCTAAGCTTACATCTGAGTTTATATACGCTAATATTGCCTGGCAGCTGACATTAGCAGACAGCAGCTAATCAGCTAATCATCAGTCGAGAGCACTTGCACCTGATCATAACCAGTTGGGGACGCCACTGCGTCTATCGGCTGGAAATCTACCCGATCTCAAGTTGGCATTGCCCATTCGATTGGCACGCATTTCCCACAGCAGATAGTAGCTGCCTGCAGTTGCTCTCGATTTGCATTACCGGTTCTATATGCCATATGCTATATACCATATATGCCTCATAGCTTTACGAACTTTTATGACTGCGGATTGCGATTGATGACGTTTTAGTCGCGCGACATCGTTTGGGAATTTCTAGAATCCAGATTGGGCGTTTTACACTATCGACTGCTACAAATGTTTTAATAATTAAGTATAATTATTGAGACTGCAGTAACTCTTTTTTTCGCATCTGTGCAGCAGCTTGGCTAATTTTTGAGCTCTTGACTCACTGAACTCATTTCATAATATATATATATACTTATTTAACCACAAGTTTCTGGGATTCCAGGGACAGGGTATTTATCATTCATGAGACATTGTCTGGATTAAGTTAACAACAAAAAAGCAATTCATTTAATGTAGTTTTTTTTAATAAAAGTATCTCAAGCATTTTGTTTGTGATCTAGTTTAATATTGGCTTTTTATAAATTTCTGAATTCCAGAAAATTTCAATAAAAAAAATAAATAAATATAAATACTTTTCCTTTTGTTTGTGTTATTAGAAGATTAAATTTTTTATGGACATATCTTTATAGTTACTTATTGTGTTGTAAAATAGTAATTACAATTGTTTCAGTCGGCTCATTGGAATTATCCATTAATTAACTGTAAATAGTAGCACTTCTAGTCAAATGTCAGTTAGTTAATGACGCAATTTACGCGTGCCGTTGTCATCGGCTATGAATTTCATTATAAGTACGTATATTCCTCCATCTTTGTCATCATTCATTAAATTGTTTGTGTTGTTTTTTGGATTTAACTACCGTAATTTGTCATTGCTGTAGTTCCCAAAGCAGAAAAATGTCATTTAAAAAAATATATGTAATAACAAATTCAACAGTTTTGCAAAGCAAGGCTAAACTGTGATTTCCTTAAACAATATTAATTGGAAAATACTATAATAAAGAAATGCTACAACATTTACAAAATTAAAAAAAAAAAACACATAATTGAAGTCTCACAATGTTCACATTTACAATAACTGGGCAATTTGTTTTGCTTTAAGGGTATTTTGATTTCATACTAACTCCTATAAGTATATCGAATATATAAATCTAAATTATATAAATAACAAATTAATGAATCAATGCAACCAAAAATTCAACTAACAGTTTGTAACGGATTTCATTCTACGCTACGTAGCAGCCAGCTTCCAGCAGCTAGCAATCATTATCTGCCGGGGTGGCCACACCACAACTAATCGACACCACGCAAATCTATCGATAGCTATCGCGATTGTTGTTGTTGTTGTTACTGGCAATGGCTAAGAAGAAGCACACTTGTAAATATCAATTGCCTTCCGTAAAGATAGCCGCTGGTGTGCGGCTAAATAAATCAATAGCATGAGCCTCGACGACGTCATCTACGTAATATGTTTGCTGGCCTGCATTGGCGCCGGCAGTTACGTGAAGAAAATCCGCGATGAGACGCAACGCAAATGCATTTGCTCCATGCTGGGCATCATTGTGGTTGTCGTCGTCTCCGGACTCCATAGTTTGCACTGCGGCATCTCCGTGGCGCTGGGCACGGCCAGTGTGCTCCTTGTGCATCCCAGGTGAAAACTGAAGTGAATTGAAAGAATCAAATTTGAAATTAAAACTGTTGCGATTCCAGCAAATGTCACCTGGTCACGTTTGTGGTCATGTTTGGCTATCTGGTGTTCTTCCGTCTGGTCTATCTCTTTGGCCTGCCAGCGGTGCCTGGGCACACGAACATGATACAAATGCTGCTCACCCTGAAGGTTAGTTGCATAACCTTCAACAGCCGCCAATCTCTAAACAACTCCAATCATATGAAATATTAGGTATCCGGCATTGCCTTTGAGAAGACAGCTGCCTGGAAGCGTTTACGCGCACGCGATGAGCAGGATAAGAATGAGCAGCGGGATGTGAACAGCGAGGAGAGCATCGAGATCACCGACTACGAGCTGGATCTGCAGCAGCTGACTGCCACTGAGATTGTCCACTATAGCTTCAACTACGTCGGCATTCTCACAGGTCAGTGCTTGGAACATATTCTCACACTCATTGCTAGTTTGTCTTGCATTACATTATATACATATATCTATATATGCATACACAGGCATGCAATCAAGCATTGCAGCTGGTATCAAAGTCCACTTACTCACTTGTCTGAGTTTCCACTGATAGCAAACATTTGATGACGGTCTATCAGCAGTCCATTATCGCTGTTTTCATACGCTTTAGGCGTCTTATCGAAACGCATTGTAGCTTGTCTATCTATTTATAAACTACAGTTTATTAACAGCCTTTAAATATTGCAATCTTCGACTGATTTCGATTTGCTATTGAAAACAGTCTATAGAAATGCCTTTCAGATAATTAAAACTTCCATTACTTTGTCTAAACTGATCAGATTTTTGTTCTCGAGGCAGTTGGAATCATGGTGTGACCTCTATGTATATGTATGTCCATGTTTAATACTTTTATCCTGCAGGCCCATATTATCGCTACCGCACATATCGCGATTACTTTGAGATGCCTTTCAAGGATCATGCGCCCAGCGTACAAGCAACGCTCGAGCAGCTCAAATGGGCCGTTTTCTACTGCAGCCTTTATCTGGCGACCAACTACTTCTATCCACTGGACGTGAGTTCATCAAATATATACATACTATAACCCAAAATGTTATATAAATGTACTACATTTTCAGTACGCGCTTAGCGATGAGTTTTACAACGATCGCTCTGTACTCTATCGATTGATGTATGTGTGGCCCACATTCTTCATCTTCCGGGCACGCATCTACACGGGCCTCACCTTGAGCGAGTGCGTCTGCACAATGGCCGGCTTTGGTGCGTATCCCGATGAGGCGGATCCCACTAACGGAGAAGGTCCACGCAAGCGCTATCAGCACATGAAACGGGATGCCGAGAAGCGCAGCTATAACTTTACGACTATTGTGAACACACGCGTCATGGAAGTGGAGCGCTGCTGGACCTTCCGTGAGGGCATGAAGCACTGGAACGTTTGCGTTCAGTATTGGCTGGCAGTGAATGTGTACAAGCTGTTTCCCACACGCAAATATAGGTAAGTGTGCCTCGATTTGGATGAGTAAATGAAAGTTACTTATGATTCTCTCGCAGAACTGGCGCCACATTTCTGTGCTCGGCCTATTGGCATGGCTTCCGACCGGGACACTATTTCTGCATCATGGGTGCACCAATTTACGTACCACTGGAGGACATGTGGCATAAGCTGGTGCGCAAGGATGCCGTCGGCCTGCAACGCACCGTCATCGATGTCATCTTCTGGATATGCAAGTGGTTCGCCTTTAGCTATCTGGGCACCGCATTCCTGCTGTCCTCGTTTGACGCCATTTGGCGCTTCTACAGCTCCGTCTACCACTTTGGCTACATCGCCTGGGCGGTATTGGTCGCCCTGGGTCTGTTTCTAACCAAGCAGAAGAAGGCAGCCGAACGCAGACAGAAGCGGGCTGCGGATTCAGTTGCAGCCACCACTGGAGATGCAATTGGTGCCAAAGAAAAGGCACAGTAAGGAAATAATTGAATAGTTAAACACTGCAACTTTCCGTGTTCCATTTACTGATTTCGATTGTTAGTCAATGGTTAATGTACACCATATGATATGAATTATCTTTCGATATACTAGTTAAACTTGATTACACGAACAACCATAGTTATTTACTAAAGCCAAACCGTAGCCGGTCCATGTTTAAATTTAAATAAATATACTAAATATTTTATCTACCTAACCAAATTCATTTGCAAATAATATTACTAAAGTTTTTTTGAGAAACTATTGAACATCGAACTGGAATCGGTGGAAGCAATCGCTGTGGCTAATATATATTTGAATATTATATAAAAGGTTATTGTTAAAATATAAATTGCACCACTTTCTAAAGAGGAAAAATTGCACCAACTTAATTACTGTTTATATTAACCCTTTAAAATGGATACTATATTTTTATCTTACATAAAACATATACATATTCCGTAAACGTTTGTCAATACCGATATAATTTGATAGCTAAATTTTCTAATGTCTTTATATGAAAATACATTTTAATTTAATTATTGGATTTAATTTTTATAAGAATATAAGAAAAACAATTAAACAGACTATCTTTTATTGTTTTTATTGTCAAACTTAAACATCATTATAATATTTAACAGAGAGTTCTAAACTTTAATACAAAATGCTGACTTTGAGATGGATTGAAAAGGAAAATTCGAGATGTACATACATAGGGTATGATTATTAATACAATAGCAAATAGTATAATAAAATTCGAGTGCAAATGTGATGTTCATTTCGTTATTTTATGTAGATTATCTAGATGGGAGAATACTAAAAGCATAAGCTAAGATTTTGTAATTTGTGTTTGTTTAATTTATATTCGATACCAGCTCGAATTTGGTCTAAATTCAATGTGTTTCGATTTCAGTTGTTCATTAATTTAGTTTCATCAAATGTTTGAGCATGGCAAGAGATTTCCTGTTGCGTTTGTAGGGTTACCTTTGCTATATAGTTTGAACCACCTGGGCAGGTGGAGCAGCAAGTGTCAGGCCGTCGATGGCTCATCGGTGACCAAGGACAAGCGACGCTTCACATCCTGTGTGGTGTTATAGGCGCCGCAATGCACGCACTTGAGTCCGATAAAATGGAATTTGGTTTTGGAAGTCTGAAAAGTGTATTATGATTTCAAGTGATTACAAGTGCCAGATTCGGTCTATATACTACCATCAGTCTATCAGTGGTTACCTTGTGACAATCGTTGCAGAAAATGTGCACACGCTGATTCTCATACTTGAGGGGAACAGGCATCCGGAGGGCCTGGGCATCCAGGTACTCCCAGAGGGCCGTCATGTCAATCAGCGATGTCTGGCAGGTGGGGCAGGTGTAGTGACCCGAGGCCAGCAGCTGATCGAAGCACATCTTGTGCAGCAGATGGCCGCAGTCTGGAATGTGGCAAGGAATGCGCGATGTGTGTATATCCCCCAGACAGACGGGGCAGTGCGATCTCGAGATATTCTCCACGCACTGCAAAGATCAAGATGTACATTAGAGGGATTACCCTTTTATTAATGTGGTATTTCTGTATGCTTCACTAAGCCTGTTCCGCGGGTTTCTTCCCTGGTACCTGGGTACCTGTTACAGCCAAATACCGTTTCACTTATACGACTCCAAGAAATTTGGAGACTTTTTAGCTCGGGTAGTTAAACTGGAATTGCAAAACCAGTTCAGCGCTGATTCTGCATAAATTTCAATAACCAAGGCAATGATTTCTTCCAATGATTCAGTGTCAGGGTTAGTAACAAGCGGAGCATCCATTTAACTGGCAAAAACCCCATATCGAATGGTATTTTTGTTTATATAAAACTAATTTGGTATCTATAAGCTTTGCAAATAGTCAATTATAATCGACTTGTAGACATTATTGCTTTGATATCAGGAAATACATTTATTTTTATGAAATTCAATACTTGAAAGTCATAGTACGATTACTTTAAATATTTAAAAAAAAGTATGAATATATCAATATTCCAAGTATCATAAAACAAATAGCTAAGCATTTTTTCATTCGCATTCTCAAGCTCATTCTCAATATTACTTATTTAATCATATACTTTGAAACTGTTATTATATTATTTGTTTTAAACCATTCACAGCTATGTTCAGCTCTCTATATCAACCAGTAGTAACTCATGAAGTAGTGCCAGTTTTTTACTACAATAACCCTTACCCGATGTCCATCGATCTTGAGCTGCATCGGCAGACACATGTTGCAGACTTCGCAGTGGAAGAAGTTTTGGGCGCCACCGATGCGGCAGATGCCACAGCCATGGCAATGATACTGCTGCTTGTCCGCATCATCGAACAGGTTGCAAATGAGGCATGTGTACTGCAGGATCAGGATCAGAATCAGAGTCAGGAATGGATACTCAGTGGTATGGACTACTCCATGCCAGCTGGACACTCACCTTGCCAAAGCGTACTCCACACTTTTCACACTGCTCCTGCACCTTCTGCCTCGTATTGCACTCCGAGCAGATGAGTTCCGTGAGCGTCTTGCGATCGAAATGATGCGATTCGTTCTCATCGTGGCAGAAGCGGCACTTGTAGAACTTGTTGCAGCATGGAGTCTATAAGGAGTGCAAGCAAAACTCACAATTGGAATGATGTGCATGTGTATTGTGTATGCAGGGATTCAATGAATAATAGTACGAGTAACTTATCTTAATGATATCTAAAATAATATTATAAAATGATGGGTAAAAAACTAAATTTTAATGTAGAATGTAAGTTGAATGTGGGTTTTTACTTATAATATAACTTAAGATATTATACAAAAATTACCTGAATAAAGTATTTAAAGAAAATTACAAATAAATAATATTTTAATGAAAGTTCAGAGTTATTTTCATAGAAAACTATTTGTCGAACAGCCAAAAATATAGCGCATGATTTAAGCGGATGAGACAACAAACAAAGAAGTCAATTGTCATAAATTGATTAGCGTTGTTCGATTTCAAATGGAGCTGTTAATAAAATATGGTTGAGGAGCTGAAGAAACTGCCCAGAGATTCTTGGAGTACGTGACCAAACGATCCGAAACAATTCCATTTCGTTTGAAACTGAGATCGGATCGGATCGGATCGGAACTTAGCGTTAGCATAAACATTGCAGACGCAACTCAATTAAGAAAGTCGCAAACCCTAATTAAATCAAACAGAAACAGAAACTGAAACCGAAGACAATTTGGTGGTTCATCAGATGCCTGCTAATTGTTTGGCTAAATATTTCCAATTGCTCAACTGTCGTTACAATAAAATACAAAATACATAATATATTCAGTACGCAGCCGAATCCCCAATGGTATTCAAAGATCTGGCTTGCTGCTGACCTCCAATCACGACCATTCTCCAAAAACAAGATGACCCTGAGATAAAAATACTTTATTTGCAAGTCTAGCATATGCAACATTCTCAATTCCGAATTGGAAACTATGCAGTTGGAAATTTGCTATAAAATGATATTTCAAGTGAAATGATTACAATGGGAATTTGCCGAATAATATGAATATCGTGACTGTGATTCTTTCTATATTCCAAGTATCATAAACTCATTTGCAATATCACCAGTTCAATCAAATACCAATTAAAATAAACTATGCATCTGATAGACATCAATTATATTATTTTTACAAAAATGCAATGCTTAGTTCTCTATATCATAGAGAGTAGAGTATGCAACGTTCGGTGAGTCGTTAATTGCTTTAATTTCATATTAAAGCTGCGCACTTTTGCAGTCGTTAATAGAAACACTTGAAATAGAAATAAAGTACCTTAAAAGCCGGTTTCTTTGATTTTCCCACAATCAGTAATTATAATTTGAAAGATGACAACCTCATTTCGCATGTTCCCAGATGTTTTTACACATATTTGAGTAGATTAATAATAAAAGCAAACAAACTTAATAGACGACACAATTTAAATAGATCGAACTTATAACGAGTATTACTGAGAACGAGCGAACAGTCTTAAGTGTATAGAGGTCCCATTTTTATGCATTTCCAATTGTGTTCACAGTAAACAATAATATGCATATGTAAGTTAGTCAGTTAGTTAGTTAGTTAGTTAGTTAGTTAGTTAGTTAGTTAGTTACTTAGTTAGTTTGTCGCTAAATCGTCAAATAACTAAACGTGTTAACACAATACGATCTTTCATTTGAAACAAGCCAACTGATATCGAGCACACTTATTTCCGTGATTGTTTAACTAAAACAAAAAGCATTTTATTTATTTTGTTCATATATGAGTAATAAGCAAAAAACCAAAAAAAATTAGCGATTATTATAATTAATCATTCACAGACTTCTTTTAAGACTTTTGCGACGGCAACAATCAATGATTTGTCAAAGGATGCAACCAGAAATATCTTATTGCGGAATCTATTCCCATAATGTTTTTTAAGAAATTCTTAACTCATTCTCTTAATCCTGTTAAAACTATCAGAGTATTTACCTAGCTCAATTAATTCTATACTGATACAGACCACAATCTGTTGCATTAACTTTTTTACTGAAAAGCTAAATGTAATTAGGTCCAATTTCGATTTATATAAATTCTATTGCAGAGGCGAAAAACCGGAACTCGATAAATAAAGCTAAAATAAAAGAAAACTTGGAATCGCAGAAAAGGAAAGTGAGAATAGTGAGAGATTTAAATTGGTCATTCGTCTTCATTATTTTTTGGTTGCTCATCAGATAATGTTAGCGATATGCAAAATATTATACTTAATTCAAATGAATTTCTAAGAGCTAAAATATTGTGTATAGATAGTTATGTGCATTAAAATCTTTCAGATCTTCATTGAACTTATAATTTGGTTATTTGCTAGACAATAACGGTACAAAGAGCATCTGAAAGTGCTGAAAATAGTACAGAAACGATCGTTTTATTTATGCACTGCCAAAAAAAAAGAAGGCAAAGTGTTAATATTGAATTTAACAATAAAGATAAAAGCTCGTAATTTAAATGGGATCAATGGAGGTGTTAAATGGGAGCTCACATTAGATACTGCAGGCGAATTCTTTCAGTGAGTAAGCTGGGGGGAGTAATTACCACCCAAAAAGAAAAAAGTTAACACAAACTACAATATACCCTGTAATATATACTTTCTTATGTTTCGAAATAAAATATTTATCCTTATTATATGCATTTGCGATATTATTATACATTTTTTTAAGAAAAATCGGAAATATCTGGAATGTGAACATATACTTGCCCTCAGCTTATCGTTTTCTTTGAGTACAGGGTATAAAAAGTGTTTGTTGCTGCTATAGATGTATCTTCGTTTGTTGCTGAGCACAATTCACAGGCAAACACTAATTCTCCCAATTGAGCCCAAATTATGCAGATACACAACACCCAATAGAAATGTAGCCGCAATTGTGTGTGTGAGAGTGTGTGTGTGTGTGTGTGAGTGTGTGTGTGTGAACGTTTGTTTGTTTGTTTAGAAACGTATAAATAAGCTGAAATGTTCGTTTGGAAGGCGAACAGAAAAACGCCGACTTGAGGAAACGATAACCAGAAGCCGACAAAGCGAGGCGCCTCCGTTAATTGCCACGTGTTCAACATAAGCATTGATATATTATTATTTTCGCACAAGAAAAACCCACATCGGAAAATTACAATTAACTTAAATTGGTTAGTGACTGAAATGAAAGCTATGTATGCCAGATCATGACTAGAAAACCAACTCTTTAATGAGTTTGGTCTTAGCTAATAAAATAACGTGTTTTTTTTATTTTAGTCATGTTTTATATTTAGAACAAAGATTTAAAAGACGTTAATTAGCATGCCGAAAATTTCCAATGGAAAAATATATAAATTTCACCACCCACGAAATTTGTATAGCAATTTCATTGATATGGCGCTAAATTCCTTATTAATATATAATTAATAGTATTGATTGCTTCTTTAAATATGTTTATGACAGGAAAGTCGAATACTGTATAGTATAATTTATAGATAAATAAAACATATTGAACAAATTTTTAAAAAACATTCAGCTGTAGAATCGAAGTCCATTTAATTTATTCAATTGAAGTGAAGAATTATTGCTACTCAATTTTGATGTTGGTTAAATTTAAGAATGATATTCTGAATACAAACTTAAAAGTAAGCTTGCACTTAAATCAAGTATTTTATACTTGATTATTAGAATAACTTTTGTGTACCTTTGTTTATATAAAACAAGTGGAGAAGGATTATCTTCGGCGTGCCGAAGATTTTATACTCTTTTCGAATCTTTAGGTAATTTTCACTCTGCCAACTGCACCAGCGAAATATTCAATGACGCATATCTTTGCTAATTATAACTCAATTGATTTGAAATTTTAGACATTGATGAGCTATAAGGATGTTCAAGTGTACAAGGAAATTTAAGGCGATAGCTCGGATATAGATGGGATATATGGCCAAAACCGACTTCGAGTTGTATGGCAGCTATAGGATATAGTGGTCCGATCTGGCCGGTTCCGACCAATGTGTTGTATATTTGAATAATAAGTGCCTGTGCAAAGTTATATCGCGTTAGCTCTAAGACTGAGGGACTAGATCCCATACATACAGACAGACAGACAGACAGACGGACATGGCTAGATCCATTTGTATTGTCATTCTAAGCATACTGGCAGTAACTTTTGGGGTTCTCTTCAGCACAAACTTAATATACTATCTTCTTCGAAAAGAGTATGATTATAATGTATAGAAATATAGTTTATATCAAAAATTATTTTTCAAAAATATTCCACGGTAGAATTGAAGTCCATAAAATGTATTCAATTCAATTGAAAATAGAAATCTTAGCGGTTATATATACTGGATATAGGATAGTTCTTAGTTGCTTACCACAAACATGGCTCGTCGCTTGTAGTGCGTGCAACCAAATCGTAGAGACTCGGGCGTTGTTGGCTTTGTTGCATCAATGCTGTTGCTGATGCTGTTGCTGTTGTTGCACTTGTTGCTCTCTATGTTGCTGCTGCTGTCGATGTGTGCAAATGGTTCGTGCTGCTGCTGTTGTTGCTGTCGCTTGATGTGGGCGACAACAGCGACATCCTTGATGGCAATGTTGCTAGCCTCCATGGCGGATTCGACGTGGCTCTTGTTCATATATTTGTGGCCGCTGCTGTTGCTGTTGCTGTCGAATTTGAGAGCCGGCGTTGAATGTGATTTACGCAAATGAACAGCAGCCACTGTGGCGGGTGTGGGAGTGTGGGGAGTATTGGGGGTGGTGGTGGTGGTGGCAGACGTTGAACACGACGCAGCACACGAAGTCAGCGCCGTTGGCGACATAATCAGCTGTTGTTGCCGATGATGTTGTTGCTGTCGCGCTATCTCAGTAACAGTTGCTGTCGCTAAAATAGCCGCTGCTGCTGCTGCCGCTGCTGATGACGATGATGACTGTTGGTCTGTTGTTGTTGTTGTTGTTGTTGTTGTAGCTGACGCAGCCTCCAGTGAGGTCGCGAGCAACGATTGCGACAATGTCTCTGTCTCTGACGATGAATTTAAATTGAGTTGATTGAGTTCTTTTGTATTGGTAAATGTTTGTACATCAATGTTGTTGTTGTTGTTGTGCGCGTTTTTGTTGTGGTTGCCACTTAGCGTTATTCTGCGCTGCCTCAGCGGTCGCCTAAATTTGTTGCAGCCACAATTGTTGTTGTTGCTGTTGCTTTTGCTTGTGGTGCAGTTGTCGCTGTCGCTGCTGTTAATTGCTACCATCGACGTTGCCCATTCAATTGCTTCAATATTTAAATGATTTGCCGTTGCGACATATGTTTGCTCTTTGTTCGATTTGCAGCCGCCACTATAGTGATGATGATGAGGATGATGCTGATGATATTGCTGTTGTTGCTGCCTATATAGTATCTCAGCCTTTGGCTCATCAACGACAACAACAAGCACAACGTGAGCGCAACTGGCCGTTACTTCTCTGCTTGCCTTCGCTTTCGTTATTGTTATTTTTGATTCCGTTTTAGCGTCAGCCGCGTTGCCCCTTTGAAAACTTTCGTTTGTGTAACTTTTTATGTTCATTGCGCGCGTCGTCCACGCCAGCAAATGGAGCTACTTGCAAAGCTTTGGCACGTAACAGTGGTTCAGCATGCATTTGCTTTTGCCTATTACAAAATGTTACTTGGTTAGCTTTTGCCTAATGTGTAAAGTGTTTACTTAATACAAATGGTTTTGGTTTTTAAACCATTTACTTTCGCCTCTACAATATGTGGGGCTTAATATATTATAGTTTATTGCAATTTGACTATCAGTTGCAAACACAGCGCTACAGGGCGATTGTATACTTTTTTAGCACTTGTCACAATATCTGCTGATTAACAACTTTTTCACACGCACAAAACACTACTTTGATGGCTTTTGTGTATATGTACATACATATGTAGCTTAGCTTTGTCACAGTGTGCGACTACGGCACACTTGTTAATATAACGACAGCTGCAAGCACGTTTCGACTTTCGCTTGCTGCTGTTGCTTGAGCCACGACCGCTGAGCTGAGCTGAGCTTTTCGACTATGAATGAAGATACTCTTATAACAGTACTCTCTCACACATATGCACTGCACGTTAACGATTATTTGCCAACATCTTGTGTGTGCTTAAATTACATACATATGTACATATGTACATACATATAAGATGCACGTACATATGTACTTTTATTATCTTGCGTTTCGCTAAGAAAAGCTCTGAGTCTTGTTTGCTTGGTGTTTTATTTCTTCTTTTTATTTGCCATTTAAAGGGAACACGCCGACAATAAATATTGAAACTGTGCACAAATTAAATACGCGACAGCCAACCGATAAAAAGGCCAACCAGACTGTCGACAATCAAACGAACAGAAGACAGAAAACCCGCCAAGCAACAACAAACGGCAAGCAACAACAACGAAAACAAACCCGAAATTCAGATTTCGATTATTAACTTTCCATGTTTACACACACACACACACATATGCACGCAGGCGCACACAAACACAAGCACAAACAAACACACACATACACAAATATAAAATGCAAGTTGCGTTCGGTTTTCAAATAAAAACAGTCACTTTGACAATATATTTATAATCATTTTGTTAACATGTTTTACCTATCTCTTTTTATTTATTTTATGTGCATGTGTATGTATGTGTGTGCGTGCATTTATTGATTTTTGTTTGTACTATTTTGTTTTTGTTATTTTATGCAATTTGTTGCTGAACGTGTTTTTTGCCACTTGTTTCGTGTTCGTTTCAGTTTTGCGTTGGAATTTGAAACTGCTAGCAACTGCTTTGCGTACTCCTTTGGCACATTTTGTGTATTTTCGTTAATTATAATTTATTAACAATAAAAGATGTAGCAGTGAAACACACCAGCGAATAGCACCAAGCGACAGCGACAACAACAGCAACAGGCGTCAATTAAATTAAATAAATGAGTGCACCGCTCGCTCAGCGCTTCGTGTGCTTCGGTACGCTCGGCGCGGGCTTCAGTTTTCGACTGACGATCGGCGCTGCCGAGCATTGAACTACACGTGTGGCGTCTGAGAGATGGCAGCCTCATTAGGTGCGTCTCAGCGGCAGCAGGCAATTTAGAAATGTTCATTTGAAAATGGATACTTATTCTTCAACAATTTTCGTAAGCAATTCGCAAAATAATTATATTAAATAGGAGTTTTATTATTAAAGTTAAATTTTACATTGCAGTTATTTACTCGTCAGTGCTCACAAACTGTTGAAAATCACTTTCGTACATACTACGGTACACACCTTATACAAGTGAGCGGTCAGCCTCACACACTTTTTACTCTCGGCTTCGTGCACTTGTTGTTGCTAGTGCGACAACAACATTATCTAAAGCTTTCGATTTTGCGAGATAAAACGTACTTTCAGCAGCATCTCAATGTTGCCGAAGTTGAAAAGTTATCTCAATTGCAATGCAATAGACTATATTTCCGTTACAGTTTTTTTTTAGTGTTTTGCAAAGCTTAACGATTTGGAAATACTTTGCTATAGGTAAATAGAGTCATACTGATCTTTCTAAATGCTATGTACAATATGAAACTAAACTTTTAAAAAATAATAATTTTTAAATGCGCTACCGATTTATGGAAAGCATATTAATCGATATTACATTACTATGATCGCTGTTGAGCTATCGATTAATCGAGCACGAATGTCCGAAAACGCTCTGCCCTGGTATTCGTAAATTCCTTAATTAACTAGGCGTCTTGCATGTCCACATAAGATATGTAAAAGACAGTCCAAATCTAACAAAGTACAATTTTTATTTATCAATATTATTAATGCCCGTCTTCTCCACCTGCGACAGCAGTTCCTGCAGCTTATTATCGAACAGTTCACAGCGTATGGGCATCTCCAGCGAATAGAAAGGATTCTTCAGCACATAATCCGAATACAACTCGTATACCTTGCGCAGCAACAGATCCATGCCGTTCAGCCCCGTCTCCGAGATCACAATGAACTTGACGCCCGTCAGCGTTTGGAAGCAGTGCAGCGTGAAGGTGTCCGCCTCCAGCAGCTCGATGCCGGAGCTCTTGGGCTCGGGACTCAGCTGGCAGGCAATGGCGAACAGTGGATAGAACATGCTGGCCAGAAAGATTTTCTCATTTGTCGTCATTTTCGGTCGACTGAACTTGAGGTTTATGGGAAAGTTTTCCGCACATTCCAGCGTAGCTTTCACGTCGCGGCCATCCTCCAGTGTGCCCCCATTGACGGGAAAGCCATTGACGGCGACGAGCACATGTCCAACTGGAAGGCAATTATGAGTAATAAAGAGTGCCGTAGAAAAGTGAACACCTACCGTTGATGCCATCCTTGCGGTTAAATGCGACAGAGACTTTCTTGGGATCGTAGTCGAGCACCAGGTCCAGCGGGTATGTGAATGTCTTCTCGTGCTCTATTCGTGGCACATTGTTGTCCAGATTGAATATGAGGCCACCCGATTTGCTGACTATATAGACGCCGTAAATAATCATTATTGTGTTGATTTTATTTTTAGCAGCCGTCAGCTGGGCGTCATTAACAGAAACTTAACATTTGGCTAGGCTGTTAATAACAGCAAGCACAACAAATCACAGCTGCTTTAACATTAGCTGTAAGCGAATATATTTTGCATTAAACAGCAAATAATAAAATGAAGCCGTAATACAATCATACTTTTTGTTCATTTTGTATATTTCAGGCACAAAACAAATGCTCCACCATCGATTAAGCTATTTTGCCATCCACTGAAATAGAATTTAACGCTGCCTTCCAACACTATATTGCCGCTGACAAAATCAATCGATAGTTTGGCCACAACCATCGATTGCACATTCCAGCTGGCACAGCTGTTTTTGGTCGATGCGCTACATACGTATGTATTTTTTGGTATTAAAAATACTATATTATAAATAAACATTGATTATTTCCAAAAATATATTCGCAGCTGCTCAACGCGAACATAATAAAATTGAAAAAAATACGACAGGCTCCCTGGTTGTGACACCGAAAGTGGCTTTTAGTAATGGGTTCCGATGACCTCAGCTCTGGCGATAAAATCCAAAAGGGTTTTCAGATCAACTACATGATACTGCGAGACGCGGACACCGGCAAGGTGATCTGGCAGGAGAACAAGGACTTTTCGGCACCGGATCTCGAGCACGAGGCCCGCGTACCCGTCAAAATACTGGACATGCGGGCCGTGTCCCGAGAGATCAACTTCAGCACGATTGAGGCGATGGAGAACTTTCGGCTCGACCAAAAGGTGCTCTTCAAGGGTCGCATCATGGAGGAGTGGTTCTTCGAGATGGGCTTCGTCGGTGCGAACACGACCAACACCTGGCAGAGCACCATCGAGGCAGCGCCCGAGTCCCAAATGATGCCCGCTAAAGTCTTAAATGGCAATGTGACAATTCAAACCAGTTTCTATGACAACGAAACACTCATCACAAAATCGGTTGTGCGCTTGTATTACATATAAGACAAAAACAAACAAAATATGAAAGAAAAACTGTGTGTGGGCGACACACGAATACACTCATGCACACACACCATACACCATACACATTCACCCACTGTCAGGTGTTCGTCATATATACATATATATATATATATATTGATCTTCTGCTGCTGCTGCTGCCGCTGCTGGTGTTCATTCTTCTGCAACAGACAAAAACAAAACAAAAGGAATTATTCCCAAATTAATTCTTTCAGCTTTGCAGAAGAATTTTGCGCATTTCTATGCAGTTGTTTGTTTTTTCCGTGCGTTTTTATAAGCTAGTGAAAACCATCATACATACACACTATATGAATCTAGACTAATGCATTTTAATATCTAATTATAATTTTAAATGATTGCTTTAATTTATTAATAAAGTATTAACGAATGTAATACGGATATCTATGTCAGTTGTGTAATCATTTGATGGTAGAGCTTGGCAACCTCAATAGTATGTCTGTTCTTAGCTTTAGCTCTGGTATCTTTGAGTCTATAGTTCCCACTGAGAAGCTTATCAATTGTTTCATAAATACCGTCAATTTTTGAAAGTACAGTTTTCCTTTGGAATATGCATTTTGATAATTTAAATAGTTCAATTCATTAAAAATAAAATTCGTATATAAAAAAGACATTTTCAGTTTCTTCTGTTTGTAAAACACCCCAGAAAATGGATGTTTCGAAACGCTTTTAAAACTGTTTTATAAAAGCTATAAATCTTAATGTTGTATAAGATTATATGATACATTTTTTAATTCTTGTGCTGTGTGGGAAGCTTGTTTATTATTTCATATATGTATAACCTTTGATAATATGAATTTTCTCAATTTTAAATTGCTAAATTCATTAAAAATAAAATGAGTATATTTAAAAGTACTTTTTCATTATACTCTGTTTTGCACAAGGATGAAAGTATATTATCTTGTATAATTGTATAATGTTTTATGATCATTTATCTATTTTATTTAAATACTACTCGCACAGATTAAATGATTTGCTAATTGGAGTCGCCGCTGAAACTGAATTCTAGTTTTAGGCATATTTGATGGCTAATCGAATCGGCACGTGAATACTGATTTTATTTAAATACCCCAACCAAATTAGGTGTGACAGTGAGTAACTGCAAAGGGGTCAAGAGTTACTTTACTGTCTGGTGTTTTACTTTCAAAAGACACCCGAAGCACGCCCCTTGGGGCCACTTTTTGAACGAGTTTGGCTTGATAAATATTCATAATCAGTGTGTTCGCGAAAATCGAATTAGATGGAGCAGATTAGGAAGCTTTTGTGAAGAGAACTTCAAGCGACTTATTGACGGCAACTTGACCCCATTTCGATCAGGGCACTCATCCAAAATAGAACCGCCGCCAGGTGCCCGGTTAAGAGACACTTAATTATGCCGTAAAAGTCTTCTTTGTGAGCAGCCAGTGGAGCTGTTCGACAGTTGATTTCGGACACTCAGCGGCAACAGGTCAAATCATGGCGAATCTGCGCAGCATTCTATGCCTGCTTCTGGTCGTGCTCCTCGCTCTGGCTGCCATCAGCAGCGTCGCCGGACAGAGGCTTAGGAAGCAACAGCAGCAGCGCCCTAAGCCAGGCTCCAATCAGGTGGCCAGTCCAAATAGACGCCCCAGGCCGCAGGCAAACAGACCCCAAAAACAGAAGCCCAATAAGCCACAGGGTATCGCTAATCCCAAGGTGTTCACCACCACGCTGCCCGGTTTGGGCAAGCTTCGAGGACGTACCTTGCTCACAGAATGGACGGGCAGGAGCATTATGCAGTTCCTGGACATTCCATATGGCAAAGCTGATCGCTTTAAGGTGAGCATAAGATCCAGCTGAAGGTCATGTTTTTGGTGTGACTGTCTTCTCCGGCTAGTCAGCGGAAGCGGCGTCACCTTGGAAGGGCATCCTGCAGGCCCATCGCCATCACGCCGGCTGTCCCTCCATACAGGATCTGGTGAAGTTTGCCAAGCTGGAGGAGAACGGATTCGATATCGAGGACTGTCTGCGCCTGACCATCAACACCAAATCGGTAAGCCAACTCGAAGCTTCTGCTAAACCTTTCTATAACTATGCCAAATCAGCTGGAGGGTGCAAAGGCTGCCGTCATGGTCTATGTGCATGGTGACTTCTTCTATGATGGCGACACCGTGGAAGCGGCACCTGGCTACCTGCTGGAGCATGATGTGGTCCTGGTATCGGTGCGTTATCGCCTGGGACCCTTCGGCTTCCTGTCCACCCTGAGCGAGGAGATGCCCGGCAATGCAGCCGTCACGGATCTCATCCTGGCACTCCAGTGGATACAGAAGCACATCTCGGCCTTTGGCGGCGACCCCCAGCGAGTGACGCTCTTTGGCCAGGTGGGCGGAGCAGCGCTCATCAATGTGCTGACCCTGAGTCCGGCAGTGGCCCCGGGGCTCTTCCAACGCGTCATCTACATGTCCGGCACAGCGCTCTCGCCGGCCTTCATCACGGACTCCCCGGTGGCGCACACCAAGGAGATCGGCCGCATCGCCGGCTGCAAGCAGCTGACCAAGATGGACTCCCTGCACAAGTGCTTCAATCGCATGAACGCAACCATGCTGCTGGCTGCCTTCAGTGTGCATGGCGAGAAACAGACCTCGACTAACGCCGGCGCCTTCGGAGGTGTCCAGCTGGTCATCGGCGGACCGTCGGGCATTCTGCCGGAGCATCCGGGACGACTGCTTGCCGCTGAAAAGTTCCAGGCGTATCCAACACTGGGTGGTAGTGTCAAGCACGGCGGCACCTTTATGATGAGAGGTGAGTCTGATTATACTCTGTCTGTCTGTCTGTCCGTCTGTCTGTCTGTATGTATGCAAACTAGTCCCTCAGAGTTTGAGCTATCGTGATCAAACTTTGCACAGAGACTTATTATTTAAAGGGACAGCACATTGGTCGGAACCGGCCGGATCGGACCACTATATCTTATAGCTGTCATACAACTCAAAGTCGGTTTTGGTCATATATCCCATGCTTTTTTATCTATCGCGATGAAACTTTTCACGGCTACTTATTATTCAAAGGGAGACGGTCGGAGACGGCCGGAATCTTATAGCTGTCATACAACTGGCAATGAATTAAATATTCTTAGAACAAACAAACAAAATGTGACGCGACAAAACCATTTTGTACAGCAATTGAAATTTTTGTCTTAGCACTAAAAAAAACCCTTCCTCCCTGCAGACATATTTATAGACAGCTTCAACGAGAGCACCTCGGACGTCAAGATGAGCGGTCCCAAGTACATTGATACGATCATCGAACAGATTAATGGCGAGGATCCTTCGAGCTCCTGGCGCGAGTTTGCCGACGAGTATATTTTCAGCGAGGAGGACGTTAGGAACGGCAGCTTCAAGCGCCTAACCCCGGGTCTAATCGATGTAAGGGATGCATTAGGAAAGCAGTTCGATCAATTGCAACTAACTTATTATGTCTCAAACACAGCTGTGCAGCACAATTGCACTGAAGAATCCTGTGCTCCTGGTGCTGCAGGCCAATGCCAAGAAGCTGGCGAACAGCACCTATCTGTACACCTTTGACTACGAGGGTGAGCTGAATCGCTATGCCACCGGCGACAACGAGGCCATCGATGTACCCTTCGACATGGGCGTCAGTCTGACCGATGAGAATCTCTACCTGTTCCCCTGGCCACGCATCAATATGCTGAATTCCAACAGCGATGTCAAGATTGCCAAGCGAATGGTCGCCCTGTGGACCTCGTTTGCAGCGACCGGTGTACCCCAGGCGGAGGGTGTACCCGCCTGGTCAGCCATGAGCGATGAGACCGGCCCCTACATGCACATCGGACGCACTGTCAGCTTCGGGGACAACTTCCTGGACGAGTACAGCATTGCTGTGCAGGAGGTGAAGCTCGGCTACAATCTGGTCAACGATGACTACTATGAGCTGGAGGCAGTCCTCCGCGATGCTTTCAAGCAGCAGGAGCAACCAACTGAATCCGACACCGAGGATGAGGAGGACGAGGATCAGGAGGAGAGCAACAACGATCACACCGCTGCCAACGAGGCGCGTGGTGAACATTTGGTGTTCATTGCCAGGAAATCCACACGCTCACATAAGCCCACTAATCCAAGGATCTGAGCTAGCTGCACTGCCACACAAACTATTTAATTTATTTATTTATTATTTCAGCACACAATAAAGAATTTAAACAACAGTCTTATAATAGTTTATAAATAGTCAGAGATAGATAGGATATTTGTAGATATACTCCACAATGGAACACACTTGAAAGATTTATTTAAAATTTATGTAACGATTTTAATTTTAGACTATATATTTCTTGATGAAACTGCCTTTTTGTAAATCCTGTTCTCAACATTCTTTTTGAGGGCTCTCCGGCTGTAATATTGCCATCAAACTCTTAGGTTTATATATGACCATGTGATTGACTTTATTCAGACTGATTCATTTTCAGACTTAGACTCACTCCCATTTTACTTACGGTCCCCAAGCTTATATTTGATATATATATATATAATTTTATTTATCACAACGGAAATTATTGTATTACTTAAACATATATGTTCTTACATATATGTAGTATATAAATGCCTTACACAATTGCTGATAAGCAGACTTTTATAGTATACTCATGACTTGGACATAATCATAATTTTTTTGCAAGATATATGAAGTTTTAAAGCATTAACTGAGCTAAGAATATTATATTTAAATGAAAGTCTCTTAATTATGATATATGTATGCTTATTATATTAAATAATTTGATAATGCTAAATAAAATATGTTGTTTGGTACACTTGGACCTCACATTATGTACTTAGTTTACAAATGTAGCTTTGACATTTTGATATATGCATAAGCAAAATACCCAAAATAAATGTACAAACAATTCTATAGAATTGAGAGCTTCTAAGATTTCTAAATGTCTTGCGCACAATGCGAGGCTCCACTGTACTAAATAACTCACACGCTGTGTGAGCTAAAATTCCAGTTCAGTTCAGTTAGTATCGCTTTAGGTTGCAGCTCGGATTGAAGTTTATAAGCATTTGCTTTTGACAATGGAATACGGCATTATTGGAATTATATATATACTTTCATCGATGGCAGCCTTGAGTTATGAGGTACGCAACTCATTTAGTACTTAGTTAATGTAAAACCAATTTTAAATGAATAAATATAAATTTGCAGCAAGAAAAAACTCAAGCATTCGAATACACTGTGAACAATTGCGATGGTTATTGCTTCAAGGTGTTGAAACCAATGCTGGAACACATAGACATCATGCGGAAATATTGGGAGGCTTGTGATGCCAGCAAAGTGACGAATACACTATCCAGACTCGATCACATTGAGGGTCAGTTGGTGACGCAACAGGAAAAGGCAGCGGGCTGTGAGACGGCAATAGAGGAAACCAAACGCAAGTTGAAAGAGCAAAACAGCCTGATCGAAGTTCACAAGAGGAGCCTTCGCAAACCCTTTCAGCAAATCGGTTCCAAGTACTATTACATTGAGGAGATGCAGCGGATCAATTGGTTTGGCGCTGCCCACAGATGTCACGAGTTCGGTGCCCATTTGCTCAGTCTGGATGATCAGAGTGAGCTGGATGCTATAGTTCCGCACTTGAACCTGCAGCACTACTATTGGATCGATGTGAATGATCTAAGTGAGGAGGGGGTGTTTCTCTCGCTTACCTCGGGCCTGAGGGCCCCGTTCCTCAGTTGGAATCGCAATGAGCCCAATAATGCTCAGAACAACGAGCATTGCGTCCATTTGCACGGCTCCCAATTCCAAATGAACGACCTGAAATGCGATTTGCTGCATTACTTTATCTGCGAGTCATTCAATGAGTAGCGAATATTTTCTTTATCAACATAGTTAGGTTTTGGACAAGATCTTATACAAAATGTAAAATGATATATTATATAAAATGTTTAAGCTTCTTTTGTATTATTGGTTATTACATTATTAAATTAAAACAACAACTTTTATGACCTGATCAGAAAATAAACACAGAAACTAACATTCAACTTTCCACTGTGCAGGGCTCAGCAAAGAAGAAGAATGAGAGACCAGGCTCTCCTTATGCGCCACCTGTTGTCCCTTTTTTGCAAAGCAAACACATGCATATAGACAACTCGAATAGCGCAAAGAAGAGAGCAGAAAGAGAGAGAGAGAGAGAGAGCTCATTGAAAAGCCCAAAGCGCCATTTTAAACGCGTAGTGAATATAATATTACAATTTTAGTAAAATAAAGAATTAGTTTGAGTACTTAACATGTAAAAACGCGTCCACAAAGTCCACGTATTTTAAACCCTGTCTATTTAGTGAAATTAAAAGTACGCAGACTGTGCGCGCTTATTTTGGCTTGAGTTTCGAAAATCGAATCGAAAATCGAAAATTCGAAATTGCTTCAAATTTAAGTGCAGGATTATTAAAAAAAATAATAATAAATAAAAACTGCCTCAGGATGGAAAATCGTATTAGTGTTGATAAAGTAAAGGGAGTTTTGGGTGTTTAAAAGGCATTTTTAGGAACTATTTAACCTTATTTTGGCTTATGTTTCGTTAAAAATCTAAAATTCGAAATTGCTTAAAATTTAAATGCAGAATTTGAATAGATGCCAAACCATGATCAAAACTGCCTCTGGGATTGAAAATCGGATCAGTTTTGACAAAATTATATGGGTTTTTGCTGATTGATAGGCCTTTCTAGAGTCTAAGAAGCCGTATATTAGCTTGCAAGTTCAACAAGAAAAGTATTTAGTTTTTACGTTTATTAATTTATTTATTTTATTTTTTTTTATTTTTAGTTGGCAAGCTACATAGGGTGTTTACCCTATTTCCAGGCCGGTATAACGGTATAATGGGAGATGTTTATTCATGAATACGTTTTCGTTTCTTAAGAGCAATACTAGTGTTACTAGAACTAAGCCTATATCTACAAGCGTATCTTATTACGATTGGGTCGCTTCACGAGACTCTTTCGTACATCCAGTTTCTTGAGTTTGTTTGCCACAGCTGCCGCTGCCGACGCAGGCGTCGCTGCCTGTGCCGCTGCCTGCTTCCTGCGCTGCGCCTGGCCGAGGAGCTTTTGGCGGGTTGGATTGCGCAGATAGTAGATCTCGCGGATGAGGCTTTGGCCCTGATCCTCGTCGCGCAGCGTGGCGGAGAACTCATTGAAGTAGTTGCCGCCAATGGTGAGCGTCTCGTCGATCTTCATGTAGGGGCCGTAGAGCGTGGTCATCGGAGGCCAGTAGCCGGAACGATACGAGCCCAGCGGATTGCCCGTAATCACGAAGTTCGTCCACAGGTCGACCATGCGATGGGCCATCGACTCGTCGGGCGGACTGAGACGCTTCACGTGATCGGGATAGGGGAACAGATAGAGCGCCTCATCGGTCAGCGAAACGCCCGCCTTGAACGGACTCTGCATGTTCGTCTCCTCGTCCATTTCGCGATAGCGATTGAACTCGCCCGCATAGTCGAAGGAGTAGAGGAACGTGTTGTCCGGATTGTGTTTGTTGTTCATGTTGAGCGCCAGTAAAACGGGCAGCTTGTGGTTCAAAGTGCCAGCCACCTGAAAAGTGTAAGCCAAATACATTTAATTACATTCAATTACTTTCGATTTAGTATTACTGAATTACTGAATTACTTTCAATTTAGTATTAAATTTTGTTCTTTTTTGTAAGAAGTAAGTGTGAAAAGGTTTAAAATAGCAAAACTGAATTGAATTCAATTGTATTAAATTTAAATGTGAATGTTTAATTTAATTATATTTAATTACCAAATAGTAATTGTATTGAATCTATTGAATATTTTAAGAGGGCTTAAATTGAATACCAATTTGGTTAACTTACTTATTAAATTAAGTCATTTTTGTAAGAAGTAAGTGTGTAAAAAGTTGAAAAAAGCAAACTGAATTCATTTCAATTGTATTCAATTTAAATGTGAATGTTTAATTTAATTATATTTAATTACCAAATAGTAATTGTATTGAATCTATTGAATATTTTAAGAGGGCTTAAATTGAATACCAATTTGGTCAACTTACATCGATTAGCCGTGGTATCAGTGTGTTGAAAGTGCCATTCTCGAGTAGCTGGCGATTGAAGAAGTCATGGGTAATGAAGCTGGTGAGGAGCATGGTCTTATCGGTGCCCACCACCTGGCGTATTATGTGATCAATATAGTTGTACGTGTTGTACTCATCATCTGGAATCTTGCCCTCGAAGTCGTTCTCCACAATCTCATTCAGTACTCGGGTGCCCGCATTCTTGGGACAGCCGCCCATAGCCGGATAGGAAAAGTTGGAGTCCAGCATCAGATCATAGGGATGCTTGGGCAGCACTCCACTGGGACCACCGATGGTGAACTGTATGCCGCCAGTGTGACCAATGCCCAGATCTGATTTCTCAAGCTAGCGAAAATGGTAAATAGTAATGTAGTAATATGTGAGAAACCATTTAAATTGACTATTTGAAAGTAAGGCAAGTTGTCTATTCATAAGTTTGTAATACATATAAATTAAGTCCACACTTACCGCATGCTCCATGAAGGCATTCAGCAGCTCCAGAGCACTCAGCTCCATGAGGCACTTGTTGAGATCGCGCACTGTTACCATCTGGCATTTGGCCTTCTCGGCCACTTCCTGGGCGTGCTTGCGAGGATTTTCCTCCAGGAAGATGGGCATGATGGCCGAGCCGGAATGGTAGATCACCTGGCTGAACAGTCCACGCTGCACCATCGGCGAGAGGGTGAGCAGATGAGCTATGGCCGCTCCGCCCACCTGGCCGGCCACCGTGATGCGATTCGGATCGCCGCCAAAATACTTGATGAAGTGCTTGACGAACTGCAAAGCGAGGAAGATGTCAAGGAAGCCGGCATTGCCGGGTATCTCATCGGTCTTGGTCGAGAGGAAGCCGAACGGTCCAAGGCGGTACTGAGGCGTCACCAGGACGATGTCCTTCTCCAGCAGATAGTCGGGCGGCGCCTCCGAGTTGCTGCCCTCATACAGATACTCGCCATGGATGTACACCAGCACGGGCAGCTTTGCCGACACATTCGGCGTCGTTATGCTCATTGTCAGGCAGTCCTCGACGTCCAGGACATCGTCCAGCTTCAGCAGTGAGTCCATTGAGACGACGGACGGACAGCCAATCTTCTCCGCTGTCGCATCCATCACGTCTTCCCAGGGCTCAATTGGACGCGGTGGCTGAAATAAACATATAGTTGAGTCTAAAATTAACCAAAACAAAGTGGGAAAGGATTATCTTCGATTTTATACTCTTTTAGAGTCTGTGCATAGATTTCCCGCTGCTTCAAAATATTTAATGACGCATATCTTTGCTATTTATGACTGAATCGTTTTGCAATGTTAAACATTGATGACATATTGTGATGCTCTAGTGTACAAGGAACTAAAAGGCGAGAGCTTTAAAAAAAATGGGATATATGGCAAAAGCCGACTTCCAGTTGTATGGCAGCTATAAGATATAGTAGTCCGATCCGGTCGGCTCCGACATATACGCTGTCCCATTGAATAATAAGTCTCTGTGCAAAGTTTGATCGCAATAGCGCAAAAACTGAGGGACTAGTTTCCATACATATGTACGTACAGACAGACATTATAATTAAATTTCTTGATTAATAGATTTATTACACATGGCTTCTATACGAACTACAATGAGTGCTCGAAATCGATTGGTTCCACATGCAGCAAGTGTTCGCTATAGGTATTGCGAGTTTCTCAGAATAAGCCTAATTAATATTTATAAGCTTGGCAAACTTTTTGCCGGCTAGTTTAGCAATGGGTCAAAAACAATAAAAGCTATCAAAAGCAGGAATAAATGTTTGCCAAAGAGATAAAATGAGCAAAAAATATCAATGCAGCAACAAACGACAACGACTGAAAACATTTATGATCTGTGGAGAAATTCCACTGGAATGTTTTTTTATACTAGATTGTATTTTTGAAAATATAAATTGAGATATTTGATTATGATGAGTTTATATCCATTTATGATATATGAAAGAGCTTATATACCTTATGCTTAGGCAATGATTTAGCTGGAATGTAATGATCGTAAGTACTCGACCAGAATATACTCTGTTTTTATACAATACTGTTTGCTTGTAGTTTGTAAACTCAAAAATAGAAAAGTTCTAATTAAGCTATGCATATTCTTGTTTTAATACACCGTAAGAGATGGGATGTTGTAGAATCTAAGAGGGTCACACAAACAGCTGATGCTGATGATAGATCACCTTGCCTATTACATATACTATATGCAGATACCCACAACTTTAAAGATGCCGTTTAGAAGCAATCTCAAACATATTGATAAGATACTGATACCTTGAATCGATGTAGTCCAGTCGGCGGCTCTGCGTATCTGACATCCACAAATTGCAGCACCTCTCGCTTTGTCCAGGCCGTCTCCACAGTTTTGCCCTGCAGAGCACCCAGCTTGGGCAGCTCCACAATGGTGTCCTTCTCCTCGTCAAACTGCCTGCCCCGCACTCGTCCCTCGACAAAGTTGGAGCTCAAGAGAACAGCGGCAACGGCGAGCAGCGTAAAACGCTGCATCTTGGATTTGGAATAGATGAGCCTCGAGATGCCTGAGATGCGACAACACTCGAATACGCACAAAACAGAACTGAGCTTGGTCAGATGATGGCCATAAGACTTTGCTTTGCTTTTGGCCAGAAGTAAAAGTTTCACTCCGTGCTGAGAAGCAGAAGCAGAGTCCAAAATGGAGGAAGATCAAATGCTGCTGGTGACGTCCCATTGTTTTTCATATGTGCAAATACTAATTAATTATGGACTTGCTGTTTGCAGCAAATAAAAGTAAAAGGGAAAAGTGGCAAGCAATTTGCTAATAGCAGACCTTAGGAGGTCACATCCAATTATCAACTGAACCAATTTGGTCAGCTGATCTTCAGTTGAGCTTTTGGCCACACGAAATTAATATTTGCTGGCAAACAAAAGCGCATTTGGCATTCTCAGTTTTGTTTATTCTTCTCACGATGAAAGTCGTCGGCGCCTTGGATCGGATTGATTGGGTTCAATTATATACTTTCAGAGCTGCGGGCTCAACGATTTGCGTTGTATTTTGCTCAGTTTTTGCGCATTTTTAATTTTTAATTTGTGATTTTCAATTTACTTGGCTACTGGTTTTGCGACTTAATCCCTCGATGCTGCTGCTGCTGGTGGGTGAAAGTATTTACCTGCTCATGGTTCACAGTTCATGGTTCACGAATAGAAATGACCGGCTTGTGCTGCCCCCATTAAAGCTGCAAAATGTCGACTAGCCCACAGGTCAATAACCTCTGCAAAAGACCAACAAATACATATTAACTGAACAAACTATGTTATCACATATGACTCAAATATTTTAACATAAATTATTTCAACGTCGCTGATAACTTAATAAGTTCTGAGGCACATTCACAAGCATCAATCATCTCAATATACAGTATACAATAGACAATAAACAATAAACATTTAAGCATTTAATTTAATGAATTTGCTTTTCATTGTTCGCTTGATAGCTGCCACAGCCCTGACCTCCATTCAGCACTATGATTATTCAAAATTATAATCAACTAAGTAGGTTGTGCTACCGATTATGAGTTACTCTGTGGCCCATTTGAAAGTAAAACATTCTTGGCAAGAGCCTTGCAAATATATATTGTTTTAAATATAGCAAACAAAGATCGAAAATATTCCAGGCTATTTTCTAGATTTTTATACAAAAAGTAAAATTTCTTATGTCTAAGAACTTCAAATTTCAATTAGTCCCGCTTTGCAATAATTAATTGACTCGGCTAGATGAGAAGCTCAATGTGGATAGAGGTCAATTAATACGGCTTGAAAACTCTAATTAATTATTTAAGCTTTGCTTTTTTTTCATTTCTCAAATTTTAATTGTTATTTTGTTCGAATTTGTTGATAAACTTGACAACTATCAATAAAATGTACACAAAACGCCATCTGGAATCCATTAGAAAGATCGTTGCTTGCATTCAAAGATAGAATATAATGTTTATTAAGAACATCATTACTTTAGTATATTGCAGCTGTGTGCTTACAGAATGTTATAGACTACATGAAGCGAACATCCGACAACTTCTAAAACCTGAAGCGTGGATGTTTGCGCATCAGCTTAAGTCGCTGCGGATTGTTCAGATCATCGGAGTATTCGGGATACCTGTCCTCTGGCTGTTCGTAGGGATCGTTGGGGGCAGCAGCTTCAGCCGATGGCAGCAGCTCCTCTTCCTCCTCCTCGGGACTGGCATAGCTCTCCGGATCGTAGCGATTGGCCTGCTCCAAGGCCCACTGCTCGTAGGCCTTCACATAGTCCTCGTAGCTGGGATAGGCGCTGGGATCCTGTGGACCCTCCGCATCCGAGTGCTGCGGCTGCTCTGGGCGCCCCTGTTGCTCTCGCTCCAGCTGCTCTCGCTGCTGTTGCTCTCGCTCCTGCTGCTCCCTGGCTTCCTGTTCACGCTCCAGCTGCTCTCGCTGCTGTTGCTCTCGCTCCTGCTGCTCTCGCTGTTGCTGCACTCGCTGCTCTTCGCTTGCTTCGGGCTGCTCTCGCTCTCGCTGCTCCCGCTCTTGCTGCTCTCGCTCGTGTTGCTCTCGCTCTCGCTGCTCTCGCTCTTGCTGCTCTCGTTGCTGCTGCTCGCGCTCATCCTGCTCGCTGTCTTCGCCTTCGCCTTCGCCGTCGCCTTCGCCATGCTCCTGCAGCTGTCTGGCTTCGTGCTCGAGTTGCTGCTGCACTCGCTGGCGCTGCTCTCGCTCGTATTGCTCTCGCTGCAGCTGCTCCCGTTGCAGTTCCTCCTCGCGCTGCTGTTGCTCCCGTTTGCGTTCCTCCTCCTCGCGCAGGAGCTGATCTCGCTCGAGTTGCTCTCGCTCCTGCTGCTCTCGCTGCTTGAGCTCGAACTCTGCCTGCGCGCGGAGCAGTTGCTGCCGGCGCTGCTCCTGAGCTCGTCCGTAGTACTCAGGCACCGCAGGAATCGCAGAGCCTGGACGTTGCGCCTGTGGGTAAGGCAAACGCCACTCTGGCTGTGCAGATCCTGGACCTTGTGGCTGTGGGTAGGACGCAGGCCACACAGGCTGAGCAGATCCTGTGTACTCTGGCCGTTGTGGCTGTGGTTGTCTATTATAATACGGACGCCTTGTCGTCGTCGTCGTTGTTGTTGTTGTTGGTGTTGGAGTTGGAGTTGCGTTGTTGGTAGTATTGAAATACTGGCCATACAGATTGGGTATATTGATGCCCTCGCCAAAGTGCTGATCTAGCTCCAGAATGCTCTGCCTCGAGTTGGTGAATCTCAGAAAAGGACCGTACTCCGAACTGGCCTTGGGCCACACATTCGCATTGGGATTCGGGATGCCTGTCTGCGCGAAGCTCACCCACATGGCAACCAGAGCGCGGGCAAGTGACTTATCCTCCGGATTCAGCTGACTAGCCTCCACGGGATAGGGAAACAGATAGACGCTGTCGTCGCTGAGCGAGGCGTCCACGCCGAAGGGCAGCGGGCTGCTCAGATGGCCAAAGCGATGATGCTCGCCCCGATAGTCGAAGGTGTACAGATAGGCGGGAGTCTTGCGGTGCGACAGCCGTATCGCATCAACCACGGGCGCCCGATACAGTATCAGATTCGTCAGCTCCAGTAATCCTTGCGTCACGCTGCGAGCGGTCACATAGCGCGCCTGTTCCGGCGTGAAGATCTCCCGGAGTGCCCAATCGTGCCAGATCTTGTGGTGCTGCGGCGGTGCCGTGTGGCGCAGCACCACATTGATGTAGTCGCTCAGGTTTTGCGACTGCATGCGCTCGAGCTGGTCGTAGAATCCTGTCAGAGCAATATAATACACATTTGGATTTGTCAATTTATATATGTGAGAAGGTTCTGGGTAGACAATGGGTCTAAAATAAAATATAATACAATTATTTAGTGATTAGCTTTAATAAATAATATAAAAATAATTGGAAATTATAAAAATAAATAACAATTATTTGGTTTAATCAGGAATTTCTAATAAAAATATACAAATAATTGGAAATGCCATAGGTCAGATTTAGAATATTTGAGAATTGCTGATAAAGAGGATTACACTTTAGTAAATTTGCTAACCTCAAAACATATCTCGGAGATAAGAGATCTGTAAACAATGAGGTCATCTATGGCAAAAGGGCTAGATGCAAATATAGAATCTGTATTGGAAAAAAATACTTAAAAAAAGTATTTGAATGATTCAACCCAAAAGAAAATACTTTTAAAATATTAAAGAATAAGAAGTACTTGGAACAACCTAACAAAATGTAAAAGAATAAAAACACTGAGCTACTAAGGATCAACCTAAAGCTAATGACACTTTAGAACAGGAATTAGTCTAATAATTTCTATATAATCAAGTAAGTGTGAGCCAGGCGGAAGTGTATGACTAGAGGATACCCTGAACCCAGCCGTGGCATGCATTCATACATACAAGCACACACATACTGCAAGCAGTGCAAGCAGTTTAAGCTTAAGGTGGCTTACCTCTGCCGCATTTTGAATGAGTTCAGGACTTACGCGATAGAATGAAAGCGCTGGCATCCTTGGTGGCGCCGGCAATCAATGGCTTCGTCCTGTTGTTGACGCTAGTGCTGGCGACGAGAGCAGCCGGATGCTCGGGCAGGTAGCCGAGGCGATCGCCGATGACTAGCTTGAAGCCGCCCAAGGCGCTGAGGCCGAGTGGCTCGTTCTCCAGGAGCAGCTGCTCGAAGATGCCCACCAGCTGGGAGGTGCGCAGGCGACGCAGGCACTCGTACAGCGGACCCAGATTGCGTCCGGCGCTGGGACAGCGGGCGAGGCGGGCAAAGGTGGCCAGCGTGTCGAGTGGACGCTCATCGATCAGATAGGGATTGAGGGCCGTGCCCGACTGCAGTATCAGCTGCTGGAAGAGATGCTGTGTGCGCGGACTCAGGCTGAGTGCATGGGCCAAGGTAGCGCCAGCGGCCTGCCCAATCAGTGTCACCTGACCCGAGGCGCCGCCAAAGTAGCGCACATTGCGCTGCAGCCACTCCAGGGCCAGCTGCAGATCGGACAGAGCCACATTGCCGGGCAGCTCATCGCTGAGCGCGCTGAGGAAACCAAACGGCGCCAAGCGATAGTTGATGGACACCAAGACCACGTCGTGCTCCAGCACATAGTCCGGCTGGGCCTCCTCGGCGCCGCCATCGAACAGCATCTCGCCGTGCACAAAGACCAGCACGGGCAGCTCCCTTGCGCCAGCCGGTGCATATATGTTCAGAGTGAGGCAATCGTCCACATTCTCGCCACGTGCCTCCGCCGCCTGCAGGCGCTGCAGCTCCGGGAACTGGGCACAGTTCGGAGTTGACTGCGTGGCATTGATGCGTGCCTGATACGGCACCGATTTGGCCGCCTGGAAGCGACCCAGTCCACTGTTGACCTGGCCATAACGTACGCCCAAAAAGGCATCGATGGGGCGACCCTTGATCTGCTTGTAGCCACGTAATCCTTGCAGCTCACCCACGCCGGGCACATTGAGAGCACCAGTTGGACTGGCGCTGGCGCTGGCGCTGGGGCTTGGCGGCGGGTTCACCTGTTCCGGCCAAGGGTGCGGCCTAAAGACGCCGGCCAGATAGGCATCCCGTTCACTATCATCGTGCACCTCTTCAAACTGGGCGTGGCTAACGCCCAAGAGCAGCAGCAGCAGCAGCGGGCAGAGCAGCTGCATGTTGTCGACTCCGTGGTGGCTAAATTGAAACTGATTCGGGTTCGCCACCCAGGCGAGACACTAGGAAATCAAAAGTTCAAACATAATCATCCACACACACACACACACACACACAGATAGATAGAGCTAGAGATACTTGCGTTGTGGGGTTGCAAGTAGTAGTTCTAGTTCTCGTTCTCGGCAGCTTTAATCTTGCGTCTTGAGGACAGTTTCTGTTTCGCCTTGTTCCGTTTTTGGTCGTCTATCTGCAAAGTGGGCTTTGGGGTTATCTCGACTTTTGCTATAGCCGATTGCTTATTTCTGGTATTCGATTCATTTCACAAATTTATGTATTGCACAATTCACTAAGAAATTTCTTTAAGTAATTGGTTCATGCAAATACAAAATTAGAAGTAATAATATTTAGTATGATCAACAAGCTGAGATCTCTATATATGTTATATATTTTTTGTATATTATACTGATTTTCTTGCTATTACTTTTAACAGATATTTATTAGCCTTCTAATTTATTCTTCTGCCTCATTGCTTAATTTGCGCTATAAGAAAATATAAATTTTGTATCTTTTACTACAGGACTATTTTGTATCTAACACATGCAATATTGTTTTTAAAGATATTTACCTACTGCAGCTAACATATTGTATATTAAATATCTCCCTGAAAAGTTTTAATTTAATATAGTCATTTTATAATATTCAAATATTCAAAAAATATCATAAAATCAAAATTCCAATACGTACACAATAATTGCAAGTCAAATCCAAATATTGAAATAAAAGTCACAGTTTGTTTCATAATATAATATTCTCTATATGTTTCATTTATTAATCGTTTTCGCTTCATTTTTCATTTTTTGTTTGTTTCGGTATGTTTCTATAATAATATGTTATAATTAAGAATCGTCATTTCATCTAAATATTTCAGTTATAATAGTACAATATAATAATTGTTAATAATATTCATTTGTTGTTGTTGTTGTTGTTTTGGTTGTTAGATTTGTTTCGTGTTGCTTTTGAATTTAACACTCCCGAATGCTCTGTTCTCATTTAGTATTATATTTTAGTTTCAGTTAATTGTAAATGTTCGCATTCGCATTCTCAATATCATTCTGACTTCCCATATTCACCACATATTCTCATTCATGCCGACTTGATTATTCCGATCGAATCAAAATCAGTTTTGTTGACTTTTGCTAGCCTGGGTCAGATTGCATTTGGTTGTTGAGATTAAACATGAAGAATCAAACGCTCTTCACATTGGATTATATGAATTGTATGTAAGTACATCAGTATGTACGTGTATGTATTTTAAATCAGAGGACTAGGAAAGCTAAAAGCAATTGTATGTATGTAGTATGTATGTATGTATGTCTGTATGTATGTATATATGTGTTTTGTGTATGTATATATATTTTTTTCTTTCTGTTTTCTTCATTTCTTAGGTATTTGCTTATGGATCTTGATTATGCCTTACGCCTGGCAGACGGTAGCTCAAAAAAAGTCACCCAAATGATAGTTTTTCAAGAAAAACATACAATAATTGTTATGTCAAAATCTCTCAACGGCTTTACGTATATAAGGTTACAAACGTATCGTTATTTATCTTCGCCATTTCTTCTAAACCTTAAATGCGTTTACATCTCACTGATTTCTTCTTAGTATCGTAAATGACGAAACTTGTGCGTTAGTATTATTACATATGTAAATATAAATATAAATAGAAATATACATAAGTTATAATGCATATCGATATGCAAATGAAAACGTCAATAAACAAATGCAGAAGTTCCATTGTTCTGTAATTGGATAGATCTACAAAAGTGATTAATATTCAACACACTTAAATGCAATTCGTTTAGGAACTTCTTAACAAATAATTGCATTTTAACAAATTAATTACATTAGCTGCTTACAATAGAGATGAACTAAATTATATATAAATATATATATATATATATGAATATTCATATATACATATATATATATATTCCTAATGCAAACCAAATTGGGATTAGCGTAATTATTTCGAAACTGTTGATTAACCGTTTTTGCATTTTTCAAGGATACCTCATGTTAATAAATGTTTTCATTATTCATTTATTTATTTTTTATTTTTATTTGTAGCTCAGTCTTTTACTAACATTTGTTTTGTTTTGTTTTTGTTATTAATTAATTGTAAGAAATGGTTTTTGCAAGTATTTCTTATATGCTCTTCTGAAGCGTTTGGTTGAACTAAGAATAGTGCTGATTAGGCGGGCTTGTTTTTATTTATTCCAATTGCAAAAACTTGAATGAATGAAATTTCCATCATTTCCAAAATCAGCAAATGAGCCCAAATGAAAAAAGAAAACACCATCATGTTGAGCATTTAAATGGCGTTCAGTTTACTCACTTTACCATTTAGAAGTTGAGAACACAAAAGCGGGGTTTTTGATAAAGTAAGTGTTAGAGTTTTGTGTTGTTGTTGTTGTTTTCTTGTTGTTGTTGTTGTTGTTGTTGTGTAGCTCTATAGTTGCTTGGAAGTACCGTTCTTGTGTATCTGTCTACATTTTGTAACTTATTTGATTAAATATGTATTTTAGGTATACTATATATACTCGTATGTTTTATGGCTTATTCATTTGTATTTCTTTTTTGTTTCTTCGTCTTCGTTTTCGTTTTTCTTTTGTTTTGCGCTACATATTCAACAATTTTCAATTTAAATTTAAATTCAATTTCAAATTTAAATTCAACTTACATATTTGTAAACGCTAAAGAATGCATAACACACTTCTAGCCGTATCAACTCTGCACTCGCAGACTGTGGAACAGGGTATGTGTGTGTGGATGTATGTGTGTTTTGGCCGAACTAAATAATGATGTATAGAGAAAATCGATTTGATGTTGTGTTTTGCTTTTTTTTTTCTTCGAATGAAAGGTTATTTATTTGATCATTTTTTTCATTTTGTATTTTTATGTCAAGTATTTACAAAGTCTCATATATATGTATTGTGGTATTTAATGTATATATATATATACTTTTAAATTTGTTGCGTTATAAAATCTTAACATAATTATATAAATTGATTTCTCGCAAGTGTTGTTGTGTAAGTAAAATGCATTGATTACGTTTTTTGCAAGTTAATAGCAGGCTACTTACAAATTAAAAAACCAAACGCTTCGTGTTGCTTCTAAAAACGCAGACACGCAGAAATCTGTAATCAGTAATCAGTAATCCGTAATCCCTAATCCGGAATCGGAATCGGTCCAGATACAGTTACAGTATCTAGTTGCACTTCCAGCTCGGAATATACACTAATTTAAAACGATTAGGCATTTTGAATCTACAATAGTTTCGCTTTCATGCTCATAAATAATATATAGTAAATTTAATGCTTACAACTAGTTAGTAGTTAATTCTTGTTTTTGTTTTGTATGTTTATCTTTATGCAATGCCTGTTAATAATATGCTATATGTAATCATACATATATATGTATATATATATATTTTTTTATTTTTATGTAAGAAGCACTTGAATATATATGGTTTTTGTTTTTTGATGATAAATGAAAACTTGAGTGTGTATGTTTTTGGTTTTTTTTTTTAATAATTTTGTTCATTCATTTTTTTTTTGGGGCTTTTTGTTCTTTTCTCACTAATTTGTTTATAGTATTTGTTGTTGATTTTGTTGTTGCTAAATTGCAATATGCGCTCGCTACAAATGTTCCATACATACATAGTTTTTATAAACATCTTTTCATCTTATGTGGAGAAAGTTAAAAATCTTGTCTTGTTTAGCTTAGGTTTATGTTTAAAGTATGCATCATCATCATCATCATTATGATCATTATTATTAGATATTTATAATTATCATTTGCTGCGTACCTAAAAGTTGCTGAGTTGCTTTTGTTGTTGTTGTTGTTCATTTCATGTTCGTTTTGTTAATGTTTATGTTTATGTTGTATGTTAATGTTTATCATTAGTACTTCATGGCTTTTGTCTCACAAGTTTTTGCAATTTGCAGAAAGATTTCAGAAATTAATTCTTGTCACTAGTAAAATACATTATATATGTTTTGTTTTTCGGTTTTTAAAAGCATTTCGAGACAATTTGTCGTCTAAAGTATGTTTTGTAATTGTAAGTATGTATGTATGTACGTACTTATAGTTAGTTTACTACATGCATCATCATCTATGAGTGTATAATAAATAATGTTTACTGTTCGTTCGATCGTTCTTCTTCATCTTCATCTTCTTCTTCTTCTGTTCTGCAGGCATACTCTGTAAAACCGTTTTAATTGTGAATCTTGAATCTAAATTACATTACTTGTACATATATGTAAATACATACAGTATGTTTTGCCGAACTATGTATGTATATATATGTATGTTTTGTATATATGGTATGTAAATGTAAAGTGTATAAAAGTTAATGATCTGATTTAATTTATAAGTATATATGCAGTATGTAATGCTATTTATGTAGTTCTAGATTTTAGTAGAGTCGCTAGTTTATTTTATTTTATATTCTACGTTTCCCTCTTTCAATTCAATGTTTCTTCTTCTTTCTTTCTTCTTCTTCTTTTTTGGTTACTGTTTGTTTGCTGCAGTTGCTGTTGTTGTTGTTGTATTTTAAGTATGTGTCAGCTGTTATTTAATTAATTTTCGTTTACTTACTTATTTAATATGTTGACGTGTTTGTATTGCTTTTGAAGTATTCGAAACTTGACTTTCAAAATTTGTTTTAAAACAAACGAAAAACGAACGCAAAAAATCGAAAAAAGCAATTTTATAATTCTTGGCATGTGTGTGTAATATTTGTTTATTGTAATCAATAATTATAATGAAATAATATAAAACTTAAGTTGCTAAATTGTTGTATGTACACTAAACAAATGATAAAAGCATAGAAACAATATTATTAGATAACTTAAAATGTGTCTTTGGCTCTCGAAATGCATTTAAATTAATGTTTTTTTTTGTATTTATTGCGCCAATTAAATAAATTGTAGAAAAAACCAAATAATTGGGTTATTTTCTTTCAGAATTATATGCATATTATTACGGTTTACTGTTTATGCTAGAATTATTTGTATTTTTACTGATTTTTGTTTTGGTTTTGGTTTTCTCCCATTCTTTATACATTTGCTTTGATTTAGATATTACTACGCTTTCATTTCGTTTTGCTTATATGCAATGCTGAACGCAAAGTTCAAGTTTATTATTATGTTGTTGTTGTCTTAATTCTGTTGAATTGTGTTGTGTGTTTCTTTAAGCTTTATACAAAATACATATTTGTCCTCATTTACATTACAGCTTATACTATGAGAGAGAAATGTGTTTCATTTTGACGCGATTTACTCTTTGAATATTTGCAAAGATTTTCTTTTACGTTATGTTAATTTTCAATTAAGTCTTTTATAGCTAATGTTACGTTGTGCTTTTCACTATCTTTTGATCGATCACTTTATAAGAAATTGTATGTTGTTGTTTTTTTTTGTTGTTTTTAAACGAAAAGCTTTGCAAACACATTTTTTCAATTTTCTAGATTGTAGAATGAAAAATTTCTGTACTGTAAAAAGCCGAAAAATGTTTTATATTGCTTTTGTAGAAAACAAAGCTAACAACAAAATCTAAAACCAATTTTTCCAAAAATTGTTAAAGCTAATAAAAAGCAACTTATAGAATGGTTTTGGGTAGTAAGTTCTTTTCATTGCAACTACTGCTATTCCATTTCTATTTATGGCACTTATTGCACATATGTACAGTTGTTATACATATCTCTATAATGCTGTACATTTTATACAATTTATATAGTAGATCGTAGTAGTTTTATAAGCATTATTGTACTTGTATGCAATTGTGAAAAGAGTGAAGTATACGTTTATATGTATTTCTTGTTGTTGTTGTAAAAGCATAAGGCTGCAAATCAAATTGACCAATTACAAATTGTATATCAGAGTTTTCTAAGTGAAAATAATGGAGCTGAATTCGCCTTATCTACGCCTAGGTATTCGATTTGCTATTTTTAATAGTAGGTATCGTGTGTTTAGAAAGTCTACTGTTAGCCTTAAATATATATGTATATATATTTATTGGTAGAATAAAGTTAAAAGCAATGTTCCGTAGTGTTTTTAATGAAATGTAAGCTGTTTGGCAGTTCCATTTGAAGCTTAGCATACTTAGTTGATGTATCTAAAGTAAAATGCACAATTCAGTTTCTATATACATAGATTGTAATCGTAATCAAGCATCGTTAAACAAACATGACGAAGCAAAACAAGAGCAACTTTCATTTTGTTTACATTTATCTTTTTGCATGTATGTAAGTATGTACTTAGTTTGTTGTGTTTGTTTGTGTGTGTGTGTGTGTTTATGAGTATATCTTATAATTGTAGAGCTAATTTGTTGTGGTTTTTTTTTTGTTGTTTTTTACTATTTTGGTATTTTACTTATTTGTAAATCGGTAATAAGCGTTTCGTTTTTTAAATTTTTTGTTTTTTTTTTTATAACTTTTGCTTTTGTATATTTTTACTATTTTTTTTTTCGTTTGTTGTTTTAAATGCAAAAATTGTATGTACTGTATATAATATTTGTTGTATGTTTTTAGTGTGTGATTTTGTTGAATACACAATTGTTTGTTGTGCCTAATATTATTTACAAATTGCATTGGAAATCCCTAATGTTTCTCATTCAAAAAATGTACATGTTTACTAATATTTACGAGTATATTTTCATGTAAAATATGCCATCTGTGTTTTTGTTTGTGTGTTGTAAGTTAATTAACAATATTTTTACGTTTCTACATAGCTTTCGAGCATTCATTATATATTTTGTTTTTTTCGGTTTTTGTTTTCTTTTCATTTTCACAACAGTTTTTTGTTGATGCCTACTCGTATAATTAGCAGCTCTCGGTATATATATGTATGTATAGGCTATATATATATATAACTATTTATAAATCTTGTGTATAATTCTCATTGCTGTTGTTCTGTTTGCTGTTCTGTGTAGATATATCATAAATCTGTAATAATTTCAAAAATGCAAACTATTTACTTTATAAGTTTAGTTGAGGGTAAATGCGCGAATAAACATATACCCTATACACTCTAAGTATGTACCTACATACACACACACACACATATATATATATATATATATATATATATGTAGTTTGATAAGCAGAAAAGAAAATTGTATCTCAACGGTAACTGTACTATATAAGTTTTTCGTATTTATTTATGCCATAAGCCCAGCCCCAGTTCTATTTATTTGCCTTTGTGGGCTGTCTTTGAAAAGGATCTTTGATAGATCTGATAAAGATATGCAATTATAATTTAAAAGCCAAGAAAGTCTTAATAATTAAAGCTTTGAAGAATACTATAATAATAAATTTGTACAAATACGTAAAGCTTGTTAGCAAATAAAGTATATGTATATTAAATAATAAAAAATATATCATTAGTTTTTCAGACAACCCTCAACTCAAGAACTGCTCCATATCTATTAGCTGGCTGTTTGTAATTATTATTTGAAGTAAGTGTTTGCATTTTGTTGTTTGAATGTAAAGTCGCATCTAAAATTGTCAAAAATGCTAAATATCAACTGCAAAACTTTTTGTCTGGCTATCAATTACAAGTGTTTTTGTTTTTATCGCAGGCTAATTGTAATTTACAGAAAATACAAATACAAATACGATATATATATATACGATATATATATACGATATATATTGTTTAGATTGCTACAAGTACAGTTTAGGAAGAGGAGTTAGGCATAGGCGTCTGCGTCTGCGTCTAAATCACTGGCAAAGTGTGTAAGGATTAGTACATCTCGTTCTCGTCCCAATCGACAGACTGCAGGACGAGCTTGTCCAGCTCCTTGGAGTCACCATTGCTGCTGTTGCGTCGCCTCCGCTTGCGCTGCAGATGCGCCCACTTGCGATTCAGCTGGACCATCTGAGGTGTGGCAAACATGGCGGCAGCAGCGGCACTCAGCTTTGTGGGCGTGATCGCCTTCGATTTGGGCGTGCCCGGACTCATGCTGAACAGCTCACGATTGCCAAAGCGGAAGCGGCGTGGCGGTGGCAAAGATGGTGGTGCACCAGCACCCAAACCCGAACCCAAACCCAACTGGGGTGTATCGTATGGCGGCGGCGGCGTAATCATGGCCAGCGATGAAGTATCCGCCTCCTCCTCCGCATCCACATCCAAGTCAGAGTCGAAGTTGCTGTTGTTGTTGTTGTTGTAGGAGTGGGCATGCCTATGGAGTGTTGGTTGCGCCTCATACAGCTCGTAGGAGGGGGAGCGCGGCATGAGCATGAAATGTGCATCCTTGGGATCTGTGGGCGATGCCAGCTGTATGGGCGTGACGGGCATGGACTTTGCCAGCTGCTTGCTGGCCAGGACTCGCTGCTGTTGTTGCTGTTGATGTTGCTGATGTTGCTGTTGGTGTTGTTGGTGCTGTGTGGGCTGGATGAGTGGCATCGATTTGGTGTTGCATATCAATCAATCACGGTAAATGTAACTGCAGTTCTTGGGGCTCTCCTGCGGACTGGGGCTGCTCGATGGCGGCGCTGGACTGGAGCTGCTATTTGACATTACTGGCGATGAGCCGGAGCTGGAGTGCGGCTGTTGTTGTTGCTGTTGTTGTTGCGGTTGTTGCTGCTGCTGCTGTTGTTGTTGCTGCAGCTGCTGTGGGCTATTCGAACGGTGCTGAGTTACTGCAATAACAGAAACAATGCTGGGTCAATTGAGTTCAGGTGTTCAGCACAGCACTTATGCAAAGTCACACACACACACACGCACACACACACACACACACACGCACATACACAGATAAAGAGAGATGGATGTTGCAACAACACAAATAGATTTAGTTACACATCAAATACGGTTTTACATACACATCTAATATTCATGTGTATACTACTATTTTTTTTTGTTTTGTTTGCAAATCTATTTTATACAAGTCTTACACAACATTGAGTTCGTTGCAACATGCACAAATACATATATACAAACACGCACGCACACACACACACACATACGCAGTTAGACCAGCAAGTAGGAAAAATACATTACAAACAAATAATTATGGCAATTAATTAATAAATAATATTATTCCACAGAGAGATGTTCTAAAACTTGTATTGGGAAAGTTGAAAGGGAAACACTTCTTTCAATTGTTTCGATTTTTTATATTTAAAATAATTAAATATGGTGTTTTGTATTTTAATTGATGACTTTATTTTTATTTATTTAGTTTTTTAAACATAAATGAATTTTACAAATTTAAATAGTGTACCTGATGAACTCAACTCAAAATGTATTCAAATTAGTTTTTTGTTGAAACAAATATTACTCTTTTATATTTAAATATATACAAACATTTTAGTACTTATTCGAAATAAACAAAACGTTTTTAAATATTTTTCAAAACTCCAAACAACTTCTAAAAAAAAACTAGTTTATTTTGTGTCTCAAATAAAAAACCTTTAAGTTTATACACAAACTAAAACAGAACTACAATTTCGTTGGTCGAATACATAGAGATATAGATAACAAAAAAAAGAGAGAGTGAGAGAGAGACAGACAGATAAAGAGTGAGACCGCGAAGGACAGAGAGAGAGAGAGAGAGAGAGAGAGAGAGAGAGAGAGAGAGAGAGAGAGAGAGAGAGAGAGAAGAGGACTTTCAACTCAATTGAAATGTAGCCTTAGTGTATATAGTATGTATATGCGTCTTAATTAACAGATCTCGAAACGGAAAATTCAGAAAATGCGGAAAATTGAAATGAGTGGAACTGAAAAACTTACCGATACCATGACGGGGCGGCTGTCTTCTTGCTCGACCAAGACTTCTGTTTCGTGTGTTTGTGTTGTTTACAGCCTAGGAGTGGTGATATAATTTGTTTTATATATTCTCATTTTGTTCACTTATAAACGAAAATTGTTGCTAAAATTTTGTACTGTAGTATTTCAAAGAAACTTAAACTTGAATTTGACTCTAATTTGTTTAGAAAAAAACACAACAACAAAAAAAAAACCAGCATTAAAGATCGGAATCAAACTTCAAAACGTTTCGTGTCCAAATTATCAGTTCTTAACTCAGCTCAGCCCAGATTAAGTAATAAATCAGCTCGGACAGACTTGACAATAATTTTATATAATTTTTTTTCTTTTATAATTTGATATCCGTGTCTTTAAATGTAAAATGGAAAACAGTGTAATATTTTGAAGAAGAACCTAAACACGTTCTTATTTAGTTGTAAATAGCAAGCAAATAAACTGAAAAAAGATCGAATAGCATTACAAATGAGTAGATAGCGAGTAGTTCTATGTTTTTTTTTCATTGGTATTAGGTAGTATATTAGGAGTATTTGCAAGTACATTTAACATAATCATACTGTGGATATTTGTAAGTATCTAAATTCAAATGCACACACACATTCTCTGGTTCAATCAGTTTCTATTGGATCAATTGGATCGGGTGTAGAGTATATATCACTGGACGCCCATGCAAATTGAGGAGTACAAGAGTTTTTGTTTTGCCAACCTATGCAAGTGTGGATGGGGGAGAGTGGGTTACAAAAGCTACAGGCACACACAGCTCATACACGCAGAGACGCACGCACACACGCAAACGATAGACGATCGATAATTATCGATTATAATCGATTATAGTTTATCGATAACACACAAAGTTGAAACCCTGCAACGAAGCGTCGAGTTGGGCGCGGGCTGGCTGACCGACGGGACGAAGTCGTCGCGTTGGGGGGGGGGGGGACTGATCGATAATTTTGTCTGAGATAAGCTGATTATATAAATAGTTCGCCTCGCAGTCCGTTCTCTACTAAATACACAAATAATAAAAAAACAATGGCATTCCAAAAACGTAATTTACAGTTAACTCGTGAGATAAATCGAAATTTCGCAAAAAACTGTGCATTGGGTGTATTGTATAGTGAAGAAGAGGAAGAAGTAGATTTGTAGGTGTTTCAAACCGAATGGCTGAGAATATATCATTCCAAAAATGTTTTTGATTTGCAAAATTACTTTTGAGTTTCGAATTTCAGTTGATCTTGAATTCGAGGGTATCCACATTGCAGCTATTGAGCGGAATTTTGTCAGCCGTATCAATAAATGAATTCCAAAATGAAAATAAAATTATAAATTGTTGAACAAAACAGAAAAGAACAAAAAAGAAAACCAAATAGGAAATAAAGAACAAATTAACTATATTTTTGCTTTAGTATGCGTAAGTATTTACCATATTTTGGGTAATTAGTCCCTGACTGGTTTCAGCCGCCCCACTCCCGTCTCAAAGGTAAACCTAATGAAAAAAAAGGGAAGAAGAAGAAGATAAGATAGATAGAGTTGGTATTTTGGTTTGCTTGTTGATCATCTCGATAGATCGTCGCTTAAGTGTGGATGTGGATGTGAGTGTATGTGAAAAGAAGTTCAGCAATAGAGGTTAGTAAAAGAGTAGAGATTTAGAGAAATTGCAAAAATTCAACTAGAGAGACGCCTGCAAAGATTCGTAATCGCCCATTTCGAAAGATTGGTGTATTTCTAAACCGTCAGCGAGAAAGAAAACGTACAAATAACAAAACCCTAGACTAAAGTAAATAGGTCAAGAAGCGGAATTATGGAACAATGTACATGATTTATGTATATATACATATATATATATGAGAAGGGTTAGCATATATTCATGGACATGCAAATGGACAATGGCCTTGAACCAGTTTCAATATATACAAGTGAATACAAATACGAATGCGAATACGATTATGAATATATACGGCTATATATTTAGTATATATTTAAAATGGATGATTGTACTACATAAGCGATTGTGAGCTTTATTATAATTAAAAAGAAGAGGCATAGGTATTGTAATTAGATAAAATAATGATAGAAACAGAACAAAATTTCAAAAATATATGTACATTAAAGTCAAAAAACAAAACTATTAAAATACCCCATACTTTTTAAAGATTCTTTTTAACAGCTTTTACTTTTAATAATGCTAAATTGCATCGAATTAGGAAATATGTATATGAGTACAAATAATACTGATAATTATTTTAGTCATAAGTTAAAATGTATTAAAGTGATCAGTCAAATAAGCTAACAAATATAAAAATCAGTTTATTCATATGGAATTTATTTATATACAAAAAGGTCATATTTAATGAGATTTATATTTTAGTATGTGGGGTTTTATTATTCATGAAAGGCTTTGATATATATATTTTATTTAAATAAACATAAGTAATGTCAATAAAATTTAGCAGTAAATACACAGAAAGAAAAACATTAAAAATAATTAAAGAACATGCAGCTAAGACGTAAATGCATGAATGCTGATAAGGTGAAGTGATTAATATGCAATAAGTTCTATATTACATACATGTATACATATATAGATATATAGAGAGAGAGAGAGAGAGATAGATATATACGCACACACAGACACACACACCGACACCGACAGCGACACTCACACACAGATACAGATACAGATACAGATACACACACAGAGAGATACAGATACAGAGATGGAGACACAACAAGTTGAAAAGTGAGTCTAAGAAATACACCAATCGACGATTGAGTGAGAGTTCAATCAAATACAAGCGCACCACAAGGATTCGTTTTTGGTTTTGTTTTTAGTATATACTAAATGTCAAAGTGTCAACAACATCGAAAAGAGCTCAATGGATTACAATTAGAGTATAGATTTAGAGATTAGTATACATTGAAAATCAAAAAAAAACAAAATATGTAGAGATAAACATTGATAACAGGCACTACGAAATGCGATGACTCACCTTCTTGACGCTGCGAGTGGTCGAAAAGCCATCGCCGCGTCTATAGTTGTCGCCCTGCAAGGATAAAGAGGATTAGCAAAGGTTCATTTGTATACATATATTATATACTATATATCAGTTGCACTCACCATCACCTGATGCGAACGCAACGTGCCGAAGTTGTCACGTCCGCGATATGTCTGCTGGGTATTGTAGCCATCCGGCTGGAACTGGAAGAGCGTCTCCGAGTTGGGTGCTGGGTGCATCTGCTGCATCATCGGCGGCTTGCGCAGCGTATTCTTCGGCGAGTGCATCTTGTTCTGCGGCGGTGGCTGTGGCAGCAACACTGGCTCCGCATACGTCACCTCCTCCACCTGGGGCAGCAGCTTCGGCTCCTGCTGTATGCGGCACGACGACGGGAAGCTTAGGTGTGGACAAACGAAATATAATTCATTTAATTGTGATTTGATTGGGTATTCGGTTTCTTTTCTTTGATTATTATAATCTGCTGTCTGTCTGTATGTATGCATGTTTTATCAACGCTTTTGAAGATAGAGACTTGAAAATTGAACTACTATACTTGTTGTTATCTGTTTCAGATGAGGTGTTAAGATTTTTGTGCCACGCCCACTGAGATGCTGGCAAATCGATACACCTCAAATCTCAAATTGATAAGACGTGAATATTTCCCACCATTTAAAGCTAGAGTCATACATTTTGGTAGGTGGATTACTGGGAACCTCCACAACAAATTGGTTTATAGATATCCCAGTCACACTCACGAAAACTGAGCTTACAGCTGCTACCTTATATATCTATCAGAACAAACTAAGTTCAAGTCTTAACTCACCTATTCACATTCTGGCGCTGCTCAAAATATTCGTATTCTGTATCCGGATACGGCAGATTGTCATCCTCATCCTTGTGGCAACGCCGGCCACAGAAATACCCTGTAAAGAAGCCCACCAGCAGCGAGAAAATGGAACCGGCTAGCACGGCCATTACCAGAGTTTCCACCGTATACTGTGCATTGATAATATCTGCGGAAATTTGTGGACCTTTGATTAGTAAATGGATATAGTTGTACAGAAACAAACACAGTTTTTTTTTTAATTTTATGTTTTTACGATACGATTTAGAGATTATTTCATCGAATTGGATACATCGAACATCGAAATGTTTAAGATTGGCAATTGATTTTGGTATATTTGTGACAGGGTCATATGTTGCAAGTAGGATTACGAGTACATATAGAATCCATTATGTAACGACATCAATAAACATCCAAACATCGAAAATAGAACGAATAACGCCCAAATTAGCGCGTTTTTCAACAAAATGTGGCAAAATGTTGAAAGATCAATAAATGAAATGAAACAAGAACAAGAAGAAGACAAAACGAGTTAATACAAAGAACAACAACAATCGGTTTTCAATATATATGCATATATACATAGTGTTCATATTCTGTAAAAGCGAATCGAAATAGTGAGTGAAGAAGATGCAGAAAAAAACAAATTTAGAATAGATTTTAATTTATAATGAAAAAACTATATTTGATGTAAAATATAAGTGATGAATATGAAAATATGCAAAGTAAAATAACTTTGCTTTTAATTGCAATTGCAATTCTTAAGAGTATTTAAGGTATATATTATTTTATGTAGTTTGCAATTCGATAGCAAAATGAAAGTCTTTGTAAATAATTAATATGCAAGCAGTTTATATGTTTAAAAAGCAGAATGCAGCAAAAGTATTTTATAGCGAAATGAGTAGAAAAAAGAAGAGTTTATGATGACAAGATATGTAAGTGGGAGGAATGGGGTGGGGGGAGGAGGGACTAATGTAATAAAAACAAAAACAAAAATGAAAATACGTTTACTGTGTAGCGACGATAGAGATAGAGAAGATAATAAAGCAACAAGAATAAAGTGCAGGGTGAATGTTGATTGAAATTGAAAAGCATAAAGTGGCAATATGCAAACAGGTAGGACAAAGGGGGAAAAGGGAAAGGGCAGCCAGAGGAGCAGCTGGCATGCAAAAAAGAAAACTATGTATATAAAACGCGAGTGAAAATGTGATTTATAAAAATGACAACAGACTGTTAAATATATATGTACATATAGTAAGATAGTTGATATGCAACACATGCAGAAAGCAAATCGAATAAAGAAGGTATAAGGTTTACCTTCAAAGTTTTTATCAATGTTGTCAATGATTTCCTGATCCTTGCTCTGACGCCGCGAATCCAGCAAATCCATATCATTGCGAAAGCCCTTCTGCTCACCCACATTCGCATCCTTCGAGTTGATTTTGCCTGCCACAAAGGAAGAAAGGAGGTGCAGTCAGTTGCTGTTGCTGCTGTTGGCCATTTGGCCATCATATATTGGTGGACTCACCTGAGGGGCATGCCGCATGCTGCCCAGTCGCAACATTCTGATAGAAATAGTTCTCCTCCAGCCAACGGGGCGCGCCATGCGAGCGACACTTGCCAGCGATTTTGTCCCAGGCACAGTAAGGGTCCTGCAATGCGACGCATTCACTAGGAGCGAAAGACGGAAGGGAAGGGAAGGGAAGGTGTAACATTCAGCGGTGTAAACAACCAATCATATTGCAAATTGTGAAATGTACAATGTCAGACGCCATAAATGCGCATAAAGTGCTGGCCCAGAACCCAGACAGACAAATGGCAACTAAAGTTGAGAGCATGAGAACCTTCATTCCCAATGTCTGTCTGTCTGTCTGTCTGTCTGACAGTCGACGCATGAAAGTCACGTAAATTGTTACATGAAATTAAAATGCCATTGTCCTCTGTCCCTGTTACAGCAGGTGTGTGTACAGGTGTGTGTGTGTGTGTGTGTCGCTTACCTGCAGCTGGTGATTTTGTCATTGTGACATCGATGCAACTGTATGGCTATCACTTGACTATCCGTGACAATGATTAATTTGCCATCGTCGTAGCTGCCATCTTTCGGTTGATCTGCGAATTACAATGTCAGCTCTCGTTAAACGTCCCTTTTTTTTTAATTGAGTCGCACTCGAAACTTGTGCCCAACTTTGACAGGAGAGGTCGGGCCACACTTACCGTATTGCATGGTTCGCACAATTTCCAAATTGCGTATGGGCTCACTTTTGGGCAGCACATCGATTTCCTCAATCACCACCGATGTGACCTTTTCCGCTGAGTCGGCGGATTCCGCATTTACGGACTTAATGATTTTACCATGATCTGAAAAAACAAATTACAATTAAAACATGCATTTGAGACTATTTTCCAAGTATTTAAAATTGAAACTCCTTGTTACAATGGATCCTAAAGGGATACAATAGACTGATTCAGTTAATTAAGTTTAAATGCCAAGTTCTCTATAATACTAAAAGCTGATGGAATATAAAATTCATTCTAATATTCTTGAATTTTATTTCAATTCAACAGAAACAGCTCATTTAAAAACTAAAAAAATTGTAATTCTATAACCTTTCTGCTTTAAAATGTACAACAGTAGTAATAATATATTACAAACATATCTAAGCATTACTTTTAAATAAATGAAAAATGGCTTACAAGTATCAAATCTTTGACTGAGCTAAAAGTTTCTTAGCGTAATATACCCTTCCATTCACATGTATAAGCTAGTTATTCACGTGCATGGCGCCCACAGGGCGTATCAGTGATAACAGTGATATGAGCCATAACGACAGTCGCTGTCAGAACCGTTAGGCCCCCTTCCCTGAGGGGACGCCGGCCCTTCAACTGTCCACGTCAGAATGGAACTCACCTGTGCCAACGAAAATCACATCATATGTCTTGCCGCCGGGAGTTTTGATCTGTGCATCTACGGCAATCTGTGTAAAGCGATAACTGTAAGCGAGTAAAGGAGCAAAAGAGAAATGCAATTGCAATTGCAGTTAGAAACAGCTTTAAGTATAATAGACGTAGTTTAAGTTTAGTACGTTGCTGTAGGTGGAAAATAACATCATTTTGTACACATTTAGTTTGAATGTGGTAAATGATGTAAGCTATTAGCTAGAGACTGCTTAAAGTAGTTCATAAACTTTTGAAGTTAAACAAATAGTTGGATAGTTGGATAATTATATGATTAACATGCTCTTAGGTTTGGAAATTGGTTCAGTTTTCAGAAATTTAAAGCAGTTTGAAGTCATACAGAACTTTGTAAATGATTTTCATAATTTTTGACTAAAAATCAAAAACACAATTTCATTAGTTATCTTTTGATGTACAGTTAATATAAAGCATACGTAATGACTAAAACTGTCTTGGGTTTTAAAATCGGTTTAGTTTTGGTAAAGATACAGAAGATTGATGTACTGGAAGAAACCTTTTGAAGAATAAAGGAAATTTTAAAAAATTATCAAAGTTTTTAAATAAAAATTCAAAAAAATGTAGCTTTTTCAGTTTTGTAAAAAAATTAACTCTAGATTGAAAATTGATTCAGTGTTGACATTTTAAATGTTTAAATTCTAAATATTTCATGTAAAATTAATATGGAGAGCTGAAAAATCGGTTCAGTTGCGAAATTCGAAGCAGTCTGATTTGAAATCGATATTGCTTACTTAGTCTTATCGAACAGTGGACTATTTATCGAATGTTTGTGGTCGTATGCTCTCAAATTGGAACCACAAACAACATGTCAATGTTGCCAGCTGAATGACACAACAGGAAGTTTTTTGGGAATGAGCGACGGGTTTTTTTTTTGGTTTTTTTTTTTCGTTTTTGGTTAGACACCATTAATAAAGGACAGACAGCCACAACTTGTCGCATTGGTGAGAATGACAAACAGAATGGCAGAAAACCACAACAGCGGTAGCAACAACTGCGACAGCAGCAGCAGCAGCAACACTAACAACAACAACAACAACAACAGTTGTGTGTGTATTTATATGTAAAAACATATTCGAGCGAACAACAACAGAGAAGACATGCAATAAAAACGGAAATTTCTCTCTGATTTCACCACAAAAATGTTGAACGCTAGCTGATGTTGTTGTTGTTGTTGTTGTTGCTGCTGATGTTGTTGTTGTGGTTGTTGTTGTTGTTGCAGTTGTTGTCCTTGTTGCAAGCAACATTTGTGGCTGTGCGCTTGGCTGCCTTGTCTATTGTTGCTTCCATGTTGGTTTTTGTGTGCAATTGTTTTATGCATGTGTGTGTGTGTGTGTGTGTGTGTGTGTGAGTTGCTGCCTCGATTTAAATGCAAATGGAGCCGCTATGGACGAGGCGGACGAGTCCTCCAACGGGACTTACAACAACTACAGCAACAACAGCAACAGTACAGTCCTGGACTCGGCATTGTTTTTTTTGTTAATTAACAAATCTGCTTTTTGGAGCTTTAGTTATGTTGCTCAATTTTCTAAATGGCCAAAGAATTGCATTCGCTTTTTGCCACTGTCCAGAGCTTTGGCTTAAATGGCCGCCATTTTGTGTGATGACGGCTCTTGTTCACTTATATTTAGTGCAGCTGCGATTTGGGACTGAACTAATGTTTGCGATAGGATTGCAGCTTTAACAAAAACAAGTAAAAGTTTTGTGTGTCTGTTTTTTTGACGGATCAAAAATATATTTGTTGCATCAAATACACTTTTAAAAGCGTTGATGTATTTTCTAGAAGGGCTAAATCCTTTAGTTTTTGGTTATTCGATCTTGAAGCTTATTTAGTTCGAATGTAATATTTGAAAATTTATTATTAGAATCTGAAATCTAAGGTGTAATCAGCAACTTTAGACGTTTGCATAGTCATTATCTGATGTGCGCTTTCATTTCGATAAGAATATATCGATAATTTTAAATAATTTTAGACAAACGTTTAGAGGCTTATTTAAATCGAATGCGATCTCTCAAAATGAATTACACATTTTAATAGTTGGTGTTAACATTCACATTAGTAGTTCGTATAGTCTTTATCGAATATGCGGTATCATTTCGATAAAAAACTATCGATAAATTCAAATAGACTCAAACGTTTAGAGGTCTACATTAAAATCGATCGTTAAATGCATCCCTGTCTGCCATTTATTAATTCTCTCAACTAGTTAAATATAAATATGAATAAATTTATAAACACAACTGATAAACGTGAATTTTTGTTGATTTGAAGATAATTTGTATATTTTAGCTAAGAACAAAAAGGAAGTAAGACACTTTTACTATTTAGAATATCCTGCGTGAATAATTGTTTGTTGGCCAGAGAGAAATCCTCAATTATGGCCACAAATTCGAAGAAAGGAAGACAAAAAAAAAATATTTAATGCAATGCGAGTGAGTTGAAAGCAAAGTTGAAGCGGCTTATAAATGAATTCCCAACGCAACAAAAGCAACCGAACGAAATGAAATGAATCCAAAGGATGCCAGGATAAGGCCAAATCCCAATGAATGGCAATGCAGAAGTGCTGCCAAAAACTTTTGCTGCCCGAAAATTACAACAACTGGCAAAGGCCAGCAAAATAGAATAAAATAAAGTCGAGATACAAAACAAAAATGTACATTTATACATATAAATAAAAAAAATAAACAACAACAGCAACAAAAAAGAAGTAGTGAAAAGAAAAGGACACTTTTGCAGGCTTCGGGTCGAGTCCAGGCAGCTGGCAATTGAAACTTGCACAATTTTTGCCAACTTTGGAGCTGACAGCGATGACAACGAGGGTCACAAGTGGAAGTCAACTCTATTCGCAATGGAATGAAATTAGTGGGTGAGCGAGTGGGTGAGCGAGTGAGTGAGTGAGTGAGCAAGGACATGCAAGGACACTAAAAGTGGCCGAGGTATAAAAACGCTTGACCGATAAGATAAGGCCTTGTGGCCGGCCACCTTGGCCACTGCGAAAAATGGATGCGCCCAGGATATATATATGTATATATGGTCGAGAGCAGCTGGCAGAGAAATCTGTCCGAGTATGGATATTTCCGGGTGGGGGTCCAGGAAACAATTTGTTACAGAGCCGGTGACCCCAGCTACTTGCACAGCTCTCTCGCTCTCTCTCTCTCTCTCACTTCAAGCATTTAACTTTTGCCTAGATGCTAAAACTTTCAACTTATAAGAAACTTTGTTGCGGGCGGGGTGGCAACTCTGCTCCCCTTGGCATATGCAAATGAGTATCCTGCGGTGTGCTCTCGATGTGTGTTTGTGTGTGTGTGTGTGTGTATATATTTGCTAGCCACTTCTGACTCCACGCCTCCATTCATGGCCACATTTTGTGATTTATTTATTTCCTCACACACGCATACACACTTGTACAAAAGGTGGCAACTCTGCTCAAATAAAATCATTATAAATTTATGCCTCAACCAAAAACGCCATAAATTTTGTGCATTTTTGATTTGATTTCGGCATTTGTGTTCAATAATGGAAACAAATTCCCAATTCCAATTTCAGTTCCAAGTCCGCTTTCATCAATTTGGCCACTTTGTGGTCACATTGCATAAATTTAGTTATATAATATTTGAACAGCAAATTCGAGTGGGCTTAGAGGGATTCAAGGCGCTGAATTCAAGACTTCTCAAGAGAGGTGCTAAGCTGCCAGTCATTTGGGCATTGTCTACAGGCTTATCACTTATAAATTTGCCGAAATTTTCGATTTCCAAGGTATACATATTCGACATTTAGATCTGCAACAATTTGAAATTCGATTCGGCTGCCAAGTCCCTAGAAATGCACTTCCAAGCATTAAAACTTCCATAACTGTGACACTGATCTGATTTTTCGTTTCCAAGGTAGTTTTGATAATGATTTGAGTACTATATTAATGCAATATTCAAATTCGATTGTGCTCGATGCCCTTTCAAACTGTACAGCTTCCATTACTTTGTCAAAACTGATCAGATATTCAATTCCCAAAGTAGTTTTGATTCTGACTTGACCTCTATATCAATTCTTATAAAAAACAATCCACAATTAGGCACGCAAGTCTTTAGAAAAGCCCCTCAAACATCAAAAACTTTCTTAACTTTGTCAACACTAATGAGATTTTCGATTCTTAGGCAGCTTTGATAATGGTTAGGGTTCTATATTAAATCTGCATTTAAATCTGAAGCACTTACAAGTTTTCGATTTACTATTCAAAAGAACTGTTCCAAGAACTGTTCATAAATATTTTCATTTTAAATTTAATGCCTAATTCAAATTCACATATTACATGTTTATACTTTGAGTATTTTTTAGCTCAGCTGTGCCTCATTTTCCAATCAAGCCAAAATTCATTTAAGCAAATGGTATATTTCATATTTGATTATTTTTTATGGGAAACTCGAGAGAACTTAAATTTGGTTTTTGGCTAATGCAATAGAAGCTCATGTGATAAACTTAAAGTTCGCTCAGCTGTGACCCTTCGCTCATCAACTTGCGAATAAATGGAAGCTAGCCAAAATGGAAAATAGTCGGCGACTTTTGCAGCTGTGTGACAAATGCAACTGTGACTGTGACTGTGACTGTGACTGCAGTAAGCAGCAGCAGCAGCAGCAGTTACTGCACTGACTGCCAACTGCAACTGCAAACTGCATTTGTGCATGACCGACTTACGAGCTAAGTGGCTCGGCTTCTACTATATAAATGCTGTGGCAACTTTTGTGCTTTTCAATTGCGTTTCTCTGGCATGATTAAATTCTGATGCGTGTTACCAAAAAAAAAGAGAGAAAGGTAACTGCGCAATGAGTCAGTTGCAGCAGCAATGCGAGTTAAGTGGCCAAAAAGCAGCTTCACACTCACGCAACCACTTCGCTTATGTTGTGGTCATGTGTGTGTGTGTGTGTGTTGGTGTGTGTGGGTGGTGTCTACACTCCTGCTGCTGTCTCTGCTACGTGTTCCATATTTCATTCTAATTTATTCAGTTGTGCATACATATTTTCGTTACGGGTTGCCTCGGCGCATCCATGCATTTCCTTCTGGCTGGCTCGGTTCGTTTGGTTCAAACTATCGCTTGACTGCAGCAGCTAGCAGGTGCCACCAACCCCACCACCCCCACGCCCACCTTCCACCCCCACCACCATCCACACTCCTTCGACCCTCTGCTGTGCTCAGTGGCTCGCATATGATTTACTCTTTAAAGTTTACCGCAGCCAGCGTCCAGCGTCCTTCAGCCCGTAATTGTGGCTCAATTACATGGCAAAGTTGCCAAATTGAATTTTTAAATTTGCTCATGTCTGAGCGAGCGAATCTTGAGCATTATTTATGAGCATGCCGAAAAGCCCCAGCCCCAAGTCCAGCTGCTCTTCTATATCAGCATATCAGTTATGTGAAGTCTATGCACTTTAAGCTTTTCAGCAAATTTAAATCGAATGTTTGCGGCCATCAATCGATATTTGGTCGAAATCAAGTTCTACGAATTTTAATCAAATTTGCTTTTTATACCCTGAACCCATTAAAAATGGGTAAAAAGGGTATTATGGTTTTGTGCAAATGTATGTAACAGGCATAAGGAAGCATCTCCGACCATATAAAGTATATATATTATTGATCAGTATCAATAGCCGAGTCGATCTGGCCATGTCCGTCTGTCTGTCCGTCTGTCCGTCTGTCCGTCTGTCTGTCTGTATGAACACACAGATATCAGAGACTACAAGAGCTAGAGACTTCATATTTGGAACATAAGTTCTCCTAATCCCGGGACAGATCAAGTTTATTAAAATTTATCGATAGCTCGTCCCGTTCAAAAGTTATCGATAAATTTCGATTTCAGACCAGCGTTTTTTGGATATAACTTACAAGTTATAAGAGCTAGAGGCCCCTAATTTGACATGTATAATCTCGAATAGCATACACATGAACAAATTTTTCACTTTTTGGATACCACCCCCAAACCCCCCAAAAGTTAAAAAAACGCATTTTTGAAGGTACGACCTTGCAATTTGGTTTGGTCACACATATTATTGACAATTGTTTGCCCCAAAAATTTCAATAAGATCGGACGATAAACACAGAAGTTATTTAAGATTTAACTTTCCATTATGTGGGGCTCAGCGAAAAGCAAGCTAACTGCTTAGACCGCTTGCACTGCTTGTACTGCTTGTACTGCAGCATTTGTGTGTTTAGATTAATATGAATGATTGTAAGGACTGGGTTCAGGGTATCTCGTAGTCGGGCACTCCCGACTAGAGCACTCTTACTTGTTCAATTTAATATTGATTCGGAAATTGCAAATATGCTGTGTAAATATGAGAGGTTCCGTTACACTTTTGCCAGGCAAAAATTCCAATGCAATATTACATTTTAATTTGAACGCAATTGGAATGCTAAAAAAAAACAAATTTTCAGAAAACCCAAAAAAAAACATATTTCACAATTAGTTTGAGAATTTCAACAAAATTGACTCAAAATATTATCAAATTTAGTGCATATTGCCAAGAATTGTATTTTTATATGACTATAAATGATACAAATGTTATTAAAAACTAATATTTTCCACCTCAAAGGTTAAAATCAAGAATTTCAACAAATTCGTATATTTATATCTCATATTTATAGTATGGCATATAAAACAGATACAAAGCTAATATTTTCCACCTCAAAGCATACAAATCAATTAAAATATGAAATGGCTTTTGATAGCGAAAATTTGGAAACCAAACTAATTGAATTAATTGCTGCACAGAAATTCGGTGGCATATTTCATAAATAAATTCACGCTTTCGACTTTCCAAAGGACATTCGTATACGTTTTATAGCGGACATGCTGAAAAGTTGTAGTCCTATCAGATGGCGAGAAATTTGTTATTTAAATGAAATTAGTTGGATTGTGTCACGTCACGTAATCACTTCAGCGGCAGATGCAACTGCAGTTAAAGTTTTTACAAGCCACACATGGAATGTTTAGCGAGCCCCTCCCCCCAACCCCCAATGTGCCCCTCCCCCACTCCCACCATCCCCCTGTGCCCCCAAATGTTGCCACGCCTAGCTATAACAAGAGAGCATAGTTTTGTGCAATAATATTTACATTGCCGCAACATTATTTTGGGGGGGGGGCTACTTTTGCGACGTGCCCCAACTAGAGAGTAAGGAACTGAGTATAGGAAAGGATGCATAGCATATAAAGGACGTGTTCCTGTTCCTGTTTCTGTTTCAGTTTTTGTTGTACTTACATTGTGCTCGTCCGCACCAAAATTGGTTGACCGAAAAATGCCGGAACATTCTCGTCCATTAGCGAATGTGTTTTGATGAAATTTAATGTGGGATCCGGAAGCGTTCGTGAATCATTGTGACAGGCGCCAGGACGCGGTTCGGGCACCTACAAAGACAGAGAGAGAGACAGAGAGAGGGAGAGAGGGAGAGAGAGAGAGAGAGAGAGAGAAGAGGGAGAAACATAAATTATTAGTATACAGTATATATGACTGCAATGTGGTTGTAGTTATGGTTATGCTCGGTCAAGTCAGCGAGTCTCTGAGTCCTGCGTCCTGAGTCCTCCCAAAAAAAGGAGAGGAGCGTATAAATTGCATTTGCTGCTCGTAACAAATACCCGTAGTACACAACGTTCCGGAAATTGCACAGCACGGCCAAGTGCAGACGGACAAAGCAGCGCCGGAAAGTGTCCTTTACGTGGTGTGTGTGTGTGTGTCTGTGTGTGTGACTGTGTGTGTGTCTGTGTGTGTGTAACTTTCTGTTTTGGCAATGATTTGGTTTATGAATCGCCAGCGGAAAATGCGCGCTCAGCTGTTGACTTGGCTGTGTGTGTGTGTGTGTATGTGTGTGTGTGTGTGTGTGTGTGTGTGTGTGTTTGTGTGTGTGTGAAAAACATTAAGTCAGCATTCAGAAGGAGTAGCTTTTATAGAAGAATGTCGCTAGTGACCTGAAGTGCTGCATAACGAAGCAAAAGCAACTCATATCTGAAGTGAATTCTACAAATGTTAATAGTCCAATGTAAAATTACAAAACTAGCGAGCATTTAAAAAATGTATATAAATATGTCTGTCCAAATAAATAATTGATTAACATAATTCTTAAAAGCTTTTACCATTATGATATTTTTAATTTGTTAAATTTCTTTTGGTTTGTTTTTATTTAGTCAAATTAGATATGTAAATGTAATTTTTCAAAATAATTTCATTGTATTTGTAAAATGCTTTGCATTTATTAAATATTAAAATGAAATTTATAAAAGTAGCGAGAATTAAAAAAAAGCTGATACAAATAATTTATAAAACATATCGTATTGTCAAATAGTTTTTAAGTTTGTTTAATTCCTTTATGATGGTTTTTATTAGACAAATTAATTTTATAATCATATTGAAGCTTAAATAATAAAAGTAACGAGCATTGCAAAAATGTCTATATTTATAATCAGTCAAATTGATTAACTAAATATAATTTTTAAAAATTATTCCTTTGTGAAATAAATTTGTTCTTTCTTTTCTATAGTTTTTATTTAACAATTACTTTAAGAGTTAATAAAGTTAAGGTGCCAAAAGTAGCGAGAGATGTAATAAATTTAGAACAGCACAATTATATAAGTGATTTAAATAATTTTTCAAAAATACTGCACTGTAAAATAGTTTTTAATTTGTTTAATTTTCATCCGCAGGTTTTTAATTGTCAATTACATTTCGAGTTAATAAAGTTGCCCAAATAATGAAGTTGTGTCTAAATATGTATGTTACTTAACAAGTCGAAAGTGAACTGAGCTGAAATGTCTTTGGCAATATTAAAGTTTTATTTCAAATATTTGCAGATCCGGCTTAATTCTTGCTTCACACACACACGCACACACACACACACACACACACATGCAGACACAACTTTTATTCAAATTCCATTGCATTCGAAAATGTAAGCTCTCGGAGTAGAAGTAGAAGTGTAGAAGTCTGGAAGGGAGCAGCAGCAGCTGTGAGAATGCTGCTGAATGCACTTTAAGTGTTATATTAAAAGTTTGATGCATTTGTGAGTAGAGTACGGCAATTGTTTCGACTTTCCATCCAACATCTTCAACTTCTAATTTGGCTTGCTCGCCTTGAACCGCAAATTGTGCACTTTTGCAGACGGGAAAACTGGGAAAAACCGTTGGCAACATGTGCGCTCAACTGGGTCGCTTTTTTTTCAAGGGGGCTTGGAATGGGGGTTTGGGGGTTTGCAATGCGTAATTCAAATGCAAATTTTTGGCAAACGAAGAGTTCTTTCGGCTGCCAAAGCTGGACAAATTTGTGTGTATGTGTGTGTGGCCCATAAATTGGAGATTCGAGAAGCAGCTGTGCTCAACGACTGCTCAACATTATAGACGTGAATGTGAGCATGATAATATATGGTATGCTATATGTGTGCATATATAGAGTAGATATTGGTTTTCAGTTACGCACCTTGGCATTATTCACTGGCAGCCAGTTGGAGTTGATGCCGCTCTGCTCCTTGAACTGTCCCTCAAATGTGTCGGCGATGTCCTGCGGAGATGGAGATGTAGATGGAGATGGGGAGAGAGAGAGTTGAGAAGGCTGTGGCTGTGGTTGAACGTAATTGTGCACTCACCTGCAAGGCGAAAGCACAAACCGCTGAGCCGGGAATTGAATTTGTTGGCGTATTAAAAACGCCATAAATCAATTTGGAGCTCATGGAGCCGTACTGTCCCTCGACGAGATTGCTGGCCGATTCTATAAAGCAAAGGTATATTAATATACGTATATATATATTTGTGTGTCTATCCAATGCCAACACTTACGTATCTCATTGAAGTAGAACGGATAGTCGCCCGGTATGGAGCAGTTCAGGCGCGACTTGAGGAACGATGTCCAGCGATTGCGAAAACGATGCGGGCCTCCTTTGTCCCATTTGCAGACGCGTGCGACTCGCGAATAAATCGCCTGACAACGGCACAACAACAACAACAAGATAAATATGAATATATATACATGTATATACTGCCAGGGGGTGGGGGCTTAGCTAATCTGGCCCCCATTGATGTGGTCGCCAGGCCATAAACAAATAGCTGGGCAGCAGCCAAAAACCGATAACTGTATTTGGCCCAACCGGAAGTGGGCACGCATAAAGCAAACACACACACACAATATGGCGGCGATAGAGGCACTTCCGCTCACGGCTCGATCCAATTAGAACACACATATATACACACATACAGATATACATTTTTATATATCTATATACACATATTTGTTGTTGATTGAAATTGGTTTTTGCGCATTTTGCCAGCATATATTCGTTAACAATATTCCCATCGATTCGTTGCGATTCGAATGCATTCGAATGTATTCGACTCACCTTGCCGCAGTTGATAAATTCCACCGCCGTCTCCCGAAAGAAGAAATACACGAAATCTCCTTGAGTGAATGAGCTCACGAAATTTGGCGCTGTTGATAAACAAACAAAAAAGTCACAAAACAAAAGCCAAACATGAGTTCAATTGTTAACTAACAACAAAAAAAAAAGTTTCTTTATAGTTTTATTCTTGGCTGTAAAGATTTTATGAGCACGAATTTATGGGCAACTCGTGCCGATGACACACACAAGACACTCGATTGCCAGCGCATATCGAATAGAATAGTCTTGAGCATAAAATTTATGAGTTGCCAGCGTTTCGAAATGGATTTTATACTATATGAGCTAATAACTATACGCTAAATGACAGCATCTAATTTGGAAATATTCTCAAATTTTGCCACAGAATTAAGGCATTTATTTTAAAGAGTTTCTCTGTTAGGGAAATGAGCAAAGTTTTTGAATATAATTTATGTTTATGCTTAAAAAAAATATTGCCAAATTGAATCAGTTGATTTAATATGATACTTATAAAGTTCTAATATTTATTTATAGAATATCAATGTTATATTGCTTAATGTTATCTAAATTTCTTCTTTTTTTATCAAATGTAAAATGTACGCAAAAAATCAACACATTTTTAATTTGATTTGATTGATTCTAATCTAAACTAAAATGTCTTTATTGTTGGCTTTTTTTCTTATACATAAATATTCGTGTTTTTTTTTAATAAATATATATGTATATTCAAATATCAATGCTCTTTTCAGTGCAGCAATCGATTGACAGCTTGTGAAAAGGTTTCTTTGGCTATTAAAAATCGGCGCTGTGACTTTAAGCCGCTTAATGTTCAGTTACAAGTTGCATCAAATATTCAGGATGCGGAAAGCACATCTCAAAATAGTAATGGACAGTTAACAGGCATTTGGGGGAAGGGGGCAGCAGTCGTAGCTGTTATGTCTATTCAGTTAATGGACGCTTGCCATATGAAAATCGAAGTGGCTGCCAATTGAAATATGCAATATGCAAAAGGCGACCACACGCAGTGTGACGGGCATGTCCTTGCTGCAGGACACTGAAAGACATCGAACAGCAGCGAAGAGTGAGAGGGATAGACAGAGAGAGATAGACAGAGAGAGAGAGACGACAATCGGACTTAATTCAATTCAAGTGACGAGCGTTTCGCTAATACAGAAAGCATAAGCAGAAGGCACCAACAACAACAATAATCATAACAGAGCCGACGTTTTCAATTACCAGAAGTGCTTGTGGAAAGCTGTTAAAGGTGGGGTTGGGGGTGGTTGGGGCTGTGATGTAAACAACTTACCATTGAGACTGAGGCTATCGTATTGTTCCGTCTGTAGGGGCTCACGATAGATAATCGGATCGCTGCCACTGAAATCGGCCACAGTGCCTGAATATAATTCGTTGTCTGCAAAAAGAAGAATAAGAAGAGTTTGATTGTTTAGTAAAGTAGGCAGACAATATTTATACAAGACTTGAAAGAAAAGCAAAACAGCAAAATAGCAACAACAACAACATGAGCTGAGGCGGTGAAGTAAATATTTACGAGAATAAGAAAAAGTGCAAAATAGGACTATGTTTAAGGTAAATACAAATAAAACGTTAAATAATATTTATATTTTCAAATTGAACAAATCTTAAATGTAGAATAGAAGTAGAGGAAAAACCATGAACAAATTGGTCTCGAGCCTAAAAATCGCTTGAGTTTTGGCAAAGTTATGACAGTTTATAGTCTTCAAAGGGATAAATATTAATTTTACAAGCTAAAATTGTTGATCTTTATACTCTTTTCGAAGAAAATAGTATATTAAGTTTGTGCTGAAGTTTGTAACGCATAGAAGGAAGCGTCGGAGACCCCCAAAAGTTACTGCCAGTATGCTAAGAATGACAATACAAAATTGATCTAGCCATGTCCGTCTGTCTGTTTGTATGTATGCAAACTAGTCCCTCAGTTTTTGAGCTATCGCGATAAAACTTTGCACAGACACTTATTATTCCAGGGGACAGCACATTGGTCGGAGCCGGCCGTATCGGACCACAATATCTTATAGCTGCCATACAACTGGAAGTCGGTTTTGGCCATATATCCCATGTTTTTGAATCTATCGCGATGAAACTTTGCACTGATACTTATTATTCAAAGAGACATCACATTGGTTGGAGCCGGCCGGATCGGATCTCTATATCTTATAGCTGCTATACAACTGGCAATGAATTAAATATTCTTAGAACAAAAAAAATAAAAATTTCACGCGACAAAACGATTTTGTACAGTTTATGAAATTTCAGTGGTGCAGTTGGCAGAGTGAAAATTGCCTATAGGTTCGAAAAGAGTATAAAATCTTCGGCACGCCGAAGATAATCCTTCCCCACTTGTTTTGGCCTGTTTTTTGGCCTTAAAATGAACCATCCCAGAATCGGTTTTCAAGTGGATTTTTATACTATATATTATAAATTTGTTTTCCAAAAACAGTTAGGGGAAGTACATCTTATTTTCGAAAAAACTAAAGAAAATGAAATCTTCAAAAATGGATACAACTTAAATGTAGAATAAAAGTAGTTGAAAAGCCATGAACATAATTAACTTATGCTTAAAATCGGTTAGTTTTTGTCAAAGTTATGCGAGTTTCGATATTGAATTCTTCCACTTCTAGGCATTTAAATTTTATGTTTATGTTTTTAAAATGCCTAAAAGATTTAATTCTGTTTATATTTTTATAGAAATTGTTTTAGCTTGGAAATGTGTGTTTTAATTAAGTTCTTGTGGTTTTTTCTGCTTTCCATTTGCATCACTTGATGTTTTTGGACTCAATCTGGCAATTAATGAGTATCACAAACACCTTCTTAAAGCAGCACATAATTCACAACTGAAATCTGATTATGCATCATTAATATTATCTGCTTGTAAACATTTTGTTTGCGCCCCCATTTATAAGAGAAAAATGCGACCCGAAAATGGCGCCAATAAATGTCAATTACGCTTCGCATTTTATGAAGTGAAAATGATATTTTTTATGCGCCACATTTGCAATGCAATAAACTTTTATATTTGCGTGGCTTAAAAGGCCAAAAACTTTGCGCCCAATTTGCGTAACTAAAATATGCAAAAGAAGGCAATTATTTATTACTAAGCAATTTGTTGACTTCGCAGCGAATACAATTTTAATCAATTGTTGCTGGTTTTTAGGCTTACTGTCATTACACACACACACACACACACACACACACACACGCATTTGCGAGCGAAATTTAATTAAGTTAAACGACAAACGCACAACAACAAAAACAACAGCACAACTTTTTGACATGTCTCCGGCGACATTGAATTGCCCGCCGGGCAGAGGTGGGCGGTGGGCGGTGGGGGCGTGGAGGATGTCCTTAGAATGTCCTCGCCGTCGCAAGATAAATGAGGTTCTCTCTTCTTTTTTTTTGTTCTTGTGCCTCAACTTTTTACTTGCCTGCTGGCTGACTGGCTGGCTTTTGGCATTGTCAAACTTCAATTCCACGAGCAAAAGAAATATGAAAAAAACAAGCAGTAACAACATTAACAATAACAACAACAACAACAGTAGCAGCAGCAGCAGCAGCAACCGGAAATGCCAAGCAAGCTGGCAACGTTGCCCGTTTATTGTCTGGCCGGAAATGGTTTTGCCTTTGGGCTGAAACAGCAGCCGCAGCCCACCCACCCCACACCACCCAACGATCCCCACTATCCCCCCACCCTGTGTCCATGTCCGATGAAGCTCATTGCCAGCCGGCGGCGGCTCAATGACAGCGAATCGATTGCCGCGTTGGCTTTGTGCGCTGCTTTTGGCCAACAGTTGGAGTAGCAGCAGCCAAATGGCGCTTCATCCTTGCTGCATCTACAAGCAAACTCAAAATGGCGGACTAACATTTTAGCATAACTGAGCAAGCAGCAAACAGCAGACACTTCTTTCTAGCCATCGAAACTTATTTCTCCCCTATCAAATGTTTGTATAATTATCCATACACACACACACACACACACACACACACACACACACACAGCCACTGGCAATATATGTATAGAATGAAAACTTTGACAATAATTTATCTTTTTAATTGATCAGCTGTTGTGCGCAAAACAAAACAATTGATTCAAATGCAACTTGGCTTATTTTAAATAGAATTTCCGTTTGCTCCCAGCATTAGAGGCACAAACAAACACAAGCTAGCTATTTGCGCAGCGCCGATCAACATCCTCGATAGTATAGTGGTTAGTATCCCCGCCTGTCACGCGGGAGACCGGGGTTCAATTCCCCGTCGGGGAGAATGTTCAAGTTCATTTTTTTCATTTTGCTTAATATTTTAATTATCTTTTCTCTTGTTGCGGAAATGAGAAACTCTGTTTTTGTTTGTTATATAATACCAAATATTTGACTCTCAACAATTAATTAATATTTATATTGCTAAGAATATAATTTTATTTAACTAAAGGTAGTTTACTGAATAATTATTGACAAAATTTAAAAATTGTATTTACAATTAAAACAATACATTTACATTCATATATACATACATACATAAGCACATAAGTATGTATAAAGAAATCAGAAAAATTTTATTTACAATTAAAACAATACATTTCCATTAATATATACATACATAAGCACATATGTATGTATAAAGAAATCAGAAGTCCGATGTTTGACAAGCCTTGAATATGACGTAAATATGTATGTAGCTGGTCTAGCTATTAAATATTTAAAATAAATATGCATATTTAAAATCAAACATTTAAAATACTTAAAAACGTCAAACAAACATTGAATATGCATGGAAATAAACATATATACTAAAATATGCATTCAGTGAAAAAATAAAAATAAATTTGACGAATTCGCCTCTCCCCGACGGGGAATTGAACCCCGGTCTCCCGCGTGACAGGCGGGGATACTAACCACTATACTATCGAGGACGTTGCGCAAAGTTTGCCCAAACAGAAACACATTGAGAAGACTCTGCTAAGAACATGGCACTTACATACAGAGCTATAAATATGTACATATGTATGTATGTTTGTTAGCTAAAAACTACAAATATATATTTTATGACACACAATCATACTTTGTCTTTGATGATTTTATATACATATGTAAATATGTATGCTAAAAACAAGTTACTATAAATTCATTAATTCATAATTAATGCTTTGGCATTTATGTATGTATGTATGTATGTATGTATGTGTTGTCGACTATTATCGCATAATCGAACGAATTTTCCATAAGCCTGAACTTATCAAATATCGCTAAGAGCGCCACAGCAAATTGACAATGTGAGGTTAGGTTTGAAGGGGGGGGCTTAGGCATTTTTGGACACACAAATGCCGCAAACTGTCCAACAATTTATGCAAAACTGTGAAAATGGCATAATTATAAAAAAGCTTACATCAATTCTGATGCGTGCATGATAATTTCATGTTAATTCGCGATAGGGGGTTGGGAAAGGAAAAGCGATTTTCCGGACTCCAGTCGAGATTGGAGGGTGTGAAAAATCGGTGCGGTAAATCGATAAAATGTACAACACGCAGCCACGTGTCTATACTTCTACTCTATACACGTCACGAGCACTCGAAAGTGAATATAAAATTGGAATTGCGTGACGTGACAAGAGCGCACCTGAATGAAAATGTCCAAAGAGCAAACTAAAATCCAACAATAACAAAACCAGCCCCACATTAAAAATGTCGTCTGGTACAAATTAATTTTGCCACACGCCCCCCCAGGCGGCCATAACGCGCCCCCTGTAATGGGGGCGGGGGGCATGGCGACTGTTTAAATTAAGAGGCTGTAAAAGTCACGCGGTGAGTGAAAAGTAAAAGCGTCCGCATGGAGAAAACTCTGGCAGCGAGTTTTCCATTCGTGGTGGTAATAAATAACGAATGCTAATTTTCTATCATGAACAGAGAGGGGATTGTGGGGGCGGTGGAAGAGGGGGCATGGTGCCCGCATAGGCTAGGTGAAGCTAACGGCCAATAAAAGCATTTGCTAAATATGCGCAAGGGGGCGGCTAGGCGGTTGGGGTGGGGGGGGCGTGTCAGAAGTTGTTGCTTTAAGCCATGCTTAGAGCTTAAAGTTTTGTCATTTAACTTTATTCGTGGAAAATTGCTAGAAAATGCAAATTTCACAAATTGAAATATGAAACGAGGCATATAACAGTTGGGCTCAATTCCCCAAACCGAAATGATGTTACTAAAAGAACTTTTCGATTTTCATAATTTGAAAAGCGACAAGAAAATGCCAAATTTTTCGTTCATTTTAACATTAGTTCCATCACTTGATTAACCGAATTGAACAATTTGGAATTTATGGAACAACAAAAGTTGCCAAATATTTTTCTATTTTGAGCAACAGCCTGGAAGAAGAAGAAGAAGAAGAAGAAACACAAGTTAAGCGAGTTCAAATGAATGAAAAACTTTTTGTGGTTAGCCATTGTGATAAATCGATAAACTTAAAAAGTAAATTATGTGCAACCACTTAATTTATAACAAATTAATAATATATTTAGTTTGTCAAATAGAAATGTACATATATTTGATTAATGTTTAGTTATTCTATTGTATAAATTAAGTGAAGCACTTGTTTCCTATTATGGCGAACCACAGAACCTTGAAGAAGGCTGAAGTGGGGTGTTTGGGTTCAGCTGAGCCGCCGGCCGTTGAGGTCAAAGGGCAATGCAAAATTTATGAATCGCAGGTAATTAACAATGGAAATGCAATTTACATCGCGACCAGAGTTGCCATTGTCGTCGTTGATTGCTGTTGTTGTTGTTGTTTTTGGTTGCCATTGCCAGCTAACAAGGCGTACAATAAACACGGGACCCCGCCTTTTAAGCCCCTTCCAGTGCATCCCCACCTTTCCCCTTGCTCCTTAACTCTTGCAATTCCATTTGCCGCTTGTCACAACATCGACAGAACACGAAAACTTGTTGTACTCTCTCTCTCTCTCTCGCTCTCTCGCTCTCCCTCTTTCTCACTCTTTCTTTGCTTACTCCTCTTGTCTGTCTCGCTCTTTTGCATGCTTTATTCTTATTTCGCTTGTTCTCTTTGCTTTTTATACTCTTTTCGAAGAAAATAGTATATTCAGTTTGTGCTGAAGTTTGCCAGTATGCTTAGAATGACAAAACAAATTGATCTAGCCATGTCCGTCTGTCTGTCTGTCTGTATGTATGCAAACTAGTCCCTCAGTTTTTGAGCGATCGTGATGAAACTTTGCACAGAGACTTATTATTCAAAGGGACAGCTCATTGATCGGAACTGGCCGGATCGGACCACTATATCTTATAGCTGTCATACAACTGGAAGTCGGTTTTGGCCATATATTCGATCTTTTCAAAACTATCGCCTTAAGTATCCTTGTACACTTGAACATCCTTATAACTCATTAATGTCTCAAATTTCAAATTGATTGACGTATAAATAGCAAATATATATATATATTTGGTTTAATTTGATTCTTGCTCATTGAGTGTAACTAATAAGTGCTTAGGTAGGGTATTTCTCAGTCAAGCTCTTAAAGCACACTTCAGTAAGTGGTTTAGGGTATCTCTTAGTCGTGCTTGCCCCACTTTTGCATTCAGCCTTTCTTCTTGTCGCCATTGTTTCGTGCAGCGCCGTTTGCTTTTATTGTTTGCTCATTACCTGACGACGAGGACGAGGACGAGGTTGAGGACAAGCAGCAGCAGCAGGAACGTTGGCCAGGACTCGCTAACTGTATAAGCCCCACTGGAGCCGCAGCCGTGTGTTGTCCTTGTCCGCATTGCAGCAATTGCAGGCGCTTAACTCATTTTAAATGACAATCTAGCGTGCAAAAATTATGCAGAGCGAGCAGCTAACAAAATTTGCTCTGCCTTTGAGAGGAGGAGCAGCTGCTTGTGAGAGAAACGCTAGTTGTGCAAATATTTGACCGACTTAGTCTCTCTCTCTGTGTCTGTCTGTCTGAGTGGTGGGACAGGTTCGATAAACTCTTCAAGTGATTCTATCGATTTTCATAACGGAAAAGGCTCTTTAAACTGACGACGACTCAACAAGGCGCAGAAGAGCCGAAGTTCATCGCGTTGACTGCGGCAATTTGCATATTTTTGCATGTTTAACTATGCAGCAGACACACACACACACACACACGCACACACACGCTAATACATAAATTACAGTCATTTTCAATGACAGTCAGGCGAGTGTTTAAACACGCGTAACTTTATTACATGCCACATGGAACCGGAACCTGAACCAAAAACCAGCAAACCAGCAAACCAAAAACCTGAAAACCTGAAAACACCAGAGGTACGCCAGGATATGGTCAGGTATGCTTGTTATTGTTGTTGTTGTGGGGTTTTAACGTAACGCTGTTGCGCTTTAAATTTTTTATGCAAACATATTTTTCAGGACAGCAGCTTGCTGGGGCAGCTAGGTAGTTTTATGCCACTCTAATTACGAGCTGCGTGTGTGTCCCGTTGCGAGTTAGGACCGTTAGTTAAATAGCTCGTTTAGCAATAATTATGTGCACACACATGTGTACATACATATATATATATATATAGAGCGACGTCTGGCACAAGTGCAATACACAAATGGGCACTCCCAGTCTAAGCCCCAACCCAAAAGCAGCTCAATGTACTGCAAATTACTTCATTTGAGTCACACACACTCGGTTAGGGTGTGTGTGTGTGTGTGTGTGTGTGGAATGTCTAATTGATGTGCGGCTCAACAAATTGTAGACATGCCGAAAGCATTGAATCGATTTTGTGAGAACAGCCAAGAAATAAATCGAAATCTTAAACTAACAATAAATAAATATTTGAAAATGATATTTCGATAAGTGCATTGAGTCTAAGGATAAGTCAGTAATGAGTAGTTCAATGTAGACTCAGAGAAAACGGAATTCTCACTTAAAGTTCAAAACAACTTCTTTTAAGTTCGTTTTCGTACTTAAAATTTCAAGTATGATTTGATGATTTGATATTACTTAACTTAAATGGGAATCGTACTTATAATTAAAAATGATACTAGAATATTTTATGGAATTTAAATGTAGTATTATTCTAGATACCAATTCATGAAAAAATAGTTCATCGCGACCCGCCGCTCTCTAACTATCTCTCTCTAACTATCTCTCTCTAACTATCTCGCTCTATCTTTTTCTCTTACTCTCTCTCTCTCTCTCTCTTTCTCACTCCCTCACTCTATCTCACTCTCCCTCACTCTCCCTCACTCTCCCTCACTCTCTCTCCCTCTCTCTCTATTCCTCTCTCCTTCATCACCTACACCTCTTTTAGCATCTTTGTTAACTTGCATTTATACTTAAAATTGTATACTTCTACTAGAATTTGGTTTCTTTCCACTTGATTTATGCAATGTGTTTTTGCTATTAGTAAATCCTTGTCAAAATTAAGGTCTACAATCTTAATCATAGTCTTTAAACTTAAACCGCGGCTTAAACAGCACAACAAAAACAAAAAACAAAACCACAATCCTTTTGTCTAGAGATTTTGCATTTAGTTCAGGCATTTTGGGGCAAATATTTAAACAGGCTTTGATTCGTTTTGGGACTAAAACCAGTCCAATTAATCTCAAATAACCTAAGACATGTGTGTGTGTGTGTGTGTGTGTGTGTGTGTGTGTGTGTGAGTGAGACTATTAATTACGATAATTGTGGCCATGTGGTTGGCCCAGTTTTCGGGTGCAGGCTTTAAGCTAGCTTGCTGCTTTCGATGCCTTTAAGAGGTTTGAGAGCCACTGGACTGGACTGGCACAAGGCCAGGCTATTATTTGGATGTTGTTCTTGGGGGTGCTATCATATTTTGGCACTAATTACATTACGACAGCGATAAAACTGTGCAGCCAAGTTGGAATATAATCAAAGTGCAGCAGCAGAAGCTAAAGCAGAAGCAGCTGCCAAAAACTGGCCGAGGTCGCGGCTTAGTTTTAACTTTGGCAACATGTCTTCGTCCTCTTCCTCTTCCTCTCCCTCCTCTCCTACTTCTTCGTCTTCTTCTTCTTCTTGTGTGCCGCATAATTACAGGACCTTCTATAAGAAGCCAGCGTAGTCAACCAACTTGGCTGTCTTTTCTTTGTCTGCTGCTCCTTGGCAGAATTTCAGCTGCTGGGATTTTGCAAATTTTGCAATTAGCTTAATTTGCTTTTTATTGGCGCACCACAATTATCAGCTGTTGGCGTTTTTCTGCGAAAATCTGTTCCACTTTTTGCGACATTCGCCCTCACAAATGTTCTTTCGGCACTGCAGCTGTCTCTATATGTATCTGTATCTGCATCAGTATCTATAGCTGTATCTGTATCTGTATCTGTAGCTCCTTCTGTATCTGCATCTGTGCTGGCTGCTTAGAAATGATCAAATTAAAAGTTAATGTCTTGGCTCGCCATTGAGAAGCATAAAACAAATGCTCCCGGATTCGCATCTAATGGCCAATGTTTGCTAGCTTAAGCAATGAAAATGGAATTTGGCTTTTTCGGGCTTTGGGACTTTCGGCTTTCGGTTTTCTTACGACCATTTGGCAAAGAAGTCAGCGCAATATCTGCATAAGTATAAACATATATATATATCGAATGTAGCCATGAAAATTCATATGAATTTATACGACACTTTGGCACTCGAAAGCGTAATCGATATTTAATGAATATGGTGAGAGTTTTTAAGAATTTTTCCATACTTAACTTTGTGCTGTTAAATTTTATACTGCAAGTTTAGCAAGGTCTCAAAACAGCTCTCAGACTTCCTAGTTTTGTAATAGCTTTAACTGCAAACAAGTATTTAGTCGCAGTTTTGCAAGCATTGCTTTTAAAACCATGCGATAAATTTGCCAGCTACTTTTGCACTCCTTGCATAGTTGCCATGAACTTTGCAATGAACATTCATTCTTAGATTGAAGATAGAGACTTGAAACGTGAATTATTTAGTGAATTATTTAGTTATCTGTCACAGACAAAGTGTTATGATTTCAGTGCCACGCCCACTAGGAGGCTGGCAAATCGATAACATGTCGATAGATATCAAATCGATCAAATGTGAATATTTCCCACAATCTTAAAGCTAGAACCATCAAAATTGGAAAGTAGATTACTGTTAAGCAACGTTCTTACTTGTTTCTCTTATATGTGGAATATGAATTATAATATGTTCAAGACACTTAGCAACAAATTCAATTAAACAGCCTAAATTCACATAAATTCCGCTGAAAACAGACAGCTGATTAAAATTCCTTTGCAAATCTATTTCTCTTTGCATTCGCATCGCTTTTAGGCGCATAATTAAAGTACAAAATTAAAAGTGTAAGTCTGCCTGGGCACAAAACCCACAAATCCTGCACTCATACTCGCAGGCGAGTTTGGCGCCAGACAAATGGATATGGAGTCTGCGGTCCCATAAACAAATGACTCCACTTACCCAAAGCAGAGCTTATGCCAGTCATTTATTTTGAAATCATTGTGTTTGTTTATCATTAGGCTCGCCTAATGTTGTGCAGCTAGACCCAGAACCCAGAGCCCAGAGAACCACCCGAAAAAGGCAACACTTTCTACCTTTTTAGAGTGGAATGGTAATGCTGCCTGGTTTCGCCGGGTAGTATCAACTGGTTTATGGCGCACAGTTTGATGCTCATTAAGGTTAAGTCGCAGCGGAGCAACCCTTAGAGTATACGGCTGCTCCACTTGGAGCACAGCTTCGGCACCCACTTGACGCACCCCACCCGAAAAATAAACTGAGAAGAAAAAATGTGCAACATTAAAAGTTGAGCAACTTGTTTACGCGACAGTTGCGCCTGTGTGTGTGTGTGTGTGTGTGTGTGTGTGTGTGTGTGCCATTCTCATTCGTTTTGCGCCCTTTAAGCAGAAGCAACCCTCCTGATTTCTCAGCTACTTCTAATGCTTCTGCTTCCTCGCACACACGAAATTTCGTAGCATACATTGCGGCGTTTATAGACTATAAAGTAAGTCTTTGAGTCGGCGCCTGCTAGACTCTTTTCCTTTAGCTTTAGCTGCTTTCCTATTTGCCATTTCATAAATTATGAATTATGCCCTTACATAGTTTTCCATGCGGTTTTTCCCACTCTCTCTCTCTCTCTCTCTCTCTCTCTGTCGTCATCGATATTGATGTTTTCCTTACCGAAAAACCAAAAACAACAACTTTTCAGCTTTCTTGCTATTAAGTTAACCTTTTGCTGCTGCCTGCGCAAGGATTTGCCTTCGGGTTGAGACGACCCAAAAACTTTCTCAATCAGCTAATATGCTGAAGGTTATTGTGCTAGATAATTTCAATGTTTCTCTTGTCTAACATTAAGGGGCTTACAGAAACGTTTAGATTAATGCGAAAGGCACCAAAGTGAGCGTAATATGATATAGCATATCATATATCTATAAGAAGCATGATTACGAATTCAATTAGAGCACCGTTTGCCCAAATGGAATACTTTTAATCTGTGATATAATTGGGCAACTTTATCTGTTAGCAATTGAGGATTTCTAATTGCTTGAATTGATATTCAGCTTGGTTTTGATAAGGAAAATGTAACAAGCATATAACATACAACCAACTTTGACTTACAGCTAAAAGTTTAATAATAAAATTGTTTAAAACAACCGGGGAAGGATTATCTTCGGCGTGTCGAAGATTTTATACTTTTTCGAACCTTTAGGCCATTTTTACTCTGCCAACTGCACCAGCGAAATATTTAATGTCGCATATCTTTGCTAATTATAGCTCAGTCGAGTTGATATTTTGAACATTGATGAGTTATAAGGATGTTCAAGCGTGCAAGAAATTTTAAGGCGATAGCTTTGAAAAGATCGGATGTATGGCCAAAACCGACTTCCAGTTGTATGACAGCTATAAGATATAGTGGTCCGATCCGGCCAGTTCCGATCAATGTGCTTTCCCTTTGAATAATAAGTATCCATGCAAAGTTTTATTGCGATAGCTCACAAACTGAGGGACTAGTTTGCATACATACAGAAAGACAGACAGACAGACAGACGGACATGGCTAGATCTATATGTTTTGTCATTCTAAGCATACTGGCAGTAACTTTGGGGGTCTAAATATGTTTCAGCTTAAAGACAAAGGTAACGTATACAATTTTAAAAATGTTGCTTATAATCTCAATAGACTATTGCTTAAATCGAATCACAATCAATACACAAGTAATAAAAACAACACAAATTCCATACAAATTCGAATGTGAAAAAGTCTTGAACATAAAAGTCAACGAATTGCTCCTCGCACACTATTAGCATTTTAAATTGACCCAAATAGCAACGTGAAATGAAAACCAAGGGAAATTAGCTAGTTTTCAGTATTAGTGCTGCCAATTAGCAGCCAAAAGAAGCAAACAGCTGGAATCGTGAGGCATTCGCAAATCCTTGCAGCTCCTTTTGTGTGTATCTTTGCTGATGTGTTTTCAGCGAGACGCAACATAATTCATAAGGATAACACACGGCTAGTTTTAGGGTTGAGTCCCAGAGTCGTGAGTCGTGAGTCCTTGCCACATTGTTGCCCGTTGCTATTTTGTTATTTACTCGAGTTTAGTGTTAAAAATATGAGCCAAAGCAAACATAAAGCTGCCTGCTGCCTGCTGCCTACCTAAACATACTATAAATTACAAGTGGGCTGCTTACACACACACACACACACATTTACACTTCTTCTTCTCTTCTCTGTGTGTGTGTGTGTGTGTGTACACTTGAGCGCACATCCTGTTGAAACAATGAGCAGGAGCAGGAGCAGGAGCAGGAGTGGGCGTGGGTGGAACAGCAGACACGTTTCTTGAGCCTTCTGCGTGTTGCTTCCTTCCGAGCGTCCTTCCTTCCTGTATGCACAGGACCAACAGTCACCAGTCACCAGTTACAGTTCCAGCAGCGGCAGCAGGAACAGAAACAGGTCCTCGCCAGGACCCGCCTTGTTAATCCAAGTCCCCTTCTTCTGGCTCTCGGCTGCTGTTTGCTTTACAGCTTACGCTTTTAATGCCCGTTTCTTCGACATATGTAAAGCGTAAAGCGCTCCTTTCTTCGACTGTGGCTGTCCTTTTTGAAGGCTCATCTGTGTGTCTATGAGTCTCATTGGGAGCCACGCCACGTATAGTTACAGTTGCCGTCGGTCACAGCGACACAAATGTTTGCCAACGTCTTCAGCCCATGTAAGTTTACGGAGCGAACGTAATTAGCTTGAAAATTACAAAAGGATACTCCACTTTCCCCTCCCCCTCCCCTCATATCCTTAAGAGTGGCCACAGAAGCGTACTTAAACTTGGTTTAAGCACAACTCGGATTCACGCATTAAATGTGACTATTGATTTTTGTGCCATTTCAAAATTCAAGAGTCTTGAGTCTTGAACTTACCCAGAATCAACAGTTTGGAATACACAATAGTATATATAGACGCCAAGTAATCCATTTAAGATTCGCTTGATCTAAATACTTATACATTTTATATGGTTTTACAAATGCTTTTTAAATTTAAAGTCCATAAGTCCATAATAAAAGATGTGTTTTATAATATGAATGAGCATTACTTGCTAATATTTTCTTAAATTTCCTTTTTGACACAACTTGTATTCAAATCAGCATATATTTTTTAAAAAAATGTTCAGTTATTTCATCAGTCGATAAATAGTATATCGATAATAATCTCTTGCCAATAAACAAAACAATTCAATAGTAAAGTAGCTAAAAGACTTAAGCAATTCAACATTTGAGATCTGTTAGTTCGTTTTGGGAATGACTCATTCAAGGTCTCATTTCTATTGTTAATCTACTAGCTCATAAGCAGAGCTGCTCCGCTTAAGGTTGAACTTGTCAAATGCAATTGTTGCTGCTTATGTTGTTGTTGTTGTTGTTGTTGTAAATGCTGCTGTGCTCATTTCAAGAGCTAATTGTTCTTGTTAATGTTTTTGCTTCAAATTACAAAAAAAACAAAAACGAAACGAGAAAGGAAAATAAATACACATAGATAGAGGAAGAGGCAGGCAGAGGTGGACAGAAGAAGAAGAAGAAGAAGCAGAAGAAGAAGCAGAAGAGCCATTCGTGCATTGTCCGTAAAAAGGGTCAGCAGAAGCTGTGCTTATTTTTCGTCCTTTCTTCTTTGCACTTATTTCGTTTTGTTTGTTTGTTTTTGTTTGTTTTCCGCTCGTTTTTTCCGCCATTTTGTTTATTGTGTTTAGACTTTGTTTTCGAGTATATATGTATATAAATTTTACTGTAGCCGCTTTTGGCTTTTTCTACCGGTTGGCAGTGGTCATTGTGTGTGTGTGTGTGTGTGTGGGTAAGTGTGTGCCTATCTGTGTGTGTGTGTGTGTGTGCTCTTTTTCTATATGCTTTTACTTTGCGCAGTTAGACGCTCATTTAAACTCTTGGCTCTTAGCAGATTTCATTGTTTTTAATGAAACTGACAGTAGTCAGTGTGGTTCTTGTTGTTGTTTTTATACCCTGAACCCATTAAAAATGGGTAAAAAGGGTATAATGGTTTTGTGCAAATGTATGTAACAGGCATAAGGAAGCATCTCCGACCATGTAAAGTATATATATTATTGATCAGTATCAACAGCCGAGTCGATATAGCCATGTCCGTCTGTCTGTCCGTCTGTCCGTCTGTATGAACACCGAGATATCAGAGACTACAAGAGCTAGAGACTTCATATTTGGAACATAAGTTCTCCTAATCCCGGGACAGATCAAGTTTATTAAAATTTATCGATAGCTCGTCCCGTTCAAAAGTTATCGATAAATTTCGATTTCAGACCAGCGTTTTTTGGATATAACTTACAAGTTATAAGAGCTAGAGGCCCCTTAATTTGACATGTATAATCTCGAATAGCATACACATGTAACAAATATTTCACTTTTTGGATACCACCCCCCAAACCATTTTTGAAGGTACGACCTTGCAATTTGGTTTGGTAACACATATTATCGACAATTGTTTGCCCCAAAAATTTCAATATGATCGGACAATAAACACAGAAGTTATTTAAGATTTAACTTTCCATTGTGTGGGGCTCAGCGAAAGAGCAAGCTAACTGCTTAAACCGCTTGCACTGCTTGTACTGCTTGTACTGCAGCATGTGTGAGTTTAGAGTAGTACGAATGATTGTAAGGACTGGTTCAGGGTATCCCGTAGTCGGGCACTCCCGACTAGAGCACTCTTACTTGTTACCGCTCGCTTTGCATTGCACCCGCATTGTTCTTTTCTCTCTCTGTAGTTTGTCTTGTCTCTGGTTTGCAGATAACGCGCCATTTGTTTTCTTCTGGTCATTCGCTTAAGCCAATTTAAGTTGGCTAAAATAAATTAGCTGTGCTTTACTTTTAACGAGTGGCAAACACAAGCCACAAGCATAACAAAAAACCCAAGCAGCAAAGCAACAAAAAGTACTTGAAACCAAATGTTGAGGAAAAATTACGCTTAATTAATAAATAATCATGACTTTGGAGCTTTTACGACTTATTCTTCTGCCCCTTAGCGATCTAACAGGCCCATATTGAATAGGCAGCTTAGCCAGACGGCGCTCAACATCCTCGATAGTATAGTGGTTAGTATCCCCGCCTGTCACGCGGGAGACCGGGGTTCAATTCCCCGTCGGGGAGAATGTTTCAAATTCATTTTTTTTCTTTCTCTTATTTTTTCCATTGTGTAAAATTGTGTATTCAAAGTATCCGTACTATAATAATTATTAAATGACTTTTTTAATATATACTACAATTTAATTTTTGTTTTGTTCAGGCTCGATGGCTTATCGCACAGCATATTTATGTGGCACTTAAATATTTAAGCGTGTCAGCTTTAACTTGCATACTTTCAGGAGGCGAATAATAAGTAAAATCTAGAGAGCATACATTTTTCAGGCTACTAAAAGTATGCTTTACGTTATCGTTTCGAAAAGCAGATCAAGTGTAGCACTGTCAAGTACAATTTGCTAGGGAACTAATTTAGCATTTAAAAAAGTACTCTAAAATAAATTTGTATGTTTCCAACAAAGTTCATAAATTTAAATTAAATTATATATTCAGTAAAAAAAAAAATAAATGACGAATTCGCCTCTCCCCGACGGGGAATTGAACCCCGGTCTCCCGCGTGACAGGCGGGGATACTAACCACTATACTATCGAGGACGCTGGTCCACGCTTGCCAAACTAAGCTGTTGTAGCCTAGCGATTATAATTCAAACGCTTGATCACAAAACAATCAACTGAACTGTTTGAATATTCCTAGCATGAAAGTCAAATTCTGCTGCTGAGCCAAATAGAATCTTCGAATTACAAATCAGCTTATGATTTCTATTCGTCTATATTTTGGCGTTTACATGCTTATAAACAAAAAACCTATATATACATTTATAGATGGGCACTTAAAAAAAAAGCAACAAAAAAATTAAAAAACACAATTCTGAGCCTCTCCCCGACGGGGAATTGAACCCCGGTCTCCCGCGTGACAGGCGGGGATACTAACCACTATACTATCGAGGACTTGCTGCTGGTTTGTCAAATTTCGGTTTTGTAACCACTCAATATTAGTTCTAATGCTGATCATAAGCAAATGTCTGAAGCTTTGTTGCTGTTGCATGCAAATACAAAATATGTATGTATGCTTATTTGAATGAGTATCAACTGTCTGCTTGCTTTATGAATTTGATGTAATTGAATAGAAAAATATAAATATTAAATTGGTTAAAAAAAAGAAAGCACATGCATATATTTGTGCATCTCTCCATATAATATTTATAATTTATTAGAAAAAAAAAACGAAGTTAGTATCAATTGTAGTACTGATATAGTATATAGAAACGAAAAAAAGTAGATTTTGACATCTCTCCCCGACGGGGAATTGAACCCCGGTCTCCCGCGTGACAGGCGGGGATACTAACCACTATACTATCGAGGATGTTGTGTGCCGCTTGGCAAACTGCCTATTTGTAGTCGGACGCAGTTTCAGTTGTGATTCTGTTTCTGTTTCTGAGTCTAATGCCGATCAGATCAAATAGAACAACAACAACAACGCTGTGGGTTTTGTCTTTTCTGCCTGCCCCGCCCTGTTGTTGTTGTTATTTCCGTGCTCATTTAGCAAAAGTTAATGAGTTCTGCAGCAATACACACACACGCACACAAGGACACTCTCTCTCTCTTTCACACACGCACACTAGCAAGCGCTGGGAAATCATTTATTTAACTGCTGCGAGCGTTGGCCCAGTTTTCGCAAACATGTCCCCCCAATTCCACTCCCACTCCCCAAATCCACAATCCCCAGCATCCATTCCCACCCCTTTCCAATCCCACGCTCACATTTTCCCATTGCGCTGTTGTTGTTGTTTTTATTTACTGCTGCTTCATTTTTATTGTGTGTGTTTTTTTGTCGCTGCTGCTGCTGCAGTTCATTGATAGCTCTAGTGCCACGCCCAGATGCGCCCATATGTTGTCCCATTTGCATGCAACTTGTTCTCGTACTCAAAGTGCTATTGTTGTTGTTGTTGTTGTTGCTGTTGTTGCAATGGCTTTAAGCCTCAATGTTGTTCTTGCTCTTGAGCGCAATGGATTGCAATGCAATTAATTGTAAAACAAAAACAAAAGCAAAACAAACAAAATTAATGCGATTTGCTTGAACGTAAAACGAATGCTCGCATTTATTAATTACACATTTTTAAATGAACAACTTTTCATAATATTGATATGGATTTTAAGTCAATAGAAATTATTGTTGCCAATAGAAATTATTGCGGCATACTTTTGGGCTGGGCTATTAAATTCGCGCCTGGGAACAGTTGTGCTGCTTGGGAACAGTTTTGCGTAGAGTTTCGAACAGTTTTCAATTCATAAATAGGTTGATCTTATTTGACAGTTTCTTTAGCTACATTTAATATGGGACAATTATATGGTTCATTTATTTATGTAACAGGTTTCAGAAAGCTTAAGACACAACAACAAAATGTAGAAATATATATATTTTTTTTTATTTGAGAAATTTATAAGAAACAAATTAAGAATTTTGATTTGCCCTGGGTTGTACTTAAGAAATTGTCGGTCTTAGCTTGTAAAATGTGAAGTTAGCCAAGAAGGTCTATTTTATATATGAATATATATGATTTGACTGAACTCTCTCAATATTTGAATTTATGGGAAATATTGAAAAAAATTATTTTTAGTTTTTTCTGAAACATGTAAAGTTTGCTATTGGAATTTGATGAATAAATGTGCAAGCTGCGCAAAATTATAAAACTTTCAATCAATATACATGCAATGGATGCATTTTGTTTGCAGTTTTCAATCAAATTATTATTATTTTTGGTTTTTTCTTAGGTATCTTTTTATGGAAGATGCAACGTTGTGAAATTTTCGCCTTTGGATGCTTGTTTACAAAAGTGCACACACACACACACACGCACACGCACACACACACACACTCGCATATGAAGTTGCTATTTCCGGTCATATGCAAATGCGATAATGCGCCATATTCCCTTAACGAATCGGGCTTTAAAATGCCAAGCCAAAAAACAAAAAAAAAACCTTGACGCGCCCAAAATTGAACCAATTTTTGTGTTTTTGTTTTTTGTTTGCTGCTGCTGTTGTTGTTGCTGTTGTTGTTATGCAAATGGCAGACGGGGTGAACGAGCCGTTACGGCCATGTCCTTGTGCAGGCTCTGTGCTCTGTGCTCCCGGCACTTGACATTTTTGTCGGCCAGTGTCCTCTGCCTCCGCTCTGCCTCCGCCTCCGCCTCTGCCCCGCCTCTCTGGCTCTGCCGCCCACTTTCAGTTTTGTCGCCATCCGTCAGCGTTTTAATCGCGTCTGTGCATTTGCTCGGAAAAGTCTAAAATTGAACGCAAGTGATGGCAATTTGTGCGCTTCGTCGGCAGCAACAAACTCACAAACCCCACCACCCGCACCACCCACCCGCACCACCCTTTGTGTTCTTTGGGATTGTGCCGAAATTAATATGCGTTGGCAAAAGTTCTTGGCCCAGGGATTTAGCCTATATAGCACAACGCCTTTTTGTGGAGCGCCTTCGCATTTTGCAGGACTCGTGATTAATGTGGCAAATGCGCACTTATAAATTATTTATTACTATTGCGCGCATTGTTTGCTGGGGCGTGCGCGAATTGGTAAGGCATTTAAGTCATCTTGCTCAAGTGCCCACCAAAAAAGAGCTGCGCACCAATTTATATATTTTAATAAATATGCGGCGTATACTTAATATGCGGCACACGAACTATGAAAAAACAATGTGCTGACCCCCCGCATAGCTGCTGGGTTCATTTAAAATGGCGGAAACTCCGCCAGCTATTTGACTTAAGCTCAAATTTTACATTCTGCTGGAAGAGGGCAGAAAAACTCTTGCATATGTTAGATATCTTAAAAGCAATATTTTAAAGTGATCAAAAAAGACAGAAATGTAGATTAACAAGTAAGAGTGCTCTAGTCGGGAGTGCCCGAGCCCAGTCCTTACAATCATTCATACTAATCTGAGCACACACCTGCTGCAGTACAAGCAGTTCAAGCAGTGCAAGCGGTTTAAGCAGTTAGCTTGCTTTTTAGCTGAGCCCCACACAATAGAAAGTTAAATCTTAAATTACTTCCGTGTTTATTGAACGATCTTCATGAAATTGTTGGGACAAACAATTGTCAATAATATGTGTGACCAAACCAAATTGCAAGGTCGTACCTTCAAAAATGAACTTTTGGGGGGTTCGGAGGGTGGTATCTAAAAAGTGAAATATATTTTACATGTGTATGCTATTCGAGATTATACATGCCAAATTTGGGGCCTCTAGCTCTTATAACTTTGAAGTAATGTCCCAAAAACGCAAGTCTGAAATCGAAATTTATCGATAACTTTTAAACGGTACAAGTTATCGATCAAATGAAATAAACTTGATCTGTTCCGGGATTAGGAGAACTTATATGACAAATATATGTATATTTTAGTCTCTGATATCCGTGTGTTCATACAGACAGACAGACGGACAGACAGACAGACAGACGGACATGGCTAGATCGACTCGGCTGTTGATACTGATCAAGAATATATATACTTTATATGGTCGGAGATGCTTCCTTATGCCTGTTACATACTTTTGCACAAAGCCATAATACCCTTTTTACCCATTTTTAATGGGTTCAGGGTATAAAAAGCTTTTCCTATTCGACCTCAGCAGATTTTCCAATTATTCTTTTAAATTTGTGCAATGAATCAAATACAAATTAATTTAGCTCGATGCTTTCTATATGAGAATCGATATTTGTAGAGTAAAAACAATTCGCATTTTTGATACGAGTTGTCATGAATGCTTAGCCAAAGGTCAGTACTATTTTTAGCACAGATTTGTGTAGCGTGAATATAAAAGCAATATTCCCTTACAGCCACTCAAGTTGCTATCGCTTCTAATGACATGACTTGTGCTTTGTTTTTCATGTTTTCATGGCTCACAGCTCATCAATAATTCAATATGAAAACATTAGGCCAATTAAATGACAAAGACAGACAAATTGTCAATTCATTTCAGTTCAGCCATTCTCTATTTCCAGCTAACACAATCAAATAGTTGAGCTTAAATCACTTTTATTGGAAAAACTGCGATTGAAATGGATTTCGCATGCAGGTTTTTTTCTTCATCTAAATCGAACACAAATACTAGAGAGTGTTGGGGAATTGCTGCTGCTGCCACAGACTGATGCCGTAGCAGTATTGCTGCCACAAACCAATTGAAAACTTCATCATGCTTGCAACAATATTTTTACAACGAAATTGGCACCAAAATGTTGTCCACGAACTTTTGCCTAGCACCCAGTTAGCAACTCTGCCACAAAAAACCCAGAAATGAGAGCCTGTGAACAAAGTTGTTAGCAGGCAGTAGCAAAACACAAAACACAAAAAAAAATAGAGAAGTTCATCAAGCGCCACGCCCACTAGCCACAAGCATACAACGCCCTCAATGTCAGGATTGCAAAATAAAAAAAACTGAATTGCTAACATTTTCAGTTTCATTTTGTTTACCCCCCTCTCTCTCTCTCACTCACTCTCTGTCTCTCTCTCTCTCTCTCTGTAGCTGTCTCTTGCTCTCTGTCGCTTTGCTGCCCGGGCCAATTTGTAATCTAAACAACATGGCGCTCCTCTTTAATATCCAAATCCTGACGATAAATCCACAGCCAACAAAATGGCGAATATGTAAAAATGTCGTTTTAATATTAGCGCCATAAAGCGAAATCAATGTGAAGTAAAAACAACAACAACAACATCGACTGTTGCCCCATAAAGAAAATGGCAAACTGACGATGGCTGTTAGCTGTTAGCTGTTTGGCTGCCTTCAGGTTGCCATCCAGGACGCAGGATGTGGCAGCTTGTTGATGATAAACTCTTATGACCCACATTCTAGCAACAGAAGCAACAGAAGCAGCAGCAGCAGCAGCAGCTGAATGGATGTGGATGTGGCACAGATGCTGGCTGGCTGGCTGCCTGGCTGCTGCATCCGGCGGAAGTTTGCCGCAACACTTAGTCCCGCCCTACACGCCCACACCAAAACACAAACACACACGCACACACACACGTATACACACAACACACATGACCACAAACACTTTCAAGTTAGTTATAAACGTTTATCGATATTATGGCACAAGAGGCGCCAGCTTGTGTGTGTGTGTGTGTAAAAGTGTGTGTGTTTGCCGCAGTTTTGTTTGCCCTGGCGCAAAACTTTTTGCTAGCACCTACATATAAACAAACAAATACACACACATACACACACACACACACACATGCACACACGCACACCCTGCAGACAATGAAATGCAAACAAATCACATTGGGAGCAAAGTTGCCAGCAACAAAACCGCGAAAAGCGTCGATTTATGAGCCAGCCAAGTGGCAAATATTATCACAGAGAGAGAGAGGGAGGCAGAGAGAGAGAGCAAATAAGACACACAACAGAAAAAGAGGTAGCAGAAGAAGAAGAGCAAGAAGCCAAGGACGAAACAAGAAATAGATTTGCATTTGCTGTTTTTAGCAGTTTAGCTGGCCAAAATGGAATATTTATGGCTAAATGTGTAAGCAAATATATATAATATATAAATGCAAAATAAAAAATTTTGAATACTGTTATATTACTGTAAAGGATCAAACTAAATATAAGATATATAATCAAACAGAATTCTTAGAAATTATTTATGATCATTTAGGTATGCCTTTTTGATTCTCTTGCAAGGACTCAGAACTGACCTATAGAAGTTTTTATAAAAAGTAATTTTAATATTTGAACTTATATTTATTATACTATTTTTTTGATTAACAGACGTCTAAGAGAATTAAATTAATATTATTAACTAATAAATTACAAAATATAAAAAATATTTTAAAATTTGTAGTTTCAAAAACCGTTTTGATATATTGCAATTTTGAAAACGAATACAAAAATACCACACGTTGAATTTCCAATTTGTCGCCTTTATTACTAGCTGCTAGCTGTTATCTGGGCTAATAAACAATTTGAAAAGTGCCACGCCCACTTTGTCAATTGCGCTATAAAAAAGTGTATATAAATGCCCAATAAACTAACGACTCATGCAAAAATGCACACAAAGGCAAATAAATACTGATTTAAATATGAAAATAAATTTAACAACAACACATTCACATTATTCACAGCAAACGGCCATCAAGCTAAATACGAATACTACAAAAATGTTCACACGCTTTCCCAGTCAAAGAAGTCAGCGCCATAAAAACATAGTTTTTGCGGTGCATTTCATGACGAATGACAATTTATATCCGATTTCTGTCCAACAAAAGCAATATATATATAGAATGCAATTGAATGCGAGTATTCGCATTCATATTCGAGGCTGCATTCATATTCGAGGGTAATTGCATTTTTTGCCACTGCTGATAACGCTCTTCGCACTAACATTGTTTAAACAAAAGCCCCATTCGCAAATAAAATAATAATATAAAAAAAGTAGTGGGGAGGGTTTATTTTCGGAAGGCCGAAGATCTTATACTCTTTTCGAATCTTTGGACAGCTTTCATACTGGTTACTTGACTTTATTTACTCGTATGCACCTGTTTCTTTCGCTTCTTATGACTCAATCACTTAAACATTGATGAGTAATAAGCATAGTGAAGTGCTCAAGCAAGTTGAAGGCAATAGCTTTAAAAAAATGGGATATATAGCCAACACCGACTTCCAGTTGTATGACAGCTATAAGATATAGTTGTCCGATTCGATTGATTTCGTCAAATGTGCTGTACGTTTGCATAATAAGTATCTGTGCCAAGTTTCATTGCAATAGCTCAAAAGCTGTGGGACTAGTTTGCATACATACAGACAGACAGACAGACAGAAATGGCCTGATCAGCTTTTCTGTTATTCCAAACAGACTAAAGGAAACTTTTAAGGCTTCCTTCAAAATGAATATACTATTTGCATCGAAAAGAGTATAATAATGTAGAACAATAGAAGGGTTTGAGTAGCAATTGGTCACTTACCCGCCAGCACGGAGGTGGAGTTGTGGCGGGGATCATAGGGACACACCGCCTGGCCATTCTTTGTGGCCTCCAGTGTGTAGTTGCTGTCGTTGATCACGTACGTGTTGCACATGGGACGAAACGAGTTGGTGCCACAAACGAAGAGGCGACCCGGTGAGGGAACCACCATTATTCGTATATAGTTCTGGCAGGCCTCCTAGAAAACATAATAATATACGAGCAGACAGTATTAGAGTATTTCTTTATGTTTTTAATTATATATTAAAATTTATTATATTTGCGAGATGCAACATAAAAGTATTTGTTTATATATATGAAATTATTTATAAATACACAAATATATTTATTTATTATACAATTATATTTTGAAAATATTTAATTATTTATTTATATTTGTAAAATAAAAATAAAAATATATTGTAAGACAATATTTAGATATTTGATAATTATTTATTTACTATGCAAATATATTCTGCGGTAAATAGTAAAACCAATTGTTATATTTTAATTTAGAAATATATTATTATTATTATTATTATTGCAGATTCGGATATTTCTTATTATTTCAATTAGTTGTTAGAATAATATTTGAAATTAATGAATTAATACAAATTGTTTGGTTTTGAGATAAAATAAATTATTTGATCTTAAAATGAGCTAGAGTTCACAAATGAAGTTCAGAAAACGAATAAAATTATGCGTGAAAGTTCTGAAACACGCACACAAACGAGCAGAACAGAGTCGAAAAGGTTTACAAGTTAATTTGTTTATTCACGAAATGCAGATAGACTAGAGAGCTAAAAGAAGAAGAAGAATAAGAAGAGGAAAAGCTCAAATAATAGAAGGATTATAGCTGACATCACTTATGAAACTTAATTAACTTGCACATACAGCTCAGCAATGATGATTTGGAAAGCTGACAAGACCGACTGCTATTTTTTATTCCCATTTGACTGCATCAATTAGTGAAATTAGCAAGGAAAAATACTAAATGCAGCAAATACATGTATAGAGGATAATTATTTGCAGGCAACGACGATGCACTAATTTCAAATGGCAAATGGAAAATGTCAAATGGAAAATGGGTGTGGAAAGACAAATGAAGAAAAGTGCTAGAATATGCATATGCTCATCAAAAACTTGCACTTCCGTTTGCCATTTGGCCTGAATACTGAATAGGCAGCAGCAGGACGCAGAGGGAGAGAGATAGAGAGAGAGAGAGAGAGACAACGAGATAACAGATCCGGCAAACCGGTTCTGGTTCTGGTTCTGTTTCTGGTTTTGGCTCTGTTTCTGGTTCTGTTTCTGGTTTTGGCTCTGGCAATGTGTGTCATGTTTTGCATAAATGTTTGGCAAAACTGAAATATTTAATGCGTAACAAGTACACTTAAGCGACAGGCAGTTGCAACTTGCAACTTGCAACTTGCAACTAGCAGCGTGCAGCGTGCAACTCAATAAATATTAAACGGCAATGGCAACGTTTCCAGCATTTGCTTGCAAAATACGCATACGCAGCGTGCGCCCCCAACGAGAGAGAGAGAGCGGGCTTTTAGTAATAATGCAAAAGTTTTGCGCACACCGGAAGTGCACTACACTGTGACATGACAAATCATTTGCAATTTTCCAACGCTGCACTTTCCATTTGCCTCTCCCTATCTCTAAAATATTTAAACATTTTGTGTGTTTGTTTGTTTGCCTACTAATTTTCACAATTTCTAGCTTCCATGTGCATATTTAGTGTCCTCGCTGGTTTTGAGTGTTCGCTAGTTTATTTGCTCCACTTGCAGCAGGACCGCAACATTTGCATTGTCCTGATTGCATCTACCCACCTAACGCTATCTAGCTGTAACCGCATTTTCCGCTGGCTTTTAGCTGGAAAATTGGGGCCAACAATGTGAAGAATCGTTACGAATATTACACACCTGCTAGCTGAAAATTGCAATCGTTAAATCGGTTTTTTTGCTATTGCAGATTTCGAAAAACATATATGCATAATTCACACGAAATTATGCAAATTGTGCAACTAGTTTATAGAAATGTTTATTCACATTTTAATTACTTGCATTGCAACAGATGGCAGCAGCAGCAGCAACAACAATGTGTGTGTGTAAAGTATTTACTAATTTTCGAAATTTCTCTCAACTAGTGTCATAATTTTTAGCCAGCACTCCTTAGCCTTGGGAAACTGTCGGACTACATATTCCATTTCATTTTGTTTATTGTTTTAAATATTTAAACTGTTTGCTTTGCTGTTGTTGCTTAGTTTGCGGTTGTTGCCAGGCTGTTAGTTATGTGCTTAGTTGTTGCTGTTGTTGTTGCTTGTGCAGCATTTGAGCATAAATTTAAATAAATTAACAAAACACATTTTACAACAATTACACAGGCACGCTGAGCGAGAAATGTGTTTGGGGTTTGGGGGACTTGTGGGGCTGTTTACGGGCTGTGCTGTTTGTCACTTCCACTTTTGTTGTACTTTACATTATTGCCGTTGTAATTAACACGAACATAGACAACACAACATAAAGAGAGACAATTTCAATGCTTGTTATGCGAGTAGAATGCAATTAAGCGTTAAATTTATTAATTTTCCGCTTTAGAAAGTTGTGGCTGTCGTTTATTGTTTTTACTTTACCCTTTTTAGTTTGATTACATGCACATTTTGTAATGTTCTGTGCGATTTTGAAGCTGATCACGCTTTTATTATGTATATTTATGGAATACAATGCTTTAACACTTTATTTAATTAATTTGAGTTTTATTAATATTTTTAAATATAGATCAATTGTATGTTTTATCTTTCAAAATTTTCTGGTACGACTGTTTTAAAGTCGACATTGTATAAATGAATTGCAACTTCCAGTTTACCATTCAAATTACGCATAAAAAAAGATATATATATAGATATTTTGCATTTGAAAACTTGAATTGAGTATTTTTTCTTGTTGCAATCTTTTCAGCGTATTTTAGTTGCCTCATAAATAAAATTAAGCTTTTGCCTCGTATTCATAGTTTAGATGTGTTTTTTGTTGTTGTTTTTAATTCTTTGGCTGGCGCATAATTAAAGTTTATTTCAATTTGGCCAATTTATGTTGTGCATTAAAATGCAAATTGCCAAAATGCATGCGATATTTTTGCCAAAACTTGTGCATTTTAATATGCCGCAAATTAGCAAATAACTTTGATGATAAACGTTTTTGTTTATTAGTTTTTCAATTTGAATGTTTATGCCATGCATATTTTGTACATTTTCCAAATATCAAATCATATAAAGCAAGCATTCAAGAGCGAGAGAGAGAGAGAGGGAGAGGGAGAGATATGCCATAATCTGTGCAGAGCGAAAGCAAATCAAGTAAATTCGGCATTAATCACGTTGACAATGGAAATTTGTTAGCCAGCTTCAACTGTTGGCTAGAAGGAAACAGTGGTGGTGGGGCTGGGGCTTAGGGTTTGGACGCCCACTCTGTGCATCGTTTTGGAAAATGCCATCAAATTTGACATAGCCAGCTGCTAGTCGGACGAAGCAAGGACATAAATTTTTAGAAGGCATACGCTTTCGGTTTGGACTTAACTTGTGCTACACAAAAACGCCTGCAGGTAGGCAACAAGAAATGTTCGTTAATGATACGCAAACACACACAGATATATACATATATAGGGAGAGAGAGAGAGAGGCATACAGAATTCGAGACATGCAGCAAATGAGGCAAAGGCATCCCATTTTATAATTTTAAGAAACAGTTAAATGAATGGCAGCAACTATAACAACAACAACAGCGGCCACAAGACAAAATGGACAGCCACATTTGCTTTAGCCTCACATTTCTCACTCAACAACATTTTGGGCCATATTAACGCAGCTTCTCATTTATCTTGTGTTGCTGCAACTGAGTTAAAGGTTTTTGCTTTATGGCATTCAGTTTCAGTTGAGCTGCTCTCGAACATAATTCAAATGTCAACTGAGCAAAGCAACTGCAACTGAGAGTTTTGGCAAGTGCTTTGGAATGATAATGAAATGCCATTGTTGAAGAAGGAAATTCAGACAGGAAATTACTAAAAAACAATTATTCTTGCAAGTGCCAGCTAACATACAAGACATATATATTTGCAATCGTTGTTAACGTATATATACGAATATTTTAGCATACTAGCTGTAAATTGAATTATTCTAAAACTGATAAGCTCAAAACTGTAAAACAGAATTTAAGCACAATTTGTTGTGATATTTACTTTATAAAATTACAAGAATTACAAGAAGAAAAGCACGCTAAAAATCAAAAGACCTTAAACTGTCATAACTCTGCCAAAACTCAACCGATTTTAAAACTCGAGACCAAGTTGCTTATAAGTTTTTCTCTAAGAACCGACTTCCAGTTGTATGGCAGCTATAAGATATAGGGGTCCGATTCCGCCAGTTCCGACCAATGTGCTGTCCCTCCTAATAATAAGTCTCTGTGCAAAGTTTAATCGCGATAGCTCAAATACTGAAGGACTAGTTTGCGTACATACAGACAGACAGACAGACGGACATGGCTAGATCAATTGGTTTTGTCATTCTAAGCAAACTGGCAGTAACTTGTGGGGTCTCCGACGCTTCCTTCTATGCATTATACACTTCAGTACACAGTTAATATACTATTATCTTCGAAAAGAGTATAAAAATCATTTAGAGCTCTTTAATTTGCACGAAAGTAATGTGAAATGTGGGCTTGAAATAGTTTCGTGAATTCTTGGGGGCTGACTCAAATGGGTCTTTCAATGGTTGACCAAATGCTAAATTGTTGTTGTGCAAGTGAACAGAATGCCATTTGGGTGTCATGCTGCATCCCTTTCTCTCCCTCTCTCTCTCTCTCTCTCTCCCTCTCTCCCTCTCTCTCTCTATGTGAAATGCCATTTCTCATTCATTTGTGTTGAGCTCTGACCGAACGGCTATTGTTCATTTGGAGAGCGGAAGTGCTCTTAATTTATGCACAGGTGGCCAACACTTTCGACATTCACACAGGCACAACCACACCTACACATATACACCTATACACATGCATACATATCCAAACAGACACAGACACAGACATGGACATAGACATCCATCGGCCTTTTGACGGCAGACGACTTTGAGAGCTGAAGCCACAAAAGTACTTTGGCATTTTGGTGTTGCTGCCCGGTTCCAATTCAATCCATCTATACATTCATCTATTCCAACTATCGCACGCTCATTTATCTCACTTGTTGTTGGCACTAGGCGTGCGAGTTGGGCGTTGGGTCCAGTTGGGCAAAGGGGGCGTGGCCCATTCAAATGCGTACATCCATTCAAATCACTCATTTCGTTTTGACATTTTGCTGTGGCATTCGGAATTTCATTAATTCTGCTAAAGTCGTTCAACCGACCCACGACCCCCGCCCACCGACTGCCACGCCCCCTTATGCTCCTCTTAAGCAATCTGTTGACCTCGCCACGCCCACTGTCAAGCTGTTGTTGTTGTTGTTTTGTTTACCTTCGTTGTGCCTGCTTTGCTAGCCCCAAGCTTTGACCAAATTTCATCTGCCATTCAAAATTAATCGTCTGTTTGTCTTTCATTTGTTTGGCCGACCAAAAACTAATAAAAACGTTGGACATTTTTTTAATGATTGATTTTAGTTTGCATTGCCTTTTTTAAATAACACAACAAATTAAGTGCAAAGTGTCGACTTAAAGCCTTTTTAGATGAATTCTTAAAGTTAAGTAGTTGCAGCTGAAAAGAGATGTTCAAAGTTTGAATTCCTTACTATGTCAATACTTAAGTATTTTTTTATAATACTAATAATTAAAATAAATAAATGAATATTTAAAAAAATTTAATACATTTCTCTGCATTATATTTAAAATATTTATATTTTAGCCAACAGTTATTTTTTTTAGATATTTTAGAACTTACAAAATATATTTTAAAAATTTCATATATTATATATAAATGTATTATATTATATATAATTATACTTCTCTTTGCATTAAATTCAAAATATTTGTATTCTAGTCAACAGCCCCTTTTTTTTTATAGATATTTTAGAGCTGCTTTCCATATATTTCCCAGACATATAAAATTGCAATATTGAAAAAATGTAATAAAATATGAATACATTGAAAATTAAGAATATTTATATTTATGTCTGAAGACCCTTATCTGTGATATTTTAAATAACATTATATATGCCCCCAGACTGCAATCAAATGTATTTAATATAAAACTTAATACTCAACACTCAGCATAGCCCGCATGCAATTTGCGTGCAAATATTTGGCGCCCACAAATATTATTGCATGTACGTGCAATGTTAATATTTGACTTCAACAATTTGATCAAATATTTCTGCTTGCCTTTTATTAATTAATTCGCGCCATATGCATATTGCCCACATATTTTGCCCATATAACTGAACAGTCGATTGTTATATTCGGCTGACCGCTTTTAATGTGCATTTTTCCTTTCTTTTTTTTTTAAATATTTATTTATTTGTATTTTTATGGCAGCATTTTGGCCCAAACGGGTCGCAGCTGGCCCATTGCTCACTTTGGCCCTACAGAGCGGAGGGGAGGGGGGACTGGGGGCTGCGAACCTGGGGGCGTGGCAGATTGATGCCTGATGAGTTGGCCCGTCGCTTTTAACTGCTGTTTACGCAGCTTTAATAAAACATTGTGGCAAATAATAAATCAATTAAAAATTTACAACAATCTTTTGGGGCTTTTGCTGCAACGAACAGCGTTATATATATATATATATATGTATGTATATATGCATATATGCTCATCGGTGTAGCTATAATCATACCAATGTGTGTGTGTGCGTTTTGTAAAGTGTTTTTGCCGCAGTTTTCACAAAATGGCCGCCATTATGGGTTAAAAGGAAATATATATTTATACATGCATATATATATACATATATATCAGAAATATAACACGTGGCGGCCATTTTGGTGCGCGTTATTAAAATGAACATTTTTTTCTCTCTTCTTTTTCAGCGCTCAACAAATTTATCAGCCATGCGTATTTTTTCTGTTTTTCTGTATTATTTTTTTTTTGGCTGCCACAATTGGCCCTAAAATATTCAGCGCAAATGAGAAAAGTTTTTGGGCGTTTGTTTGGGGGCTATAAGGTTTAAGCTGATGAAAGCTTAAATTTTTGATTTGCTTAAAACGTTTATTTTTAAATGTGGTAAGAAATGCATTTGTTTATAGTATACACAAACTTAATTGGACTCATATTAAACTATATGGTGTACTATTAATGCCAGAAAATCTCTCGCTGCTTTAAACAGCAGTAGTCCAATTGGGTTTTATTTATAGCTGCGCTGTGCAAGCGAATAAATTTAATGTAGATAAGTAAAATCGCGTGAGTTGTTTCTTTTGCAATTTTCAGCTGCGGGCAATAAAGTGTAGCATGCTTTTAGGCAGTGCGATTATTATCCGCATTAACGGAGAGGGACAAACTGCGCGTTATTAGCTAATTAAAATTGTAAATTTTGAACTTTTCATTAGCGCATATAATATGGCAACAATTGCAATTTGGCTTTTATTTTTGGCAAGGCTGCTGGCCAAAAAGGGCGCAACCTTTGCAAAATGGCGGCCATGCACGCTATTGACATAGTCCTTGGCTAGAAAGAAAAGGGGGCTTGGCTGGCAGTTGCAACCCTTTTGTGGAAAGAATGGCTAATTCCTTCCTTGGGCCAAACTTGATGCTATAAATAGTAGTCAAGTGAAGCAAATTGAGTTCAACAAATTACACCTGTTTCTCCATTGTTGTGTGTGTGTGTTGTTGTGTGTTGCCACGCCCCCTTAAGGCAGTGCCCCTAACAAGTGTTGCTTAATTACGTCAGCGTCAGCAATGCCAGAAGTGCACTTGAGCATGCAACGCTCTTTCAGATTCAGATTAAGGGCGGATTGCAGGATGGCGGCGTGTCCTTCATTTCTCCTTTGCGGCATGGCTTGTGCGCCATTTGGTTGACTTGACCGGAAACGGAAGGCGCAACAGCAACCAGAAGCAGCAGCAGCAGCAGTAGCAGCAACAGCTGCATTTGCCAATACCGAATTGAATTTGATAGCAAGCTCACTTTTTCACATTGTTTATGATCAGTTGTCGCTTCCGACTCCCCTAAAACCCAATTTCTTAATGGGTCAACTGCTAACAATAAATTTAATTCGATTTCTCAGCGAAAAAGAGAGAAAAGAAAAAAACAACAAGAAGCTGCATAAATCAAATTCACTACAGCTGCATTTTGTGGTCCGCGATAAAAGTTGCGAGAGCGGAAAACATTTTATTGCTTTGTTTTTTCCTTGTTTGCCGCAAAGTTGTTGCTGCAGCAGGAAACATTGCCCCAAAACATCAACGAAAACCACAAAAACAACAACAAACTAAAATACAGAATACAAATTGCAGTGGAAATGAAAATGGAAATTACCATAAAGTCAACTGCGATAAAGTTGAATGAAAATTAACAGGAATTGAAGAAGCTGATCAAGATATATGCATATGAAAACTATAAATTTCTTAGGATATGCAAATTGAAATTGAACTGCTTGTTGTTATTTGTATGAACTGGAGTCTTGATTATCGCTTATCTCTCTAATGATTCTGTATTAAAATGTGAAAATCTGTGTGCCAACTAACAAAATAAACAAATGTCATAAACGTTCCTTGACTTATGCTTTATCATTGTTTTCCTATCAGAGAAAACTTCACTTAATTTCAGATTGTTGAAGAAACCACATCAAATCGAATAAACTAAACTAATTATTATCAAATTTGAATATTTATATCCAAATGAAACATGGCAAGAATATAGATTCAAATAACAGAACAAGTTTGAATGTTTTGCTACTAGTTACTAGTATAACTAGTTAACAAAGCATCGACAACAACTATTACAAGAATATATTATATAATACGTAATTTCTAATTACGTTAGACCATAAATAATAAGTAATTCTTATTTTGTAAGCTTCATTTAAGGTTATAATATAAGAATAAGTTATATAATATGTTCTTTGCTTATTATTTTATATAACTTATTTATATTGCATAAGAATATGTTAAATAGTAATAATTATAGTACAGCTAAGAAAATCATTATTTTTTTTCTAAGCTTAAATTGAAAGTTATATTATTTGTACCGGCGAAGACGGAAATTTATTGCGAATTTTCAGAGCAGACTTATTACTATTCCAAACACTAAAGTCACTTATATTTTTTTGCTAATTTAAAGCAATTTATTATTCAATTCTTAAGGTGCGCAGCTTAAAAACATTTCATGCTTTTTGCCTCATATCTTCATTTCCGATTGGTGTTAGCACTTGTCATTCATCGATAGTTAGCATAGTTATCGAATTGTTCGTTAATAAAATAATTAAGTGTGCCGCTCTTCTGCAATTCCGATTGGCGAAAGCAGTTTTCAGTCATCGATAGTGCGAATACAGTTATCGAACTGGTAAATTTACTTTGTTCGATAATAAAATAATGTAAAATGAAAGGAAACTTTCAAAATATTAATTGAATACAGTTATCGAACTGGTTAAGTCACTTTGTTCGATAATAAAATAATACAAAATGAAAGGAAACTTTCACAATATTAATTGAATACAGTTATCGAACTGGTAAATTCACTCTGTTCGATAATAAAATAATACAAAATGAAAAGAAACTTGCAATAATACAAAATGAAAGGAAACTTGCAATACTACTAATTGAAAAGCACAACTCACCTCATCTTTGCCCTTGACGAGACACATTTTGGTATCATCCTCCGGAGACGTCCAAACGAGACGCTGTTGCTCCGCAAGACTATGTATGCTTAAATTAAATACGGTATTTCTGAAAGGAAACAGATCAAACAATTAGATACAAACATAAATATATATATATATTAATAACCTTGCAAGTTACAGGAAAAAAAAGATAAATCAATGGCAGAAAATTCAGGCGTAAAAAGTGAAAGGGAATTCGAGCAGGCGATTTTATTAATTAAAATATTAATTAAAATTCATTTGACCTTTGAGCAGCAATCAACACACACACACACCAGGTCCTGGGTCCTGGGTCACGTGTTGCTTTTGCTTTGGCTTTGGCTCCTGCCGAGTCAGTAAAGCGAAAAATTATGCAAAAAAATGCCAAAATTCTCGTTAATAAAATTTCAGCACAAACACAGAGACAGAGAAACACACACATGTGCTTAACGAGCTAGTGTGTATATGTGTGTGTGTGTGTGAATGTTTTAAGCCAAAAATACTGCAAAGTGTTGTGGGTGTGGGCGTGGCAAATTGAGGAGGTAAACAGAAATTTCATAAAATCAACTCATTGATTATTGAAACCGCAACTACGTGAGTGTGGCTGGGTGTGTGCGTGTGTGTGTGTGTGTGTGTGTGTGTGTGTGTGTGTGTGTGTGTGTGAGTGCACTTTGGTCGAATATTTTATGGGTGCCGTGTCATGAGGCGAAATGAGTATGAGTATGAGGCAATCGAAGCCAAGGCAACAGCAAAGGCAAAAGCAGCCTTATCGAAACTTCCGGCGCTTTTGGCTTAAATGCAGGCAAAAAGAGCGGAAAATTTAAAATAAATATGTAGCCAAGTTTTTGCATAGATAGAGAGATGGATAGAGAGAGAGAGAGAGGGAGGGAGAGAGAGGGACGCAAAGTATGGCAATTACACAAGGTGGCTGCCAGGAAGCAGTCCTGGGGCCAAATGATGCGGTTAAAAGTGAACTTCGGTCTACAAAGCAATTCTTGTTGTCATAATATTAAGAGACCCTTTTTCCCATTCAATGCATTTAGTTTCCTGTTGCAACTTTGCCGTACTTACATATCTATCTATATATGCATTTGTTTATTTATCCAGCTTGATAAGGTATGTGGCGCATATTGCCTCTCATCTATTTGCCTCATTTCAATCAATAAATTCTACTCAACTGAAAGGCATTTCATATATAAATTCTTTACAAATTAATTTACATATTTATACATACATACATACATATATATATATATATATATATGGATACACTATCTATGCACATATATTCCAATTTTATAACATAGATAACTTGGTTTGAATATTTTATATTTGCATGTACAAGAATTTGGTTTTGTCTGCTAAAGTCAAATATTTGAACAAAATTTGATTAAATTTGGTTTTTTAATTTGTTTTAAATGCTAAAATACACTATGGCGCATATAAATATATGGAAATTCATAGAAATCATAGAATACAAATTAAATGACTATAAATGATTAAAAATTTGATTCAATTTGTTGTGAATGCTAATATATGTTTATAATGTAATATAAAGAAATATATGGAAATTCATTTTAAGTTTGGTATATTTGTTGAAATCATAGAATTAAATAAAAAATGTTTAAAAATTTGATTCAATTTGGTTTTTTAATTTGTTGTAAGTACTAATATACTATACTATAGAGAAAGATATATTGAAATTTTTAGGAAATTGGGTATATTTATAGAAATCATAAAATAACAAAATGAAATGACTAAAAATGATTAAAAAATTGATAAAATTTGCATTTTTTTTAATTTGTTTTAAAAGCTAATAAAGAAATATATGGAAATTATATTGAAATTATAGAAAGAATAAAAAATGAAATTGCTATAAATTCACTCATATGTATGTATATCTCACAAACTATCTAAAAATTGCTTGCTGTATTAAGCAGTTGTTGTCCATTGTCGCTTTCTTTTCGCTCTGCGTTTTTTGTTGCACTGCTCTCATTTCTAACGGCATTTTGTCTAGTTGCACGTTCCATGCGACAACCTGTGCAACAATGTTTAAGGGCTTTGCTGGCGCTGTGCCAGGCAACGGTTATCCAATTACGTCCGAATTGTGGAAACATTTTGTAGCGCGCTCTGTTGCACTTGCTATATACACATACATATGTGTGTGTGTGTGTGTGTGTGTGCGAGTGTGCGAGTGTGTGTGTGATGGCTGATGGCCTGGCCAATGCAAACAGGGCCAAGAAGAGCAAAAAAATTGCACATTGTCCACTTTGTTAGGCAGTGGAATAAATGGTCGTGATTGCCATGGGCCCGGCACAGGACTCCTAGGAGTGGGGCAGAAAGGGGGCAAATAGGGGGCAGATAGGGGGCCCGCACACACACACACACAGGCTGTGACAGTGCATTGTGCCATTGTTTGGCAATTATGCAGCGCGTTTTAATTATGACAACAGCAGCGGCAACAACAGCAACAGCAACAACAACAGAAACAGCAACAACAATAACAATAACCAGCAGAAGGCAACTTCAAACGAAACGAGCGTTGGCAACCCTGCGGTTTTGTGCAGTTAAGTTGGCTGCAGCTCTGCATTTGCCTGTTGTTGTCAGCAGCGTATAAATATAAAATGTGCGCAGCGAAATTAGCATACGAGTGTGAGAGCGAGCGAGAGAGAGAGAGAGAGAGAGAGAGAGCGTAGAGCGTAGAGCCAAAAGTGTTGACTGCCCAAAAGCGTAAAGTGCAAAAAAAGAACTGCAGCTGCAAACAGGCAACACACATAAACACTTTAACGCACTGTTTAACACACACACACACACACACACACACACACACACACACACACACACACAATGATATTTACGCGCTTACGAAAATGTTGAGGTAAACTGCAAGAGAAGAGCAGCAGACAGTGACAGAGAGGGAGAGAGAGAGAGAGAGAGAGAGAGAGAGAGAGAGAGAGAGAGGGTGCAGCAGATAACACACAGCGAGTGGGAACATTTTATAGAATGCATTTGGCGTAAAAACCACGCTCATAAATATTTTCCACACGGCAGAGTGTTAGTCTTGTTGTTGTTGTTGCTGTTGTTCTGCCCGCAAGCAGTGCTGCTGGCGTTGCCAACGATTACGTCGGATTTTCACTGCTTTGCACATGTTGTTGCTGTTGTTGCGCATTTAAGCTGCTCTCGCTGTTGTTACTGTTGTTGTTGTTGCTGGGCAAAGTTTATTTTTACTTAACGCTTGCTAAAGCAAAAGCTAAAGCTAATGACTTGAATAACGCATGCAAGCAGTTGCAAGCAGTTGACGTTTATTTCAACTACACTATTTAATCAAAATTTTATATTTATCACTTTAAAGCATTAGCTCATTTAATGAAAGCTGATATATCTTAATTGAATTAAACTATAAAATGCTGTTTGTCCAAATAATAACTTTATTATTAAATTAAGGAAGAAAAAAAATAGCATAGAGTAATTATTCGACAAAAATGACTTTTATTTGACACATAATTATAACGACACATTTCATGAATATCTAATAACATGTTGAATTTTTTTATAATTGACATTTTTGCTGCTGCGAAATTAGATTTTTTTTAATTGAATTGCGTTCAAAAATCAATATCGATATATTTTTTAATCAAATAGAGCTTTTTCGCAATTTACAAATTAGAAATAGATGTGAGCACTCAAATTTGCAACTAATAGTTGTATGCAAATGTTAAACAACTAAAATGCAACAATAAAGAGGCGCCATTTGCCGAAATGTTAAATGTCGCATTGCCTTTTGGGCATTTTGGGTATTTGTTTGTCGATTTATTCATGAGTGATCATTCACGAGTCGCACAAACTCGCCAGCAAACCGCGAATCATTTCGAGCCTGACGGCATCCCAAAACCGCAGAGATATTTCAAAGTCTGGCGAGCATGAAATGCTTCAGTGCATAATTGGTCAATGTATTTGCCTAGTTATCATCGATTGGCACACAAACAGCATTCACATTCGTATTCGCATTCGCATTCAATGCAAATCAATTGAATTGAATTGAATTGATGTTTCTATTATTTAGAAATGCGATATTTGATATTCATGGAAAGTATTTGGATTTTTAGCAAAATTATTTATGTGCGTTAGTTTCTACCACATTAATATTATTATTATTTTGGTTTCTATGAAAATCCAGCTTTGAAACTATGTTTCATTGCATAGAAATATGTTTATACTTTCACAACTTATTAGTTCAGCTTTTTTGACATATATAATGTTTAAAATATTTTCATATGGTTAAGGTTGTTTCGTCATATTTCGGGCTTTATTTTTATTCACATTTTCAGCTAGGTATTTTTAGCACATAAATTCCATTCAATTCAACCTTTGAAACTATATTTAATTATATAGAAATGTGTTTATATTTTTATAATTTATTATATCAGCTAATTTTGATATTTTCTGCCTGCACAAAAACCATATAAAATATTTGCAGATTTGGTTATTCTTATCGACATTTATGTTAAATACAGATTTACATAACTCAGACAAATTTATAGTTGTGCTTCGTGTTTTTTAAGTTTTTTAGGAAGTCTTGAATCTTAAATTTCTATTATTATTTTTTTTATGTAGGTAATAGGTATTGAAATAAAGAAAACCTAAAAATACTTAATATATATTTATATTTTATGTATTTATGACTGCATTTATATTTAGATTTATATCTAGGTATTTTTAAGAGACTTATATTATCATTGTTTATATTAAATATATAGAAATATTTCCAAAAAAAAATATGATTTCAGTATTGAAAGCATTATTCACACATTTCGCCTGCCAAAAACCATATAATATGTTATAAATACTTTCTTATACTGCTTTTCCATTTCACATTTATAATTTAAGATCCATGTTAATGTCGTCTCAACATATTTGTGACTTCAGCTGTCGCCTTGACACGAAAACCCATTCGCATGATTTCGCCATAATTTGAAAATGATGTGTAACAAGTCGACATATTCATTGAAAAACCCCCATTTTTAGCACGCATCTTGAAACGAGTCAGCTACCGAAGAAAATCAGGGGGCGAATAAAATGCGAGCGCTGCGAGCTGAGAACCCTTTTCAAATATGGATATAACCAAGCAAATAGCAAGCAGAAAGGCAACGAAAACAAAACAAAAGCCACATGCACATAAATAACGGCATTGTGGCTGACGGGCTTTCAAAGACGTTCAAACCGCACCAGCAACAACAACAAGGACAACAAGGACAATGGGAATATGGCGTTGTCATAAAATAGATTGAGGCAAGGCAACCTTGCAGCTTCGAAAACAAAACATAAGAATGCCATAAAATGATTGTCGCCGTTTTGTGGCTTGACCCGCAAAAAGCATCCCAAATAGACATCCCCCTAGCCCCAGCAGCGCGTCTAGACTCCAGTGAAACATGCAAATCGCTCATACGACGCGTGGACGCAGCTTTGCCTATAGCCAAACGAAAATTGAATGGAAAAACAAGCACACAGAACGAATGACCTTGACTGTATGTGTGTAAAAAACAAGAACAACAGGCAAACGAGCTACCAAAATGTATGTATCCATAGCATCGCTGCCTAGCCACGCATATTTCCATCAGCACTTATCTTTTGCGGCCCGCAAAGCAAACTCTCGCGTGTGGCCAATAAAATGTGCAATTTATTGCGCCGGGCAGATTTCAGCACACATACGTATTTATAATGCCTGAGCCTGGCATTTAATATAAATATACTATGAATATAAATTATGGCCTGTTTTTTCGCTTGCCTAGATCAGATTAATTCTCATATTCGCATACATCAAAATATATTTTCTTGCTGCCATTGTCATATATTAAGTATACGCAAAATAAAAAATGCCACATTATTTGTTAGCCGGCGAAATTTAAGCATCATTAGCGTTCTTTGAATAATGCTCGCCATTTATTTGTTATGCTACTTGATTACGTATTTATTGCCCAAGTGCTTGTGGCACATGAAAAGAGCAGAGTATTAGTAAATGGGCAAGAGAGGCTTGAAGTATTACACAAAATACGTCAAATAATTTGTTCGACTAGGCACTTTATTTCTATATTTGAGTTTTTTATGCTCCCAAGTCCCTAGAAATGCCTTTCAAACTCCAAAAACTCCCATAACTTTGTCAAAACTGATCAGATTTTCATTCCCAATGCAGCTTTGATAATATTATCTTTGACAATTCTGCATTTAAATCAGAAGCACTTTCGAAAATCTGTTTTTCTATCAAAAAGAAGCTCACAAGTACCTAAAAAAGACGTAATTTTTGTATATTTGTAATATGCAACTATAAAGAAACACACAAAAACAATACATAGCAACAAATTTCTATTTTACATACAAAAAAAAAGAAGAGAAAAGAAACTCTCAACAAATTAAGAAGTTGTCAAAAAGTTGCTACCCAAAAAAATGCTCAGACATTTACAATTCGATTAGGAAAGTTATTCGCTTCTGTATGCTAACAAGATAGAGGCGCACATACGCTCTGGCTAAATCCCACCACAAAAGCCTTCTGTTCCTCCCAAACTGCCCACCTTGTCTTTTTTTGTGATTTGTGGGTGTGCTGAATGGAATCGCTTGCAACTGAGATGGCAAACTGCGGCACTTTACTCACGCCTGATGCATGGAGACAGAGCAGAGCAGAGCAGTCAATGCCAATGCCAATCCCAGTCCAGCCTGTTCTGTCAACTTTCAATGTCACACGTCATCAAACTTAGCCAGCAGTTGCTGGGGGAGTTGAATATTTCCATCATCCAGCATCCAGCATCCTGCATCCTGCAGAGCCTGCATTCCTGCATTTTGCATTCAGGCACTCACTTTGGGTAGCCATCGTTTGCACACTTGAGGCATGAAAAGAAGTTGACTTCAGCTGGGCAGACGATTTGACAGGTTATGTGGTTGTTGTTGTTGTTGCACCTGCACATTTGAGTTGCATTCATGTTGACTGCAGCAGCAGCAGCTGAGACGCCACATAACAGTAACTGGCTTTTCTCTATGGCCCCCAAAAGCTAAGCAAATCAAGCAAATTTGCCCCCAGATACGCTGTACTTGCACATTTCCACATTTCCACACTGCCATTTCACTGGACAAAGTTAAAAGTTAACGCTGTCACCGTCATTCGACATGTGGCGATGGCCCCCCCCTACTCTTCTGACTGCCCCTAATTCCCCTGTGCGTTTTCTTCTATTGAATTACATGTGCACGCAATTGCAGAAATTATCGAAGCGCAGCAGGCAGCTTTTCCTATACATATATATATCTTTTTATATACATATATATAGCAGCTCACATTTGCCAGCTTCAAAATATCATTTATTTCCGTTTTATAACACAGAGCTAAAATACATAAGGGAGTAGAAAACAGTGTAGCATATGTGCTGTTAAAATAGCAATATTAACCACCTAATAGGATCTCTACTCGAATACTCTTGAATATATATAGAAAAAAACATACTTGAATCTCCATTTTAGCAGTATTATATTAAAATATTTAATATTGATGGTAAATAAATATATATTTTAAAAAAGAAATAGTCAGAATATATATATATAAATTAAGCTTAGTGCTTTAAAGAAATGCTTTACTCAAAATATTTAAAATTATTATCATTTCAGAAACTCCTTAGTTTATTACTGTTTTCTTATTAGCTTTTTCAGGCTTATTGTCACAGAAACACATCTCATTAGTCTACAATCATTATAAAATAATTTAGATAATGGAAGTTCACATTTTGTTGCAAATATTAATTAAATTTGTTAATTTATCTTAATTTCCAAATTTTAAAAAAAATTTCAAGTTTATTTTTTAGCTCGAATTAGAATTTTTTTAAAATCTAATTTGTAAGTCAATAAAATACAATAAAATGATTTATTCGGGTTGAATTTATAGCTTAAAATGGCTTACTAGTAATATGAATAATCTTTTATAAGTTACATTTAAAATTTTGCTTTATTTTTAGATTTAGACTTATTTTTGAATAATATTCTTCGACCGAATAAAATTGGTTGTTTATAATCAAAATTCGAATTTCAATAAAATACATCAACAAATTATTCACTCGCGTTGAATTTATAGTTTAGGATGGCAGACTTGTAATATAGATAAACTTGCATAAATGTCACTGGCTTTATAGGGCATTTGGCATTGGGCAAGCAATCTGTATTTGTTTTCTCCTTCTATGTAGCCACTTGTTCAACTCGTGCATTCATTCGCATTCCCATCCGAGCCACAGATGCACCCTGTTTTTTCTCTCTTCTTCTTTTTGGTTCTTGTGTGTTTTGGCATGCATCGAATTGACGGTTTGCATTTCATGTTATTGACCGACGGTTTTTCTTTTGGCCCCCCAAAAACCTACTTGCTGATCTCGGTCTGTGTGTCCTGCCTGTCTGGTATCGTATCGTATCGTATCGTCAGCACTCAAAGCAAGCAGAAAATGTCCAAACTGTCAAATGCCAAAAAGCAAAATGTGAATGCCATTGAGAAGCTGGGATGCCGGGATGCTGGGATGCTGGGTGCAGGATGCCGCATCCGATGGAGCTAGAATTCGACATTTGGCCATTGCCAGTCCTGGCTGGCTCACTCACCTCTGGTCATGTCACCATTGGCTCAATGCCACGTTTGACCAACGGACAACATGACAAAGCGAATTGCATTTTGTTGGTTGCTGTATCCCAGTTGGCAGTTCCCATTCCCATGCCCAGTGCCCAGCTTCCCATTCCCGACTCATAGCCATGATTAAAGTCCAAGTGCAGCGCACTTCACTGAGTGAGCCAATTACCCCAACCCCAAGCCCCAATCCCAATCCCAACTCCAAGCCAAGTCTGCACTCTGCTCCAGCTGCATAAAATATTACCCAGAGCTCACTCATTTTCAATTTGTCCAGCTTGACTCGCATCATATTGCCAAAAGTGCTTTTAGTCGGCTCTCGCAAATTTTGCGTTCAGTTTGATTTCTCGGCTTGCATATTTTAAGCACACATTTTCCAACCAGTTAGCTGCCAAGCAAGCTGTCTGTCTGTCTGTCTGTCTCTCTGTCTGTCCGAGGCAAATTCAATTTAACTAATGAATGCAATATTAATTAGAACAATAAAGTCGACTCTCTCACTCTAGCTCCCTCTGTGATCCTTGTGCCTCAAGCTCAAGGTGTTCGCAATTTATTAGTATCCATAAAGAAGAGTCGGTTTTTGCATAAAAGGACAAAGGCAATTGTTTCGACTTTGGGCACGCAGCTAAAATTATTTATCGCTCGATATAATTGCAAGAGCAATTTACATGATTTAAGTCTTTAAAGCTTCGAAATATATGTATTTAAGCAGGCTTTTGTGGCACTTATTTAATTTTTGTTGGCGTTTATTATTTATTAAAATAAATTAGTATTGTTTTTTTTTTTAATTGTTTAGTGGGCCTTTAACAAGATTAATGAATGAATTTGAATGAAATTGCTAACGACTTTTGGGTTGAAATATATTTAAAACCCTGTATAAGTATCTATTTATGTAAGTAATTATGGAAAAATGACAAGAATAAACAAACAAAATTGTATTATTTGTCAAAATTGAGTCTTAATTTGAGTCTTCATTTTGTTTCTTAGCAATATATAAAAAAACATATATTCCGGAATATATAGACAATAAAATAAAGGAATACTATCTTTTGTTGCATGTTGCATTCCGAGTTTTGTGTAATATCTATTACTATACTTGTCATAGATTTGCTTTATGCTCTATTTGCTTTATCAAAAGAAAAGCAGAAGCGCTCTTTCGCAGTTTGAAGGCAGAAAAAACTACACCGTTTCCGATTACCCACTGACATCATTGCTGGCGCCATTGTGTTCGAAGAAAATCAGAGCACTTCTTCTTGTTATCAATGGGCGACACACGTTGCCACAACACTCTGGTTTCTCAAGCCACGGTAGTCGTCGTCGTCGTCTGCCTGAATAGCGCTAAACAATGCCCCTACCGTACCGAGATTGGCAACAATGGGGGGCCCCGCTTTTGTTAGGGAACGTATCGTGTGGAAGGACATTTGTGCCACCATTCAATCTACGATCTACCATCTACCATCAACCATCAACCATCAACAGCAGTGAGTGAGAGCTAAAGGTGGGGGGCACTCAGTTTGCCGCAGATTAAAATCAGCACTATGGCAGGAATAGGTAAACGGGGTGTACAGAAAGAAGAAGTCGCCTTGATACAATTGCCATGAAAATTCATTTTGGCTAACGGCGAGCCGCAAAAAGTATGCAACACATTTGCACCGCGCGAATGCGTATAAATCGCCTGAAATTAGCTGGCGATTGTTGTGCGCACACACACACACACACACACCACACACACACACACACACACACACACGCATAGCGAGAAACGGTTGCAAGCGGAAATGAATTTGCGGTGCAAAAATGATTGTTGCACAGTTGCACAAAGGCAAAGAGCGAAATGAAATAAAAGATAGATGCATGCATGTGAAGTGTCTATAGTTTTGTGGACGCGGGTGTATGTGTGTAAGCGAATTTGCGCTGCGCCCGAAAAGCAACAAACGAACATTGCATACACAAAAATTGAATTGCCAAAACACAGCACAGTGGGCTAAAAGCCACAATAATGGGAATCGTTTAATAAATGTTTTAGAATAAGAACTTTCTATTTGTAATGTAAAAGTCGAGTATTTTGGGTACAGTCGCCTAATCTCACAAATGATGAAGGGGAGTGAATATACTATATAATATATATATATAATATTTCCAATATACAAAAATGTAAATAGATTATTTTTTTAAAACTGATAAGTTTAAAGGACAAACAAGAATTGTAAGCAGTCTCGCTCGCATTTCATTATAAAATGAAATCAATAAATTCTTTTCATATCAATATGCCAATTTGGCACCACTGTGCGCCACTTAGTTGCTGTCGTCGTCCTTGCACACTGAAGAAGATGTTAAAAAGCAAAAAACGATAGGCCGACATATGTCGTGAGAAAAGGCGCAAAAGTGAGACAGAGAGAGAGAGTGAGAGAGAGAGAGAGAGATGTTGAAATGGTTTTTTCGTTTAGCAATTTTATTTCCGCCTTTGTCGCCATTCATTCGATTGCCAAGCTGATGGCAGCGACTCTGACAAGGACGAGCAGCATGTGGAAGGATGGAAATGGCGGAGAGTGGAAATTGCTGCAAATATCCCGACTTAATGTGTTAACCCAATTTTCATGTGGAGCGCTGGGCTGGCGGGCAGAGAGACCCAAAACACAGAGCAGAGCCCCCAGCCCAAATAGATCAGATAAAGAAAGGCGGCGAATTCCTTGTACAACAAATTTAGCGCTGAATTACGATTATTTGCCAGTCGCTGAGAATTAACGAGTCGTGTTGGAGTTCAGGTCGAGTCGAGTCGAGTTGAGTTGAGTTCAGGCCCATATATGCAATTTCAGCAGCTAACAAATGAGTGTGCACAAAAGCCAGCTGAAAAGTCAGCTGATGCAATATGCCAAATATGTTCGAAGGCCTCGAGCTCATTTGCATAAGTGACAGTTGCGAATGGAAATGGGGAAAAACGTTGAATTAAAGCACTTACAAAGTGGTTTGCATACTATGTGGTGTGTGTGTGTGTGTGTGTGAGAGAGAGCTTTAAAATTCAAATAGTTGAAATGATGCGGATTAGAAATATACAGAGAGGAGTAAGAGAACGAGTGAGAGAGAGATGGATATGAAGATAAAGATAGAGAGAGTGAGAGAGAGAGGAGTAAAAGAGAGTGAATGAGAGAGAAAGAGAGAGAGAGAGAGAGAGAGAGAGGACAGAGAGAGCGACAGAGCGACAGAGAGAGAGAGAGAGAGAGAGAGAGAGAGCGCAGAGAGAGAGAGAGCAGAGAGAGAGAGAGAGCAGAGAGAGAGAGAGAGCAGAGAGAGAGAGGAGTAAGAGAGAGAGAGAGAGGAGTAAGAGAGAGTGAGATGAGTCAGAGAGAGAGAGAGAGAGCAGAGAGAGAGAGAGAGAGAGAGAGAGAGAGAGAGGAGTAAGAGGAGTTACAGAGAGAGAGAGAGAGAGAGAGGGAGAGAGAGAGAGGAGTAAGAGAGAGTGAGAGAGAGTGTTAGAGAGGAGTTACAGAGTGAGAGAGGAGTTACAGAGAGAGAGATGAGTCAGAGAGAGAGAGAGGAGTAAGAGGAGTAAGAGAAGTTACAGAGAGAGAGAGAGATGAGTCAGAGAGAGAGAGAGAGAAAGAGAGAGAGAGAGAGAGAGAGAAGTGAGAAAGGCAGAGAAAGGAGTTAGAGAGAAAGGAGCAAGAGAGATAAAAGCGTATGAGAGACAATGAGCGAAAAAGAGAGGGAGCGAGAGAGATAGACAAAGAGTCTGAGTCAGTGCGGTAGATTGAGAGTTGGGAGAGTAAGAACTGGAGAGTATGATTAAAAGAGAGAATGAATAAGAGAGAGAGAGAGAGAGGGTGAATAGTAGCGTTTAATGAGAGTGAGACTGATTAGTAACAGAGAGAGAGAGAACAGTCTTGTGGGTACCTAATATATCAGCAACACACGCACAAACACAATCTGATGTAAAGATAACTAAAGTCACCAAAATTTGCCTCACTCACTTGAATTCTTGAGAATCGCATAGAAGGGCTGAATTTCATATGCGTTATTTTCAAATTACTGCGCGGGCAAAAGTGATAGAAACCTAGTAGCCTCAGCGATCAGACGGACAAGCAACCAAAAATTATACGTATATTTAGTGATTATTTATCTGCAGTATTAAGAAACTAATTTCAAGGAATAAATACATATTTATTTTGCCATAAAAGTTATATTTGACTTTAAAATTAAGCCAAAAAAATCTTTTGCATGGGAAGAAAAAGCTTTCTGGTAAATACCGTTTTCTTAGAATTTGTCATACACTTCGTGAAACGAAAATCTAGCCTAATTAATGGAACAGGTGTAAGTTTTTCCAGTCGAAAGTTTATGTTTGCGAAACCTGCATGAACTTGAATATGTATTGTGGGGGCACTTCGTATTCAATCAATTTGAGCATAATTAAATTGAACTCAAGGTATAAAAGGAAACCTGATCTGAGCTGTTGTGAAGTTCGGTTTATTTGCGATTATCTTGTGAATTTTTGTGGCCCGGTGGCGGTTTTTATTTATTTTTATCTTTATCTTGTTGCCATCCGTTTGCAGTTAGTTGCTGCTTTTGGGCAACTTAACGTATTCACTTTGACTTTGCATGGGGCAGCCTGAATCTGGGATTGCCAGGTACAGGTGAGTGTGTGTGTGTGTGGGTGTGTGTGTGTGTGTGTGTGTATACGTGCCAGTTCCGGTGGGTTGACTGATAGAAGGCAAGTTGGCCGCTCTCTTTTTATTTCTTCTTTCGCTTTCGACATTGTTCGTGACGTTTCACATGCAAAACGCGTGTCACATTCGCATTTCCGCCCTGTCATGCTAGTTTAGTAGGGTCCCAACACACACACACACACACACACACACACATGTGGTAACACTACACACACACACACACACACACATGACGCTTTTTGGCTTTCAGCAGCAGCAGTTGGCGTCCTTTGGTTACTTCAACGCTCTCTGCCCGGATAAGTGGGCATGTGTGTGTGTGTATGTGTGTGTTGTTGTGCTCCTTGCGGAATGTGTAACTTGTTAAAAATCCATTAATCACGTAAGTGGCAACTCTGGCAACGACAAAGCCAGCATACAAATGCGTTCATGCGTGCAAAAACTCAGCTAGCAAAAAGCCGACAAGTTCTCGCTGCCTCACTCTCTACCTCTCTCCCTCTCACTCTCACTCTACCCCTCTCTCACTCTGCTACTCACTAATACTTGTACAAGTCTAATTTGTATGCGTACATGTATTTGTGTGTGTGCTTTTGGCGCTCACTTAATTTTTTCTGCCTTGCTTGCGTTTCTGTTGTGTTTGCATTTTGCTGCCTCATTATGCCTCGCACACATACTCCCTCTCTCTTTCTCCTTCCCACTCTCGATCTCTCTCTCTCTCTCTTAGTCGCATCACTCATAATGTACGCAACAGTCCGTCCGTCCACTCGCACACAAAGTCTTTCCTCTGTTTTTAGGTTTTTCTGCCCATATAAGCAAGCCGGAAATTATGCATGTAATTAAATTTACAACAGCAAAAAAATCATAAATGTTTTAGTTGGGCGCTGTTGTAAATTGCATTTTGTTGCCGTTTTTTTCTTCCTCGAAATGGAGGTGAGCCGTAAAAAAGGGAAACTGAGCAGAAATCTGAATGTGTAATAAATGTATTTAAGCATTTTAAATATCAAATTGAAGTTTTTCGTTATCTATTTTTTTTTGCTAAAGATTATTAATGATATCAGTTGCAACAACTTGCATTGATTATATAAAGTTGCACTCAATAAATATTGCCTTTATACGTCCTACATTGTGTTATATTATTTGCAGTGCGCAACGTTTTTATTCTAGGAAATGTACGCAATTTTATATAGTATATTTCATTTCGAGGAAATCATAGATTAAATTTGTATTTTCTACCTCAAATTGTAAATAGTATTACAAAATTATGAATAAGGCAACTGAAAATATTGTGTAAGCCGAAAAACTAGCTGCCTATTTATTATATTATTATTATTGGCAATATTTGAGCAGCTTACGATTGCTCTCAATATATTGCCTTGGCCACTTGTAATATCCTAAGTAAATTATTGTATTAAGAGAGCTGCAACCACAAGCTGTGGTTTAGTTGTTTGTTTGTAATTCTTTTTGTTGGCAGTTCGCATAAAATATGAAATTTAAATGCTGGCAAACACAAACCGCACTAATTGCTGGAACCAAACATTTGCCCACAGCGCCTATTTGGAAATTCGCAAAATTCGCCATTTTACATTCTCCAAAAACTGTGTGAGTGTGTGTGTGTGTGTGTGTGTGTGTGCAGAAAGCCGCAACTAACACAGACAAAGGACATGCGAGAGAGAGAGAGAGAGAGAGAGAGCGAGAGCAAAGTGGACTGCCAACTCGTGTTAATATTAAATTACCAAAAACTATTTGCAATTTTTGAAAGTTTTGCACTGTCTGGGCCAAGTGTGGCTGCAAAAGTGGGGCTGGGGCTGCGGCCGGATTGGCGACGTCTTGTCTTACAAGCAGCACGCATTCCTTTCTGCACAAATTCCTTGGCTCCTTTGCGCCAGCAAACACACACACAACTTTATTATGTCTGGCGAGCGCCAGAAAGTATGCAACATTTTAATATGTGTGTCAGCTGGCGCGCACATTTGCATGCTTCTCGAACCGGGGGCAGTTTCTGTTGTCTATGTGGCGCTTAGTCACATATACATATATATATATATATATGTATAATAAACCTGGCTGGCAACATTTGCAGAAAGCATCTTTGCGGTTTTTGCCACAACGACAAAATTTACAATATATGTTTGCAACACTTACACTCAGAAAAAAATATGAGCTCATCAAAGGTTTAATTATTATTAAGAATGTCAAATTCGAGTAATTCCTTGTATTTTGATATAATATATTAAAGTTGTAACATTTAATTATTTGTCTAAACGTATTTCAGCATATTTTCTGCATATACTAGGAAATTAACTTTGGCAAAAGAAGAGCAGAAATTCCAGAGTATTTATTATTGTAAAAATGTAGACATTCAGAAAATATAATGCTTGTTTCAATAAAGTGTTTCAAAATCATCTTTTTGCCTTTTTGCATTTTTACTCTAATCAAAATTATTTCTCAGAAGTTTTATCAATTAAGATATTTGGATATATGAGAATGCCAATTATGAAAGTACAAACGTTTATATATTTATATTCTGTATATTTTATATTTTATATATGAGAATGCAAACTATGAAAGTACAAACGTTTATATATTTATGTTTTGCATAGTTTTTTAAAGAAATTTATTTCATACATTTTTAAAATTTTTACTAAATAGGCAAACATGATTTCGGGCAATTTTAATTTAATTTTTTTAAATTTCCTTTTCACATTTGTGTTCAAGTGCAACATTTCCCCCTTTGTTTTTGACTAAGAGAGAGTTACGCTTGTGGGCAACCCTTTAAGTTTTACCACTTGAGCCTCAGCTGGCTTCAAACTTTAGCAACTCAGCTGCTGCTCTTTCCCTTCTATATATATGTATGTATATTTATACACACATATATCTTTAGGCACCTGCTGCAAAGTTTTGCGTTTTGGTCTCTTTTCAACTTTTTGTTGTTTTTCTTGCCAGCAGTGCAAAATCAAAGTTACCACGCACGTTAGCTTCTCTGCCACTGACTATGTCTGAGATAGCCCCCAAACCCCCTCCCCCCATTTTCCTTCTCTACTCGATGCCAGTGTTCAGCATCAGCATCAGCATCAGCTGCTGTCTGGTGTCTTTTGTGCCCTTGCGAACTTTTCATATACTACGTATTTTCTACTTAAATTAAATACAATGTGTGCAAAAAGTAAATTGAAGTTTGCTTTATGTGGATTTTGCACTCATTGCCGTTGCATTTACCGAGTTTCATTTAAAACATGTTAAACAAATGCTGACGACGAGGCTAACACACACACACACACACACACCCGAACACACACTCGCCGAAAAAGTTGACATTACAAGTATTGGACCGAAAGTCTTACAAAGATGGAGCTGGAGAAGTTAGGGAGTGGGGGAGTTGGGCCAGTTGAGTTGGGGGTAACTTGTTAAGGGCTTCAACTTTGAACTTTCAACTGTTGCCTGTCAAAACTTGGCTAGGTTGGGTTGGCTCCTTCGAATGTTGCCGCTGGCAACGAACGAACCTTTTGAGGTAGAAGTACAGTTAGTAGTAGAAGTACAAGTTTGAGAGGACATTAGAAAAAAGCTTAAATAGTTAAATTGAAATTGATTTCGAATGCCCCGAATAGCAAGTGTAATGAGAACATAATATGCAAAACTTTGCACAAATAGATAATTAGCTGTTTAGCGTCTAACAAGTTGCAAAATCAATAAAAGCCTAATTGTAAAACTTCTCTTTCAGCTAGTCTATATATTTGAGTATTGTGTTTACTCAAGCTAAACTAGCAAAGAGAATGTATCTTATGTTTTACTGGCTTTAAATTTAGTTCATACTGAATATTTCAAGTAACTTTTACAGATCAGATAAGAAATGCAGTCTTATTGTTAAAACAAATCAGTTCGCAGTTTAATTGTGAAAAAATATGAAAAAATGGAATCGCACTCAAAACATTCAGTTAGGGATTGAAAAACCTTCTTGAATCATTACAAAATATTTAAGAAATACCTTTTGATAGCTAAAAGTTTAGTCTTCAGTATAATTTGAGCAGTTACTTTTGGATACCCATTGTATTTGTACGTACTAACTGCTTATGCTATTAGCTTACTTATAAGGAGTATGTATGTGTAATACTTCCAGATCGATTAGCCCATCAATTCCATTTTCACAGCCTCTTTCTTTTGTTATGGTATCTGATTTAAATTAAGCCCCATCAGCTAAGTAGTAGAGTAGTACTCAGCCCCAAATGCAATTATAAAACTTTAATCATCGCCTAAACCAATTTCCAAAAGCAATAAAAGCGCATACAACTCATAAAGTGCACAGTATGCCATAAAGCGGACTTCAACACCAGCCGAATGAAAATGAAAAATATGGAGCAAGCGGAAAAAGAAACTTTCCTTTGCCGCACCCCGAAACAACAGCAACAACAACAACAGCAACAACAACAGCAAAAAGGAGCAAAAACAAAAGCGAACGCAGCACAAAGCTGAATTAAAAGTGAAAAAGTAGGCGGCCAGTTGGCAAAAGGCCTCTTGAGCTGGGGCTGGGGGGCACAGCTTTTGCGATTGGGGTTGAGTGGCACAGCCTGGACAGCCGCACCCCACCCCCACCTTTCGCCAGCCCCGCTTGTTTGTGCCACACTGCAGCTGCAGTCTTGAGTTGCACTCGGGGCGTGACTGAAAGAAAGGTAAATAGTGCAGCAAAACTTACCTGGCACCGATGAGCAGGCTGTTGCCATCCTTGGTGACGAGCTTGAAGTGATCCACGACACTCTCGTTGCCCAGAAATTTCAGTATATCTTCGGGACCTGCCAAAAACAGAGACAGCCAGAGAGAGAGAGAAAGAGAAAACTATTAAAATTTGTACACAGAGAAAAAAAATGTTTTCTTAACTTAAATATGTTCATATTTGATTTATTTTTGTATTCAAATTAAATATGTTTGTGTGTGATTTCAAAACTAACTTGTAGACTTTATACTATTACTATTTACTATTACTTACTATTATAGTTTTCAATCCCACTAATTTGCTATTAATACCAGCTTATCATTTTCATTTTATATTTTCTTATTATTAGTTTTGGTCGGATGGAATTTTTTGTCTCCAATCCATCCAATCCAACATATGTTGGACCAACTCTTAAATTGAAAATGCCTCCAGACAAATTACATTCTAAATTTATATATTTTTATATTTTACACTGTATTTTATAATTTTAAATTTAATTTTCTGCCATTTTTAATTTGTTTTTTGTTTTTTCAATGTTTATTTTTTTTAGTTGACATTAAATAAACAAATATAAATACAAATAACCAAAATCCTGCATTAGCAAAATTTAAAACGAATTAATGGGAAACATTTAATATGTTTGGAAATTTAAGAGTTAAACTAATATTGAATCATATTTACATGAAATATGTGTACAAAATAGTTGCAACTAAGTGTAAATTATAGGATATACCTTATTTTTTTTGTTTTTTGTGTGTGTTTGTGTTTTTTGTCGACTAAAATTGGTCAAAGGAGCAGGAGCAGCAGCCGGAGGAAAAGGAGTGAAAGGAGCAGGCGGCAAATGCCTAATTAGGCAATTAGGCGTCGTTAAAGGCGACAAAAAGCGAGCTAAAACTAAAGCGTAATGCTAAAGAGCTGCAAAATGGCGGCGCACAGGAAAACAATGCAGCTGCCAGGCAGGACGCGACAGGACTGGGCAGGAGTTGCCTGTTGTTTGGCTGATATGCAAATGGCGCCCGAGCAGGGAGCCCGGGACTCTTCAAAGGCAGCCAAATGCGGGCAGCTGCACAAAGGATTGCCCGTTTAGCAGCAAAAACAGGACAACAAGGACGGCAACAACAACCTAAGCTAAAGTTTTTTGTCATTTGTTGACTTTAGCTATTCGCCTTTAGTTCTTTCGCCCGTCCGGGAAAAGCGAGCAAGCGAGCAAGCGAGCGAAACAACCACTGATAGTTGTCAGCTGCCACAAACTGAGCCACTGCCTGATAAACTAGCAGAGGGCCCCATCAAGTACTTAAATCTCCCAGGGTGTACAGTGTACACTCTGCTACTCTGGTAATTACATGGCAAGGTGTTAAGCTACCCTTTCCTCCCCAGTTGATAGTGCACTAACTACTATATACACAAATGCTGCGTTTGGGGAATACACTGAGCATAATGCACTTACAACTTACGACACTTATCGAGTATATTTTACAAGAATTTTAAATGTTACTGTTTAATTAATATCTAAAAAAAAAAACAGTATTCATTTTTACATTATGTTTCAATTAGCACTTCTTGAAATTATTCTTGAGTGAGTTGAAAATTGTATCATATATATTTTGAGTAAGTTCTGTAACTTTTAATTTTAAATAATATATAAAAATATAAATAAATATATAAAAAACCAAATAAAAGTAGAAAATACAAAAATTGAAGAATTGCAAAACAATTTTCAAATTGCCGAAATATATTTAAAATATTTTTGAATTATAAAGATACGAATTTAAATAAAATGTTTGCATGTATATTACAAAATCTGAACTTGTTTAAGAAAAATATATTAACATTAAAATATTTCTTATGCTAAGTTCTTCTATTTTTGCTCATTAACAAGAAACTGGAGTCCGAAAAACCAATCATTTTCCAATGGAATTTTATTTAAAGTAGATATGTTTACGAAATTGATTCAAAAATAATATCTGATCATATGTCCTTGGATAAATATAGCTTCATGGCATTTGATTGCATAAGGACATCAGCTAAATAAACATAAAGATCCATTTCATCAGCATCAGCACTTTCGACTCGCTGAGAATTTCTTAAATGGCATTTTCCCAGCACTCGCTTGATTTCCCTACCCACTTGATAAGCATTTTCTCCGCTCTGCAGCGAAGAGCAACCCTTGAATATTCACTCACAATAGTCCTGCCGCTGGAATCATTACGGATAAAGTAACACGCCCTTTGTCAGTTTCGCCTGCTCATTTTGATCAATGATGTCGCTGCGAACTTTTTGTAACTCAGCTTTTAACTTTGACTGCAAGCGGTCAACCACAAAGGACGAAAAAGTTGCAGAGAGCGCGGCTTTTTTTTAGTGCTCTGAAAATGTTGGGGGTCGATGGGGTTGTGGGGATTGCTGTGGGGATGCAACCTGGTTTATTGAAAGCGCATTTGGACGCTCGCACTTCGTACTTTTTAACACACACACACAAAAAGAGAGAAAACAGCCAAATTTAATGGGCGGAAAAAAAGGTTTTATTCACGAGCTTTTCAAATAGGACAGGCCTTTTGTTTGCATGACGTTTAACGTGACACGTGGGACATGTGCGCAACTGCCTGTCTGTCTGTCTGCCTTGATAAGGGCAAAGAGTGCCCCCCCCCGCCCCACCACGCCTACCAACCACCCACAGCACACTCCAAATTTGGTACAGCGAAAGTTTCAACACACATGGCAGACATTTTTAATTTGTCGCTTTAATTAAAAGCAACAAAGCTTTCAAACAAAACAAAAAACAACGCAGCAGCGAGCTGGAGAGTTTGTAGAGTTTGTAGAGTTGTCAACCAAACAATATACAAATAAAAAATTAAATTAAAATAGTAAATAGTCAATAAATAAAGAAATGCATGGTAAATATGAAAGTTTACAGGTGAGAGAGAAATAGTACAATGCGGAATAGGGACAAGAACTTATAGCAAGTATGTAAATTGTAAATGTAGTAAATATGATAATAATAATAATAATAGAAGTATTCTTTGAAAACTTTAAATTCACATAAATTTGCCAAAACTCAACCAGTTTTAAAGTTCGAGACCAATTTTTTATGGTTTTTTTTCTCTAAATTGGTTCTACATTTAAGCTCTGTTAAATTTTGAAATTTGAACATATCATATCTTATCTTATCTTATCTTCATATCTTCAAATTTAATGTGTTTTTTTTTGTTTTTTATTATATTTATTTATTTATAATCAGTTCTGATTACGATTTCATATGCTCTATGTGGCAAGCAGTTAGTCAAAAGTTATAGTATACAGTCAAAGAGATAGTATTTGATATTAGCTTTGCTTAATATGTTGCTTGTTGATTTACGACAATTGAATCTCTGAGCACTCTTTACTTTGACTCCCTCTTTCTTTCTCTGTCTCTCTGTTACTCTCTCTGTCGCTCTCGTCTCTCTCTGGCGGTCAACTCTTCTCTTTTGTAGCTTTTATCTGTTAGTTTTTGCTGATAGAGGTCACATCGCACCTAACTCATGTATGTTTAATGCCACCGCGGGCCTTTTCGCCGACCCGGCACACTCACTGTGTAAGCCCTCAAATTGTAAGCTAATATTTGCTTTACCTACATCTACACACACACACACAGTCACACACACTTAGCCACACACATATTTCGGCCAACAAACAGCCAAAAATTGCACAAGCCAAAATCTAATATTTACCTTGACTTTCAAAATGTATGCAACGGCGCAAAGTAAACTGCAACTCAACACGTACCCAACCCGAGGACAATGTGCCCCCCTAGCCCCGCCCCCCTGGCCCCACCTCCCACTCCACACTGCTGCTGGCTGTGCTCCCCAGTGCCGTTTTGTATTTGAACAGAGGCGCAGCAGACCGAACCGAATCCGCCAGACGATTCAACAAGCAGCGGAGCGGACTCGTCATAAAAAAAAAATGGGAAAAAAAGGACGAAGGCAAGAACCTGACAGAAAGAGAGCGAGAGAGTGAGAGAGAGAGAGAGAGAGTCTATCACTTTAATCAACTGGCTGACAAGAGTCGGGTCCGGCTGCCGCTTCAAATTATGCAAATTTAACGAAAATAACGCAAATTCCAACATTGGAAATCTACAAATGCCGGACAGGACCCTCGCTCCTTTATCCATCTCTCTCTCTCTCTCTCTCTCTCTGTCTCAGTGTGTTTGCTGACTGCGCTATGAGGATTTCAGCATTGCGGTAACAATGGCGACAACGTGTCCATGTTTGACTTTGCCCAGGCGCCACTTTTGGCAGCCCCGCCTCCAAACGTGACAACGCAAAGATCGGGCGACTTATGATGTGTTGCAAACACACAAAACGTAAAGACTTTTAAGCAAGAGTGTGTCCTTGCTGGGAGCATTTTTATGCCGAAATTACCCGAGCGGCACATAAGCTGATTATTTAATATTACTTAATGAATTTTTCATTTCAGTTTTCGCAGTGCGAAGTTTTCACAGGAAAAACGAAATATTTACCCAACATGCAGAAAGTATACAGTCAGCTTCATAAATATGCGGACACTGGGTAGTCGGCTGCCACACCCCTTTTCTGTGAGTGGGGCAGCAGCGTAAATACAGTGTGTATTTAAAATGCAAATACTTAATAAATGCAAGCAAAATGTTGCACAAAAAAAAAAAAAAAAAGCAGTAATAAAAAAAAATACTAAATAATGGAAGTTAGCATAATGGACCTAACTTGCAGGTAAACTATGAAAAGTTTTTGCCGCAAAGTTAGAGATGTGTTGTGACAGTAAGAGTTGCTCAATGGATTTTTAATGGGTTGTATTATACAATAAGTAGAGTAAAGTAATTATTTAGTTGCTGAAATTCATTTTTCTATAGTATTAATAACGATTTGTAGTCAAACAATTTGAAAGTAACTTCAGATGAAAAGTTATATATCCTATCGGTAAATAGATATTATAAATATAAGCATAATTCATCAATTTGAGGAGTAAAATAAAAAAAAATTTTATTTTATGAAAAAAAAAAACTAAAAACTATAAAAATTTCGTAAAAATAAACAAATGAGAAAAATATGTAAAAGTTGATCTACTTCTATTTGCTATTTTCAACAACTAATATAAAGAATAAATTTATTGAAATGAGATTTGTCACTGTCCGAGAGTCCGAGAGTATCGAGGTGCGATATTAAGTATACGTAAATCATAAACGGCTTTCGAAATGCGATATGCCGTCGCTTTGGCTGCTAGCCATGAAAAATCCACGACGACGGAGCCGTCACATAAAAATTATATAGTCGAGCCAAAAGGCATCAGGGTGGGGGTTGGGTAGGGTGGCTTCGCAAGCCGGAAAACAAAACGCGGCGATGCGTGAAAAACATTCCACGATTTCTGCACGGACCCAGAGAACTTCCTGTTCATGTTCCGTGGCTGCTGGTGCTGCTGCTCCTGACTCTATCCCTTGGCCGTGGAGCGGCGTTCAATGGGAAAAAATGCCAGCCGAGATTTGCATTTAATTGAAATGAACGAACACGCACACGCACAAAACAAAAGGCCAGAAAGAAAATGCAGAGCGAAAGCCAAACATCAGAATGAAATGCCAAAAGAAAGAAAACAAACAAAAATGAAATCATTTAGACATAGAGCCGCCGCAGTAAACGAAATGAAATCAGAAATCGACGCCCTTCTGGGAGTCCAGTGTGACTCATCTCTGGAGCAGCATTCGCCACAGGCTTATCTCACTATGCCCCTCTGGCTGGCTCTAAGCCTCGGACTCAATTCTCGTTTGTGTTGCTTTGATTTCAAATGTATGTGCCAGTTCCACGCTCGCATCTTGATAGCAGATTTTGCCACGCCAAGTGGCCTCTCCCTGGCTATGAATCGAGTGAAACACACCTTTCAGTGTGACACTGTCACTTGCCAATTGTGCTCATGTCTTTCACTTGGCCTTTCAGCAGGCATCAGAGATGACAGTAAGCCGCAATATGACAATGTATAATGAACGGATCTTAGAAGTGCTAATTGGAATCAGCAAGTCTGAGCCATTTATAGCTTGCATATTGTGTCTACGGCAGCTAAAGGAAGTCATCTTACTGAATAATATATAATATAATGAAAGTCTTATACAAAACAAGTGGGAAAGGATTATCTTCGGTGTGCCGAAGATTTTATACTCTTTTCGAACCTTTAGATCATTTTCACCCTGCCAACTGCAGCACTTTCACTAGCTGTATAAATTGATATCATATGAATTTAAATTTTCTATTGAAATATTAAATTTATTTTAGTTGTATGGCAGCTATAAGATATAGTGGTCCGATCCGGCCGGTTCCGTACAATGGGCTGTCCCGTTGAATAATAAGTCTCTGTGCAAAGTTTTATCACGATAGCTCAAAAACTGAGGGACTAGTTTGCATACATACAGACAGACAGACAGACAGACAGACGGACATGGCTAGATCAATTTGTATTGTCATTCTAAGCATACTGGCAGTAACTTTTGGGGGTCTCCGACGCTTCCTTCTATGCATTACAAACTTCAGCACAAACTTAATATACTATTTTCTTCGAAAAGAAATGAAGTTTTCCAATAAAGTTTTCCTCGATCGATGTTTTGCGTTTTACATTTCATTGAAATAAAACGTTTTTTAAATAAGACATTTAAATTTAAAAAAAAGGTATTTGCAATAAATTCAACTCAAAAACTAAGAACAACTCCAAATCAAAGTACGAAAAATTGTCGAACATTTGAAATTACAAGGCCCATAACAATTGCAATTAGAAAATGGCAAAAATGTCAAAATTGTCTAAATTGGCATATATTTAATATGTACGCCTTGTCACACATGGAAAAACACATAAAGCAAACTCAATCACGAATCATTGTTGTTACTTTTTAATACTAACAATGGGGAGCAAATTGAATTTGTGTGCTAACGACCACGCCCACCAAAGGGGCGGGCCAATGTACATCGTTAATATTTCCAATCGCTGACAAGCAAATTTAATTCATCTAACAAAGCACAAATAAAATAAATAAAACACATATATGTAGCCATAAAAAATAGCCAGAAATAGAGCAATGCGTTGAGAAGCAAATTAAATTATCTATATAATTGTATTAAATTTGCAATTAACGATGCTTAAAGCTAAATATGTGATTAGCTAAATGGACATTTAACGAATTCACATTATTAAGGGCCATTGTCATCAAATAGTCGCAATAAAAACTAAATGCTGTTTAACAGACTTTAAGAGCTGAAATATTTTTTGATCAACTACTAAAATGAGCAGAAATTTGACTTCTTTACAACTGGAATGCAAGAAATAAACATAAATAATAAGTTGACTTAAATTCAATACAAGTTAAAGTTTTTGGGGGCGCAGCGCCATCTGGCGGCAAGTTGCTGCAAACATAACCTTGTTTCGAACGTGCTTCGTGCAAAATGAAATTAATCGGCATGTGTTAAGCAAAAGGCATATATAAAAGCCTTTAAATTCATTTAGGCTGAAACTGGGAAGCGAGTGGCATGGAAACGGGTCGGATTGGGGGTCGGCCGCATGTCCTGCGGTTGCCGCGAAATGTGACAGGATACGGACTACACGCCATTTATGCAGCAATTAACGCAACTTACGTCAAGTGGAAATGCGAGGACCAAGGACCCAGCACGATCCTGACGCTGCCTCTTGCACGGTCTCTTCTCTTCTCCTCTGTTCTGTTCTGTGTCGAATTTTATGCACTTTTAATTATAATTGTATTATTTTGCATTTGTTTACGCTCATCGCACAACGTGGTGTAAAGGATCTGCTATTGAAGAACTTCTGTCAGCTGTGGCTTGTTTGCCAGACAGAGACAGACTGACAGCGAGAGAGAGAGAGAGGGAGAGTGGCGAAAGACCAGAGCCAGAGCTCTTAATGACAACAAATTGTCGTAACCAATTGGCAGGTGCTTTATTAAGGAGCCAAGCAAGTGCTGAGGAATTTTCACAATTTCACCATGGGCCAAAGGAAATGCTGATAGTGTAAATATAAATTTAATTACTTTTCGCTGCTGCTGAAGTACGAGACATGGCTGCACTTAAGGCTGGTTTAACAATCGCATTTATCATATTACGAATTCAGCATTTTTATCTTATAGCATACGCTTCTTTGTCGGACAAAAATTGCATTTAAAATCTTCAACATGTTCGCATACATTTTGAGTTTATTTTTTTATCAAATGGTAATACAGTGCCCGCTCGATAACGCGAACGCCGCAAAACATGAACAAGTTTCTTTTTACATTGACTATTCTAAGACGTGAAAAAGCTGAGAAAGCTCTGTAAAATGAACAAACAAAAATTGCAATGCAATAAAATGCATTTCTAACAAAGCGTCGATCAAAATGATTTGAATGGTACTGAGAAGCCTAAGTAAAAAAGCTGTATTGCAATTAATATAACAAATAAATATACAAAGCAAGAATAAAACGTGAATTTAAGTGTGTTAATATGTATTCACTTAAAACTTTTCTGCCAATCGAAAACGTGAACACTTTTGTTAAAGTGAACTGCCTTGGTTTAAAATATGTTCACGTTATCGAGCGTGCACTGTGCAGCATTTACTAATTGTTTTTCTGGAAAACTCATTTGTCAGCTTTCAAAAACGTTTTGCAGCCATGCAAGAATTGATTTTTCATAATCTGGTGAATGATTTGAAAATAAGTTTGAAGATAAGAAACTCTATGGTTTTACATACATTTTTCTTTACAAACCCAAGTGTTTAATCTACCTTGTTAGTAACTTATAAAAAATAGAACAAAAGTTGCATAGACTTTAGTTGCCAAAAAAACAAAGAAGCAAACCTTGCTGATTATAGTTAAATTAAGAATTTTTGTATGTGTCTTTTAAATGTTATCTTCGATGACCTTGACTCATCTCAAGCTGAATATTTATTTGTGGTTCGCTCAAGTGTTTGGCTTACGTAATGCATTTGTGTTTTTCTAGCATGCTGCCAAGCGAGTTGTGTGCATCATTAGAAAGACCTGTATGACTTGCTCTTCAAACAGAAACTAAATGATATTTTGGTTGGAAAAAAAGATAAATTCATTGTGGATGGCTTTGCTACGTGCTCTGCGTGTGTGTGTGTGTTGTGTGTGTGTGTGTTGTGTGTGTGTGTTGTGAGTGTGCACATAATCCAGGGGCCGCATTTACACGACGGCAGATAAGACGCTTTACATGTGCCTAAGCAAACACACACACACACACACACACACACACACATGGCAGGTGCAGCCAACCACCCCACAGCTAAAGTGGGGCTGTTGTCAGTTGCACCACGCAGCCAGCAAAACTGAACCAGTGGGCCAGTGAGCCATGCATGAATGAATCGCAAACAGGCAGCGGCAGCAGAGATGCCAACTCAGATGAGCACAGACAGAGACGCAGGTGTATACAGGTGTGCCTGTGTGTGTGTGTGCAGGTGTGTGCGTGTGTGTGCGTGTGTGTGTGCACTAAGCACACGCGTCACTTATTACAATGACAATGATATGCGTCCTCCCTCACTGGCAAATATGAGTCTGGCTCCTTGGTCCTTAGGCCTGTGTGGGTTAACAGTGTCAGTGGGTGTAATTGATCAGGCTCAGGCACTTGAGCTCAGGTTGGAGTTTTGGGTCACACACACGCACACACACGCACACACGCATACACAATCAGACAATGACTTGCATTGCCTTATGAATTGGTGCGATTTTATGTGGGGGGGTTTGGGGCATAAAGGGTGGGGGCACACATTTCGACAGCAGGCAACTCCGATGCCATATGAGCACTTTTTTAAATGCACAGCACGAAATTATAAAAAAAAAAAATAAGAGTGCTCTAGTCGGGAGTGCCCGACTAGGAGATACCCTGAACTTAGTTCTGACATCCATTCATACTTGCCTAATAGTGTGCATACATACAAACACACATATACTGCAAGCAGTGCAAGCGGCTTAAGCAGTTAGCTTGCTTTTCGCTGAGCCCATCACAATGGAAAGTTAAATCTTAAATAACTTCTATGTTTATTGTCCGATCTTATTGAAATTTTTGGGGCAAACAATTGTCAATAATATGTGTGACCAAACCAAATTGCAAGGTCGTACCTCCAAAAATGCGGGGTTTGGGAGGTGGTATCAAAAAGTGAAATATTTGTTACATGTGTATGCTATTCGAGATTATACATGCCAAATTTGGGGCCTCTAGCTCTTATAACTTTTAAGTTAAGTCCCAAAAACGCTAGTCTGAAATCGAAATTTATCGATAACATTTAAACGGTACGAGTTATCGATAAAATGAATTAAACTTGATCTGTCCCGGAATTAGGAGAACTTATATTCCAAATATTGTAGTATTGTAGTCTCTGATATTCGCGTGTTCATACAGACAGACAGACAGACAGACGGACAGACAGACGGACATGGCTAGATCGACTCGGCTGTTGATACTGATCAAGAATATATATACTTTATATGGTCGGAGATGCTTCCTTATGCCTGTTACATACTTTTGCACAAACCATAATACCCTTTTTACCCATTTTTAATGGGTTCAGGGTATAACAAGGGGGAAGGATTATCTTCGGCGTGCCGAAGATTTTATACTCTTTTCGAACCTATATGCAATTTTCACTCTGGCAACTGCGCCACTGAAATTTCATAAGCTGTACAAAATCGTTTTGTCGCGTAACATTTTTTTTTTTTGTTCTAAGAATATTTAATTCATTGCCAGTTGTATAGCAGTTATAAGATACTGTGATCCGATCCGACCGGCTCCAACCAATGTGATGTCTCTTTGAATAATAAGTATCTGTGCAAAGTTTCATCGCGATAGATTCAAAAACATTGGATTTATGTCCAAAACCGACTTCGAGTTGTATGGCAGCTATAAGATATAGTGGTCCGATCCGGCCGGCTCCGACCAATGTGCTGTCCCCTGGAATAATAAGTGTCTGTGCAAAGTTTTATCGCAATAGCTCAAAAACTGAGGGACTAGTTTGCATACATACAGACAGACAGACGGACATGGCTAGATCAATTTGTATTGTCATTCTAAGCATACTGGCAGTAACTTTAGGGGGTCTCCGACGCTTCCTTCTATGCGTTACAAACTTCAGCACAAACTTAATATACTATTTTCTTCGAAAAGAGTATAAAAATGTACCCAAAAATTAAACACTGTAATAGCATACTATAATACAAAAATATAAAATGTACATCATGCAAATATTATATAAATTATATATCTATAAAATAAATATAAATAGTACAAAAAATGTTAATTATAAATGTGTCATTGTATTTTCTAACGTTTTTTTCTTCATTTTTAAAAGCAGTAGGAATATAAATCATTATCCAAGCGGATCCGTGGAAAAGCGTTCAAAACTGAGGTACATTTTTCCTTTTCAATATAATACTATTTGTTTTTATCACTTTTTCTTATTAACTGTTTAATGCATATATAGAATATATAATAATTGAATAAAATTTGAATTAAATCTGAAAATTATTTTCAATTAATATCATTAAGAAGTATAGTAAGAGGCTAAAAAGGCTTTTTTAGTAGCGATTACTATATATAGCTTATAATAGCAAAGAATTCTATAAACATAAAAGCTGACTAAGAGAAGCAGAACATATGTTAACTCTGAACACAGCTGGCAAATATAGTTAATTTCTTTAAAATATGCTTTACACTTATGTTAGATCATTGTAAGAAATGCAATGTTAATTTGTATCTGCCTTTTCAAGTAAAAGTCAAACAATTTGATTAACATTGAATTACCGCATTTTATAGCGTATTGAGTTTATGTGCCGCGCATCAACTACCTGGGCAATTTCTCTCAGTGCCCGAGTAGCTGGCTGGCACGTGCTAAAGTTTATGTATACCAACTGATGGCTGCTGCTGATGATGACTATGACGATGATACTTTGTTCGTGTTTAATGATGCCGTTTGCCCATCAGCCCAACCAGCTTCAGCTTCAGCTTCATCTCCAGCTTCAGTTGCAGTTGCAGCAGCTGCAATATTGCCTTAGCTGGCAGTGGGCTCAACTGCCTCCTGGCCCTGCCCTGCCCACCCCCCCCCCTTTCTCTCTCTGTATCCTCGAATGACATCAGGAACATTATCATGTAGGTTATGTCGCTGCACGCTCTCTGGCTTTTCATCAACTCGAACCCAATGATTGCCTCTATGACAGCCAGAAGCACGTCAGTGGCTGCTGTTGCTGCTCCAATGACCCATAAAAAGGACGCTCGTCCACTGAGCGAGCGAGACAGCACATGAAATCCTCGATTGCAACAAGCTGCCAGAGACGCTTTTGTGGTTCACATGGCACGCGCTCAAAAGTAAAGCGGGTCATGTCAAATCGACCGACTGTATATCTACCTGCTGCACACCTGTCCCTGTACCTGCTCCTGCTCCCCTGAGCCTGAGCTGCTGCAGGTTCACTGCGCCAATTGGCATCGATGGGGCTTAGCCGCTGCGATTGGCCCTAATGATATTGAGCGTGGTGCATCCGCTCGGAATAGAGACCATGTGATTATAACTAGAGATGCTAGTTGCGCCTCTCTTAAACAGTTCATTCACATGTTTACGAAATCAAAAGTGTTTTGGATTTAGTTGCAGATCGAATATAGAACCCAAGCGATTATCAAAACTGCCTTGGGATTGATCAGTTTTGACAAAGTTATGCGAGTTTTAGATGTTTGAAAGGCAAATCTGGCATTATCTAAACTTATGTTAGCTTGTGTTTCGTTAAAAATAGAAAAATTATAAATGGTTTCAAATTTACATGCAGAATTACTATAGATGCCAAAACATGGTCAAAACTGCATCAGTCTCACAAATCGCATCAGTTTTGACAAAGTTATGGCAGCTTTTAATGTTGGAAGGTCAGTTCCAGGGAATTGAGACCTTTTATCATAATTTTACATATGAAAGCTGGGTAAATACTTCTAGTATAATATATATATATATATTGTGGCCTTGTGAAATTGCTAAAAAACAAGTGGGGAAGGATCATCTTCGGCGTGCCGCAGATTTTATACTCTTTTCGAACCTTTAGGCAATTTTCACTCTGCCAACTGCACCACCGAAATATTTAATGACGCATATCTTTAATGAGTTATAAGGATGTTCAAGTGTACAAGGATATTTAAGGCGATAGCTTTGAAAAGATCGAATATATGGTCAAAACCGACTTCCAGTTGTATGACAGCTATGAGATATAGTGATCCGATCCGGCCGGTTTCGACCAATGTGCTGTCCCTTTGAATAATAAGTCTCTGTACAAAGTCTTATGACGATAGCATAAAAACTGAGGGACTAGTTTGCATACATACAGACAGACAGACAGACATGGCTAGATCAATTTGTTTTGTCATTCTAAGCATACTGGCAGTATTTTTTGGGGTCTCCGACGCTTCCTTCTATGCGTTACAAACTTCATCACAAACTTAATATACTATTTTCTTCGAAAAGAGTATAAAAATGTACGCTTGTGTAGAAACAAACGAAAGAACTTCTAGGAATTATGTTGTTACAGCTGGAGCTCGTTTTTTTATACCCTGAACCCATTAAAAATGGGTAAAAAGGGTATAATGAAGTTGTGCAAAAGTATGTAACAGGCATAAGGAAGCATCTCCGACCATATAAAGTATATATATTATTGATCAGTATCAACAGCCGAGTCGATCTAGCCATGTCCGTCTGTCTGTCCGTCTGTCCGTCTGTCCGTCTGTCCGTCTGTCCGTCTGACCGTCTGTCCGTCTGTCCGTCTGTCCGTCTGTCTGTCTGTATGAACACACAGATATCAGAGACTACAAGAGCTAGAGACTTCATATTTGGAACATAAGTTCTCCTAATCCCGGGACAGATCAAGTTTATTAAAATTTATCGATAGCTCGTCCCGTTCAAAAGTTATCGATAAATTTCGATTTCAGACCAGCGTTTTTTGGATATAACTTACAAGTTATAAGAGCTAGAGGCCCCTAATTTGACATGTATAATCTCGAAATAGCATACACATGAACAAATTTTTCACTTTTTGGATACCACCCCCCAAACCCCCCAAAAGTTAAAAAAACGCATTTTTGAAGGTACGACCTTGCAATTTGGTTTGGTCACACATATTGTCGACAATTGTTTGCCCCAAAAATTTCAATAAGATCGGACGATAAACACAGAAGTTATTTAAGATTTAACTTTCCATTATGTGGGGCTCAGCGAAAAGCAAGCTAACTGCTTAGACCGCTTGCACTGCTTGTACTGCAGCATGTGTGTGTTTAGATTAATATGAATGATTGTAAGGACTGGGTTCAGGGTATCTCGTAGTCGGGCACTCCCGACTAGAGCACTCTTACTTGTTTATACAAGTATTTCACTTGAAAAAAATAATTTTAATGTGCTTACAAATAAAAACAATTTGTATGAATAAAAAAAACTAGCTAAAATATGGGAAATAACTCACTACGTAATTCCAGGAAAGAAAATTGCAGCACAGAATTATTTTAGTCCAAAAAAATGTTATGTGTTGTAAGAGGAAATTGTTAAAGTTAAAATAAAATGTAAGTTGAAAAAAGTGCTGCATTATAAAACAATTAGTTTCGCCAAACAAAACAACAAATCACAAAACGTTGTTATTCCCGGAATTAACTTGTTAGAAGCTATTACAAAGACGCTTATACATAAGTTCAAATTCCCAGCAAATCCAGCTCAGAATTGCTACAATTGCTTCTCAGCTAGGCAGAAAAAGGGAAAAAGGCTTTCTATGTTTGTTTAATATACATTTGAAATCATCAATGTCATCATTATTATCATTATTTTGCGGTTGAGCTACTTGTGGCTGGCTGGCTTTCAACTCATTCTAAAGATTCGCAGCATCGTCAAAGCAACAACCCCCTATATATATTATATATATATATATATAGACCCTACACACAACCCTCTCAAACCAAAGCGAAAGCTTTGACTGCTCAGCGACTTTGGTTTTATTTATTTAAATGCCAAAAACCCGATGAAGCCCAAAGTCTCTCTTAAGTGGTGAAAAAGCGTTTTTCGCTTTGACTCAGACCGGAGTAACGATAACGGTATTCAGGCCCTTTCATAATTTGCGTCTGTGTGTTGGCTGCCGCCATTTTCATATTGAAGGATGTGGCAGGGACTAAATATACACACTCCATGGCACACGTAACGGTAATACAAAAGCTGTCCAGATGGAAGAAGGGAGTGGGAAAAGAAATAAAGTAAACTGAATGTAAAGATAAAAGTGCTTGCGGCAAATGAAACGAACAAAGACAATGATGAAGATGACGACGACGTGGCCAAAGTGTAGAATAGATACAGAGAGAGACAGCGAGAGAGAGAGAGAGAGAGAGAGAGAGAGGGAGAGAGAGAGATGACCGAGAATATATACCGTTGGTTATTTATCATCACAAGTAACATTCCAACTGACAAACGGAAGTTGGTTGAATAACTTCCGTTATTTACATATCAAGTGTAACTTCTATGAATGAAGCAGTCGTATGTTTCCTTAGTTTAGCATCTACTTGTAATATAATAGTGACTATTATTAGTATACTTAACGGGCGGCAGCCTTATTATTCAATACAGCTTGGGATTCTCGAGAATTAATCAAATACGCACCTGCAAATAGAAAACGATAATAACAAATTAGTTGTGTTGAATTATGATAAATTATGATAAGAATACATATGTCTAATGCTATATTTATATATTTTAGACATTTATTGTCAAATACGGAAATTTTAATTTTAATTTAAAAAAATTTTGGAATACAACAGATAATAATTTTTAAAATTTAAATTTTAATCATAAACTGAAAGTTAAGTTAACATTTGAAATGAATATCGAATACAAAAAGATAATATCACACTAGGTGTGTTAAAATATGATAAATTGCGATAAGAATGAATAAGTTTAATGCTATATTTATATATTTATTGTGGAATACAAAAATTTAAATTATAAAAAAATATTGGTTTACAATATATAATAAATGTTAAAAATTTTAAATTTAAATTATAAACTTAATTTAAAGTTAACTTTCTGAATTGAATATCGAAAAAATGCCCATGTGCCATTTTTTATGATATAATTCTAACCCACTTTTTGTTTTGTTTTTTCTTTTTCAGAAAAAATAAGTAATTGTTTCCTCAAATTTGGAACATCATGATTAGTTTTCAATAGAAGCCACCATTGGAGGTCTCAATTTATGCTGCTCTATATTTGTTGCAAGCGACTAAAAAAGTATATATGTAATATTGCAATCGAATTTGTGCCCATTTTTGTTGATTTGTTTTTTTTTTATGTGCACTGTTTTCCAAAAGCAAAACGAGTACATTGCTTTTTTGTGTCTGTTTGTAAACGTGCTATATTTGTAAGTGTACAGAGTATTTCACAGTCGACTGACACATTTGTACTTATTTTTATTCATTTTGTTTGTTTTGTTTGCTTCTACAGTTGCAGTTGCAGTTGGTTTTTTGGTTGTTGTTATCATGCTGGCAATTTATTTGCTAGTTGCTGGCAAAGAAAACGAAATACAAATAAAAACCAGCAGAGAAATAGCAATTGTTACAACATTTAAGGATAGCAACAACAACAACAAGAGGGGCACCAACATAAAAAAAACCCGGCAATAAAGAAGCCAAAATCAATGGAAATATTCACGTTTTGGCATAAATTCAGTTTGGCTGGCATGATACGCCCCCCCACAAAACACAAACCCCATCCCCATCCTCAACCCCATCCCCCACCCATGGAACAACATTTGAAAATAAAACTTTGTAACCCAGTTTTGGGTTTACGGTTTGAACTGGGACTGCTGGGGCTGGGCTGTACGAAGTGGGTGTGGCACATATGTGTGAGCACATAACAAGGGCAAACATTCTTCCCAATTTATGCCAGAGTAGTAGTACGTACATCGATATTTTCGGGCAGGTGTACATGTGTGTGTGTGTGAGTGTGTGTGTGTGTGTCGTTTGCATTTCAGCACACAACTGCAAATGGCGGAAAATGCGAAGCCAAAGGAAACGCACCGAAGGCAACAACAACAAGAACAACAAATGTAGGCGCTGCGAGAACTTTTATTGCGAGCCACAGTGGGCAAACAACAATGAAAAAAGGAATGAAAACATTTTTGGACGCACTTTTGCATTGCAATGCTGCGATTTCAAACGACCCCTCGCACATGCATATGTGTGTGTGCGTAGTGTGTGTGTGTGTGTGTATCTGCAGTTAAATATTTTATGAGTTTTCGCTTGTATCTGTCTGTGTGTGTGCGTGTGTGTTGCTTTTGGGTTCCGTTTCGTGGTCGTCATGTTGAAAAAAAGAAGATGCCGAAGCAACAACAACGTTGCAAAAACAAAAACCTACGCAAACTTTACTGTTGCTGTTTTTGTTATTCTGCCTCTCTCTCTCTCTCTCCGCCCTCTGTCTCTCTCTCTCTCTCTCTTTCGCATGGCCCAGAGCAAATTTATTGAATTCTCGCACAGCAGCCAGAAAAGCAACTTAATTTTCAAGTGAAACTTTGTTAATGTTCGCCATGTGCTCCACAAAAAGAAGTGGCTCACAGACATTCTCAAGTGCCAGCGGGCTTTAACAGCAGCAACAAACAACAACAACAACAGCAATAACAATAACAAACTGCCCTTAAATTTATGCGTTTGCTGTTTATGTTTGCATTTGCATTTGCCAAGTGTTGAGTGTTGGTTTTTCCTATGCTGCAGACAGTCAAGAGACTTGATTTAAGCGCCTTTATTGTAATTGTTGCCAAACTATGCAAAAATAATTTAGAAAAAAAAAGTCTTGTCAGAAGTGGGATTCGAACCCACGCCTACAGAGTAGACTGCGACCTGAACGCAGCGCCTTAGACCACTCGGCCATCCTGACTGCTGCGATGCGAGCGTCAATTACGCCACACAAACAATAATCAACATGGGTCAGAATTCAATTGATATGACGAATACAAAAGCTCAAAGCTTTTGAGAACTTTTTTTTAGGCTGAACCCAAATTTAATTATTCATGAATGATAAATAAAATGAAAAATTGTCTAAGTACAAATTTAAAGTTAAAGCTAAATTTATTGTTAATTAAATGCACTAAAGACAACTTTTTCTAGGGTGAACCCAAATTGTAAAAATTTATTTAATGCATGCTGAAAAGCATTGTGTAAAATGAATGAATTATGAATGATGAATAAATTTAAAAATTTTAAATTTAAGGTTAAGGTTAAAATATATACAACTTTTTTAGGGTGAAACCAAATTTGAAATATTTATTTAATGTATTCTAATACAAAAACTAGAAATATTGCGTAAAACGAATGAATTATGAATGATAATTAAATTGCAAAGTGATAAAACACAAATTTAAAGTTAAGGTTAAAATGACGTTAAGGCTAGCAGACTTTAAACTGCCTTTTGCTGGCAAAAAAAAGAAATATAAAACTGCAATCTAGAGTGTGTTAGCAGGGGGTAGAAATGTGAGTGAGATGGCAAATCAAAGTCAGTCGCGCAACCAAATGGGAAACATTGTTCTAAAACAATGAAACTACAACATGGTAAAAGAGGAGCAGCCCCCAACTGAGCCCCAAGAGCTAACCCAACATAACATGCAATAAAAGGCAAAAGTGGAATATGTGCCACAACGCTGAACAGCTGCCAACGACCAACACGACTATGTATATATATATATATATATATGTATATATGTATATAGTATATAGGAGAGGGCTGCCAAACCCCAGCAGAGAGAGTCCACTTGAAACTTTTGCGCTATTGTGCCCCCAAGCGTCATGTACTGCAATTTTTTTTGCTACTACTGCTAACAGCAGCTTTGCTGTAGACTTTTTATGTTTCGGGCTCAGTGAATCTTGGCCAAGCCACGCCCACATCATAAAGGCATTAATAAAAATCAAGGCTGCTGTCGGAAATTGAATTGTCATAAAACTTAATCTGAACATACGAGAGCTTATATTCAGAATTTGAGATCCATATTTTTTTTCGCGTGGCATTGGTTTTGCCAATGAATTTAAATTTTTTCTTTTGAATTATTCTATTAAAGCTACTTTATGTATGAAAAAAAAATTAGAAACAATTTAGGAAATTGAAAATAAATGAATTTGATTACAGCTATTATATATTTGAAAAGAAGAATAAGAAAAAATGAAAATAAATGACCACCCGCCGCTGGTCTTGAACCCGGGTCCTCTCGCTCACCAGTTCGCAACTTTACCCACTACGCCACAAGCCGTTTTGATGATCGCTGACAAAATCCCTTGAAGAGCAGACTGTCAAAAGCTTTCTTGTTTTGCTTTTTACTGCTTACACCAAGCAGTTTTAAGAATCGCTGACAAACTCGATTTTACTGAGCTTTTGTTTTTTTGCGTGGCATTGTTTTTGTTCTAAGCCATTGAAAGCAAATGAATTTGATTACAGTTATTATATATTTGAAAGAAGAATAAGAAAAAATGAAAATAAATGACCACCCGCCGCTGGTCTTGAACCCGGGTCCTCTCGCTCACCAGTTCGCAACTTTACCCACTACGCCACAAGCCGTTTTGATGATCGCTGACAAAATTGCTTGAAGAGCCGACTGTTACAAATTTCCTTCTTTTGTTTTCCTGCAACCTGCAACTCGCGTTTGTCAGCATTTGTTTTTTCGCGTGGCATTGTTTTTGTTCTAAGCTATTGGAAGCAAATTAATTTGATTACAGTTATATGTATATTTGGAAGGAAGAAAAAGAAAAAAGTATTAAATTAATAATCAGTCGCCGCCGAGGCTCGAACTTGCGAAACCTGCGTTCGTTAGCGCGGCTCTTTACGCCATACGCCACAAACCGTTTTGATGATCGGTGACAAAATACCTTGAAGAGCAGACTATCAAAAGCTTTCATGCGCTTGACTTTGTTTGCTCAGACTATCAAAAGCTTTCTTGCGCTTGACTTTGTTTACAAGTGGAAAAGGATTATCTTCGGCGTGCCGAAGATTTTATACTCTTTTCGAACCTTTAGACAATTTTCACTCTGCTAACTGCAGCACTTTCATTAGCTGTATAAATTCATATCATATGAATTTAAATTTTCTATCGAAATATTAAATTTATTTTAGTTGTATGGCAGCTATAAGATATAGTGGTCCGATCCAGCCGGCTCCAACCAATGTGATGTCTCTTTGAATGATAAGTATCAGTGCAAAGTTTAATTGCGATAGATTCAAAAACTTGGAATATATGGCCAAAACCGACTTCGAGTTGTATGGCAGCTATAAGATATAGTGGTCCGATCCGGTCGGTTCCGACCAATGTGCTGTCCCTTTGAATAATAAGTCTCTGTGCTAAGTTTGATCACGATAGCTCAAAAACTGAGGGACTAGTTTGCATACATCCAGACACACAGACAGACAGACAGACGGACATGGCTAGATCAATTTGTTTTGTCATTCTAAGCATACTGGCAGCAACTTTTTGTGGGTCTCCGACGCTTCCTTCTATGCGTTACAAACTTCAGCACAAACTTAATATACTATTTTCTTCGAAAAGAGTATAACAAAAATACATATATATATATATAGTACATATCTCGAGCACATGAAAAGCTGTAAAAAGTTTGAAAATAGTATAATGCTGCTGCTATTGTAAACTCCATTAAATTTATAAAGTGGGTAAGAGCAATTTTTATTTTAATTTTCCTTTTTTTTTGCTTTTGTTTGAATATGAGAGGCTTTGCAAGTATTGATTAATAGTTGTATTGTATTTACATAGTGGCTGACCATTAATTTAGCATTTTGAATAAAAGAGCACCACTCAATTAAGTATGTGGGTCAGACACACACACACACACACACACACACACATGCATTTTATATGTTAGCCAATAAGTATTGTTTTTTAAGCCGCTTTTTGTTGCTCAATTGAACGGCATTTAAAGCACACTTATTTTTAGTTTGCAAATATGTTGTTTTTAAAGTTTAAAGCAGCTTATGAAATATAATAATAATTGGTAATTGATAATAATGGGATAAATCCTAAAATATGCTATCATAGATTTTTCGCTGCAAACAAAATTGAAACAATCTGTAATAAATTAATTATGATTTTGACAAAATTTTAATAAATACCAAAAATAGTGCTAAGAACTATAAAAGTGGGTGAACAATTCTTTTGCGTATTTCTACTTTCGCTTTTCAATCGTTGAAACTATAAATGACTCAGCTTTCGAAACGACAAAACTTTCTAACAACCTTTGTGTTAATCGCAATAAACATAAACTATCAGCTATAAGCTTATCAAATGAAATAATGTCTTTGTGACTAGCTGTCTGGCGACTCCGGACTGTTGGAAGGTCAATGGTGAGATTAGAACTTATTTATTTATAAGCAGCTGGCTTTGATATGCCCACATTTTCGAATTGGCAATTTCATGGAAAGTGTCCATCAAAATATAAAAAAAAGTTAGCACCCAAAATGTCTCTAAGGCCCAAACCTGAGTGGAATATTTAAAGCGAAATGCGAGGAGAGAAAAAAGAAAACCAGAAAACCAGAAAACCCAACCAAGGGAAATGCCATTGCAAAAGTATTTCTCATTTGATTTTCATAATTTGGCCATTTGGAAAATATCTCACGCATTTGCAATTATGTGCGGATTTTTCATTTCATTGCATTTCAGTTCTCTCATTTCATTTCATTTCAGTTTTTTTCTTCATTTTTTTTGACCCAACTGGGAAACCGCAGTTTGTTACATGCCCAACAATATTTCTTTATAGTTTTCTTTTTATTCTTTTATTTTTTTTCAGCATTGTTGCCTGCTGGCTGTTTGCAATTGTTTGTTGCTTTTCCACTGCACATTTATGCACAGCCACATTTCAAAAGCAATAAATTCTGCAGCTTTGCTCAGCGAGCAAACAAACAAACAAACAAACAAACAACAAATTGGTAAAGAAAACTTTGCTCATTTGCGCGATTTTGATTTTTTGCTAGCATTGCAGCTAGCGAAAATAAATTAAGGAATTGCACACAAAACAACTAAGCTCAAAGTGCAGACAAAGTTTTTATAACTGGACCAAAAGTAGTAATGCCCAAGTAAAAACATTTAATATTTTAATAATAATACAAAAAATATAAACTTTTTGGTCAAACATATAACACGCTATAAGTAGTTTTTGACTGAAAAAATACCCTGTAACTAAACTTTACTTATTATTAACATATCTATTAGTTTATTGCTTTAATGCAATTATATATATTATTTTTAAAAAGTTCACAATTACGAAATTTAAGTGTCAAAAGGATCTACTTCAAAAAGCGATACAACCAAATACTCTATACAATATATTTATATAGTATATTTATATATAAATATTTTAACCCCTTGTTCTATACTGCGAAAATATGTTTTGCTGTGTTCTTTTTTCTCTCTTTTCTTCAGTTTTAACCCCCGGCAGCTAGTTATTATTTGACTCATTGAATTGTACCAGTTGTACTTGCTAACAATTTCCCTCCAAATGAAAATCCCTTTCGCGTCTTTCCCACGAAAATTAATTGCGCATTTAATTGAGTGAGTTTTGGTCTCCTGTGCAGAGAAAAAAGTAATAGAGAGAGGATTTCTTTACAACTCGCTGAATTTTCGCTCTACGTTTGCGTTTCTTTTGAGACTTTTCCTGGGATTGCTGTGTGGCATATTTAACTAACCGTATATGCATCATTGACAACAGCTAAATGTAGAAATGAAAATAGCTCAGCTTGTACAAACATAGTATGTAAAAAAAAATAATAATAAAAATATTGGCAGTAATAGCAATAAAGATAATAATACTAGTAAAATTAATTATAAAAGTAATAGTAATAATAATAAAAATAATATTAATAAAAATAATATTAATAATAATAATATTACTAATAATAATGATAATAATAACGATAATAATAAATATATTAATAAAGATAAAAGATTTAATACAAAATGTATATTAATAATTATGAATACATGACAATCACATATTTTTTTATCACAAAAAACTAATATAAAATATTTATAAAAATGTTCAAATAACAAATAACTTAAAACAAAGGCTGTGTTTTTTTTTATTATTTTTAGCAGCTATTTTTGATATTTAATTCAAGTAAAAATAGTAAATAATTGAAATATATATATCCTAGAATATAGTTTTTATTGTTAATTTGAATATTAATTAAATTATTCATATGTCTAAGACTTTAGATACATATAATTTAATAAATATTTAAAGCTGCAATAAAATGTTCTATGTAGTCACAATAAATAGTTATAAATCGCAATGTCTAAAATTGTGTAAGAAAAAGCATTCGTTAAACATATGCACATAAATTTAAGAAATAGGAAAAGTACTTAAGAAATTGCAATGGAAAAACTTTCATTTTCATTAGCTAGCATACATAGAATTTGTATGCAGCATAATACATATATATATATATTTAAATACATGAAGCTGAACAGCTAAAGGCAATTGAAATGAAATGATATCAGAGCGTAAGAGCAATGTTTCGACTTATCAACTTATCAACGCGCAGCGTCCGAAAGTTGTCGAGTGTCAAATTCATAAATATATTCTCGACCATAGAAACGAAATGAGACAAAATGAAATGCTGCACTGCCTCCTGCTTGAAGTGATTACACAATAAATGATACGTGAGCTATGCAATTGGGACGCTGCTGCTCGAGCCTTATCACACCTGATTGGCTGTGGGGTCTGCGTGGGGGTGGGCGGGGCTGGCACCTGTGTGGTGCCGGTTGTGCGAAAGCAGATAAGCGCGGATCGAACTGCACATAATGCGAATTATGTTATGATGTTTGCTATTTTTGGATGCTGCTGCTGCTGTCTGATGCTGATATGGTGCACTGCCGGACATGGAATTTTGGGGTATAAAAACCCTAGTGCAGCACAGTGAAAGCAACAGTCTTTAGGTGTTTGGAGCTGAAGCATACCAAAGCCGGAGCAGTGAGATAGAAGAAGCCACAAACCCCTCCCGAAACAAGGATGAAATTGACTTTGGTCCTGTTGGCCCTCGTGGGCTGTGTGGCCGCTTTTAGCGTGCCCACATCGACAAAGGTGAAGGTTGCCGATGCTGACTTCTTGCAGAAGCAAAAGTTCTTCTTCGAGATCGTCTACCGTGTGGAGGATCCTCTGATGTTCGAGGAGTGGATTAAGGAGGGCCAGAAGCTGGTCGTTGACAAGTCACAGTACAAGGTAAGGTTCTCAAATAAACAACTTTTATTATGGTATTATGATTCCAAAACAACAACAACAAAAAAACAAACACATTTTTCCTGCAGGAGTTCGACTACTACATGGAGAAATTCTGGGAGTCGTACAAGCTCGGCGCCTTGCTGCCCAAGGGTGAATTCTTCGGTGCTCTGGTGAAGACCCATCACAAGCAGGCCTGGGGTCTGTTCAACTTCTTCTACTACGCCAAGGACTGGACCACCTTCGTCCAGAACGTTGCCTGGGCTCGTATCCATGTCAACGAGGGCATGTTTGTCTACGCTTTGACTCTGGCTGTCGTCCACAAGCCCGAATTCGAGGGCTTCATTCTGCCCATGATCTATGAGATCTTCCCGCAGTACTTCTTCAACAGCAAGTTCGTCTATGAGGCAGAGAAGTTCGATTTCGATGTGTGGAGCAAGTACATCATGTACGAGAAGGAGTACAAGGACATCCTGTACAAGGACTTCAGCGAGTTCAGCGACAACTACTATTTCTACACCAAGGACTGGAAGACATGGCAGTGGTGGAAGATGATGGGTCTGGGCGAGACCTTCTACGTCGAGGATAAGTTCTTCCTGCGCGAGAACTATGCTCAGTTCAACAAGGATCCCAAGTACACCGACATCCTCAAGGGCCTGACCAAATTCTACATGCCCGTCGACTACACACGCGACATTGACTTCTTCAACCAGGAGAGCAAACTGAGCTATTTCACCGAGGATTTGGGCTGGAACGCATACTGGTACTATCTGAACGTGGACTACTCTTTCTTCCTCGATGGCAAGCAGTTCGGTCTGGAGAAGGATCGTCGCGGCGAGTTCTGGATCTACAATGTGCAGCAGATATTGGCTCGCTACTATCAGGAACGCTTGGCTAACGGCTTTGGCGAAATCGCCGAGTTCTTCTGGTACAAACAGATCGAGTATGGCTATGATCCTCAGCTGATCTACTACAATGGCATTGGCTACAGCTACCGCAAGAACTACTTCGAGTTCGAGACCTATGGCAAATTCGATATGCTCTACCAGATCCAGAACTACTTCGATCGCATCTACAATGTCCTGGACACCGGCTTCTACAAGACCGCCGATGGCGTCGTCATCGATCTGCACAAGCCGGAGGCCGTCGAATTCATTGGCAACTATCTGCAGGGTAATGTTGATACTTATGACAAGTACTTCTTCAACTACTACTATGTGCTGTCGCATATGTACATCGCCGATGTGGACTACTATGATACCGAGGTGTTCCCCAACATCTTCCTCAACTTCGAGACCATGATGCGCGATCCCTTCTTCTACACTTTCTACAAGAAGTTCTCCGACATCTTCTACAAGTACAAATACTATTTGGCTCCGTACACGCAAAAGGATCTGTTCTACGAGGGCATCACCATCAAGGATGTCACCGTTAGCAAGCTGGTCACCTATTTCGATCTGGTTGACTTCGATGCCACCAATCTGCTCAACGACAAGATGACCTTCGTCGATGGCAAGTTCGTCTGGGACAAGGCTCTACTCGCTCGCCAGGCTCGCCTCAACCACAAGCCCTTCGACTTCGAGTTCACCATCGAATCCGCCAAGGTGCAGAAGGGTGTTGTCCGCGTCTTCCTGGGACCCAAGTTCGATGAGTTCGGTCGCGTCATCCCATTGAAGTACAACAGCCAGAACTTCGTCCAGATCGACAGCTTCGTCTATCCATTCGTTGCCGGCCACAACACCATCAAGCGCAACTCCAAGCAGTTCTCCTGGACCGCCGAGGATCGCATCACCTACACCGAACTGTACAAGTACCTTCAGCTGGCCAGCGAGGGCAAGTACGATTTCCCCTTGACCCTGAGCGAGCCCCACAATGCCTTCCCCGATCGTCTGGTCCTGCCTCGTGGCTGGGAGGAGGGCATGCCCATGCAGTTCTACTTCTTTGTGTCGCCCTATGCCGAGGATTACGAACAGTTCTCCAACTTCGACTACACTTACGAGTCGGGTGTTGGCTCCGGTACCCGCTTTGTGGACAGCAAACCATTCGGCTATCCCTTCGACCGTACCATCGATGAGTACAGCTTCTTTGTGCCCAACGGCTACTTCAAGGACGTCAAGGTCTACTACGTGGACACCTTTGCCAAGTACTTTGAGAAGAAGTATGCCAACTTCGGCACCTTCGACTACTCCGTGGAGTACTAGACGATGAGCCTGGCGAATTTTAGCTTTTAAGTAACTAATAATGTTTTCCAATGCAATACCAAAAAATCCAACCAAAAAAAAAAAACAACCAAAACAAAATATGAAAAAACGAAATGATGACGAACAATAAAGAAACCAAAATAAAATAAATCTAACTTGTGTTGTTACTTTACAGGGCTTAAGCATATAAAAAAATGAATTGAATTGTTATAAAAAAATATATTTATTTCACAATATATATTTTCAGATTTTATGCCAAAATGGACTTAAGATTTAATATAAATAAAAAATTCGGTTCTATCAAAAAATATGCTTAGATAGTCTTGTAAAAGCACTGTCGTTTAACAACACGGGCGGAAAAAATAAATATATTTGTTTTAGCAATGTGATGTCAACAAACATATTTCTTTTTTAAACACTAGGAATAAAATGCATGAATAATTTTATAATTTAGTTTACAATAAAGCGGTCAGAATAGCTTTTTTTTGTTTATTTTTTAGAAAAAGATGGAATCAATGACAAATTGGCTTCCAACTAAATAGATAGTTATAGTATTTTCTAATTTATTGTCGAAAAATTAAACAAATAAGATATATATTTACTTAACTTATATAAATAATAATTTTTCATAAATCTTCATTCATGTACTATATAATTTTCTAATTGAAATGATCTTTACGTATATATATTTATTAGAAACCCATCTTAAGAATGCCCAGAAGGAATATTAAAATATATTTTATGTAAATTCTGAAAATTACGCCATTTAGCAATCAACTTTGATATTGGTACTATCGAACACTAGCAAAACCTTATAGCTATATATAACATATATACACTTAAACAACTTAATATTTAATAATCTATGCTTTTGGGCACTAATTGCTGTAGACAAGCCACTAAAATTGCGAAAACTTTCGCAGCATGACAATCGACCACTTGATCCTGTAGCTGTCCTTACACATTGCTTTCTCTCTCACTCTGTCTCTCTCTCTCTCTCTCTCTCTCTCTGTCATTTGCTGACGGTTAATGTGTCATTCGTAGAGCAAACTGTGGCAACCAACGCTCTGATTGCATTCGAATTGAAATCAACCGCAAAAACTAATAATAAAGTTCAAAATGTTAAATGCGGCTCGAGCGAAGGACGCTCGCAGTTATTACGCAGCAGCACCACCCCCACCCCCAATCTTCTGGCAATTCGATAACAATGCGGGTGCGTTACTCACACACACACAAATACACATATATATATAGTATATATATATACCAGCGATTGCCCATTGCGATTGGCATGTAAATGAAGTTATGCTCTGCGGCTTTGATCTGTGTCGCCGCTTTTTGCCGCCCACTTTGGCAATTGAATCATGGAAGACACAAGTATGCGCCGTTATCCGAGCCGATGTGGCAACCTGATTTGGTAACGATAATTCACAGTTATGCCAGCACGCGTTTACGGCTGTCTATCGCATCTGCATCAGCAGCAGCATCAGCGCATTAGCATCAGCATCAGCATCAGCGTTGGCTGTCGCAATTTGCATATTCGTTTGCTGCAGCAGCAGCTGATTGCAGATTGCACATTTGGTTTTCGGGGTTTGATTTCGGTGGGGCTCTATCTGTGAGTGTGTGCGAGAGCAGCTCATTTCATTACTGACCGGCTATATTTGCAAATGCAAGATGAAACATAATACTGTTAAGAGCAGCGGGTTAACAAAATGAACTCAAGTGGGGTCATTTAAGTAAGTTATTGCGATCTTATATGAAAAATAAAAAAAGGAAGATGAATGCCTATAACCATTCACTATACCAGATTGCATTTGTAATGAACTGTATATTTATAAAACAGAAATATATATATTTTTATACCCTGAACCCATTAAAAATGGGTAAAAAGGGTATAATGGTTTTGTGCAAAAGTATGTAACAGGCATAAGGAAGCATCTCCGACCATATAAAGTATATATATTATTGATCAGTATCAACAGCCGAGTCGATCTGGCCATGTCCGTCTGTCTGTCCGTCTGTCCGTCTGTCCGTCTGTCCGTCTGACCGTCTGTCTGTCTGTATGAACACACAGATATCAGAGACTACAAGAGCTAGAGACTTCATATTTGGAACATAAGTTCTCCTAATCCCGGGACAGATCAAGTTTATTAAAATTTATCGATAGCTCGTCCCGTTCAAAAGTTATCGATAAACTTCGATTTCAGACCATCGTTTTTTGGATATAACTTACAAGTTATAAGAGCTAGAGGCCCCTAATTTGACATGTATAATCTCGAATAGCATACACATGTAACAAATATTTCACTTTTTGGATACCACCCCCCAAACCCCCCAAAAGTTAAAAAAAACCCATTTTTGAAGGTACGACCTTGCAATTTGGTTTGGTAACACATATTATCGACAATTGTTTGCCCCAAAAATTTCAATATGATCGGACAATAAACACAGAAGTTATTTAAGATTTAACTTTCCATTGTGTGGGGCTCAGCGAAAGAGCAAGCTAACTGCTTAAACCGCTGGCACTGCTTGTACTGCAGCATGTGTGAGTTTAGAGTAGTACGAATGATTGTAAGGACTGGGTTCAGGGTATCTCGTAGTCGGGCACTCCCGACTAGAGCACTCTTACTTGTTACATTTAAAAGTGCGACATTACGTATACTTGATATTTTCAATATGCAGCGAAAAGTTAATGGCTTAACATCTGTTCTCATGTGAAATAGAAATTTAAAGAAGTTTAATAACAGTCTGGCATTAAATTTGTATTATTATTTATTACCTAAAACAATATTTGAGGCATTTATTTTTGGATAAAAAATGTCTTTAATATATTTACTAAGCTTTCTTTTAATCAAAATCAAATGTTATACCCACTTAAATAACATATTGATATTTTAAACATTTTTAATTGGCTCAAATAGGTCAAAAAACATAAACAGCTTATGTTTGTTCAGCTTTAAGCGGCAAATACGTAAAAAAAGCAAGCGTAAACAGTTGCAATTTAAACTAAAAATGCCAATCAACAGCATTTTGGCTACTCTGTCCAGTTCAGAGCACAAGTGAACCCTATTGAACTGTGCACCTATAACAATGCCAATATCAATATCGAATACACGATATATGTGGCCGCCATCATCCATTAAAGTCAATCAGGCAAGCTGAAGTTTCAGTTAAGGTTGTGAACTCAATTTGGTGTGACTTAACGCACATAGCGATATACATATATATATAGAGAAATATAAGTATATATATACACACGTATCTATTACAATTACTTAAGCAGTTTCGTTCTCATTTGTGCCAGTGTTGTACAGTGTTGTAGCATAGCAACGTGGCTAATCAGAAATAGTTCCCCGATGCCTTTGCAGACTTAGCTGAGCTTATCCAGCTGGGCATGTCTTGGACTCTCTGGTTATCTCTCTCTGGTGTTGGCCATGTACTTTGTGTCTACAATTTATTTCAGTCATTTTTTATACCCTGAACCCATTAAAAATGGGTAAAAAGGGTATAATGAAGTTGTGCAAAAGTATGTAACAGGCATAAGGAAGCATCTCCGACCATATAAAGTATATATATTATTGATCAGTATCAATAGCCGAGTCGATCTGGCCATGTCCGTCTGGCCGTCTGTCCGTCTGTCCGTCTGTCCGTCTGTCTGTCTGTATGAACACACAGATATCAGAGACTACAAGAGCTAGAGACTTCATATTTGGAACATAAGTTCTCCTAATCCCGGGACAGATCAAGTTTATTAAAATTTATCGATAGCTCGTCCCGTTCAAAAGTTATCGATAAATTTCGATTTCAGACCAGCGTTTTTTGGATATAACTTACAAGTTATAAGAGCTAGAGGCCCCTAATTTGACATGTATAATCTCGAATAGCATACACATGAACAAATATTTCACTTTTTGGATACCACCCCCCAAACCCCCAAAAGTTAAAAAAACGCATTTTTGAAGGTACGACCTTGCAATTTGGTTTGGTCACACATATTATTGACAATTGTTTGCCCCAAAAATTTCAATAAGATCGGACGATAAACACAGAAGTTATTTAAGATTTAACTTTCCATTATGTGGGGCTCAGCGAAAAGCAAGCTAACTGCTTAGACCGCTTGCACTGCTTGTACTGCTTGTACTGCAGCATGTGTGTGTTTAGATTAATATGAATGATTGTAAGGACTGGGTTCAGGGTATCTCGTAGTCGGGCACTCCCGACTAGAGCACTCTTACTTGTTTTTAATTGATTTCGTCGCTGAACAAAGTGGCAGCAGCAGACCCGCACCCCATCTGTAGTTGCTACTCCCTGAAGTGCAGCTTCTTGTTATTTGTAACAATTAATATCCAATATCTGGCAACGCGCGCTGCCATCATTAGTTTTTACCAGTCAGTCAGTTTGTCTGCTATGGATATTTCAACTATAAAAACTGGATGATATCAATGAGCGCGAACTATAACAAAGCGGAAAAGAGTCACAGATGGCAAAGAAGAGATGGAAAAAAACAGTTCGAGCTGCTGCTGCTGCTGCTGTTGCTGCTGTAGTTGTTGTTGTTGTCAGGCATTGATGCTGCATTTGACAGACCATTTATCATCGCACTAATTGTGTATCATTAAAAAAAGGCGGCGCGGCAGGGCGCTGATGTTAATCCAAAGGAAAAAGGCAGCCAACCAGACCCGAGTCCCATCCAGTCGATGTGCCACACAGCCTGACAGTGGCAGCAACAACAACAACAGCAACAACAACAACAACAACAACAGCCATGACAGTGATAGAAATCTGTGGCAAGCAGATTAAACGTGTTCGCAGTCAGCGCAAGCAGCTATGTGAATGCAGGGGTACCAAGGAGCAGGAGCAGGAGCAGGACAAGGAGCAGGCACAGGGTTGGAGTGTCCCATAGACGTTGTCACTGGCAGAGAGAGAGAGAGACAGAGACAGAGACTGAATGTTGTAAAAGTCAGTCATGATTATCGCCACTTAGCCACCCGCTAAACTGAACCCAGTTTCCCACAATGGACTCGAAAACTAATTTGTGCTGTTTAAACTGGGTACAAAACATACGACTGTCTAATTAACTCAAACATGTAGTTAAAAGCGACAGAGAGAGAGACATTTATAACCTGTCTGCCTTATTAGACGTGTATATATATATATAATTTCGCATCTACAGCTAAGTTTAAAATATATTTTATACAAGTTGTTTATTTTAATGGATGTATATAGCAAATGAAAAAGTTCTGCTAAAGTGCAACAGCTAAAACATCACTATTTATAGAAGCCTGAAAAATGATCAAATAATCATTACATTCTCGATATCAAAGCAAATACGGACAATGTCCTTTTCATTGGTTATTATCTCAAAAATCGTTATTTATTATCATAATTATTATCATATTTTTGTAGAGTCCTAAACTATTGTATTATCAAATAAGCATAACTTTATCGATATTAAAGCAAATATGAAGAATCTCTTTTGCATTGACTATTTACCTCTAAAATTACTAATACTTTTCGTACTCTTATACAGCCCAAAACTATTATATTGCAAAAAACTAAAAATCATACAAAATAAAATATTAAAAAAAAAAAAATTCATATTTACTAAATATTGCAAGTGACTTAATTTCAATAAAAGTTCCCTGCTAAGGCCTATGTTATTCAAAAAGATCCAATACTCAGTATTTACCAATCTAATCTAGTCGTAATAACAAGCATTTTATATAATATTATTGAAATAATAGTATAATCAGTCTAAACCTATTTGAGATTCCTAAGAGTTAATTTTTTCAGTTTTCTTTTAAATGGCACATTTCCAGTAACCTGTGTCACTTTATCAGAATTAGACAATAGTTTCGTAAGAAAATCGAAGATTCTGCTATCTGTCTACTTGGTAGATCATATAACCGAAGCTTTTACTCGACTAAAAGTAACTCGACTATCAAAGTGCCCTCAAGCAACATATATATGTATACATAGTATATATATAAAGTGAGTTTATTAGCTAACGTATCAATAACCTGCCCAATTGCTGTCCTTCTAATGCTATCATGGGCTGAGCTTCATAAAGCCCCGCCAAAGAAATGAAAGTGAACAAAGGACATCAAATAATGAAAAGGTATCGATAATTTGTAAGCTGTCAAAGCATGTCAACTCTATTTCCGACCCACTGTGCAAAGCACAATAATGACAGCTAGCTGATGAGTGGAGTCAGCGAGAGAGGGAGAGAGAGAGAGTGAGAGAGGGAGAGAGAGAGAGATAGACTAATGAGAAACGTGCGCCATGAGTTTGCGATAAATGGCTAACGCAGCGAAATTGCTGATAGTACTCGGCTCACACACACACACACACACACACACACACACATATACGCGTATCCATAATAATAATAAAAATTCAAAGCCTTTACCCATTCGGGCCAATGATGATGGATTACAGACGTCAACTCTCTCTCTCTCTCTCTCTCTCACTCGTTCTCTTCTACTATCTCTGTCTTGCGATTTTCTCTGACTCATTCATTGAGCGCCTGATGAAAATGTTAATGTCCTTGCCAATCACTTTGTTAATCCGTTCGGCGTGGGGTTAGTTGATTTAGTTATGTTCTTGCCTAACTTTCCCCGCCAGCATCGTGAAGAAAATCGAAAACAATTAAGCGCAGCTTTTTGCGTCTTGATGAATCGCTAAATTACAAGCAAAATCTGACTGGGGACCGAGAAAACTAGTCCACAGGCAGATTGTCAGCTTGTCACGTAATACATACTAATTAATATTGATATTTGGGGACCAGTTGCCAAACTCGCCGCGTAACGAGCCCAACTCTCATTATCTTCCCAGTTTTGTGCTTAGTAATGACTTTTTGATAGACCAAAAATCAGAGAATGAAACATCAGAAAAACAGAAATCAGCATGAGATACATTTCTTCTCGCTCTCTCTCTTGGCCTTGTTGTTGTAATTTGTTTGTTAAGTTCCATAACTGGAGCGCAAAACTATGCCTTAATTGAAATGACTGAATTGCCGAGCTGGCTGGCAAAATTAAGTTTTAATGAGCTGTATGAAAAAGCATTACTTAGATTGATAAGAAAGCGAAGGGAATTGATTTGGAAATGCATTGGCCTTTGGCTCAATTAAGACAGAGATCTTTAGTTAAAGTAAAGTTATTGAGTTGAGGCAAATTACACATTAGCATAGGAACTTTAAAAAGAGAATTCGTTTTTAAAAAATATTAAAAAAAAACAAGTGGAAAGGATTATCTTCGGCGTGCCGGAGATTTAATACCCTTTTCGAGCCTTTAGACAATTTTCACTCTGCCAACTGCAGCACTTTCATTAGCTGTAAAATCTGTAAAATTTTCTATTGAAATATATAGTGAAATATATATATAGATATAGTGGTCCGATCCGGCCGGCTTAATGTGTTGTATGTTTGAATAATAAGTATCTGCGCAAAGTTTCATGGCGATAGCTTTGATTGAATAATAAGTATCTGCGCAAAGTTTCATGGCGATAGCTTTGAAAACAAGGGTTCTATGGTCAAAACCGATTTCCAGTTGTATGGCAGCTATAAGATATTGTGGTCCGATCCGGCCGGCTCCGACCAATGTGCTGTCCCTTTAAATAATAAGTCTCTGTGCAAAGTTTGATCACGATAGCTCAAAAACTGAGGGACTAGTTTGCATACATACAGACAGACAGACAGACAGACAGACGGACAGACAGACAGACAGACAGACGGACATGGCTAGATCTATTTGTTTTGTCATTCTAAGCATACTGGCAGTAACTTTTGGGGTCTCCGACGCTTCCTTCTATGCGTTACAAACTTCAGCACTAACTTAATATACTATTTTCTTCGAAAAGAGTATAAAACATATTTGATTTTACAAAACACTGTAAAAATGTACAAAAAACCTAAAAAAAAAGTGTAATATTTGCATTTGTTATAGAAGAATAGCATTGTCACAATATACAAATTATTAGTTACTAAACTAAGTATAAGCCAATTAGTCAAAAGAAACAACTAACTTTTCAAGCACAGAACCTAAAGTCGAACCCCATTTTTCAATGTCTAAAAATCGAAGCAAAACCAAACTGAAACCCAATAAGTTGCCAAAATATTCGCTTCTTTGCATATTCCATTGTCCGCCCAACCAACCACGAAATCAATATTCACAGTTTCCACTTCGTTAACAGAGTATTGAAAAAAAAAATCAAAAATCCAAAATCGAAGCGCGTTGTTTTGGCTCGATTTTAACACGCTCGTGAAAAAAAGGAAACAGGATGTGTGTTTTTGGGTATGCCGAATGCAATTGATAGGGATACTCGAAAGGAGCAAAGATGAGTGAGTCTAGATGTCTATATGTATATATATAAGTCTGGGATGCTCTTGTTGTTGTTGTTGTTGTCATAAAAGCTTGGACCCATGAAATGTGCCTGGCTAGAAGCAGAGAAAAGGAAAAACTGATAACAAGGGGCAGCTACAAATATTTAATGAAATCAACGTTGCCACACGGACAGAAGAAAACTGCAATTGTTGCATTATTAATTTATATTATGCGCAATTGCTGCGCTTGGACAGGATACAGGAGGACACGCCTCGTCTCCGGTTGCTGCTCATGCGGAAAATCGGCAAGGAAATGAATGGAAAATGTGTGCTGAGGTGAGCGCTGAAGAGCCGCTGCCAGATAAGCACATGTAACGCTTGCTGCCTGCCACGAAAGCATATAAAAAGAGCGAGAGAGAGAGCGCGCGAGAGAGAGAGATAGAGATAGAGGGGAAATGGCCAACCAATTTCGCCAGCCGCAGAGCAAGTTCCGGGCCGGGGGACACCGGCAAGGTGAAAGAAATGCGGTAATAAAAACAACAATTGAACACAGTTATGATTGAAGTGGAAGTAAAACACAAACGGCACAAAGGACACACTCGCACACACACAACACAGGACGAACAACAAAATGCCAGCCGTCGTCGTCGTCGTCAATGCGCAACTATGCACCAGGGGGTTGGACTCAGTGTACCCATGTGACGGCAATTGCGGGTTAGCTCTCCAGCAGGCGGCTACAGGAGCCACAGGAGCAGCAACCACCACAGGGACAACACAGACAACAGAACACAGCGCAACAGAACAAAACAGCATCCCTAAACGAGAAAGCTGCTGACGTTGGTTTTGTAATTTGTATCGATCGATTTTGATGTTTTGTTACTTCAATAAGACAGAGCGAATGGCATTTGGCAATCGTACGTGCTACACTGCGACAAAATCACAGCACAACAAAGATGTCGAGTTTAAAGAAGGCACAAAGTGTTCGCTTTTTGATAGGATAGTTAGTGTAAAGCAATAAGCTAACATATATTTTGAATGAATTTTTTTTTATATTTTTAGTGAACATATGTAGGCTAAGGAAATGTTTTGGAAGTTCTTTAGCATATATCTACATTTAACTCTGCACTGTTTCATATGTTAGCTTTAAGAAATAATCTAACATGTAGTCAAAACATTTTTGTATATTTTTCACTCAACATTTTGAAGCAGAAATAAAAAGTAGGAAAATAAACATATCACTTTTTTTTTAGATAAGAAATAAATGTAGAATTTGTAGTAACAAAATTTCTTAAAAATTATTTAAGCGGTAGTTTATCAAGAATTTGTAAGCATCGAATCCTATGTATTAAAAATAAATAAATTTAAATCATTTCCTACCGAAATTATTAATATTCAAGCCAAATGAATAAAACTAATAAAGAAAAAAATATATAATATAAAAATAAAAGTATTTTTTTTTATTATAATAATATTATAGTTTTAATTTGTATATGAAAACATTTAAAATAAGTATTTTAGCGGACACACAAAACCAATAAGAAAACATTAAAAAGCAGCTGCCCAAGCTAAAAGCCAAATGTGCCGTCTTATTTCGCCAAGTGTAGGCAACACTCACAGGAAATGTAACTTTCCGACAATTATGAGAATGCTTCTGTGCATGTGTGCGTGTGTAAGTAACTTTTGTGTGCTGTTGTGTGTGTGTGTGTGTGTGTGTGTGTGCGTTTCGGATCAAACTGAGCGAGCCCCAAAAAAACAACCGTTGGCTGCCCCAAAAATGCGAGAGTTAAGCTCAGCTGAGTCTTTGATGAGGGGGCACTTCATTGTTGTTATTGTATGTTGCACGGCGAACGCCAAAATTATGCGTATACGCAACTTTGCTGGCCGAGCTTAGTGTGTGGCTAAATGCAGGCTGTCGGCTGTCGGTTGTTGGCTTCAAAACTCCAATTCGAAGCTTGCTGGCTGGCTGTTTGCATTTGCAACTAGTACAACTAGGACTAGTTGTCGGTGGGGCTGGCAACCAAATTGCGGTCTATGATTTCAATGGGACACACATGTGGTGGAAATAATTGTTATTGTTAGTTGAGCGGTGAGCGGTGAATGCAAAACGCTTCGATGATGAGCAGAAGCAACTCCTCCGACAAACATTTGAGCGCTTTGCGGTAACGTGATTAACATACACCAAAAGCTCCCTAACGAGCACCATGTCGAAGACAATACGAGCGGTGCGGGTAGAAGGGGGCTGCTTGAGTTCAAGTATTGCATGCAGCTATTGTGGCCAGTGTGTGCCACAAGGCAAAGCAATAAGCAAAGTTATTAAACTTATAGACATAAGCACATATACTATGTTGTATGTGCATACACTGAGAGCACAAACTAGCTAAGAGTCTTAGGTTGCACTATATTATAAAAATAGTAATAATAGCCAGCACTTATTATTATTAAAACATAATTGTATACAGAAATGTTGGCTATATAACATGTATCAACTTTTACTGATGCATTTTCCAAAAAAAAAAATAATAAGAAAATAATCTGCGACTTCTAACAGACTCAAAACATAAATATAAAGAGAACATATATAAATAATAATAAAATATTTATTTGTTACGTTTCCGGGCAGTATCAAACTGAAATTTAACAAATAATTATTTTATTTCTATTATTATTATATATAATTATTTGCTTTATGTTGGCTTTCTCCTTTCACTATAAACTAAATCACTTTAGCATAAAGGCTTACATATTAGATTTTTTAATACCAATAAAAGGTCATTAGAACTGAAAAGGCCTCAATTCTGCATTCAAACTAAGCACTAATAATCCTTATCAATACAATCTACTATACTATTATGTCAAAACAAATTTTTTTAAAATTTTTACAAATTTAATATGCAAACTTTAGATTCTCATTGAAAAGGAAGACAAAAATTAAATAATTTTGTTCAGTGCATGTATGTGCATAGTTATGCGCATTGATTGGCGTTTGTGGCGTATATTGCAATCGACATGAGGATGTTTGTGCAACGCCTCGTATGCGTAATGTGTTTGCATGCGCATTTTCATTAAAAATAATTTCAATGCAGCAATTGTACAACACTCGCTCTCGCTCTCTCTCGCTCTCTCTCTCTCTGTTGCTCTTTCTGTGTAATGCTCGAGTAATTGCAAATTAAAAATTGCTTATTAAAGCAGAAAACACCCGCAGCAACATTTTGCCCGGAGCAGAGCTCGTAAATAGCCAGCAATTGGCTTTGTCTGCCCTGTATTTGAACGTATCCGTATCCGTGTGTGTGTGTGTGTGTGTGTGTGTGTGTGTGTGTGCCGTACAATTTGCCCGGATGTGTTGGAACGAGGTTCAAGACCATGTTCAGTGCTCAGTCCTGCGCCGCCAGCCTGTCTACAGCCGTATAAAATGGAAGCATGGCATTTTGTGCTTAATAGCCATTAATTAAAGTTGTAACAATGGCATTTCTTATTAGCCGCCGTATTGAAGTCTGCTTGCCGCAAATGCCAGCCCCCACCCCCACCCCCACCTTACACTCCACGCCCCCCGCCCCCTCCCCCCAGCGCCTTGGCAGGTAGCCTATTGTGTTTGTAATTTAATTTCTTACTCAATTTCAGAGCGACTCATAATTGATTGTGCTTTTCCGATTTGTGACATATTTACACACACAAACATACCTGCAACGATAAGAGGCAAAGTAGAAATTAGAAATTTGATTACAATCACAAATGTTCATAAATTGTAAGGCATTAACTAAGCCTTTCGGCCGATTACGATTACGAGAACTCTCTTTGCACTGAAGAAAGGACAAAGCAATTATTGCATTTAATTGTGGCGAAATATGTTCTTGTGGTAAATCAAATTAATTGCATTAGTAAATTTTAAGCCTTAAGTATTTTCAGTATATACGAACACATTTAGTTTAGAGACACAAGGAATTGTATATTATCAGCTTATAAGCTTGGTTTTTAAGGTCAATCTTTGAGTATAAACGTATAAAGTATATTAAACTTGCCATACTAAAAATATATATTTGAAGTCAACCAAAACATTTTACTTATTGCAAAAAACTTATTATTAATATAACAACATTTATTAAAAGGTTGAAGGTAAGGCTTCTAATATTTCAGCTGGACTAACAAAGTGCTGAAAAATTTGCAATAAATTAAATTGTAACTACGCGGTAAAAAATTCCAAATCAGCTAAAGAATCATTGTTTATTTCAAAGGGGTGATTTTAAACTAGAAAGACAGCTTTTGTTTATGTTTGTAGAACCTTTTGTAAAATTCCAGGAAAATTAATCAACAGCCAGGCTGCTTTATTCGTTCTCAGAATTTTATTTACTTTGATTTTGCGAATGGAAAAATTGTAAGCACAGCGAATATTAATTCAATCCGACGAATGGACTGATATAAAAACGGTGTGTGTCTTTAAAGTTTGAAGCTTAAAATGTTTTCGTGAAAAGTAAATTTTTTATCAAATATGTATTGAATATTATATTTACTTTATCATTAAACTAACATTTTGTTTATCTAAATTAAAATTGCATATTCTGTTTAAGTTTAATAAATAACAAGTGGGGATGAATTATTTTCGGCGTGCCGAAGATTTTATAATCTTTGCGAACCTTTAGGCAATTTATATATTTACGCATATCTTTGCTCATTATAACTCAGTCGATATGATATTTTTAACATTAATGAGTTGTAAGGATGTTCAAGTGTACAAGGAAATTGAAGGCGACAGCTTTGAAAATATCGGATGTATGGCCAAAACCGACTTCCAGTTGTATGGCAGCTATAAGATATAGTGGTCCGATCCGGCCGGTTTCGACCAATGTGCTGTCCCTTTGAATAATAAGTCTCTGTGCAAAGTTTTATTGCGATAGCTCAAAAACTGAGGGACTAGTTTGCATACATACAGACAGACGGACATGGCTCGATCAATTTGTCTTGTCATTCTTAACATACTTGGGTGTCTCCGATGCATCCTTCTATGCGTTACACATTCTATGCATTCAGCACTATTTTCTGCGAAAAGTGTATACAAATAAAGAAAAACTGTCGCGATCAGGTTCAAATTATGTCTGTTATATATAAGACTAATGGAAATTGCAAAGCTTCTCGCATTGATTGCGCTGTGCTTGGCTTGATTTTGGCTGCGATCCTGATGAGGAACCACTGGACACACACAGACACACATACAAAACAGCTGCGTTCCGAAGGCACTTGTGCATTTTGTGCACATCAGGCAGCCACAGAGCAGAGCAGAGCCAGTTGGCCCGGCTAACGAGCAGTCGAGGGTCAACATTAATATTTGAACAACGTACGCTCGACTCATCTTTTTGTGGCCAGGCTGTTTGTCTGTCGCTGTTGTTGATTATTCAAGGATCAGCCAAACAAAGCACATGGCATCGCATCTGTGTGGCGTATACATTTTTAGCTATCTCGCTGAAAAAGTGCCAAATCAGCAGAAATTGTGTAGTGTAAAACAAAAACACAAAATGGAAGCAAACACACACAGCAACTGGGGAAAGGGAGCAAAGGCAGTGAGGCAGCAGCAGGCGTGCCAAAATATGCGGCGTACGTGTTAAGTGGCAAGCGTTTTTCAGCCCCACGAAAGGAGCGTAGTAGTACAGCTCCGTTACTCAGTCAGTGAGTACTCAGTCCGTCCGTCAGTCCGTCAGTCAGTGAGTCAAGTCAAGTCAAGTCAAGTCACGGGGTTTTTGCCACGCATTTGCAAACTTTATAAATCAGTTCGTGTCGAAGCTGTAGCTGAAGCTCAGCCAACAGCAGCAGCTCCAGCTCCAGCTTCTGTTGAATTTCGCAGTTCTCGAGTGCCAGCGGCAGCATATCCTCCATATCCTTCCCAAACGATGTGTTGCGCAAAAGAATATATGCATGTATATATATTTCAACGAAATTTTTAAATTGCATACTTTGCGGCGTGGCACGCTGATTTGATAGCCAGCGTCTGGCGTTGCATTAAGTTTTTTCCTCTCAGTCTCTCTCTTTCTCTGTCTTTGGTATGATTGAATAGTGTGAGAAACAGCTGAAAGCTAAGTGGATCTGAGAGTTGAGATGAAAACTCATTTTTTGTAGTTCATATATATCATATGTTGTGCGAAGAACGTGCGAAGTTTTTATGTTTATAAGTTAGAACTGGTGAGCATGTTGCAAGTAGGTTTAGTTCTTGCAATTTGTTCGTAAAAATGCATTGAGTAGTTCGCTTCGGCAGTTTCTTATTTACCTATAATTCTAGTGGTCAAATTTAGCTTGTTTTCATAGAAAATCAAAAATTTTAAAGTGCTTCATATGCTTAAATGCTAATTATATTTGTATGAAAATCGGATCAGTTTTGACAAAGTTATGAGCGTTTAAGATCGTATCTGTGGCTAAGTTCATTATTCACAATATATTGCAACTTATTCGTTTTTGGCATTAAACAGCAAAAAAAAAAAAAATAAACCTGCAACCTTGCACAGATTATCCAACTACAAAGGTATATAATAAATCGAATTAATTGCCCGCATTCAATTTAATTGGTATTTCAATCCATTAATCGTCAGCCTTAGAGGATTTTAAGTGAATGACCAATTGCAATAAGTGTCGCTTACTTGACTGGCAGCCGGCAACTTTGTGCCAGTCTTTTTTTCTATATTTTTTTTGTTTCCTTCCACAATCCTGGCAACTTATTCAATAGCAAACGGCAATCGTATAAATCGCAATGGCAAAAACTTTCTTGGCCGTTTGATGCTAAAACAAAGCCAGCAACAATGCTGGATAAAAACGGTGGACAAAGTGGGGATAGAAAGGGATTGGGGGGGGACATGTAGCGCAACCGTTGTGCAATCGTGTCAAATATTAAAACATGAAATAAATATTAAACGTGCAGCAGTCACAGTCGCAAGAAATAAACAAGAAACTTGTGCACAATAAGTTGCAAAATATTTACAATCTTTCTGCTGTTGCAGTCGCAGAAGAAGAGAAAAAAGAGCAGCAAAAAATATACACACAAGGCAAAGCTAAAATCAGGCAACAACAAACATAGAGATGCTGCAGAATACAAGAAAAAATAAAGAAGAAACTGTTTCTAATGGCCAAAACACAAAATGGCTAACGAAGTGGGAGAAGAGCAGCAGCAGCAGCAGCTGAAATCAGTTGGCAACTGTTGGCAGTACAACAACAACAACAATAACAAGTAAGAGTGCTCTAGTCGGGAGTGCCCGACTACGAGATACCCTGAACCCAGTCCTTACAATCATTCATATTAATCTAAACACACACATGCTGCAGTACAAGCAGTACAAGCAGTGCAAGCGGTCTAAGCAGTTAGCTTGCTTTTCGCTGAGCCCCACATAATGGAAAGTTAAATCTTAAATAACTTCTGTGTTTATCGTCCGATCTTATTGAAATTTTTGGGGCAAACAATTGTCAATAATATGTGTGACCAAACCAAATTGCAAGGTCGTACCTTCAAAAATGCGTTTTTTTAACTTTTGGGGGGTTTGGGGGTGGTATCCAAAAAGTGAAAAATTTGTTCATGTGTATGCTATTCGAGATTATACATGTCAAATTAGGGGCCTCTAGCTCTTATAACTTGTAAGTTATATCCAAAAAACGCTGGTCTAAAATCGAAATTTATCGATAACTTTTGAACGGGACGAGCTATCGATAAATTTTAATAAACTTGATCTGTCCCGGGATTAGGAGAACTTATGTTCCAAATATGAAGTCTCTAGCTCTTGTAGTCTCTGATATCTGTGTGTTCATACAGACAGACAGACGGACAGACGGACAGACGGACAGACGGACAGACAGACGGACATGGCCAGATCGACTCGGCTATTGATACTGATCAATAATATATATACTTTATATGGTCGGAGATGCTTCCTTATGCCTGTTACATACATTTGCACAAACCCATAATACCCTTTTTACCCATTTTTAATGGGTTCAGGGTATAAAAAGAGCAACAAACAACGAACAACGAATCGATAAAAATGTCAGAGAAGGTTTCTCACAGCAATGCTAAAATCTAGAGCTTCATTTCAACTTGATCAAATTTAATTTGATTTTCGTTTCTCTTCTATTTGTTTCGTTAATGAATTTCATTGGCTTATTGGCAAAAGCTTCGCAAATTAGTCTTTCGAATTATTTTTTCGTTCAGTTTTTAAGCAATTTTTAGTTTTGATTTTTAAAGAAAACTTGACATTTTTCGTGTGATACATTTGTATAATGCTTAAATAAAGTTTGGACACATAAAACAGTAATCATTGTGTACTTTTAGTTTTATTGATCGAAAATAAATATATTTTAAAAATATCATATATTATGATATTATTTGAAAAATATTCTGTGAAATTTAAAAACTTGCCATCAAGTTCATATTTTTATTTATTAACTTTTTATTCTGTTTATAGTTAAATTTTATAAAATACTAAATAAATACAAAATGTCAGCTGAAAGACCTTGCAATTGTTATTGCACTCAAAATTTGTATTTATAAACTCAAATATAGGAACATTAAGTGTTATATAACTCGTAGAGTTTAAATCGCCTCAAATTTGAAGTCGTTCTTCATTGATTATGCAATTTGCTAGCAACGAGCGCAAAACTGTCAATAAAATGCACATTTCTCTAACCATCAATCAAGTTGAATGTTTTTATTTGTACTTATTTTGCATCGTTTTTACAGTTTGGTGCCATTACGCAACACTGGCTATACGTATATTTGCGATTTTTTTTGTATTTTTACTTAGACTTAACATTTTTATTATTGCTGCTCATTTCCGTGCCGCTTGACAGCCTCATAGCTGCTGTGTGTATAGTAGAAAGTGGGGATACAGCCCCAACTGCCCCAACCCACTGCGTACTTGAGTTGACTTCAGCTTAGATGTCGGATTTAAGTGTTATTGTGGGCAATTTGATACTTTCGATTGAGCAACAACATTTGCTTGTGCGCTCAACTGAAGCGTGCAGCAGCAGCAGACTTGCCCCACCCACACACACACACACACACACACACACGCACATACAAAAAATACGCAAAAATGGCTGCCACACAAACAAACACACACACACACATAAAATGTATTTCTTTTTCTGTGTGTGTGCGGTCGGCGTCCTGAAAGTTTTGCAGACGCCTCGAAAACAACTTGAATATAAATGATGTTGTGTGAATTCACAGCAGCCAGTTTTTCAAGGGGAAAGGATGGACGACAACGCCTCCTTGATAAATACACCGACCAAGAGCGAGATGTCTTCCTCTTCGTTTATTTGTATGCGTGTGCCAGTTAAGCTGCAGCATATAAAATATCCAATATAAATCGTTAGACAACTTGAACCAATAAAATATAATGCTCACAATCGCAACGCCATTTATATCCGAGAGAGAGACAGAGAGAGAAAAACAATCCCAGCCATTGCGAAAATATTTGTCAAACTTTACAGAGGGGCAGCATTCAAATTGGTTAGATAACTTTTCAAAAAGGATATATGACTAAGTTGACAACTTTCACAATGTTTTTTTTTTTTAATTTGTTTAGCATACACAAATATACTTTTAAATGTTATCAACTATTTGATTTGGATTTTAAGACTTCAAGTTGGCATAACTAAGCTAAACAAGATTTTCAAGCTAGAGGAAATTTCGTTTATTAAATGTACGAGGAAAATATAATCATTTTCAATAGTTCTCTCACAATTTAACTAAAATCCTTTGCTTTAAAGAGGGCAACAATCATGCCATTGTCAATTTATACGAGTTCGCAGAACCTTTTGCACATTTCACTTACAACCGAAACCCTTTTGTCAAATGGGTCTGCAGTAGCCCTTATTCTAATCATTCTGGTCAATGATATAGTGTCTAGCCTTTATGCTCATTCAATATAAACGACTGAAGCCCTTTGCCAACCATTAAATAAATTAAAAGCCAAACAACATCGATTTCAGCAGTATTTCACCATAAGGCAACAAGAAGAAAGCAGGGGGAAAAAAAAATAGAGTTGCCATTGATTCAACTTTCACCTGGTTTGGGGGCAACTGCCAAGGACACAAATCGACTGCAGCCAGACAAAGTGGCCAGTGGCCAGTGGCCAGAAAACCAAATTCACAACACACACACACACCCAAATACACACACACACACACACTTTCAACTAGGCATTCCAGTGTATGCAAATCTTTCGTGCACTAAAAAAAAATACGGAGCTTTACAGCCGATAGAAGAAAATTTACAATATGTCATAGCAAATTGGTTTTAAATATTTGAAAAATATATTATTTTAAAACTAATTTCGATGATTTTTCTAAGCATTTTTTTGCTGTTTAAAAAATATTTTGCAAATAATACAAAAAAATTCAGATTTTATAAAAATTTTTGCATTATAGGTAAAGATGCATAAAATACTCGAAAATGTTTTACTAATTATAGAAACTATTATTTTATTTGTGGAAAATCATAATTTCTTATCACAATTTTCCAAAACTATATTAACTATAGAAATCAATATTTTTTATAGTGGTAAAACAATCTCTTTAGTTGTGTAAAATCAAAAATTCGAAAGAACTGTTTGTGATTTTTACAAATTTATTCTCATGAAATTTCTAAGTTTTAGTTTGCTCTGATCTTAGCCGCTTTTTGGCTCAGTGTAACAACCTGCTGTATACAATGGCAAGTTTTATGTTTCGTTTTAGAATTTCATTAGAAGCTCTGCGCATCAATGCAGATGCAGACAGCGTCCAGGGCTAGAGCTGGGATTCCTCTTCCTCTCCCTCTCTCTCGCGCTCTCGTGCTCTCTCACTCTCTCTCTCTGGGTCTGGCCGGGCGGGTCATCCATCAAGCTGGGTCAGGGGTAGCTGGTAGCCGGGTTCAAACTTACATACCGGTATGCATTAGCCATAACTCTCATTATGCCCCACAAGCTGAGCTGAGCTGAGCTGGGCGAGAGGCGAGTAGCACGTGGCCAGTCTGGCGACCCATTCAATCACACTATCGCGCCCCAACGTTTTTTGCACCACCAACACCACCACCACCACCACCGCCGCGACCGACAAATTGCGAATACGTACGGTGATTTTCAATGCGAATAAGCTGCACGCCCAACCTTGCCAATCCAACCCCCAGCAGCCACAACTTGTGCTTTCCGTATTCCGTATCTGGGAATTGGATTGCAGGCCAGCGCAGCCAAAATGGATAAGTGAACGGGGACTCTGGGAGCGAAAAGTTCTCCAACACTGGCTCTCTAACTCTATGCAACTCTCCAACTCTCCAGCTCTCCAGCTCTCTGGCCATGTTGCATTCCATGATGAATGCGCAAAGGCTGCAACCCGCTTGCGCCCAGGTGCCAAACTCGGGTCATAGTTCAAAGTTGGGGCAGAGCGGGGGAACGGGGCTGGGAGGCGTGGATTAGTTCGCTGCTTTTTCATCTCTTTCCTTCATTTTTCGGTGGCTGGCCAAAAAAGGAACTTTTACGAGTGCTGCAGCTCGTCATAGTCGTAGCTAAGTGGCACACACACACACACACACACACACACACACACACACAAATCGCTAATCAAGTTTTGCAATTTTTCAAAAATGCATTTGATGCCGCCCCGCCCACTCTGCCCACTTTTCAAACACCAAACAGCCGCACCACCCCCACCCACACCACCACCACCACCCCCGCATTCGTCGACACTTTGTCAAAGTGGGTTAGCGTGTAAAACTATTAAAGTTACTCAGCAGTTTGCCAGCGTCGCGACTTAATTAAGTTTTCCTATGTAATCAGAATCAGCGAGCAAAAAACTTTCTGCCATTTTAATTGAAGCGTCGGGCTTTTTATTAGAAGGAATCAAACAATGAGGCCCGATTAAATATATGGCTCTAAGTAACTGGCTGAGTAGGTAATTATTATTATTTCCTTCATCTCCTATTCAAGTTTTGTGTCAGTTTGTTAAGTGATTAGCGACTGTCCTCGGCTGAAATAATATCGATTGAGTTAACATTAATTGAATCCAAAATGTCAAGGAGCAAATTTAAGGCTATGGCCTTAGCACAAGTAGCGGCAATAGTTTGAAACCATAAATTAGCTGATAAATCAATAATAAATAAAGAGATTTAAGGTTCGAACTTTAACTAGGATTTTACAAATATTGAGAGTAGTCTAAAGAAAACGTACATAGATGAGAACATTATATATATATAGTAATTTAAATGCAGTATTTATATGGATATCAAAAACATGATCGGAAACACGTTGTTTGCGCATAAAGTTTTAGTTTTCACCAATTTATTAGCAATGATATTAAAATGTATATTTTAAATAAAATATTTATTGTAGCCATTATCATTTTGCAATATTTTAAAGCTTAACTAAAGACAGCTTTTAACATTTCTGCTAAATAAAATGTATTTTTTATTTATTTATTGATTTCCATGCCACAAAAAATGTTTAAAAATCAAACAAAAAATTCCAAATATTTGCATATTTGCCAGCTTTTCTATATTTTTAAAGCGTGTGTGTGCTGCAAAGTGGCATATTTCTGTTCGAAATTTACTCAACACTAGAGCAAAGAAGCCGTTTACACTTGAGCATACACGTGCGCCTAAAAGTCTGCAACATTTTTGTGTACGCATTTAGTATATTTTTGTATGTCTACCTGACTCGCATTTATTTCGGCTTGGCTACCCCCCTTCTAACTAACTTATTCGCTGCGTGTTTCAAGTGCTCAAATGTGTGTGCTTTTGGTTTTGGCGCAACGCAGGGCAACTGAAGTGTTGTGCTTGCCACGCCCCTTTCGGCTGCTACTGCTGCATGGCCTCCTTCTTTGTTTTCATAAAAAAATTTTCCATCGAAATGAGCAGCATGTGTTGTGCATGGCATTTTTTCCTTCTTTCTGTTTTTTCAATTTTTTATTATTTTGTGCGCCGTGTTGCTTTTTTGTCGTTGTTGTCGTTGTTGCTGTTTCTGCTGTTTGCTGTTCGCTGGTACGGCTACTTGACTTTTGTTGCCGGTAAAGTTTGAACTTTTCTTTCGGCTCGGTGTTCACTTTTTTATGTGGTCTTCTTTCGCTCTGTTGGCCTTTTACGAAATCAGCCAAAAGTCGTTGAACGCAGAACGTTGGACAACATGGCAGAAACAAGTAGTTGTACAGATGGTACGCATAACAGATACCCTGTAAGCGGGTGCAAGCATGCATGAAACGTACTTGTATCAAAGGTAATGATTGGGCTGCCCCCACAAATCCTTATAACAAACTTTTTAAGTAACTTTCTAATAATCTTATTTATAATTTGAAATTTTAGTTTCTAAATATTGCATTTACTTGAATATTAATTTTACTTTAAATCTTATAACTTTCAATTCCATTTTCTGTGTCTGACTGATATGCAAATGTATCTTAAGTACCTATTGGAAATTAAGCTTTAGAATAATAAAACAGATAATGAGTACAAATATACATAAATAACAAAATATATTTAAATGTCAAAATAAATTTTTATAAATTAATAATGTCAATATAATGTCAATATAAATTTTTAAAAAATAATAATGTCAATATAATGTCAATATAAATTTTTAAAAAATAATAATATAGTTTTCAAATCATATGCAGGCTATTTAGTAGTAAACAGTCTTCAAATGTGAGACAAATATATTACAAACTATTATAATCATTATTATTTTCATTATTAATTAATATTTTGAATTCGAATCAAAATCCATAGTTAAATATCTCTATAAATTCAAAAGTATTTAATACATTACTATATATTGTGTTATATTTAAGAGCAATCAAATATTTGCTTTCTAGTTGTATATTTGACTGGGTGTTCTTTTAATATCTAAAAAGACTGCTTTTGCTAGATCTAAGAAATATAGTAAAGCCATAGTATTATACCCATTTCAGACAATGCTCAAGGTATAAGCTAGATGAAGAAGAAGAAAAAAGTTATGGCAGGACGAGGCAGGAGCGACAGGACGAAGGCAGCAGCAGCAGCAGCAGCAGCTGTCAAATATTAGTTCTTGTTAGTGGTTGTGGAGCCATTTGCCGTCCCTGACTTACAGCTGCATGGATATGGGGGGTTATGGGTGTAAGTGTGTGTGTGTGTGTGTGTGTGTTGTGACCAACATTGTTGGTCAACACACTGCCCCATGCTCTACTCTGCCCCCTGACCTCTGCCCTCTGGCCCCTGTTCATTCATGCCGTTATATCTACCCAGCCGGCTGTGTTGTAACTTTTTTTTTTTGGTGCTCTTCTCTTTTGCCCGCACTTGTTATAATTGTGTTTGCGTTTTTCAGTTTCTTGTGCCCCACTGCTCGCCCCCTACACAGCCCCCACTTTCAGCGAGTGCACTCATCACTTGTTCGCAATGTCATAAAATTTGTGCTTGTTCAGCAGCATTCTTCCTTTTCTCTGCTCTACACTATTCTACACTATCCTACAACGCTATACAACACTACACTCGTGTTTGTCCTGTCGCTCTTTTAGTGAACATCTTTTGGCATTTGGCTTGCGGTACTTACCGTAGCCCCACCAACCACGCCCCCTTTTCTGTTGTCCCCCCGTTTACTTTACTAGATTGAACACAGCGTGCATTGTTTGCTGTAGTTAGATGGACACATTGTGATAGTCTCTTCCTTGGCTGGCTGACATTGCCAATAACTGAATCTATAGCATACAAAAAGGACACTTTAAGCAGCAAAGCGCTTTTGCATAAGGTCAACTATATCCTAAAAAAACCGTCTTAGTTTTTAAATGTTTGGGTTTTTTTTTTAAATATACAGTTATTTGAACGAAATTCGAAATGTATCTGCTAAAAATTAAACTTTAAGTATTGTTGATTTTATTTCAATTTTTGTCACAAAGTTTTTTTTTTTTTTTTTTTGCTTTCTACTTAGCTGCTAATTTGGATACATCTGAAAGTTTGGGGCAGATTTGATCAGCCAAATGAAAGCTCAAACAGAGAAACTTATCTGCAACTAATTTTTAAGCTATGTATGTACATAAATTGTATATGCATAAAAATCCAAAAAAAAAAAAATATCGCAACTTTTAGTTTCACAAAAAAATATATTCCATTAAAAAACCAGAATTGTGGGCCACAAAAAGTAAACTAATTCCAAAAGGAAAACTGAAATTAAATTGCCTCTTCGATTTAATGCTTACTAACACATTTGAGTAGGTTTATCGTAAATAAACGAAATGCCAGACAATAACCACACTTTCCGATTCAGTGAATCGCAACACTTTTATCTAATTTAGAAAACACATCTTCGAGGACGCTGCCCACATCCATGACCACTAGCAGCAACATACTCCCACACATGGGTATTACCTATTTAAATTCCAGTTGCGGATCGTTTCTTTATGCCCAGAATACAAATAACTTAATGAACCATTCAAAAAGATGGCCAACCCACAAGCAAGCAGTGCAGTAAAAAGAGCCCACATCAAACAGTTGCTGTTATTTTAACCCTTTTTGGAAATAATAACTGAGAAGAATGAGCGAAAAAACAACCCTTTAATCAGCAAATGGACAAAATATATGCTGCGTAACAAGAGGAAAAAGTATGGAAATAAATGCTGCATAATTTTCCAAAAAATTCATAGCAAAGGTGGTGTGGGATGGGCTGCAGGAGTAAGTGGGGGTGGGGGTGGGGGTGAGGGTGGGGTCAGGCTGTGGCCTTTGCAAGTAGTTAGTCCTTCTTATCAAAGCTGACACTCGCCTCGCAAAATTGGCGTCCCTTGTCGCTTAAAAATCTAATTTGAAATAAATGAACTAAATATGCTTAACACGCGCCAGGACTCGCTCCCACTGCAATTGTGTATACGACCCCCCTCCCACACACACACATACACAGACACACACACACACACACACATACACATATATATGTATATGACTGTTTTGTTGACTCGCATATGAAATAGCTTTTGGTTAGGTTTTCCCTTCCACCAGCGAAACAATTGTTGCCGCACACACACAACCATACACACACACACACACACACATACACCAACACACCCACACACACACGATCCTTCGAAATGGCTCAAAATATTTGGGAATATATATATATATATATTCGCCTCCAAGTGGCCAACGCTAAGGGCAGCCAAGCGGCAGCAATAGAACAGAAAGGTGGGGGTGGGAGTGTTGGCTACCCCTACTTTGGCGGCATTGGGCCGCAGGGGCGCACATAAGCGCATTTGCATGGAATTTTAACAAGGCACAAATATGCTTGTTTTTTCTCTCTTTCGTTTTAATACGCTTACACAAAGGGTATTAGAATATGCTCATAAAATATGTAATGCCATAGAACAGACAACAGAAAAGAGCAATAAGAAAATGCTTGTATTTAGCAATAAATTATTCAAAAAATTCATCAATCAAAGGACATTTCATGATTTTAATTAAATTCTGGAAAATTCTGGAAAATCAAAAAGAAATGCAACAAAAACTAAAACATTAGAAATGCCAAATAGTATTTGTCAAGTTAAAGCTGAAAGCAAATTGTATTTATTTTCTTTTAATGAATTCACTACAGTAATAAATCAAATATATTTTTGAAGCACATTCACATGAGATAAGATATGCTGTAATGAGCAAGGGTATTAAGTATACGCCAACACAAAAGTGAACTTTTCTTTTTGTTTGCCTTTAAATATGTATAATATACGTTTATATGTTCGCTTCTACCATGTTTGTGTATTTGATTCTCAAAATCTTCATATGATGTGACTGGGAATAACAACAATCATAATAAGAGCAACAACAATAGACTGCATGAATACTGATGACAGACAATCAAAGAAATTTAGTCGCTCATGCTGAAAAATAAGTACTATAAAATTGGTCTAGACAGACAGTTAAGCTGGGCATATTTTTAAAGCAATTATAATAATTGAGAAAATAACAACAAATTAAAACAATAATAACTAATATTTTATTAGTAAATCAAGTTTAATATCAACTAAGTCTCAAAAGTTGGAATTCAACTTTTAAACAGTTTTACATTCACACTCTTCTGAAACGCTATAAAAAATTGCTTATTACTTGTTCAAGACTGCAAATGTTTGTTATTATGAAGTAATGCTCGTAAATGAACTATATGTACCACTTTGAGTTTGCCAGCTAATAAAACTAAGCTGCATGGCTGACATAAATGAAACCAGCATCAAGTCAAGACAAGTAGCTCGATAAGGAGCCATAAAAGCAAAGGGGAAGTAGCTAGTAAATCAGCGAGAACATTTAAAGAGCAGCACGCACCATAACACTTGATGCTAATTTATAGCACATTCAACACAGCCACACACACACACACACACGCACACACACACACACACACACACATTTACACACTGGCAAAAAGTATGCAAGGCTTTAAAGAGTTTTGCTGGCCAAACAAAAGCCGAGGGACAACAAAATGGCAGAAAAACTCAACTGATTACCAAAGACAAAAAAAACCGAGAAAAAGTGAAAAACAAACAACGTCAACAAAATATTCAGCCATTGTATTCGCCATTGTTTTTGAAGGGGGAGCTTGTGGGGCTGGGTGGGGCTACAAGGCGTTAACAATGGCCAATGTCCAACGGTTTTTGAGCTGGCGAATACTTTTTTGGCAAGGGCTGTCAAATATTCGCTGTTGTTGTTGCAATTTGCAAAAACATGCAACAGAACGCGACATGAAACACAGAACTGAACAGAACAGAACTGAACAGAGCTGATGCTGATGTCACATGAGTTCGGAACTATCTATAGCTATGAGCTGCACTCAGAAAAATGACATAATACATAAGAAAAACTTGAGTAAAAGTTTTCACTGATCATAAATCGAAAGTTTTCTACAAAATGAGTTAAGTCTTAGTTTCGATATGAAAAAACGTATAGTTTTCTTAGCATTTGATAGAATTTCATTCCAAGTTCAAATCTGAGATGCATTTTCATAATGTTTTCAACATGTTCTTGTAAGATTTTAACTTTTAAAATAAACATTAAGTATTTTTAGTTAAATAATCTTTGATTGTATGAAGCTGAGTTAAGTAATTTATATTTTATTTTATTTATTTATTTAATGTCGAATAGATAAAACCATTAACTACAATTTTGTATTAAGATGCACAAAGTTCTGATAAACTCTATCAATATAATTTTCATCATTTTATTAACTTTGACGAATATTACTTGTAGCCTAACCCAGCCCATTTTGCACTATGACACCTTTGTTTTCAGTGTACGCATATAGCTCATATTTAACGTAGAAGGCCTTTGTTACATTTCCGGCTAGGTTCGCTGAACTACAAAACAGCAAGCCAAAATAGAATACCCAAAAAAAAAAAAAATGTAGGCAATACAGGTCTGCAGCATCTATGGAATATATGTTTGTCCAATGTGTGTGTGTGTGTGTGTGTGTGTGTGTAGGTGTGTGTGTGGCCTTCGAATCACCTTGCTTACTGACCGCTACTAAGCTTACACTTATGTCCAATTGTGTGGGTTCTGGCTGGCTCTTCAGGCACTTTACATGTCGTCACAGTTGTTACCCCCACACACAAAAAACGAAAAAGCAAGAAGAGTCAGCATAGGGATAAGCACCCACTTCCGTTCCCCACACACACACACGCACACAGACACACACACACACACACACATGTGCAACTAATAGTTTTTCATTCATATTTATACAGAGGGCCAGGCACATTTGTCTTTGGCACAGGCAGCTTTTGTCTGCAATATTTCAAAATAATTTCTGCCAACTCTGTGCTATGTGCCATAAATTGCGCAAAACGGAAATGTCAGCCAGCAACAACAGCAGCAAGAACAACTAGCAGGACAGTCCGAGTGTTTAGAGTGGACATAAAGCTCTAACCCTAATCCCCCCCTTTCTCCAGGGACACCACTCATAATTTCCAACTTTATTGACGACCATCAGAGGCTGAGTTGTGGCTGGCCGAGCTGTCAAGGATATCGCCTGGCCGCTTAGGAGTGTGTTTATGTTTTGAAGTATCCTTTTTTTCTCTTATTGCATATAAGCAAAGAATGTGTTAATCTGCATGTTGAACAATGTTTGGACACTACTTTGTAGCAGCAGTTTAGAAATTGCCAGTTTTGATCTAATAATATTTGTGATTTCAAGCTGCTTTTCCAACTATGTTAATTAGTCATGAAAAACATTTCAAACTAGTTTAAAAGTTTCGATTTTCATTCACTTTACGAATTTATTATTTACGTCCACTTTATATGTATTTATATTCCAGTTTAAATAGTTGCGAAAATGTTAACATTCTCATTCATTTAGCACATTTAAAAACAATGCGCATAATACAAATTGTTGACACACTCGTAAATATTTAACTATCACATATAAAAAGGAAAAAGTTGCTGCATTCTAATGAAATTGTATGGCTGAATGCAGTTTTCACAGCATTGACACATTTTCATTTATCTAATGCCAAATGCAACAAACTAAATGCCTGCAAAAAGTCAAGACAAAGTATAAGACAAATGTTTTAGCTTACTACATACAATTTTCAAGAATAATAAATATTTTTTTACATTTTTTTAGCCTTCTTCGGAACAACAGACTTTTTATTAAACGTAAATGTATTAAAATTTTATTTAAAAAAAAAAAATGAGAATATTTGAACATTTTTAAAAATTCCATTACAATAGAAGCGTTTTATTGGGATTTATAAGGTAAGGCAACTCAATGTTGTTGATTAAAGACTACTATTTTAAGTACTTGAGCAAACGTTTTTCTTTTAATTAAAGTTAACATTTAAGAATTCTCTAGAATAATATAATTCTAGTTTAAGAACTTTTATTCAGCAGCAATCTTAAAATGTTAGCTGAAATCCCCAACGTATGCCACTCACTTGTGATTTATTTGTTATTTTTGCCTTATTCTTTTGGTCAATATATTACTGGAAAACAAAACATAGAAGCTTTAACAGCTGACCAAACACAAATGCACTGGGAATCGGCAATAATTTCCCAATAAATTCAAATAACTGCTGCAATAAAAGCAAATTCAAATAAAATTGCCACTGCAATTAAAATTTCAAGTGTTTGGTTCTCGATATGCATTTCGAATATTGATTGTCTGATGCTAAATAAAAGAATAAATGAAAAGCAATTTAAGGCATTTTCGGTTCAAGTTTGAATGGAGCATCTATTTTATTTATTAAGTGTGAGAAAAAATATATATATATGCTGCTTTTTATTTTTCAGCATAAATTTAGAGAATTTTTTTATTTTGTGTGTAACATTTACAATGTTATATGTTAATATTTCGCTAGTTCATAACTAAAATTGCATAATAGCGCAGATTAAAAGCGCTTCTAAAGCGAACACGTACCACTTCAACGAGAGCACCCAAAAATTGTATAATATGCCCCCGAAAATTCCATTCCCAAATATGATTGGTCGTTGCAGCTGCTGTCGCTTTGCTTTGGCGATATCATGCAAAAACTCAATAAATTTTTGCGCAAACGATTTATCATGAGGTTGATTACGAAAATGCAGACAAACACACACACACTCGCACACACTCGCACACACACGTGCTGTGGCAACACACAGTTGCATGCATAAAATAATATGGGAATATTATAATAGACATGGCATACAAAAGCGCCATTGCCATTTTTCACATGTCAGGGCATTGATTTGCAGTTGTTACACAAAATGGCGGCGGTGGCGAGAGTACCGTTAGTAACCCACTAATGGATTGTTGCCAGTCACTCTGTGTGTGTGTGTGTTATATAATGGATGCTTTTTGGCTAGCCCCGCCCTACTCTCAGCGGCATCAAAGGTTACAACTGAATTAACATAAATTGTAGCATGAAAATTGGCAACAGCGCATTTCGAATTCCAAATCTACAGCCAAAGGAGATTTATAAGCCTTTTATGGGCATCTTAAATGATGCGGCACACCATTAATGTGGCAGGGGGCGTGGCCGATGCTGCTGTGATAACAATTTCCATTTAAATTAATTTATTTATATTTTATAATCGTTCAGAGTTTCAGCTGCACAGTCGTGATTTGCATAATCAAATTGATGAGCACTTATTTCTGTCTGTGTATGTTATTAACTGCACATTGTCAGAGTTTGAAACGTTGCTTGAATTTAATTTACTGCACAAGCAACAACAAGACTAGGTTGTCCTTTCGTCCTTTTCGTCCTGGCTGACCTAACCTGACAGCCATCCTGTCACTGGCCATGTTGCAGGCTTGGCTTACAGGCAAGTAAATTAATTAACTTTATTGTTCGCAATGCATAGCTTAATTTGATTAAAGAGCTAACAGCATTTTATACATTTCATTATCAATTTGATAAGAGCATTTATCATTTTTCGAATTTCCTAGAATATGCTTGTGGCCTTAAAAACACCGCAAATGAAATATTCCATCTATAATTGAATAGTCTTAGGCTGATTGAGTGCATTCAGGCATTTGACAGTGTGTGCCAGAAGTATTGTCAGCTCAGGATCAAAGCAAAGGGTCTGCGGAAATTGAAAAGCATGAATATTTCATATGGCATTAGAAAATTATTATTGCAATTGCCAATCAGCAGAGATTATGACTTTGAAACCAAACATTTATTTGATTGGTATTAAAAATTAATGCTTTTTAGTCGACAATGCATCTTAGAGTATTTGCTATACTTAAATATAGTCATAAACATTGTTCCTGTATTTTTTTTTAAATTTTTATTAAATAATTTATATAATGTGCATGTAAATTTTGTATAAATCATATTTGAAGTTTTGTTTTAAATAATTAAAAATATCCCCATAATAATCAAAACAGCTTGGAGTAATTGCTATATTTAAATATAATTGTTAGCATTAATCTAGTATTTTTTTAATTTTTTATAAATAAATTTTTAAAAATCTTTGCATCCCTTGCCGATTTTTTTTATAAATTAAAAATTCCACAAAAATTAATAGTTAATTTTTTTGTTGTAAGCAAGATAAAATAGTATAAATACCATCAAATTAATTCTCAAAATTGGCTTTCATAAGATAATGAGTCAAATTTATTGCTTTTATTATACAACATTTGAAAAAGAACTGACAAAATCCTCATTTAATCTTATTAACTTGTTAATAGATCTATAAAAACAAGAATGTACCATTATTATAGCAATATACACAAATAATAGCAGTCTTTAAGCATTTTAATACACATTTAATGTTAAGAGTGTGCAAATTAATGAACAAATGATAATGTTTATCGTTAATGCTGATTTCGCAGCCATTTAATTGGATGTAAATATTAACGAGCCACAGAATGTTGTATCCTGAATACAGTGGACAAAAGCACTAATGAAAAACCTTATATGCGCTCTGAGAATGAAACTGCGCCCATATTTGAATAACCCCAACCATGAATTTTGAAGTAAAAAGTTTCGTGCAGATATCTCATTTGTATGCACATAAATTGCATTACGAATTGACGCTTTACACCAAAAAAAAAAAATAGAAAGAAAAGAAAGAGAGGAAAAACTAACCAAAAAGCGAACAAGACACAGCAGAAAATAAAATAAATTAAAAACTCACCAAGAATGCAAAGACGCAAAAAAAAAGAAGCGAAATAATAAAAGAAAAATCCGCTGAGCTACGCGTGTCCTTGCCACGGCTCCTGTCGCTCCAAATAATAACAAAAAAAAGAAGGTATATAACAAAAGTTATAAAAAAGAGAAACCTTAATATAACACAAGTAAGAGTGCTCTAGTCGAGAGTGCCCGACTAGAAGATGCCCTGATCCCAGTCCTTACATCCATTCAAACTTACCAATCAATGCACATCCATACAAACACATACATACTGCAAGCAGTGCAAGCAGTTTAAGCGGCCTTACTTCTTTGCAAGGCCCCACACTATGCAAAGGTAAATGTTAAATAGCTTCTATGTTTAGTGTCTGATCTTTGTGAAATTTTCAGGACATAGCATTGGCTACAAAATGGGTCATTATACCAAATAGCTAGGTCATACCTTGAAAAATGAGTGTTTTTTTACTTTTGTGGTGATGGGGGTACGGTATCCAAAAAGTGAAATATTTGTTAGATGTGTATGCTATCAGTGACTATACATACCAAATTATAACTTATAACTTTCAAGTTATGACCAAAAAACACTGGTCTGAAATCTAAATTTATCGATAAATTTTGAGCGGGACGAGCTATTGATAAAATGAAACAAACTTGTACTGTCTCGGGACTACGAGAACTTATATTCTCTAGCTTTAATAATCTCTGATATCTGCGTGTTCATACAGACGGACAGACAGACAGACGGACATGGCTAGATCGACTTGGCTGTTGATACTGATGAAGAATATATATACTTTATATGGTCGGAGATGCTTCCTTATGCCTGTTACATACTTTCGCACAAAACCATTATACCCTTTTTACCCATTTTTAATGGGTTCGGGGTATAAAAGAAAGAACTGCACTGGCAGTAATACGCGTAAGGCAGCAAATCCCTTACCAAGTGCTTCCTGGAGGAACTCTTGTTGATTCCGATGTTGGTAAATTTTTGTGCATTTATCATTCGGAACTGCCCCCTCCGCCACCGCCTTCAACCCCCACCCTGACTACTAGGCACCTCTTGTGTATGTACGCTACACCCATTCAATGCATCTTCTTCATTTTTTGTACATTTCCCGCTTGATTTTCACAAATTACGTTTATTGCTGCATAGTCAAGAATAAAAAAAGAAGACGAAAGAAAAGCCGGAAAATTGAAAAATACTGCAAGTTCACTTGGCATTCGCTTTGCAAAACAAACAGCAGAAGAAAATTGTCGATACGTTTGAACAGAGGAACATCGAATTGATGATGAATTGATTTATGTTTGCGCACTCTCTTCGCACTTTACAACACCTTTTCCCATTTTGCCATTTTCTCATTTTCCACTTTCCACTTTCCACATCCATTTCCATTTCGATTTCGTTTTTATGTGCCATTACATTGGCATAAACATCGCTGCACTGATTGCATGCTGCATTTCTATGAAAATTATTTGAAACCGGATTCGAGCAATAAGCCAAATTCGTTTACTCTTGAACTCAATATAAGGAATTCACAGCAGTTGCATAGATAATATAAGATATTGGTTATACCTGTGAACCAAGAAGCGCACCTGTTCTCTTATTTCAGTTTTGATAACAAATCAATCCATTAGAAAAGTTCACTTTAACAAGTATTTAATCCATTTGATGAATAAATACAAATACGCTTTACAAATATACTATAAAGAAATATTTAAAAAAATATATATATAATACTACTAATACAAATAAAATAAAAGCAGGCTGCTTTAAACTTTCGATGACCCCTATTATAGTACATACAAACTGATTAAATTCTTTTGCAGTTCAGTAAAACTATTAATCTAAGCTTAGCATCAAACTAAAATAGCGACAGCTTTATTCAAATATTCATAGCTATATAGTATGCATGATAAGATTAATCGATTCAAATGAAACTTGATTGAATTGTTGATTTTGTATAAGCTTGCTGTAGCTGTACGACATAATGAAGATTTAATACTCTTATATACTAATGTAAAGGTAAAATCTAAAAAAATGTAGAAAAAGTTTTCATAAATGAGCAATTTTTAAACAAGTGCTTCCATATTTACAATGTTAGAAGCATAAAACATTAATACTAATAATTATTAGGTTTAATTGTGAGCTCTTAACAGTTTCTCTACTTCTCTACTTAACGACAATAAATATGAAAAACGCATTCATTGAATTCCTCGTTTAGAATTTGCAAATGCAAATGAGTAGAAAACAAAGTTACTACGAAGAACTTATGCAAATGACAATTACGCAGCAACGTGTGGCGATTATTTAATTGAGAGTGTCATAAAAGTGTCTGTTAGAATAATAATATTTCTGAAGAAAATGCCGAAGTGCGTCAAAGTTGATTGAAATCCAGTTATACACGTATTTTTAGCGACAGCCGAGAGCTTATCGACCCGACTACTAGTGGGGAAATTCACATTAGAACAGGGGGTAATCCCATATATGTATATGATAATCACTGCGGTTTCCCACACCACTGATAGCAAAACGTATATAAGCCGATCGCTCTGGCTTGAAAAGCATCAGTTCAGTTCAGTTCAGTTCAGCTTTCTGTTGCATCAGTGCAAACACTTAATTAACTTAACTAAGAAAATGAAATTCCTGTCGGTTGCCTTTGTGCTCGGTCTGCTGTTGGCATTGGCAAGTGGTAAGTTTTGTAAACAGGCGGCTTAAAATGCCACAGGTGGAATAATCAGTTACCAATCTCAATCAATCGACTCAGCCTCACCACTGCCCCAGCCTCAGCCTCTGCATCCCGGCAATGTGATTATCAATGGGGACTGTAAGGTCTGCAATGTTCATGGCGGCTAATCAGCAATGGAAGTAACAACAACAACAACAACTACAACTACTAACTAATTGGATTATATGGAATATGTTCACTGTCAGCAATATATATACGATATATGTCAACTCAATAAAAATAATGGAAGCTATGGCAATCTTATAAACAAGCAATCTACATTTGATATCTTTTGTTTCTAAATATTTGTTGACTAACTAAATGGAATACTACAAAATCTCTTTTGGCATTGAGAACTTTTTTAAAAACATATTTGAATATACATATTCCGATTCAAGAACTTCATCTTAACTATCTAACTAATATGTTTATTATCAATATTATACAATATCTGATTTAAAATAAAAGCAATCTTATATAGAAGCAATTTAAATTTGAGATATATCCTGGGTTTGAGAACATTTGTCTTAAATATTTGATATATTATTTTCAACAACTTCTACTCAACTATCTAACTAAATACCAATATGTTTAATATCAACAATATACTATATCTTATGAAGAATCAGTTTATATTTAAAATTTCTTCTTTATTTTAAAAATTTACTAAATGGATTGAACAAAACGGCAATTAGTAAACAAGTAAGAGTGCTCTAGTCGGAGTGCCGACTAGGAGATACCCTGAACCCAGTCCTTGCAATCATTCGTACTACTCTAAACTCACACATGCTGCAGTACAAGCAGTACAAACAGTGCAAGCGGTTTAAGCAGTTAGCTTGCTCTTTCGCTGAGCCCCACACAATGGAAATTTAAATCTTAAATAACTTCTGTGTTTATTGTCCGATCATATTGAAATTTTTGGGGCAAGCAATTGTCGATAATATGTGTTACCAAACCAAATTGCAAGGTCGTACCTTCAAAAATGGGTTTTTTTTACTTTTGGGGGGTTTGGGGGCTGGTATCCAAAAAGTGAAATATTTGTTACATGTGTATGCTATTCGAGATTATACATGTCAAATTAGGGGCCTCTAGCTCTTATAACTTGTAAGTTATATCCAAAAAACGCTGGTATGAAATCGAAATTGATCGATAACTTTTGAACGGGACGAGCTATCGATAAATTTTAATAAACTTGATCTGTCCCGGGATTATGAGAACTTATTTTCCAAATATGAAGTCTCTAGCTCTTGTAGTCTCTGATATCCGCGTGTTCATACAGACGGACGGACAGACAGACAGACGGACATGGCTAAATCGACTCGGCTATTGATACTGATCAATAATATATATACTTTATATGGTCGGAGATGCTTCCTTATGCCTGTTACATACATTTGCACAAACCATAATACCCTTTTTACCCATTTTTAATGGGTTCAGGGTATAAAAATTAACGAGATTTCCAGTGAGCGCTTGAGACCCCAATCGATTTTAATTGATTTTAAAGATAAATTCAAAAATTATCTTAAGCAATTAAAAACATATATTTTATATAAGTAACTATATAAAAATTCGCAAAAAATTCAACAAGAATTTCAGGAAACGTTTTAGACCCAAATGAATTTTATTAAATTTTTTAAAGATAGATTCAAAAATCTTTTTTAAAAATTGAGAATTGATTAAAATAGGAATTATATATATTTAACTTCAAGTTTGCTAATTTTAATTGTTTTACATCTTCAATGTAGTTGTTACCCAAAAAAAAGAACACTTTCTAATTTTAATCTTTAATACAATATTTCTTGAGCAGCCCGAAAAAAAGGAACAAGTTTAATCTTTTATATGCTGAGACCCTGACCTCAATATTGTTATAAAAAAAATAAAAAATAAAGAACAGACAACAACAATTCGCATAAATACATGATTGACTGCCATACTAAATGCAAATTGACACTACAAGCAATTTCCATATGAAATTGCAAAAGCTGCGCTCTTTATAAATGCATTAAGCCTCTTTGTTAATAACAAGTTTAATTGGAAATGCAGTGTCAGGGCATATATACATATATATATATGCACATATATATATGTATATAGTAACTGGAAAGACAATATTCGATGCGATATACTGGCAGCATATTTGCAGCTGCGGTCTATAAATTTCCCCACAAATTTTCCCATTGATTTGTCCGGGTCATTTTACATAAACCGGGCCAATAATTTCATTTCAAACAGCCGTCGGGCTGCACTTGTTGTTGTTGTAATTGTTGTTGTTGCTTTAATTGTGTTTTATTGTCTGGATTATACAACATAATGCGCACTTATTATGCACATAACTGTAATGTCAGTCGAGAGAGAGAGGGAGTTACCCCTACTCGTCGTCCTTCGTCCTTTGAAGCAACGCTTTTATAAGTGTCGCTGTCATTTATGGCAATATTTTTTTTCACTCGCTTCCTTCCTTCTTATATATAATTAATTTGCGCTGATTTATTAGCCTTTTTGTTGCTGGCTGAGTGTTTTCTCTTCTTTTTTTTTTGTGCACAATTAATGCGATATGTTTTAAATATTCCGTTGTTAATATTATTAATAATATAAATGAAATTGTAATTTCATTATACGCGGCTTGACAATTTGCCTGCTGAAATCCAACTTATTTAAGTGCACGTAAATCTTAATTTGCGTTTTTGTGGCGACGACGCGTTTATTTTCTGATTAAATATGAAGGAAAAAAAACGAAATGAATATGTAGTATGAAATCAGAGGTGACAGATATTTTCAGCTGATGGAAAATATTGAGTAATAATAATAATAAGCCGGGAAAGCAATGAAGAAGAAAAAAACGCAATCAAACCTTTGAATAATAAAAGGAGCAGCAGATAAATGGAAAGCTCAGGATTGAAACGTAAGAAATATATAACTATCTTGTCTCTTTTTACACATGAAAAACTAATTAAGGAGATATATAGGAGAGTATAGAAGAAACTTGGAAGCAGTTAAGACTTTTTATATATTTATTTATAGTTATAACATACTTAATTTATAGTCCGGCTAGTGTGTAGAAATTTAAATTTGCTTACGATTTTTTTGTTGTGATTTTGAAATGGTCATATCAGAAATATAAAATATATTTACCTGCAAATAAAATAAAAGAAAAATTTATTAGTGAATATATTACGAAAATGTTGAATTTTTATTTATTAATTGGTAGTTTATCCTAAGCTACATATACAGTGAACGCTCGCTAACGTTACCTAATTTAAAACAAGGCAGTTCTTAACGTTAGCAAAAGTGTTCACGTTTTCGATTGCTAGAAAAGTATTAAGTGAATACATATTAACACATTTAAATTCACGTTTTATTGTTGCTTTGATATATTGATTTGTTCGTTCTCCCTTCGGCTTCTCAGTACTTTCATATCATTTTGATCGACGCAATGTTTTTCTTTTTCCCGGGCTAGAAAACTTTAGAGCGTTCACGTTATCGAGCGTGCACTGTACTACATATAATATAATTTGTGTATTCACGACTTGTTCGTATAATAAAAGGCGCTTAGAGATCTCTGTACTTAAAAGCTGTAGTTGGTTTTTGTATAATATAGTAGTAGTATTTTTTTAGATTTTAAATTATTATTGCAGCTACTTTCTATGCTTTATCAGCAAATATGCGGCAAAGTCATGCATGTAAATTGATGTCCCACAGCGTGAAACATCAAATGCATTTCAATTCGGAGTCACACAAACAAACAAGCCAAATTTTCTATACAGAAGAGTTTTCCATCTAGTTTTCTAGCCAACACACGCAAAAATTCCTTGGAAAATTTCAATAGCAAAAGCAGCCCAAATGCGCATAATTTTAGTGCTCCAGGGAGGGGGGGGGGTTAGGGGAAGGGGGACTACAGGACTGCGATTGCATTTCATTTTAGAGTTGCGGCCTCACACAGAGCAAAAAAAAAAGAAGAAAAGAAATGGCTGCAAACAAAATGGCGGCGGCACAGCAGGCGAAATGTGCCAAAAATGTGCGGCAAGAGATAAGGCGAGAGTGCGAAAGAGAGCGAGGATGGAGAGAGCGAGAGAGCTTGTCTGAAGCATAGCATAAATTGCATTTCAGACACGTCGCTTGTCCATTCCATTCCTTTCCATTCCTTTCCATTCCTCTCCATTCCTCTCCATTCCTTTGCTTTGCTTTGCTTTGCTGCAGCTCAGTTCACGTTGCGCTTTATCGCGTAATCTCGACATTTCGCTGGCAACCGCTGCTGCTACTGCTCATTTTTTATGGGCCCAGCGATGATGACGATGATGAAGATGATGACGATGATGATGATGATGATGTTAATGATGAGCACGCCAGCAGCTGTAAGGCAAATGATGATGCCCAAGCACTGTGGAGCAAACGATGCGTTTTTGTATGCCAAAATGTATTAGCTTACAGGTTTTTTGTAAAGTTTTTTTGTCATACCACTAATAAAATCTTATATTCTTTTGTATTTAAGGGACTCCTCCGCCCGTGTTTAGTTAAATCTATTTTCCCTTTTCTTTCTTTATTTCGCTCCATTATTTTTCTTTATTCTCTCTCTATCTTCTATTTTTCACTTTATAAAATACTTTCTAACAGTATATACTAACTCATTATAAATACTTGTTTTCTTTTAAATATTAACCAACTACTAAATCAAATTTTTATATGCCATGTTTTGAGTTTGATTGGATTTTACTTGCACAGGTATTTCCCCAATCATTGCAACATCACATGTTGGAGCCGGCTGGATCGGCTAACTATATGCTATTGATAGCCCCAGAACCTACTGGCAATGTTAAAAATATATCTTTAGAGCTTAAAAAAAATTTAAATTTTATGCGACAAAACGATTTTGTACAGCTTATGACATTTCAGTGGTGCAGTGGTAGTGAAAATTGACTATAGTTTCGAAAGAGTATAAATTCTTTGGCATGTCGACTGATCAATCAGTCCCCACTTGTTTTAGTTTAAATATAATAAATAAGTCACAGTAATAAGTCTAGTAATCCACTTATATTATATAAAGTATGCAAATCAATAAAAAACAAGTGGGGAAGGATTATTTTCAGCGCGTCGATAGCCATACTCTCTCGCTTTATAAGCAATTTTCACTCTGCCAACTGCATTACTGAAATTATCATATGTTTGGTATTAATTATGCGTACATTTGCAAGTTCTACATGTGTATAGACTATGATCAGATCCTACCGGCCAACATGATGTTTCATTGAATAAGTATCTGCGCAAAGTTTCATAGCGATAGATTACATGGGATACAAGACTTTGAGTATGCTTAAGTATGGATCTCCGTCGCCCAACTAATGTGATGTCTCTTTGAATAATAGTGTCAGTGCAAAGTTTCATCGCGATGGATTAAAAAACATGGGATATATGGCCAGACCGACTTCGAGTTGTATGGTAGCTATAACATATAGTGGTCCGATCCGGCAATTTCGACTAATGTGCTGTCCCCAGAATAATAATGTTGCAAGTTTCATCGCGATAGCTCAATAACTGAGGGACTAGTTTGCATACATACAGACAGACAGACAGACAGACAGACAGACAGACAGACAGACAGACAGACAGTTATACAGACAGACAGACAGACAGACGGACATGGCTAGATCAATTTGTATTGTCATTCTAAGCATACTGGCAGTAACTTTAGGGTCTCCGACGCTTCCTTCTATGCGTTACAAACTTCAGGACAAACTTATATACTATTTTCTTCGAAAAGTATAAAAACATGTTTTTATAGTTATATAAATTATATTAATAAATAAAAACATATATTGTTTTTGCAATCCATTAAATAATAGTTATTATTATTATTATTTGTATTATGTTATATTAACCTTAATTTCATTTTCGCTTTATTGTAATATATATTAATCCATTCTCAACAGCTTCACTACAATTGTTATCTTTGCACTTAAAAGTACCAGCACAGTTACAGTTTGCAACAGCTGTGCTTAGCAGCTGTTATCTTGGCATTGCTGACCACTGTTAAACTGTCTGCTATATTACATTTGATGTTGATGTTCTTCTCATGTTATGAGCGTAAAACGGAGCAATTTATTTCGCCCAAAAACGGCATCAAACTGCAGCAGCAAACTGTCTTTGATGCTGCAAGCGCAATTTGCGCTGCAATTGTTTATGTGACGCTCAAACGTCAAAGGCCAGTTTTGTAAGCAATAAATAAATTGGACAACGTGGCAGTCAAAGCGATGGTTTGCCAGACAAAAGCAGTCGTTCGCTCGCTCCCTCCCTCTCTCTCTCTCCCTCTGTCTGTCTCTCTCTTTCAGTGACTGCTCCTTTTTAAAAAGGCGCTGCGTCGCCATTTTGTGTTTAGAATTACAATGGCGCACGCGAAAGCGTTTTGCGGCAGCTTTTGACGTTGACGCTCGAGACGCGCTTACTGCTGCATTTTGCTGCTTTTCCTGGGCCATATTCCCCATTGCCTCGTTGTCTGTTTTGTGCACTTCCGCTTTACCCAACACACCAACACACACACACACAAGCACACACATTCTGTGTACACAGCGGCATAAAGTATGCAATAACATTTTATTGTAACAACTCGTTAAACGTAACAAAACAAAGCAACAAAAGCAAAAAGCAAAAGAGTACAAGCCAGGCAGAATATAGAAGAACCCTTCTCGCTGGCTTGGTCCGCTGTTTAGCATAAAATTTACTGCACCACGAACATTTGACGTTTACGTTGCCGTCTGCCCCGTAAATCCTACTAATCAAATTTATTACCCCCGCACACACACACACGCACACTTGCTCACACTCAGCCAAGAGCGACCGCAAGCTCATTTCTCCAACGAAGTGAAGCCCCATAGCCCCCCTTCCTACCCCCCCCCCCACCGCAGAACACCTAACCCCACTTTTAGCCAGCGGCCAGCTTGGACATTTGGACAGCTGAACAGCTGGCCACTTCAAATGCCCTGGCAATATGCATATTAAATTTAATTAGAGCGACGGTAAACATAAATTCAGCCACTGGTGTACAGTGCCTGCAAATGCAACAACAGCAACAACAACACCCAACAACAGGGCATAAAGTGAGCAACAGCAGTCTGTGGCACCTTTTCATTTAAGGCAACTAAACAGAGTTCCTTCATAAAGCAATTTCGGCCCTGAAGAGTGTTCAACTGGACTTGAGTTGGGTTTATACTTTTTGGATGCAAAAGTTACAAGTGTCTATCCAAAAAACGAAAGAAAAAAAATACAAGAATATTTTTGAGGACTACTTTATGACTGGGGCTACATTCAATTATGATTCCCCTTGAATATAAGTGTATTTGCAATTTTAATGAGCCAACAGTGTTGGCTTATACTCTGCAAAATAATGATGCAAAATTTGTAAAGAATATATAAAAAATATGCATATATGTATGTTTAAATCGTAGTTTGTCTGTAAAGTATATGTTTATAACAAAGTTAGGTTCAACTTAATATGGAAAGAATAATATTATAAGTCACAATTGAAAAATTTGCCGATTGACAAGCAATTTTCAAAGGTAGAAATAAACGCATGAAAACAAATTACTAAGAATCAAAATACTCAATCCGTATTCTTGAAAAAAAATATATTTCGCATTTTTCAAAAGTTTTCTTTTGTTTCTAAAATTCGTATTTTAATACCAAAATTTGTATTATTACAATTATTTTCAATGAAATTCGAAAATCTTGAATACACAGCTTAGCTAGTTCCAAGAAAATTAAACAATTAAAGATTCTATAGCAATTTCAACCATTTCCATTAAAATTTAAAGCAAAACTTGCCCTAATTTGATGTGAAGTAATTTGTGCAACTTTTTAATTTACTTAAAGTTCTGCAGCATTTCTCGTAATAATAAACAACTGGAGATTGTTATGGCACCTTCATAAGCTGTAAGAAGCTACCCTATAAAAAAAAAAAAATAATAAAAACAATATACAATCAAATTAAATGTGCACTTTGTTGCTGTTCTGATGGAAGCTGGGGGGTCCAGCACCCACCCCCACCCCCTTTTGGCCAAACAAAATGATGCTAATGAAATTAATGCCAAGTTATAGTCAAGTTTTGAGCAGCTGGCTTACCTGGCGGATGGATAATGCTTAACTTTTGTTTGGAGTATCTCGCAGCTTTTATGGCGTTGGCAAGCAACTTCGCGATGGCCACTAAAAATGTGGCTAAAAGCTTGCTCCAAAAAGGGTATTTAATATCTGCATAGCGTAATTTTTTAATCCACCTTCAAATTCGACCTTTCATAACCTCCAAATGAGCACGCAGTTTAAATAACAATTTAATTATGAACATCCCATGTGTGTGCAATTCAAATTCAAGGACAAATTATGGTGTATCCTGTGTGTGTGTGCGTGTGTGTCCTCACTGCGCCTGTGGGATAAGCTAAGAGCTCATTAATGTCACATTCATGGCAAGTCCGCAGCAAGCATAAAGTGAGCCCAAAATTCTATCACAGCAGCACAGGGAGCCCCAAAAACGCTCACATACCATTTTAATAGAGTGCACACTTACACACACACACACACCCATACACACACACACGTACACACACACACACACGTAGTGTGGTTTGGCCATGTCTGAGGGTAATTAACAAAAATCCCCAAAAGCTGCCGTAAAATAATCAAAATTAGCCAAAATATGCCATTGCCGTTGGGATCATGCTTTAAGGGTCGAATTATATTTTATATATGCATACACTCCCCCCCCCCCAACCACACACACACACACACACACTTTATGTTAGTGCCATATTTTGGGCAGTGTGCATTATATAGAAATAAGCTTACCCCAAAATGACTTTTATGATAAGGTCCAGTCGAAAAATTATGTTTAATAACTGGTAACTTAAATTAAACGAGATTTAAGGATATTTGTAAGCTTATTTTAATGGAAGATAAATATGGTTTATATGCATTAACATTGCATTAACTATCAAAACAAAAACACTAGCTTAAAAAGTTAAACTAATTTTGATTGCAAATAAGACGAAGCAAAAAGATAACAAACAAATATCACTCGAAATACAATATAATAATTTAAATAATAAAAACAATATAAATTCAGATATAAATATTAATAATATATTTTTAAATAATATAAATTATAATAATTAATAAGACAAACATAAAAGATATAAAAGATGTCACTCAAAATACATATTTGTGTATTTAATATTATAAAATAAAATATAAATAAAAAGAATATACAAATATAATATTAAAAGAAAACAATACAAATAATAATAATGTAAATAATAGAAATGTAAATAAAAATAATATAAATTATTGAATAAATATTGAATTCGTCTTCGTTTTAAACTAAATTTACTTATGTATAATCGTATTCAATACTAAAAATCTTTTAAAACTAGCCAAATACAAACTTAAGTAGAACAGAGTTGACTTTCGTTATTTAAGATTTGAAATCTTTTCACACTCATAAATTCCAAAAATATCCAATATTTATAACATACGATAAATCGTTTCTACCGCCGCTAATTATGATTTTTCCGTGGACAGCCTTAATTTAACAGCTATTTTGGAAACATGCAATTTGTGTTGACAATTAAGTTGCATTCGTTATGGGATACAATGGCCAGCATTTCGCTAGTAATTATTGTCAACAACGACACGATTTGATCTAAATCAATTCAATGAATGCCCCATCGCCTATTCCCAAATGCAGGCGCTACAAAATGCGACCCGCATGTGTTGCAGCTAAAAATAAACACGAACTCCCCTAAAAACAAACATATAAAGCACATGCAAAGAGGAGGCAGAGAGAGAGAGAGAGAGAGAGCGAGAGACAGACAGACTGAGGGATACAGATGTAGATAAGAGAAATAGAAACTCAAATTAAATTAAAATCTTTCAGTTTCAATTACGAGTTTTTGTGCCACTTCAATTCCAACGTACAAAACACAAATTGCATTCAAAATGCATTAAAAGCAATTTGCACGAAAATTTGCATAAAAGTAAACGATGAGCAGCTAGACAGAGATGGAGAGAGAGAGAGAGAGAGAGAGAGCGAGAGGAAATTGGGAAAAGGCATTGGTGGAAAGCTACGAAATTATACGCTATCAATTATAATGGCAATGACAAAAGCAAAGGCAACACATTGCGCACCAAGGTGAAGATGAAGAGTTGTTCCAAATGAAAGTCAGCAGGGGGCGGTGGCAAGGGGGCATGGTAAAAGCTGGGGGGTGGGGGTTGGGGGTTGGGGCACTCCAGGGACGGCAGCAACTCAGACAAATTGCATGTTGCATTGAAAATGCGCGCATGTGTTTGCGCAAACATACAAATTGGGAATGTGCAATGGCAGATGAGCACAACGTGCCGAATACCCTGTAAATTTGAAATTTACTTGATTACAAATGAAAGCGTTGTACTTCAATCAACATTTTGGCAAATTATTTATCAATTAATTCAATGCGAAATCAGCTTAAATTAAGATTACATCAAGTTGGATTTGAGACAGTTAACTAAACTTTATACAAGCTTTAACTCAGTTTATTTGGGCTCATTTCAAAACGAGACTAAAACACTTACATAACAGGGCAATAACATATGTTATGGCTGATAACATTTGTACATTATGTTATGCAAGTTAACAGAGCGCTAACATATATATTTTTATAAATGCATCTATAAAATCCTTTGAGTTAAAACAAAAGCCTAATAACAATTGAAAGCCCTACAGACGATCGACCAAATTAAAAGACCCCACATGAATGAATTGGCAAGTTGCATACGTATATGCAAAGCCAAACAAATATAAATAGAGCCAGAGTGAGAGGGGTTAGATCATTTGCCTTTCGGCTTATGCCGCATAAATACAGCTACAGATGCAGATGGAAATGCATATGGCAAAGAGGGCAGCAGTAGCAGCAGTTGGTACGTTTTGGCATCGGTTCCCCATCAAGCATAACCAATATGGGCCTTGCCGAACAAAAGCGACGCTGTTGGTGGTGCGACACGGACACGCTTCAAAGGTGCAAGCGATTGCACTCAAGGCGTCAACCGGGCGCAAATACCCAGCTATCCAGCTACCCGACTCCCGGACGGACAGCCAGACAGCCAGACAGACAGACAGACAAACGGGGCAGACAGATTGCAGTTGCAGTCAGCCGGCGCCTGCTTGTGCCTTCACCACCACCAATGTAAGCACCAACACCACCACCACCACCACCAACCACAATAGTCCAACTGACAACGACGACGTTGAAGGTGTTTGGGATTTCCAGTAATGTGTTGTATAGACGCTTTTATGTCCCATCCCATTCCCCCCTGCCGCGTCCCGCAGCTCTTCATAGTGCATTGAATTATTGCCTGCTGCATGCTACAAAGTTCATATTGGCATCGTTGCAACATCGTTGTGTTCTGTTTCCCTGTGTCTTGTTGGCCAAAACAGTTGCAACTGCAGCAATTGTATTGCATAAACACACTTGAAAACGGGCTTTAAATTTAACTTTTACTAGGACTAGTTGTTTAAACTGACCTCCAGATGACGGAAAAGTTGATTTGGCCATGTCCGTCAGAGGTGTCTGTCTGTCTGTATGTACGCAAACTAGTCACTCAGTTTTTGAGCTATTGCAATGAAACTTGGCACAGAGACTTGGTATTCAAAGGGATAGCACATTTGTCAAAATCAGCTGAATCAGTGTACTATATCCTATAGCTGTCATACAACTGAAAGTCTTGTTTGGGCCATATTTCTCATGTGTTTTGAGCTATCGCCTTGTGCAATTGAATATCCCTACTGCTCATCATAAATAGCAAAGATATGCGTCAATAGTTGGTGAAATCTTCCCAAGGATACACAAAGAGTAGATAATAATCCTGTCCCACTTGTTTAGGTTCATTATGCAATCCCAAAAGTAATTTTTAGCATTTAGTATATCAACAAGTTTACTAATCATGCATCAACAAATAATAATCATATATAATTTAGAGTCATTTTTATAGCCTGCCAGTAAAACCATTTGAAATAATGTTTAAAGCACAAAAGTTGTATCTATGATAACTTTAAATTGAATTTTTAATATTAAACATATTGTGCAGCCTTGCTGCGTTTGTATTTCTACTGGAAGCATAAAAACCAAAAATAAATAAAAAGAAAAGAAAAACAATTTCATTTGCTCTTTCTGCCACTCTGGTTCAACTTATTTCTTTTATATCTTAAATTTCCGCAGATTTGTGGGTAGAACAATGGGTTAATTGGAGCGTGAAATTAGCAATTTTATTGATTCGCTGCGTACCATTTATTGTTTTTAGATCCCTGAGTTGTTTGCTTTAGCGTTGATCATTGAAGTAGTAAAAACGGTTTATAGCCAAACTTTGCTAAATCATGTTTGGGTCACAAGGAAATTGCCATTTATATAAATGCACTTCGGTTGATTATCAAATCTCTGGCTTTGGGGCGTTCAGGCATAATATGCAAAACTATGTATGTTTACTTTTTTTTTTTTTGACCTATAGATATTTATATTTTACTAGAAATCGAAATGAATTTTTTTCATTATTTTAAAAGCGGATTACAAAACAAGTCCCGTTGGGCCTGTCCTTGCGCAAAACGGAGAGAAACACATGAAAATGCCTCCCAGTGATATTGAATTAAATAATAAAGCGCAAGCCACCACCAGCCCCACCCGAAAACATGTGGGTGCACAGCATACACAGCTTATACTATGGTAAAAGTAACCACCCCCAATGAAAAATGCAACTCAGCAACAAAATACAACTTTTTTTTGCGTTGCTAAGTATTATGTATTTCATTTTGGCATTTGCCGCAAACACTCCAAATGCATTTGCCCCGCCCCCTGCCCCCCACACCCCAACAAATGCTATACGGTTTCTATAGAAGCCTGAGACTGGCATAGAAATTATATTGTGTGTGTTGGTGGGGCTGCTGGGGTTTGGGTTGGGGGATAGCTCAGCCGGAAGCGTAGATTTTTAATGTACGCTGAGCTGGGCTGGCTTAAGAGAGAGTTGCGAATTTAGACACATGTTTTTCCGCTGTTGCCACGCCCTATTCCCCATCGAGGGGGAGTGGTGGTTGGGGGGGTGGGGCGAAGACTCCTGGGCGTGCTCCACATATCAAACGTCAACATTGCCACAGCGCTTCGCAGCCGTGTTGCATTCATGTAAACGAGTTTTATTTCAATCTTGTTATACTCTGATACCGAAGGTACTCATAGTATATTGGTTTTGTCGAATGTCCGTCAGGCCGTCCGTCTGTCCGTCTGTCCGTCCGTCCGTCTGTCTGTCTGGATGAACGCGCGTATTTCCGAAACGATATTAGATAGACTCTTGAAATCTTTTGCGTTATGATTATAGCTATCTGCTTCAGATCAAGTTTATTCCAAATTTATGCCACGCCCACTGGGAGGCTGGCAAATCGATAACATGTCGATACACCTCAAATCACAAATCGATTAAACGTGAATAACTCCCACAATTTTGAAGCTAGAGTAATCAAATTTGGTAGGTATATTGCTGGTGACCTCCCGAAAAAATTGGATCCTAGGTTAATCGGCCACGCCCATTATTACGCCCACCAGCCCCCCTCCAAAATTAATTTGAAATGCTTATATCTCCCGCAGTTTTAAAGCTAAAGTCACCATATTTGGAATATATATTACTGGTGACGTCCTCTACAGATTACAGAAACAAAATTTCGACCACGCCCACTCCCGCCCCCGTAATCGCGAAAATCGATATACATGAATGCACAATTCGATAACACGTGTATATTTCCCGCAATTTTGAAGCTAGAGTCCCCAAATTTGGAATTTAGACTAGGGCTGACCAGCCCAAAAGATTGCGTCCTGGATTTTCCGGCCACGCCCACTGGACGCCCCCAGCCACCCCGCCCCCACGAAACACGGAAGCCTATATCTCGCACAGTTTAAGAGCTAGGGCCACCAAAATTGAAGGATAGACTTATTGTCAGCCCCCCTAAAGATCGGCAAAAAATTTTGGGGCCCCGCCCCCTCCCGCCCCCAAAAATCGCTAAAATGTATATCTTCCACAGTTTTAGAGCTAGAGTCACCAAAATTGGAGGATAGACTTATTGTCAGCCCTTCTAAAGATCAGCAAAAAATTTTGGGGCCCCGCCCCTCCCGCCCCCAAAAATCGCGAAAATTTATATCTTCCACAGTTTCAGAGCTAGAGTCATTAAACTTGGAAGATAGAATTCTGGTCAGCCCCTCTAAATATCGGTAAAAAAATTTGGGGCCACGCCCCCTCCCGCCCCCAAAAATCGCGAAAATGTAATCTTCCACAGTTTTAGAGCTAGAGTCAAGAAATTTGTAAAATAGACTTCTTGTCACTCCCTCTAAAGATCAGCCAAATTTTTTGGGGCCACGCCCCTTCCCGCCCCCAAAAATCGCGAAAGCTTATATCTTCCACAGTTTTAGAGCTAGAGTCACCAAAATTGGTAGATAGACTTCTGGTCACCCCCTCTTAAGATCGACCAAAAATTTTCTGTTCACTTGCTTTCAGCTGTTCTTAAAATGGTATCAGAGTATTACGCAGTCGGCTCCGCCCGACTGCAACGTTCTCACTTGTTTTTCTTTTCTTATTTTACTGTTCTGTTCTGTTTATCTGCTTTCGCTGTCTTGTCTATAAATTAAAACAAATTGTAAAAACAAACCGATTGCAAATAATAAAACTGTGTGCTGTGAGGGAAAAGAGGATACAGAGTGCAAAATTTGTGCGCGGAATTAAGCAGATACAAAATTAAAGAATGCAGGCGGCGTTTTAAATTTCAGGTTCTCATTTAAACCATATTTATTTTTAATGCACATATTTGCCCATCTGATATGTAATAATTTAAGCATTTCATATATTTTTGCAGTGCTTAAAACTACAAGGTACCATAACTTTGGTTAAGATGATTTAACATTTATTTTGATTATGCATTTAAATCAGCACTAATTTTGAATATTCTATTAAAGAAAAGACTTTGATAAGCCCAACTTGATGGCTTCCAAATCCGTACTAACACACTTGCATAACTTCAAGTCAATCATATTTATTTACTTCCACTAAAAACACAAGTTGCACTGATTTTTCGCTTTTTAAGACCGAGTCGAATTTACTTGCAACAATTTCATACTTGATTTGTTGCTTCAAAGCTGATTTGGCAGTAAGTTCTGTAATTACTCTCATGGTACGAATCACGTAGCACATGCAAGGCAGAAACCACCATACAAATCAAATTAGTACATTTTGTATACCCTGTAAACATAAAGATGCTTAAAAATAAGGGGTATACAACAATTTTGCAAATGAATTTAGCAACTTTAGAGTCCTTTTGTATTATAGCTAGTTGCAGGCGCTTTTGAATGCATTCTGTCGTATATACTATAACTATATCGATAGCACTATCGATAGTAGTATCTACTATAACTATATCGATAACACTATCGATAGTAGTATCTACTATAACTATATCGATAACACTATCGATAGTAGTATCCACTATAAATATATCGATAACACTATCGATAACACTATATCGATTTGATTATAATTGATATTTGTATATCTTTCATGACTAGTTTGTCTCGCTTGTCTCCTTCTTTGTTTTCTTCATCCAAAATCATAAAATTTAAATTGGCACTTTATTTATCGATAGACATATTTAAATTTATCCATAGTATCTGCACTTTTGACTATCACTTATCGACTTGGCGTGTTTCTTGCTTATTTAGTAATCAGGAATGTGTCTCAGACTTGGCGACGAGCTTTCCCCAACACAAGCATTCCCACTTGTGTTTTTAGATATTTTTGACACTGCTTTCACGTTTTCGTGCAAAAGTAAATCAGCGACGCAGTGCAGCTGAAAGTTGTGCCAGGACCTTAATCCCAGCGATGATGGAATGCGATGACAAATAGTCCTCCTGCTGTCAAGTTGTGCGCCTGGCTGACTCTCCGAGACGAACTTCCGAACATATGTAACAATCGCTGGGGCAAGGAGACACAAGCCGGCAACACGTACAAGTGCGATTTTGTCACTTGCGCAACTGCCAGCAGACGACACGTTGCCTCAACTGCAACTGCAACAGAAACAACAGAAACAACAGCAACAACAGCAACAACAGCAGAGGAAACGCATCTTAGTGCCGGCGCTTTGTATCTCTTTTTGAAATGGGCGCAACCCGGGGGAAGATCTACCACTGTCATTTACATGTGCCCCAACAGCAGACATACATACATACATACATACATACAGCTCAAGCCGCCGGATACAAATGTATCTGCTGTGTGTGTTAGTATGTGTGTGTGTGTGGCATGCAACGCCCTAAAACACTTTTGTGGCGCCTCTCGCTGCACACACACAGACAGAGAAGCTTAAGTTTGCTCTCGCTGCGGGCACTCATCGTTAAAGTTTATACTAAAGTGTAATTAGTCTTTTAAATGGCGTGTTCTTATGCCATCTTACACTATTAAAAATGTATAAAAAAGCGTATCTTGAAATTGTAATAACTATGTAGTATATATATTAACAGAGATTATAAAAGCTCGAGTGCTGAAAATTGGCAGTCTAATGTAGATTTCAGTCGTATTTTGTATAGAAACACATTTGAATGCCATTTTGAAGCTCCAAAACTTTAAAGATGATCCGTTTATAAGCACAGAAATGATAATAAACAATCAATTTTATAGTCAATGCAATTACTGTATACACATAAGTAACTAAGAATACATTTTACAGAGTATCTTCGAGTTGTGCACTGGCATCCAAATAATATCTACAGTATGTTTAAATACTTTTCAAAATCCTTGGCGGCTAACGCCATTTTAAGTGGTTTGTTAATTCACGAGCAGCGTTTTAATAAAGCATCAGTGATTCGTTTTGAAACTTGAGTGGAAACCTTAATTATTTATCTATTAAGTTTTAGGCTTGATTAGTTCAAATTCTCTTGAATTGCATTCCAGTCAACCTAAAGCCTCAACGTTTCTTCAATAACTATCTGCTATCTTTCTTTTCAGCTGCATCCAGTTGAGAATGCCAGCTGACGTTTAAGTTATCATCCACATTCCACATTCTACTCAAATGTGTTATCAACATTGACTTTTTCACTTCAGTTCTTCTACTCGTAGACAGCTTGTAAGTACAACTACAATTGAATTCAATTACTTAACGTAAATTGTGTGTCAAATTTCACAGACACCAACGAAGGTCCAAAGACAAATATAAAAATAATGTTTTATACACTGTCGATGTAAGATGTAATGAAGTATATGGCAAGTAATGAAATTGGAAAAGAATTCCATAGATATTTTCAGTAAGAAATATTAGAGTGAATTTAAAATTTCAGGTAGACTTTTTAGAAAAAATATTCATAATCTAAATAAAATTGTTTATTCTGCGTAAATATTTAACATACATATAAAACAGAGTGGCTCTTTGAAAATATATATATTTAAATACAGTGCACGCTCGATAACTGCCAAGGCAGTTCCTGTTAACAAAAGTGTTCACGTTATCGATTGCCAGAAAAGTATTTAGTGAATACATATTAACACATTTAAATTCACGTTTTATTGTTGCTTTGTATATTCATTTGATCTTTTAATTGAAATACAGCTTTATACCTAGAGCTTCTCAGTACATTTATATCATTTTGATCGAGCTTATGCCATTGTTCATTTTAATCATTTTTAATCAATTTTTACTTACTTCAGGCAAATAGTTCAGAAAGACAACTTATAAAGTGAAAAATAAATCCAAAAACTTGGTTATCATCTTAACTAGTGATATTGAAATAGATATACGAGCGACTAGTAAATGTTCAGCTATTTTTCATCTACAATACAAAGTATCTGACAGTCGTTAGCTTCTAACCACACAAGTTCTTACTTATTGCCAAATGGGAATGCGATCAAGAAGAAGATATTCTTTTATTTTTTTCTTTTTGCTGCTGTGTCAGATGACTTTCTGTAATCGTCACATGTGTTCCAGTTGAAATAGTTGCATCAGCAGCAGCAGCAGCAGCAGCAGCAGCAGCTTGAGCAAAGACAAAAGGCAAGAGCTAGACGTATCTTTCGGATAGTATCTATGAGCTGTATTCGCAGTAGTAAGTCGCACAGAAGTCAAATGGCATTGCAGTCAACAAATGCGCTTACTAGAACTGTCAATAAACTTTAATTTTCGCTTCATTGCACTTGCCACGCAGAAGAAGTGTTGCGTATCTACAAGATACTTTACACACACACACACACATATGTAGCTTCTATCTCAATGTGTGTAACATAAAACTTTTGCTGGTAATTATTTGTGCAGCAGCACCCGCATTGAATTCCCACATGGGATGCTGGGATGCTGTATCTGATGTGAAGTTGGTGTGAAAGATTGTAAGCATCCATAATCTAATTTAATCATTATCACAGTTGTCTGCGCTAAGTGACGTCATGCAGCGGCAAGAAATATGTGTGTGCATATAGAAAAAACGAGCAAGAGCAGCAAACCTGTCAGCAAAATGGGAAAAGTGTATTATATTGTAAGAAAAATCGCCGGGTACTTGACTTTGGGGCAACTGCAACTGCAGCAACAGCAACAGCAACAGCAACTGCAACTGCAGCAACAACAATAACTACAACTGCAGCTATTTTCATGCTACTTTCATGCGACTTTTGTTTTTGTCAGCCACACACCATTGCCAATGCTTAACAACTGTTGTTGTCGTCACAGTTGTTGTTCTTAGTTGTTGTTGATGTTGTTGTTGTTGTTGTTGTTGTTGCCGTTGTCATTGTCGTTGTCCTTGCGCTTATTGTGCCACGTTGCACACCAGCTCGGCTTTCCTGTGTCTGAAGTTAAGTGCAACTCTAACATTGCACAGCCAGAAAGAGAGAGAGAGAGAGCGAGAGAGAGAGAAAGATAGTAGAGCATTCCATTGTTGCGCGCTCTGACTGCTTGAAGCACTTAATTCAGCGCTCACATTGGCAAGCCTGTGAACTCTGAACCCAACCCTACAAACCCTTAACAAAAAAAAACTAGCCACCCCAGTTCAACTAACCGTCTCTATTACGCAGCGCTACTTGCTGTTGTTGCCACATTTAACGCGAATGGCGACAAGAGTCACAGTGGGGCAAAAGTCACTCGTAGCCCCATATACCCTCCATTCCTCAGCCGAAAAACTAGAGTCAACTTTTCATGACGTCCAAAATGGTTAAGCTGGCCACAAAAAGCGTTCGCTACGTGCACTGAAATGAAAGATCCCCGCCAAAACTTTAACTTGATAAGCTGTTGAAATAAATTGCAGCATAAGGTGAAGTTGTCACAGAAGGCCAACCAAAAACATATATATATACATACATATGTATATATATGCGTTGCATTGGACTCTATTGCCAGTTGATAAGCGGTTTAACTTCTCACCTATGAAATGCCATGCGACACCTCAAATGCAGAAGCTTATTTCGTAGTGAGAACAAAAACGGGATTGGCTACACTTTATGTGTCATGATTTTGCGATAGCAAAGAGCAGCGAACCAAAATCAGTGCCTTAGTTCGATTTTTAATACTAATTGTGCTACTTGCAGTAAAATTTAAGAAAATCTGAAAGTTAAAAACTTAAAAAAGGACGAAATCTCGAAAATTGCATATAGTATTTAAGATCTTTAAGATCAGGTAATGGGAATTTGGCTACAGGGAATGAGTATTTATTGGAACAGTGTCAAAATTCTTGCTTCGGTTCTTAAGGAAAGCCAAAAAGTTAAGTTTCTCAAATTTTGTATATAGGTGATTGAAAATCGATTCGGTTTTCACAAAATTGGGATAAAATGAAGTCTTAAAAGCGTATTTTTAGCGAGTCGAACATTTTACATATCAAAATTATTGTATCTATTTTCCTATTTTCATATTTACCATAAAAATTAAATATTTAAAGATGATAAGTTTAGAGCATACAAATATAGTTAAGTCGAATTTACAGTACTATACTTATGCACATTCTCAGTCACAGTTTTACGTACCTGCAATGAAAGAAAAGAAAATCAATTGATTAGAAAAGGTCAAATCAAACTTAACATACAATTTTCTTTTTACTTATTTGATATATAAATATATAGAATATTCTCCCAATATAAAGACAGCTCGTCATTAGAAGGCAAAACACAATTACCTGCGTTATTCCAATTAAAAGATTCCGAGTGTTTGAGGCACACGCCTTCAATTGCCGACACTCAAAGAGGCCCAGCCCTCGTAAGCCCTATAATTTACCACACAATGGGGTGCAACAACAACAGAAACCAGAAATGATGGCCAGGTAACTGGGTAACATCAATTGTAAGCTATAATTACGCGTAAGTATTCTCCAGAAAGAGGTAAGAAATCAATGAGGCACATTGCTGTTTATACAAATTGATTGCTGTGGCGCGACTCGTAAATAACAAAGTGGAACAATGCGACGATACGTTGACCTCGACCCTAGTGCCTAGACGGAGACGGAGACTGAGACGGAGACTGACCCGACTTGGCATACACTAACGCCTACGCCTACGCCTAGTACTAACGTATAGCGATAACGATGGCGTCCATAAAGAGCTGTCTGGCAATTTACGCATCATTAAGCAAGACAAATTAAAAGAAGTGCACAAACACTCACACTCACTCACACACACACACACACACACACAACTGGCCACAGCTATACGACCAATAATAAAAACAATAATAAACAATAATAACAACAGCAGAAGCCACAAGGAAAACGTTCATTTTGAGCTGTCGACGATAGAATACCCTGTTTATACTCTTTTCGAAGAAAATAGTACATTAAGTTTGTGCTGAAGTTTGTAACGCATAGAAGGAAGCGTCGGAGACCCCCAAAAGTTACTGCTTAGAATGACAATACAAATTGATCTAGCCATGTCTGTCTGTCTGTCTGTCTGTCTGTATGTATGCAAACTAGTCCTTCAGTTTTAGAGCTATCGCGATAAAACTTTGCACAGACACTTATTATTCCAGGGGACAGCACATTGGTTTGAGCCGGCTGGATCGGACCACTATATCTTATAGCTGCCATACAACTCGAAGTCGGTTTTGGCCATATATCCCATGTTTTTGAATCTATCGCGATGAAACGTTGCACTGATACTTATTATTCAAAGAGACATCACATTGGTTGGAGCCGGCCGGATTGGATCACTATATCTTATAGCTGCTATACAACTGGCAATGAATGAAATATTCTTAGAACAAAAAAAAATGTTACGCGACAAAACGATTTTGTACAGCTTATGAAATTTCAGTGGTGCAGTTGGCAGAGTGAAAATTGCCTATAGGTTCGAAAAGAGTATAAAATCTTCGGCACGCCGAAGATAATCCTTCCCCACTTGTTTTATATCCATTTGACTATTGTAGATTTATTTATTATTGTATTTTTCATAAATACAGTATAAGCTTTTGAATTACAAAGTATACAAACATAAATATTTAAAATATTGAACTGAAATAAATATAGTAAATATGTTTTCAATTTATCTTGACAAACAGTAAAATTGTTGCTAAACGATGCTTTTTTTAATTTCAAAATAAAGAGATGTTTTTCTATATGTTACATTCATTATGGCAAAAATACAATGCTCAATGCATGTTTATAGCAGCTACTGTAATTGGGTCTATGCGTATTACTAATAGACTCGATGGAATCGTATAATGGTGCAAATGACCAGACATTGGGGGTCAATGAAACACTTTTAAATGCCCTTTGTGTGAGAATAGCAAACAAATGCTGTCTGACTTCTGTGAATATTAATCACAGAAGATGTTTATAATCGATAAATTGCAAGAATCGAATGTCGAAAAATTAAAATGTAATTTTAAAGCCATATAAATAAATGCGTGAGTAAATTACAAGATTCGAATAATATATAAGTCAAAAGAAAATTTTAATTGTTTTGCAGTTAAATTGATTTGACTTGAAGCAAATATGATTGATTTATTATTGAAGTTTAAATTTAAAATATTATTATTCATTTCATTTGAAATGTTATATTGTGCGTAGCAATAAACCATTAGGACGACTCAATGAACGATTAATGTAATCGGCTTTTCTCACACTCGCACACACACACACACACACACACACTATTGTGTATGTTTACATGCCTAATTATGATTTATTTGCGCCAGCTTTTTCTCAACTGCATCTGGCAAGTGAAGAAGGCAAAAGGCAATTGGAATATGAAAGTGCTTCTCTCTCACTCTCGCTCTCACTCTCTCTCTCTCTTTTGTGGGTGGTTCTTGGGCCAAGAGGCCTCGCTTTTGCCTTGCCTTGGCCTTATGTGTGGCGACAAAGGCTAATGTGCCATGGAAGGCTGCTTTATGTTTATCTAAGTTAATTACAGCAAAACATTTTTAGGGTCGGCCGTGCAGCTGCGTGCAGCTGAAAAGGCTGCTTTCAAGGGTCCACATCTACCACTTTACAACTGGGTGTGTGTGTGTGTGCAAGTGTGTGTGCGGGTGTGTGTGCGGGTGTGCGTGTGTGTGTGTGGTGTTTACGCATGTTCGGGCGCGGACAGTTCCGCTGATTAATTGCTGTTAAGCACACAAGCCAAGCCGACATTATTCAACCGCTGTCTCTCTCTCTCTCTCTCTCTCTCTATCTGTTGCCCTACACATTACATAAGCATGCGTATGGAAAATTAAGCACACTACACACATACATACATATATTGTATACACATATACTATATACATACATATGACTTCAATTGAAAGATAACATTGTTATGTTAGTTAGTTATTCAAAATGTTCAATTTGCAACTGAATGCATGTTGAGTTTGTGTTTTAGTCTTCTTGCACTTCTATAACTAAAACTCATATTGCTGAAAATCAGAAATAACAAAAGACATTTTAAGATTATATTACACAAGTGGCGAAGGATTATCTTATCTAGAAATGACCTATGAAATTGTAAGCCCACATAACTTTGGCAAAACTGAACCGAAATTCAAGTTCCTGGCGAATTTGTTTATGGTATTTCCTCTGCCTTTATTCTACATTTAAGTTTTGTTTTCAAAGTTTAATTTTTTTGTTCATTGTTCCAAAAAAAAGAAGTTCAAAAAAAAAATTGCGAAATTTGATTTTTAATCAATTGTGTTTGTCATAATTAGTATAAAAATCCACTTGAAAACCGATTCTGGGATAGTTTATTTGTTGGCCTAAAAACAGGCCAGAATTAACTAAATATGTAGCTTGTAGTTATTTTTGGTACCCTGGAAAATTCCTTTGAAAACATTAAACTTACATAACTTTGGCAAAACTGATCCGATTTTAAAGCTCCAGACCAATTAGTTCATGATGATTTCTCTACATTAATTATACTTGTTTGTTTTGCATTAAATGCGTTTCCTTTAAGTTTTTATACGCAGTTCTTAGTTTTGTATCATTGACAAATTCTACTTTCATTTCACATATATTTCAACCCACAATACGTATCAAAGATTTGAATGACAGCGAAAAGACCATCAGCACAACAGACAGACAGACAGACAGACATATATGTATTATACATTGGCCCCATTGATGTGTCTGGCATTAATCATAATCGATCAATCATCAATCGATACAAAAACGAACCATTGAAAGTTCAATCGCGGCCAAAAATCAAACAGCTGTGAAAACAACAAACAAAACAAAACTAAGAGGATAGACAAATAAAAAACAAGTAGGAAACTCAAGCAGTGGCGTAGGCAATATTTTGAAAATGGGGGTCTTACAGTAAAAATTAGTGCTTAAAGTTAAGAAGTATAGGAAGGAAAATCTTGATTGTGGGCTTGTTTTAAGCCCTAAAATGCAGCACCCCCTCTGCCTACGCCACTGACCTCATTTTAATCAGCAAGGCAATTGCTTTAATTGAATGTGAAGAGGCAACGCAGCTGGCTGCTAGACTGCCAGCAAACTGAGAGAGCTGAGACACGCACTAAAGCAGACATCGACCTTCTCAAACGGCGTCTAATTTGCGCCCTCTGACCTCTAATGCAGTGTTAGCAGAGGCGGAGGAGCTGAGGGGGCGGGGGTGTGAAGGAGCCGTCGACAAGCTGTCTGTTGGCGCCATCTTCACAAAATGAGGCAGGGGCGGGGGGTGTGTCTTAAAAAAGCCACATTCAAATGCAAGTTGAGGCAAACGCCTGAATAATTTCGCTCTCTCTCTCTCTCGATGCGAATTGATTGCAAACTGACGGACTGACGGACTGACTGACATCGTTTGTTGGCCAGGGCCAGTTGCTCGGCCGGGTTGGCTTCAATTGTTTGCTAGTTTGTTAGTTGGCTGAGCGATAAGTATCTGCTGCTGCAGTTGAAGGAGCGAAGTCTGGACCTCCAACTGGCTGCTTCCTCAATGAATAAAGAAACAAGCAAACAAGAATTTTGTACGCTTGACTGCATGTTTGCATGAATGAATGAATGAGCGAATGAATGAATGAGTGTGTGTGTGTGTGGGTGAGTGAATGACTGGCTGTTTGCTGCAAATGGTTGAATGAATTGTCGGTGGGTTGTATAAATCAACTTGGCGTTTATCTCAAAGCAAATAAGTCAACAGTGAAGACGGATAGCGAATGCAACTCTGTGTGTTTGTATGTGTGTGTGTGTGTGTGTGTGTGTGTGTGTGTATTTCACTGTCGATAGAGGGGAGGAGAGGGTTGGTTAGTTGGTGTGATCTGGTCTGGTGTGGTCTCGTCTGCTATTGTTGTTGTGCGTGTGTGCGTGTGCGTGTGTGTGTGTGTGTGTGTGTGTGTGTGTGTAAGTGTGTGCTGTGTGTGTGTGTGGCGTCCGCTGGCGATGACATGTGCGATTTAGTTGCGCTCTCAACACGAACTTCAACCCGACGGCAGATTGCAGTCAAGGAGAAAGAGAGAGAGAGAGTGAGAGTGAGAGTGAGAGAGAGAGAGAGACCGACTGGAGCCAAAAACTTGCTAACAATGACTAATTCCATACACATGTTATTCAAGTCAGAATAACAGAGTGCCTGCCTAGTAGCTACTGTTCGAAATGTTTGAACACATCTGCGAAATCGAATAAGACTGTAAATTAACTTTTGATTAGAAGCAATATTTTTAGAATTTTTAGAATATAGAAATGACAGCTTGATGTGAAAAGACTGTTTAACAACAAAAGGTACTACAATTTATTTAACACATGCAAAATCGAATATAACTGCTAATTTATTTTTGAGCATAAACAATATTTTTAAGATAATGAGAATATAGAAGTAACATCTTACATATGTATGTTAAACAAAATATTAATATGCATACTCTATTTTAATTTGTTCAGCTCCTGTTTTTTTTTAGATTATTTATTATTAATTCTTACTTATCATTTAATTAGTTTTGTAACAAATGTAAGTAAACTCAAATAACTTTTGATTTAATTTAAATATATTTAATTGTTAAATGCATTTTGTATATTTGATGCATTTTTTAATTTTTATTGTAATTCTTAATTTTCGATTATTTTCCTGTGTCGATATTAAATAAATAAAATTAAAGACTAGAAATCATTTATTTACTCTGTGTTTTATAAATGAACATTTTCTTTTATATGGAATAAGAATATCTATATTTATTTATTTTAAAAAAACATTTAAAATATAGACACAAGTTTAAGAAATATTTACATTCGTAAAGACAACAATATTGTTTTAATTTCAATTAAATTAATATACATATTGTTTTTAATTTAAAGCCATTTTTAAATTAATTTTGGCACTCAAATATTAAATTTCAAACTAACCATAATTATGCACAATTATCCAACTACAAATGGCAAATGCAATTGTATGGCATTTCGTATTAGAACCTAACCGATATTTGTTTGGGCATATTCCCAAAATGAGGCGACAGACAATCGGCAAGTAAACAGCAGACAAACAAACACACACACACAGAGATAGACACCCAGACTAATAGTACAAAGCAAAAACGCAGACAGGCGGATGCGGATACAGAATGTATCCACAATTATTTTGCTGCAATTTGACAGCTTATGTTGTATAATTGAAATGTGATGATTCAGGTGTACACGCTTGAGTGCGGAGTCAGCTGCTGAATTATCTGGCTACAGTTGGCAATATGTATATATGTATATGCATATACATTGTGGCTGTGAAGCGAGACCACAAAAGTCGCTGGCACGTCAGATACACAGCTACAGCTATAGATACAGCTACAGATACAGATAGCAATAGAGTGTATCTTGCAGATATCGTACATATTAGTGAGTGCAACTGTAATTCATCAATTAAACTCAGCATCACACAATATTGCACAAAATGCAAATGCTGTCAAGTTTTCAGTTTTCGAGGTCAGATGTGGGGCTTTTAGCTGCAGTTGCTGCTGCTGCACCCCATTGCAACTGCAAGTATCTGGCAGTTGCGGCTTTGCCAATTTGGCAGCAGCAAACTAATCGATGGCTCAACATTTGCCCAGACACAAAGCGACACAGAACCCCATCGACCCATCGATGCTACGAACACGACACTAACTGCTAACTGCTAACTGCAAGCAGCAGCATGAAACGCATGTCATAAATGATGCACATTGTATCTCATGGTATGCAATTCTGTATGGATGCTCCGCCTCCTTGTTGGATACTGGGATACTGGGCTGACGGCAGCTTACTTTGCGGCCAGTGTTCGTTTGTGCCGCTCTTAATGCGCATTTGCATTTGCATTAAAAGCGGAGCCACCAGCTCCTCTCGGTGCACAGGCTTAAAATCACAAGCACTGTGGGCAAATAACCACAATTGCCAGGCAAATAATATGGCATATTATATACAAATATTAACATAAGGCTGACTTATAGTTCAGATTATTTATAGTTATGTTGAAGAATTTGCATATATAAAATTTAAATTTATATTTAGATTAAATTTTTAAAAGCAAAATTTATATAAAGTAAAAATGGAAAATATTTACTATGTTAAACAGGATAATGTTTTTTTTTAAAAAATTTATTTACTTAGAATCTGCAACAGTTTAAAATCAAAACTCATAGTCTGAGTGACACGGTAAATATTCTATATTATTAATATTTCCATAAAAAAATTAAATATTTGTACCACAAACAAAAAAACTTTACTTTTCAGTTAAGTAAATGAAAAAATAAATGTTTCAAAATGAAACAAGTACTACATATTATTTAATTATTTTTTAACTGTTAGTTATCCTTTCTACAATAGAACTAAACTCTTTGTTTGAAGAAAATGAATTTATTCGTATGTATATTTGATTTTAAAAAACAATTACAAATTCTAATGTAGAAAAGTGATTAAGAAAGTCAAAGTACAGCGAAGGTAAGGAAACTCAAATGCAATTAAATTCAAATAGAATAGAATACTATAGGCATAGCTATTATAGCTCCTTCAGGTATATTACATAAATTTTCATCATTTTGTGCCACTGTACTGTGCAAGAATCTGACTGAAATTCTGGCAGCGGCGCCTCGTTCTGCACCACATTGCCATTGCTTATTTAATGAGATTAACGTCCAACGACAAACGTCATGTGCATGTTAACAGTAGCACTTGGACTTGGAGTTGGAGTTGGAGCTGCAGTTGGACGGTCCTTGGCCACAGCAAAGTATCTTTCGGATGCGGAGCGTTGCGGTTCGCCATGGTCAAGAGTCTGGAGTTGGAGCTGGAGCTGGAGCTAAGCTCAGCTTGGACAGTTGGCAGCTGCCTTTGCCTTTGCCGAGCCTGTTGTCAATTGTGCTGCCATAAAAGGCAGAAGGCGGCACATTAAAATTCTAAAATGCTTTTGCCTGCCTATCGCACCATAAACGGCAGACAAACTGTCAGCGCTTTATTTTTTGTCCTTCTCCCCCCTTTTTTCGGGCATTGCCAACTTCAAAGTGGCCGAGAAGGCCAAAACGATGCCCAAGATAATGTCGTTTGTGGCAAGCAGGCGAAGCAGGGCAGGACGGAGCATTTGATGCAGCTGCAAGCAGGCGACTGCTTGCTAACAGCAGCCTTGACCGTTCCGCAGAGGTGAAAAGTGAAAAGCTGTCAAATATATATATATCTGAGAAGCATTCATCCATAAAAGCTAACGAGCTGTAAATTATGAAAGCATCGTTGCCTTCAGTACAACTTAAGCGATTCACTTCATCTTTTTTTTGTCGGTCTTTTTAATGTTTTAAGCTCTTAACGGTTCAAGATATATAAGTGAACTAACGACTGAGAGCTTGGTATAATTAAAATTAATAGAGAGAGTAAAAGAAAAACGTCTAAATAGAAAATAAATATAGAATTTTGGATGAATGGAGAAGTATTTATAGTCAATTTAAGCTGACAAGCAGGAAGAAATTTCTAAATGCAGGATTAAGTGGAGAAACAATTAATACAAAAGAAATTATATTTATTTTCTTTATATATATATTTTAAAAAATTAAATCATCCATTTTTTAGATACATCAGATGGAAAACGCCGAAAGAAACGTTTAAAATATTTATAATAAAAATAAAACTAATTATAATCCGAGCAATATCAAATTATGTTTGAATGAATTTAAATTAATAAATAAATAGGAAATATTTTCTGTTTCAATGAATTTGAATTTTAATCTGACCTAATATTTTACATTTTTGATTAAGCGAAATAAAATATTCGCAAGATTAAGCCGGAGTAATCTGCTCAGCCTTAAAATGAATTAAGTTTTCAAATGGTTCTGACAACAATCCCTTGCCCAAAGTAGTTGTTTTACAGCTTGCGAAATAGTTTTAGTCTGCGTAACGAATTAAAATGAAATAGGACATTTAAGGACAGCCTTTTTTAGCAGCAAATGTGTGTTGAGCATGTCAATTGGACTTTATATGTACGCTGTTTATCGACCACAAACAAACAAACTCAATTACTAAAACAACTATTCTTTCTATAATGCCACCCACTAAGCTTAAAGCAGCGGCAAATTGTAAAACGTTTGCCATGAAGTGCTTTTGGCTAAGGACTAAGAGCATTTCATTAACAGAGCCGTCCAGGACATAAGCCCGCAAATTAATGTAATGACACACACACACACACACACACAAACACTTGCAAGCATTCTAAGCGGCTTAGGTCAAAACTCGTAAATGACTTTCAAATCTAATCGGGTTTAAAGTCAGTAGGTAGAGCCACAAACATTTCATGAGTGTCTTACTCAGCACCAGCTGAGGTCCTTTCAGAAATCATCAGTCGGCAGAGACACACACACACACACACACACACACACACACACACAGTCACACACACCATATTGAAAAGCTTAGCTGATTTGCCGATTGTCACTGCGACATGCGTACCAATAATTCATCAAAACCCAGAAGGCGCCTCTCCTTGGCTCAAGTGAAAGATTTCGCAGCGCGTTAGTTCCTGAGACCATTTTGAAAGCCTTCGACGTGGCGGCAAATTGCGTTGCCCCCCACTTCCCCCCAGCCTACCCCCACCAGCCCCACTTGCATTGCCCCCACTGCTGAGCTCTCGGCGCGGTTTCACGTCGTCGCCACAAAAACAACGCCTGACTGACAATGATGAATAAAAAGCGATAAATCTGGCCAGCAAAAAAAATACAAAAACAAAAAAAAAATAAGCAGAAGAAGCAAAGCAAAACGACAATTCCAAAAACTCAAGTAAAACCGATCTAGTTGAGGGAATGTGCGGCGTTGAGATACCCTACGCTGATTTTATACTATTTTCTACTTTAATTATAATAATATTTAAGTATTTATTCCTTTACACACACTGCTTACTTTCTTTTCTTTATTATCTCTTATTTTCAATTCTAGTTATAATGATATTCAAATTATTAATCCTCTATAATTCATATTCCATTGTAAATCCTCTATAATTCCCCTTCCATTCTTAATCCTCTATACTGTTTTCTTTCTTATATTTTCTATTATTAATCCTCTAAATCCTCCTTTCTCCTCTAATCATTGGGACATTTATATTAACAATAATTAATTTAAATAAATTTAATTTACTCCAAATTATTAGTTTTTCTGTAGAAAAATAATATAAATATTAAGTAACGGTTTGGGTTGTTAAATCATTGATATTAACATAGATATGGTTTGTATATATTAATAAAATTGTATGCTTTATCCCATGACAGATTCAATATTATATTCATGATATTTTTATACCCTGAACCCATTAAAAATGGGTAAAAAGGGTATTATGGTTTTGTGCAAAAGTATGTAACAGGCATAAGGAAGCATCTCCGACCATATAAAGTATATATATTCTTGATCAGTATCAACAGTCGAGTCGATTTAGCCATGTCCGTCTGTCTGTCTGTCCGTCCGTCCGTCCGTCCGTCCGTCCGTCCGTCCGTCCGTCCGTCCGTCTGTCTGTATGAACACGCGGATATCAGAGACTACAAGAGCTAGAGACTTCATATTTGGAATATAAGTTCTCGTAATCCCGGGACAGATCAAGTTTATTAAAATTTATCGATAACTCGTCCCGTTCAAAAGATATCGATAAATTTCGATTTCAGACCAGCGTTTTTGGCTATAACTTACAAGTTATAAGAGCTAGAGGCCCTAATTTGGCATGTATAATCTCGAACAGCATACACATGTAATACATTTTTCACTTTTGGATACCACCCCCCAATCCCCCCAAAAATTCAAAAGACTCATTTTTGAAGGTATGACCTTGCAATTTGGTTTGGTCACACATTTTATAGCCAATGTTATGTCTTACAAATTTTAAAAAGATCGGACACTAAACACAGAAGTTATATAAGATTTTACTTTCCATTGTATGGGGCTCAGCAAAAAGCAAGCTAACTGCTTAAACCGCATGCACTGCTTGCAGTATGTGTGTGCTTGTATGTATGCACACTATTAGGCAAGTATGAATGGATGTCAGAACTGGGTTCAGGGTATCTCCTAGTCGGGCAGTCCCGACTAGAGCACTCTTACTTGTTTAGAATTATAACTAATAAATTATTACATTAATATTATTTTATTTCGCTTTTGAAGTAATGAACAAACCTCAATCGTTTTAAATTTAAGTTACATAAGCAATTCAGTTAAATCCATTCCTAAAATACAGATTACAATTAGGCAGCTGATCTACCTTATAGTTTGAGTCATAGAAGTTGTTTTTTGACATGTTACATAACAAATGCATAACCATCTTTGCCCATCACAAGACAGGGTATACAAATCAAAACAAAGCAGCAAAACGAAGACGAAAGAAACTCTGCGACGGATTTGCGCCAAGCCAAAACAGAAGGTACAACAGCATGGAAGGGGGGCAAATGGGGGGGCGTAAGGGAAGGGGTGGGGCGTAAGGGAAGGGGTGGGGCGTAAGGGAAGGGGTGGGGCATGACGGAAGTTGGCAAGACGGAAGACATTTGTTTCAAGCCCAGCTAGGCTGGATTTGAAATGCGACGAACTGACTCTGGTTTGTGGCAAGGCATATAAAGGTGGCCGAGGGGGGTTACATGGGCGGGGGGTACAGACTTTGGGGGGGGGGCCTGATGACGTGCGCTGATTTGTACAAAGTGAGCAGCATGCGTGGGCTGCCTGTCAGGCGCTGCTGTTGATGGCCGCGATGCGATGCGATGACGACTTTGACAGCGAGGGTTGTTCCAACAGTTGTGGTAAGCTTCAATTGCAAGGGGTTAACAGTGATGAATGATGCTACAACAGATGTATCAATTACGCTGATATTTCAATTTCAATGTGCATGCGAAAGGGTGGCAACTTAAGACATTATTTGGTAAATAACTGCGATAAAAACTGTCAAGATAGCTGCGATTTTTTCGAAATCTAAATTTTGTAATATCAGTAGCTGTTTTTATATATGCTCCCAAATTCACATTTACATATTTCATTGATAACATAAGCGATTGAAATGGATTTGTGTTCATATGCATAATATTTAATGTTTGTACTTTATTCTTTAAACTGAAACCAATTATAATTTTTTAGCTTTGCCATTTTATTTTGTCTGCCATAACTTTTCAATTTTGCTATAAAAATTTTCAGAAAATATTTAAGCGCTCAGTCGATAGAAAGTAAAGAATTTTGTAGAATCTTGTTTGATTATATAAAAATCTAAAATGTTTCCATACATTTGCCTTGCCACTTTACAAATTAACATTCTCTAATAAACTTCTTGCCTAAATGTGAATGTTATTAGTCACTAAGATTTGCTATTTTCAACTATTAGCAGATTCCAAACAGGGAAGCATAAAAGCAAACACCAAATTTTAAAAAATCCTAAAACAATTTAACATTTTTTAACATTAACACATATAAAACTAAAATCATACAATTTGCTATTAGTATTTTCCAGGAAAAGCGGCTCACAATCAGCACTTAGCGACAGCATCTGAAAAACTACACACAGCCTAGGATCATCAACAAAAAAGTCTATCGGGAAATGTCCATCTCGAACACAAATCATTTGCACGCGACGACTGCTGGCCCATCAGTGTAGCCCCACTCCCCCAACCCCACCCCCCCTTCCACAACAACAACAACAACAAGTGGGGGTACTGACTACAATGACATGCGACTAAGCGAACACGTAGGCAACAACAACAACAACAACCGAAAGACAGCTAAAGTTTATGCCCCAAAGGTGAATGTGGCGGAAGGAGTAGGAGTAGGAGTCTAAAGAAGAAGAAGCAGAAGAAGAGGAAGAAGAGTGGCTGCTACGTGGGCGCCATTGGTGCAGATCATTAGCGTTGGAGTGACACAAAGGAGATGGCAATGACGACAGCCGCCCAGAGGGAGAGGCAGGACTAAACTTTGGACAGCTGGCAGCTGGGAGCTGGTAGCGAGAAGTCTAAGTCCAAAGTGAAAGTAGCCCAAAGTGCAGGCCAAGAAGACAAAGGCTGATTTATGCTTGATGGTCAAATGTAGGAAAAGTGTTTATTATTTTAATGTGTGCACTAAGCTATTAACTAGCCGCCAGCTTCAGTCGACTGGGCGGATACGCGATATGGCAATAAAACCATAAATGGGCCTGTTCAACAGTGGCATTTCAAGAGACTTGGGAGACCGAACATACTAAGTGGAATTTGTAGAGTTAATAAGCATTTAAATATTGTGAAGTTATGTATTTGTGCCTAGCCAAATCAATCTGTATGAGTTCGCAATGCGTTCATTATGATGTCCAATCAATAAATGCTCATTTGAATGTGCATCCATCTAATCGGATTGACTTAAACCTCGTCGTCAACTCGTATTCAATTATAGCATATTGCTAATTGCATGTTTATAACTTGCAGTCCAATTACTTGTAGATGATGGGTCATACTTCCATTCCATATGGGAAGCTGCAGCTGAGAAGAGCACAACAATATTTGCCTGCTGGCAAAACCGGAATTCATGTGGAGCTTCGCTTCAAATTTGTGAGCAACTTGAATTGCATTCATTAAGCTGGCAGTTGATGTCAGATAGTTAAACCGACACACGCACATGCAAATCTGCACCTGCAACATCAAGAACAATAAAAACAACAACAATTGTTGAGCAACTCATTTTCCTGTTAATTAATTTAATTAGAACATTTTTCCCACATTTTCTGCATAAGCATAAAAAATGAAACGAGCAAGTAACCACTTAACCCTGCGGGCGAAAACAATGCCACGCGTTTAACCAAAATATATGTGTACACTGTACAAAATATGGTAGTTCAAATTTAATAATAATTTAATATTGCATTAGCTTGTATTGTGTATAAAAATCCAGAGATTTATAATTTCTTGTTGAAATTCAATGCTGATGAAATGATGTTCAAAGCATACAAAAAAATGATTTAACAATTTTTATACCCATTCAATTATTATTTGTAATAAAAAAAAAAATTAATATTGATTGTTATTTAAAAAAATAATATCTGTATATACATAAATATAAAAACTTCATAAACTGTATTTACAATAATTTTATAAAATAATTATCTAAATTGCAAAAAATTAAATATATCAATTATTCAAAATGTATTTAAACTCAAATGTAATAACAGCAAAAAATTTAAAAAAATATATGCTAGTCTAAGTTTTAAATGAAAATCTCAAGGAATTTAATTAAAACTAAAATTTTGTACTGTGTAAGGAAAAAAATCAGCGCCCAAGTTAAACTTTTTTAATTGCATTCAATGTAGCTGCCAACGTTGAGAAGTAGAAGTTAGCGATAGAGAGAGAGAGAGAGAGAGAGAGAGAGAGAGAGAGAGAGAGAGACCGAGTTTACTGGATGATGATGACGTTGCGGAACTTCGACTGAGTGAAAAAGTGTGTGGTGTTTGCTGCATTCGGAAGTCTGGCGAATTCCATGCTGTCATTTAATGACATTATCATCAAGATGTTGTACTAGAAGGCAGCAACCCAAGCCCCCACTTTTCCCCTGCCCCTTTCACATCACATTCTTATGGCACTCTCATTATCATTATAATTGTCATGCTGATTTCTGTGCTCGTTTCGCTCAATTTTGTTGGGACTGCTTCATCAACTATTTGTGAACATCTCTACTCATATATGTATAGTATGTATGTATATATATAGTAGTTAGTTCTGTTTCCCAAAAACTTCTTCATTCCTTACTATTGTGATTTGTGTGTGTGTGTGTGGTTGTGTGTGTTGGAATCTCCTTCTTCTCTGTAGTTGAATTTCGCGGGCGTGACTTAATTTTTAATGAGCGTAATGTAAGTAAGTGCCACGGAATGTTGTAAGTTGATGTACGAATGACATGCATAATTACATTTCAATTCTTAATGGCTCTCAAGTGTTTACAACCTCGGCACTTTAACACTTGACGCTGAAAGTGTGTTTACTATTCCAAATGCATTCCCAATTAACAAACAGTGGGAAAGAAATAGGATATTTACGATTCTAATGTGAAATCAATACTAGTTGTAAAGAAAATGTAAATATAACACAACTATATAAATTGGGTTGATACGATTTCTTAATTATAAATAATATTCTTCCACAATCGTAGTTTTTGACAAAATTGTATTATATATTAAATATAATAATATATATAAAATATAACAGAACTCTGTTAAGACCCTAAAACTAATTTAATAAATTAGGTTGATATTACTTATAAGTTATAAAAAAGTTCTACAATTATAATAAAATTATATAACATTTAAATACTGTACACAGTAATAGTTTTGTAATTGTATTTTCAAATATATTTCTTTTGATAAAATAAATTTAAAAGGAATTTTCTTGTATGGTAACTAAAGTTCCTTCACATATATTATTATTTTCTTCTACTTTTGTTGAAATTATTGCCGAATTCCGCTTAAGATATTAGATTAATAATGATTTAAAAATGATGAAATGATTTGAAGCTTGAAAGCGTTGTATTTTAACAGCAAAGTTTAACAGCAAATAAAAAAAATTATAATTAAACATAAGAATGTTTTAAAATTGTATCTCATTACTTTCGCAATTCTCTAAATTTACATTATAAAACAGTCAGATAGATAGATACACTATTTTTATGTAAATAAAACTTATCTTTCAATCTATGATTCAATGCTATCACAATTGCTGCAATCTAGATCCCAGTGCAACTTTACTTCGATAAGTTTTTTGATCTGGCCAATCGATAACAATAAAAAAAAAAACAATAACCACAACAGCAACAATTGCCGCAGAAAATCATAAGTTGCCAGTCTGGCAATTAATTTTTAATTTTGCCAGCTAAAGCAACTTTTTGCTCTGGCGAGACAATAAGTTCGGCTGGTCCCCAGATTCCCGGGTGTAGGTGTACTCAGCCCCCAGCGCCACTTTCTGTTGGAAAACTAATCAGGAGCAGCAGAGCGTAATGCACGTGAAAGGCCAAAAACAAAATGTACAATTATTAAACTTTTAATCAATTTATCAATATTAACTTTTTACTTGTGCGAGCGCTAAAAAAAAAAAAAAAAAACTTTGCTAGTGCACACAAGTTGTGTAAACCCAACTATATATAGTATATATATATATTGTGACTCTTTAACTTTTTCATTAGAGTTGGGGGGCTATAAAGGTGTGTAGAAGAAGAAAATTCGCTGCAATTTTTGTCGTTACGCCATTTCAATTACGGGCCAGGACGATCAGTGGCGAAATTTATAGAGACAAAAGAGCTGGCGATGTCCAAGCGAACAAAGGGAATAAGTAAAATGTGTGTGTGTGTGTGTGTTTGTGTGTGTGTCGACTATGGGCAGCTCATTTGTCGCAAGGACGAAGGACGAGACTGCAGTGTCTGAGTGCATGGGAGCATACAGCACAGCAGGCAGCCGTTGCACTTGTCGTATTACTAATTTCCCTGGTGACCAGCACAGTTGCCAGAGACAACAAAAGCAACAGCAACAGCAACAACAATCCAGCCATTGAACTCCACGAAAGGACATCTTCAGCATCCATCGTTAAACGTTCAAACTGCCCAAAAAAGCGGGGCAGGTTGCAACATTTGCAGCAGTTGCAGCAGCAAACAGTTGCAGCTTTTTGATTAACGCTATTATGAGCTGATTGTTCAGTTGACCCAGGTTAATGCTTCAGTGCTCCTGATTCAGTGCACCAGCTCCTGCTCCAGCTCCTGCTCCTTGCATGTCCTTTCTGCCAGCGCCACGTTGCCGTCGACCAAATTGCACTCATGTGTGTAATTTATTTTCTCGGCATAAAAACTTCCTAACCGGAAAATGAGCACTCAATTAAGAAAGCCATTTAATCCTCCATGAAGCTGCTTCCAATTGCACACGAGTGCAAAAATACACAAGCAATTTAAGGGCGCATTTTTTGGTAGCCCTAATTGATAGGGTGGTGCCTTTGGATTTATATATACATATACATATACATATATATTTGAAGCGCAATCCAGTGATTTGTAATTCCCAGCTCCAATTACACTAACTGACTTCACAATGCTGTAAAATGGCTCAACTGTATTTTAAATAGCACTTTTAATTTCCACAAATTTTCTAAAAAAAAAAAAAAAAAAACCTAGAAATTACTTTTCTTATACTATTTTGTGTATGAGAATATATATTTTTATGTTGTAGAATGTTTATACTCGATATTATAAGATTTGCAACTACTAATCAAACATTAATCTATTATTTTTTAACACAAAATGTATAAGAAAATATATATAAAAATTAAGTATATATTCTTTTGCTATATTTCTAGGGACTTGAAAGAATTGTATTGTATGCTTCAAAGTTAAATACGTATCAAAACTGTTTCAAAATCGAAATTTATACAAGTTTTGAGAAAGTTATGGGAGTTTTAGGTGTTTGAAAGCCATTTTAAGGATTTTTATCTATGCCTTATTTTGGCTTTTGTTTAGTGGAAAATCTAAATTTCAAAACTGATTCAGAATTAAATGCAGATCTAATATAGAACCCTAACCATAATCAAAACAGTCTTGGAAATGAAAATCGGATCAGCTTTGACAAAGTTATGGATCTTGTTCATACAAAGTATATTTATATTTAAATATATAAAATATTTTTTACTATTTATATCAAGTCAATTCAGAGCTGGCAACAGATCAGAAGAAAAGCCAGAACAAAGTAGTGAAACTCATGTGCCCACAGGCAAATCCTTGTGACAAAAGACCACCCAAGAGTCGCACAAACTCTACCGTGAGAACTGAGTAATAATAATGGTAAATGGCATAACTCATTCGACCTGTTCGCCGACACACATCGCGCATAATTCAACAGGCTGGAGAGTCTGACTACTGACACTGACTAGACACTGACTACAATATGTATGTATGTATGTGTTTGGAATGTTGGCGACTGGCAGGCGACTGCTGATGATATCGATATGATCTTCCGCACAATTTAACTTGGAGTTCGAGCAGCGTTCCCAGTTGAAATTACGTGAACTTCCGCTGCAGCCAATTAAGCGAGCAAAACGTTGGACATTCAAGAGATACGCAGAGAGAGAGACAGCTAGATAAAGACAGAGTCGCACGAGTGACTTGGAGTAGTCGCTTCCTGTTCTCTCTTGGTTGGTTTGGCCATTGTGGGCACTACTTTTTCCGGCAGACGCCTAAAAATAGTTTTGCGACGCGACAACGTCATTAAAACTGTCTTCGAACGTGTCGGAACAGCAAACCTAACTGTTAATTGCCATTTCTGTGAAGCAATTCCAAAAAAAGAAAAGCACACACACACGCACACACACACACTTCTCTGCCTCCGCAGAACATTTCTTCACATTTTCATATGCGCCTCATTACAATTTAATTCACAATGTAATTGCAGTTGCGGGAGAAGCGTACAGGGAGAAACTGAAGACCGCCAAGAAGTTTTGTGTGTTGTGTTGTCAGCACTTGACACGCGCCTCACATACAGTCTTGTCTGTAGTTATATATACTTATATGTACATATATCCCCCACCACATCGAAAGATTTGCATATGCATTTTGGGAAGTCGTCGCCGTCGTTGTTGTTGGGAGCTGTCGGAAATGCGACAACTAAAAATATGACGTCTGACATCGGCTCTTTGGCTGTTCTGCTTTGTTTGTTTCCTCTCCGCTCACAATTTCCTTTTGCTTCGCAGTTTCGTTTTCCCCTTGGGTCCATTTGCATATTACTTTTATTCAAATTATATTAAGTAGGCACAGTAGACAGTCGACAGTTATGGAATGCTGCTATCTTGACTCAATTCGGAAATTCATAATTCCTTCAAGTTGTTGTGGCTTTTGTGAGTCAACTGTGTGTGCACACCAAATATAGTGTGTGTATTTATACTTAGATTCAACAGTAAAAGCAGTTAGCTTTGCAATAAATATGCTTTGCTTGGAAAATAACGATTTTTGCTATTATACTATGTATTTCTTTTAATAACAAATAATCAGTATGATTATGAATAGCAATTTAAAGTAACAATAGTCGTTCAAAGCGCATTTTAATCAAAAAACGATTTTTGCAAAGCAAATTCACCAGTTCAAATTAAGGTGAATTCAATTCACGCACGTTTTCAAATGTTGCCCAAAAGTAAGTGATATTTACTGGGGTGCACCTTATTTACTTATGCCTCAAATTCATAATATATTATAAATTTTCGAGTAACTTTGAAAGGTTATCTTAAATAAACAACATACAAATAAAAATGAAAAAAAAATGTTCAATTTTGTAGCTTTTCATTTAAATTGCCATCCCAATTTGGTTGCTCAGCTCATTAGCGTTATTGTCTGCAACTCGAATTTGGTACGTTGTGCAACACTGTGCACTTAACTGCGACCCCAGCTGCACACTAAACGCAAATGTCTGCATTTTCGGCACGTACGAATGGACTAAAAAACTAAAAAACAAAAAATCAGCATAAGAAGCGCTTTGCAAAATGTCTTCAAAATGAAGCAGCCCAAAGAGAGATTTGCATTGGCTGGGGTTGGGTTTTGTGTTGTGTTGGTGGGGGTAAGGGTAAATGCAACGCCAAAGTGGCACAAAACGATCAACGCTTAACCGCCCACTTGATAGACGTAATTTTGGGGGTGGGGAGGGGGGGGATGGGGTCTCCAAGTAAAGCTGGTGCATTTAAATGGTCGTTTTGTTGCTGCTGCAACTCGCCTAATGACAACCACTTGCGGCTGTCAAATGCAACTTGGGGGCATGCCACGCAGCGTTGTAATATTTTATGCGTATGCGGTTCCAAGTGGGGGTAGTTAGTGGGGTCTCTTCTTTTTGGCCAACAATGGCATATGAATGCATTACCAGTGCATACAAATTCCCACTCTGCAGCACTTTTCATTTTACTTGGGTCACACGAATGTCCTCGACTGCTGTTGCTGCTCCTGCTCATTTGGCAGAGCTGTCGCTGTGCCCCCTCGTCTCACTTTGTTATTTACATTCTCGTCCTGCCCGCTGCCACTCGGCGCATTCATAATTTGCACATTAACCTTATTTTCCTGTTATGCATGAGTGCGAAAAAATTGTCACCAAGCCTGAAGGTTTTTACGACTTGCCTCTGATGGATTTTAAATGAACTTTAACACATGCCCCCCATGCCCGCTCCCTAACCCCACCTAACCACCCCGCTCTGACCTAAGCAAAACTGGGCGTTGGCTAAGTAATTGGTTTTGGTGGCTGAGCATATTTCACAGAGATTACCTTGGCTCTGATCTGGTAAGGAAAGCAGCTTGCGTGTATCAACTGTGTAAGCGAGGCTAATCAGCAAAGTTCCTTTGATAATATTTAAATTCTTGTATCTAATGGGATATTGAGTGTAAATACTCGTTGAATTCCAAAACAGTTTTAAGTGCATTATGCTAAACTAGTTGAGAAGTGCATGGCATAGATTATAAATAAACAGATAGAAAGCGACGAATTTGCTAAGGGTTTTTATCGGATCTTGAAATAGTAGTGTGGCAAAACGATTTAAGTGCATTACAGCAGGGTCAGTGTTGAAAAATGTCAAAATAAAACGAAAAACCATTATTTTCGTTTATAATTTTTTTTCTAAATATCACTTAATTCATTTTAATTCAGTTATAAAATAAAATTTAAAAAAGGCGTGTGTAAAAAGAAAAATAGAATAATAAATATTAAATTATAATAATAAATATAAAAAAATAGTAATAAATATAAATATATAATAATAAATATAAAAATATCATAATAAATATTAAAAAATTATAAATATTAAAAATTAATAAATAATAATAAATATAAAAGAATAATAAATAATAAATATAAAAAAATTATAAATATAAATAAAAATAAAATATAAATAAAAATAATATATATAAAAATATAATAAATATAAAAAAAATAATAAATATAAACCAATAATAAATATACAAATATAATATAAAATAAAAAATTTAAAAAATATTAATAAATATAAAAAATAGTAATAAGTATAAATATATAATAATACAAAATATAATAACAAATACAAAAATATCATAATAAATATAAAAATATCATAATAAATATAAAAATATCATAATAAATATGAAAATATCATAATAAATATTAAAAAATTCATAATAAATAAAATTCACAAAATATAATAATAAATATTAAAAAATTATAATAATAGCTTCTGCTCAATTACTTCTATTTATAACTATACAGCTATCACAGCGGCAATTCAGAGTATCTAATAGCCCATCCAAGCATGCAGTTTTAGCTCAGTTGAATGCTCAACGACTGCTGTCAACAGAAAAGCTTTCTCTATATGCCCATTTCCCAAATATTTCCTTTTGTCTGGCTCACGTTTTCTTATCTAGCCTGCCACACACACACACTAACACACGCTGACACACACACGCACACACATATATAAATGTATCCAATTGTGTCAGAGAGAGACTCGAATGCAATTTCTTGTTGTATCTTTTTTTCGACCATTTGTTGTCTTGTTATGCATTCATTCATTTATTTTGGGCCGTCGTATCTTTTGCATATTCTTTATGCATTTCTTTAGCAGTGACACATTCATTTGAATTACTTCCTGCCATGCAATGAGTGCACCCAGAGCACCCAGAAGAAGCAGACGCTTGACTCCATTTCGTTTTTTTGGCTCATTTATAAGCAGCACATGTGCGCCTGATGTGACTTGTCTAAAGAAAGGCTCAAAGTCGGAGTTGGAGTCTGGAGTTGGAGTTTGCTATTATCCCCGACTCCGAGTGGGCGTGGCATGTTGCCTGTACTCACATTTAGTGTGTGCCAAATGCACATTTAATAACGTAATTTCTGAAGCGTGCAAAAGATATTTTTAGAATTTAGTTCTTTTGCAGCAGCAGCAACTTTCCGCTTTCTGCTTCATCTTCCAGCCAGGCGACAAACAAAGTCATATATATATATTATATATATATATATATATATATGTACTAGTTGTATATGTATGTATATGTGTCGCCTCGACGTTGAGGATGTCGCACAAGTTTTTTAGCCAAATTTGCATATGCAACTGACGATGATGACGTAGCCCCCCAAAGCAGCAGGAATTACCAGCTGGGCTGGGGCTGGCACTAGAAATAGTTGCTGCTGGCACTATTCAGTGCCTTGACTGTAAGATCCACACACCCCACCCAACTTCCTTCTATATATCCCTATATACTCTGTGTGTGTCTGAAAAGCTTCGCCACTTTTATGCAAATAATGTCTTCCAGGAATTTTTGTTATTTATAGTTAAGATACCAAACGTGTGGATGCCTGATATCTAAAAGTGTCATGTGTGTGTGTGTCTATATATGGGTGTGTATGTGTGTGTATCTGTGTGTGCGTTGCTCTCCTTAACAAGTTATTGCTTCATTTCTTCACCTGGCCACGTTTAGACATAAGGCCAGCTGCAACTTGGCAAGTTCAACTATCTAAGCTTACTTTCTGTATATACTATATACATATATATATAGTATATACTTTGTCTCGCAGCCAAATTACATTTTTGGAGCTCATAAATAGCAAGCTATTAAAATACTTGCCAGTTGATTTTCATGTGTGTGTGGAGCTTAATCATAATTGAGATTGATATTTTTCGGCATCATGACAAAAAAAATGCCAGAAAGTTTAAAGTCTATGAATATTAGTGCTATCATTAACATTTTTTATACTGCATTTAGGTAACTTATGTATATATTTGTTACTATTTCTTACTTATTCATCTTTGAACTTTTTCATTTTTGATAATTTTAATTTGAAATTTAGATAAATTTAATTGTTAAGTTTTTTTTTAATATATATTTTTTAAATTTTGATTTGTACACATAAATGCAATTATTTTCCTGTGTCTAATTTTATTTATTTATTTTTATTGTCGACTTGATAAAATCAAAATAAAAATTTTTCAATTTCAAAAATACTCCCAGATAATTTCAATTTAAAATTTACATACATTTTTTTTTTTTTTTTATAATATATTTTTTATATTTTAATTTGTAATTTGAATACATCTCTTCAATACCTTTAATGTGTCGACTGTTTTTATTTATTTCTTTTTATTGTCGAGTAGTTAAAGTCAGACACCAAAAAGTCGATTTAAAGTCTTATTATTATATTATAAAAAAATTGTAAAATATATTAAAAAATTCGAATTGAAATTGATATATGACTCACCTAATTCCACATAAAGTTTTGGTCGTATATTCTCCTGCCAGGCACTTTGATTACCAATCACGAAGAGTGTCAGTAGTAGGAAGACTTGCATCCATCCATAACTTTGGGCTAAACGATGGCTCAGTTTTTTTGCACTTTCCAGATGCATTTTGTGGCTTTTGTTTAATGTTACTTGTGTTACTGTTATTGTTTAATATTATTAAAATTATTTTATTGTGTCTGCTGTTGTTGTTGTTGTTTTGTTTTACTTGATTTATACCGAACAATTCGATTTTGCATAAATGTACTTAAATATTTGTGTTTGTTGTTGTTGTTGTTGTTTTGCGGTCAGCAGACTTTGTTTGTGTTTTATAGGGATTATATTTAATTTATTTACTGCCACTTATTTACTTACTAATTAAATGCTATTTTATTGATGGCAAATATAATTATGTTTTGTTATGATTTTTCTTTTTAACAAATTGCTTAACAAAGTTATTTAAAACTAAGCGTTCTTTTTTATGTGTGTTTTTTATTTTAGGTTTATTTTGTGTGCTTGAGAATAACTTTTGAACAATTGGATGTGGGGCTTTTTAAGTCATTTCTGCAAAGAGAGAAAGTGAATTATTAAATAAAGGTTTCACTATGAATATATGTAAAGATAACAAGAAGTAATTAGGTTTTATATTTTTATACATTTAATTAAATATTAGCTTGAAGCATTATTTTGAAAAGAGTTGAAATTGCTTACAATTATTATCATATAATTATTAAATATAACATAAATTTAGACATATTTTTATAAAAGTATGTAAGGATAACAAAAAAAATGAAGTAGATCAAGCAGAAATGATAAAAAAAAGCAATAAATTTAAATTAGTATTAAAAAATATATATATTTGATTAAACATAAAACATTTCATTACTTAACCACCATTTTTGTAGAAGCATACATAATGTTATCTAAGTTCGTAACTATCTCAATGTGCGCTTTGAGTTTCAAAACATTTTTGTGTTAAATTTTGCATGCGTACTTTCGAGGCACTTTATGCAAAAACTAACAAATCAGTAAAAACAACAGCAACATGAATGCAACTTGCCTCCAAGTGTTGCCTCCAAGTGGACACTCGACTTTACCACTTGCACCCACTTGGTGGCAAACCGACTCACAACTTATACACACACACACACACATTGTTGACATCATAATTAGAACGCACCCCTCCCACCCACAAACACACACACACACACACACACACACACACACACACGCCGTCTCACACATGACTTAAAAACAAATTGCGCTGCACTTTTGTGCCCTGCTGCCCAGATTTATGACACCGAGGCCCCCTTACCCTTACGGGCCACCCTAATGCTAACTGTTCTGTGGCACCTTAACCCCACGTTGCCCCCGCTCATCCGCTCATGTGCCACATTTCTACATTTCGTGCCACATTTTAATTTGCCGAGTTGAAAAACTCATTAACTGTGCACGCTACTTGGCACCTTTTTAGCCAGTTTTCAGCTTTTCTCTTTTCGCCTTACAATTTTGTGTTCTCTCACACATGCTTTGTGCGCTTTTCTTTCTTTTTATTCTCTTTAGACATCTATTCCTCGCCCTCTGCTTCGCTTATGCGCCGCCCTCATTTGTGGGCTAAGGTCGGCCAACTTATCTGCATGGCAGACATTTCTAGGCATTCTCACTATATACATGTGTGTGTTGTGTGTGTGTGTGTGTGTGTGTGTGTGTGTGTGTGTGTGTGTGTGTGTGTGTGTGTGTGTGTGTTGTGTGTGTGCGTGTGCACACACACGATTGCACAATAAGCCGATTTGGGGTCGGATCGCCACCACCATTAAATCGAGCACAAAATTTATGCCACATTTCAAACAAAAAATGCGAAATGCAATAAAGTTAATTAAATCGAAATCAGGTGCAAACAAAAAAACGCATCGATTGCACATTAATTAGGTTAATGCACTCTAAAGAAACTCAATATTTATGCAGCATTAATTCTAGCTTTTTTGTAAAATAAATACAAATTTTTAAAATATCAGCAAATGCAAAAGAGTAATTTCTTAATCAAGAAATTACATGTGTTCAAAATGGGATAAAGTTACAACTTAAGTATATGAATTTTCAGAAAGTTTGTTGCATTTATAAAAATTTCAATTTATTTTGTTAGTGTTTCATACAATTTGTAATAAAATTACCTCATAAAATATGCAATTTAATTCCAAAATAAACTCAAAAAAAATAATCCAGTTTTTATACAACTTGCTTAAATGTTGTATTAATTGCAATCGTTTCTTTTTTAATGAATTGTTACTTTTATGTGCTGCAATGCATGCAGGATATTTATTTCGAAAAATAAAATGGCATTTAAAATGCAGCAAACAGGCATCAAAAATGCAACTGCAACAAGGATTTTTTCTGCCCCCAACCAACATTCTTTTCTTCTCCACAGAACAATTGCATTTCGGGCTGCATTTGTTTGTTGTTAATGTGTGCGAACTTAGGGCTCTTTGCTCTTTGCAAAATGGTTACCCAAAATAAATGCAGCGGGAATATGTCAAGTGTGGCAACAGCAACAACAACAACAACACTAACAGGCAGACGCTGTTGTTGGCCCACAGCCCGAGTCCTGTGTCCTGCGTCCTGAGCCTGATGCATTGCGCATATTACTCCAAAAAAAATAATGAAAAACCAGCAGAAAACTTGGCTGACGGCCGTTTGTGATTTCGGTTTTGCTGCTCAACTTTTTGTGCCCAGAACCCATTAAAAATGGCGGAAAAGGGTATAATGAAGTTTGTGCAAAAGTATGTAACGGGCATAAGGAATCAAGTTTACTTCACTCCAACGATAGCTCGTCCCGCTGAAATGTTATCGATAAATTTCGATTTCAGAGTTGGGTTTTTTGGCCATATAGTTATAATAGCTAGAGGCATCAATTTGTACATATTTAATCTCGAATATCATACACATGTAACAAATATTTCACTTTTTGGATGCCACCACCAATCAATCTCCCCAAAAGTGAAAAACACTTAATTCTTCAGGTATGATCTTGCAAATTAGTTTGATCATACATTTTATAGCCAATTTTGTGTCCCGCAAATTTCACAAAGATCGAACAATAAACCCAGAAGTTGTTTAAGATTTTCATAGTGTGGGACTCAGTACAGACACAAGCTAACTGCTTTAACTGCTTGCACTACTTGCAGTATGTGAATAAGATAACTAAGCTTAGGGTATCACCTAGTCGGGCACTCTCGACCAGAGCACTCGTATATGTTATATACATAGATATATTTTTTTAAAAACAAACCGCATCGCCCACTGTTAACAGTCATCAGCGGCGCCATTTGTTTTGCGGCCGCCATTTTTGTTGCAGCTGGCAAAATGGCCGCGCCGCCATTTGGGCAATTGCAGAAATCAACTCTTAATACACAAATAAATGCCGCATTTCCATAAAGTAGTGAATATATACATATCATATATATATATACTGATATGTATATAGAGGATGTTTATATCGTTTGTTCTGTGTCTGTCGGCAAAACGAAAATATTTATGTTGCAAATCTTTGCGGCTCGACGTTGTTTTTATTTTGGTGTTTGTTGCTGCTGTTGCTTTTTAGTCGTTTCGTGACTTGTTTGTCTTGTCTGCATATCCTGCAGCGATTTTTTGCCAGCTCCACGCTTTGTTTTTGTTATTTGGGCACTGCTGCTGCTGCAGTCAACGTTGACGACGAGCGCCTTTCACATGTGAGTATCCTTGTATCCTTGTAAATGGGATTTGTTGCCTGCGCCGTCGCGTAAACTTCTCATTTATTAGCTTTATTTCTCAGTCACTGTGTGTGTGTGTGTGTGTGTAGAAATATTTTACAATCTTTATGCGTTTGTGTGCGAGATATCCTGGCACCAGGACAAACAGATTTATTCGTTTAGAAAACTTTGTTTCCTTATCTGCGCTTGTGTCTTTGTTTGTGTTTTATGTCTCATTTTTTCGAGGGGGGGACGGGACGGAATGGGATCTGGTACTTGAGTAAATAATCATAATGGAATTTTTAAGGCTTACGACAATTTAACAAGTGTGTGTGTGTGTGCTGTTCCTGGTTCCGTCGACTGCCTTAGGGTTAACAATGAGTTATGCGGTTTTATCAAAACCATTTTATATGAACTGCAGCTCCTAATTGGAATTTACATCATAAATAAAGTAAAGTAAAGTCTGAATGTATTTTAAAATGAAAAAATATGTTGCTTTTGTCTCTAGCAGTGCAGCAAACGTTCGAAAATCAAGAATTATTTAAGATTTGGATATTTGCATTAAGAAATGTTTGACCAATGTTGTCAGAGATTTTATTGTATTTTTTTTTGCGCTCTAGCATTTTTAATAAAAAATCTTATAAGAACAAGTAAGAGTGCTCTAGTCGGGACTGCCCGACTAGGAGATACCCTGAACCCAGTTCTGACATCCATTCATACTTGCCTAATAGTGTGCATACATACAAGCACACACATACTGCAAGCAGTGCCTGCGGTTTAAGCAGTTATCTTGCTTTTTCACTGAGTCCCACACAATGGAAAGTAAAATCTTAAATAACTTCTGTGTTTATTGTCCGATCTTTTTAAAATTTGTAGGACATAACATTGGCTATAAAATGTGTGCCAAACCAAATTGCAAGGTCATACCTTCAAAAATGAGTTTTTTGAATTTTTGGGGGGATTGGGGGGTGGTATCCAAAAAGTGAAAAATTTGCTACATGTGTATGCTATTCGAGATTATACATGCCAAATTAGGGGCCTCTAGCTCTTATAACTTGTAAGTTATAGCCCAAAAACGCTAGTCTGAAATCGAAATTTATCGATAACTTTTGAATGGGTCGAGTTATCGATAAAATGAAATAAACTTGATCTGTCCCGGCACTACGAGAACTTATATTCCAAATATGAAGTCTCTAGCTCTTGTAGTCTCTGATATCCGCGTGTTCATACAGACAGACGGACGGACGGACGGACGGACGGACGGACGGACGGACAGACAGACAGACGGACATGGCTAAATCGACTTGGCTGTTGATACTGATCAAGAATATATATACTTTATATGGTCGGAGATGCTTCCTTATGCCTGTTACATACTTTTGCACAAAACCATAATACCCTTTTTACCCATTTTTAATGGGTTCAGGGTATAAAAAGGATGGTTTTTAATTTTAACTAATTTGTCCTAGCTTCTATAAGAAGTGAAATAAAAAAAGAAATATTACAAAAAATTAGTAATTATAAATTAAATAAAAAATACTTTCTATATCTGTAAGCTACAATAATGCAATTGGTTCACTTTGAAAAACCTTTTCCAAAATAGTATTAGTTTTATTTTTAAAATAAATTAAATTTTGGATCATCTTAACAATAATTAAATAAATTATGCATAATAATTCTTTAATTGGTTTTCATTTGAGAAACTTTCAACAAAATTTCATAGTTTTTTTTAAATATCTATACAATTTTGTCAACACTATTATATTTGTGTTCTTTGCATAAAGAGCCTATATGAATAATTAAAAATCAATTATGGTAACAACATTTATCATTTTTAAATTTATATTAATATGAACGTGACTTGTTCAGATAAGAAAACCAAATGTAGCTACGATTCTTTGGTGTACAGTGTATGTGGCAGTCGACTAGCTTCGACTAGCACAAATGTATAGATTGTTTGTTTAGGAATCAATGATGCAGCAGCAATGTGGGTAAACAGATTGCTATTGTGCTAGCAAAGCAATTGCGAAAGCATTTCTCGCTTCCAGCGTGTTGGGAAGGGCAACGAGAGAGAGAGAGAAGAGAAGCGACTGTTCTAGCCATTTGCAGCAGATTCTCGGCCACTTAAGTGAAGTACTTCTATCCAATTTCGGTTATGCTGTACTCAGCAGCAATTCCAGTTGCTTTTTTCTGCAGTGGAAACTCGACAGAACTGCGAGAGTGCTGCTCAAAGAACTTCTACTGGCTGGTATTCTCTATTGCACTCTCCCTCTCTCCCTCTCCCTCTCTCTCTCTCTCTCTCTCCCTCTCTCTCTCTCTCTCTGTTCCTCTTTTGTTATCCAGTGGGCGAAGGTGGGGCACAGTTTGCTGGCGTCTGTGGCTTGGTCTTCAATTTACATGTTCATAAAGTGTAAATTGGAAATTTGAGCTGTTTGCAAGTTGCGCGGAATTATTAATGAATTGAGAATCAGCCACAAACTTGGCCATAACAAGCTGAACAGAGCGAGTGAGATAGAGATAAAGAGAGCGAGAGAGAGAGAGGTAGAGTTAAGAGAAAGCCTAACAAGCCAATGCATATTGTTAACTGAAGAAAGAGCAGTTTGGCATTTGCTGCAGTTGCAATGCGGAAGTTGCAAATTTATTTACACAACCACAAAACAAAAAGAAGCAAACACAAGTCGCTGGGAACCTTAACATTAACTGAAAACCAGCAACTGCGAACTGCGAGCTGCGAATGAGAATGACAACGAAAGCACAACAATAAATAGCATTATGCTAATCCAGGCCAAACAAAAATGGGCGAAAGGCGAAAGAAGCAGCAGCAATTGCCGCCGTCGTCGTTGTCCTCGTCCTTCGTCCTGCAGGAAGCATTAGCTGGCAGGCAGCAGCTGCCATTTGCCACCACAGCCAACAGGAATAATAATTATGAAGGAAAACAGAGCGGCAAAGCAAAACTGCCAACAAGCACAACGACAACAGCAACAAATTGAAATAAATAAAAAAAAAAACCTCAACTAACTAACTATTATTTACTAAAAAATAAGTCACAAAAAAGAGTAAAAGGCTCTGAGCTGCGATGGGTTGTGGGCGAAAGTACGAGGAGTTTACTGTGGTGCGAACGTGACATGGCATAAGAAATATGTAAATCCTCGGACGTTAGTCAGGTTTAAATCTTAAGCCTTCGCTTGCTTCCGAGTACACAAATTGAGAGAGAGAAAGCGCTGTAAAGTATTGAAGATAAATGAGCTTACCAGATTAATACGAGTGCATTCTTTAACATTTTAGATAAAGCATAGTATTCCTATATTCGAATTAAAGTTTCTTTAAAAATATAAACAAATTGCTATAATAACATAATTATTAGTTATTTTTGTCTAGTAGTTACAAAAGTAAACTTTTTCACGGTTAATTTTAATATTAATATTATATGATTATTTTATAAGATTTTACAGGTTCCAAACTAAAATTGCAAGGAAAAACTGTAAAAAACTGCACCTATAGCAAATTTATTTATTTTTTTAAATTAAAATAAATATTCTGCAAAAATCTTGACAACAACAACCAAGGAATGTCAAGATTTAAATTAATAATACATTTTTATACGATATTTTGCCAAATTCTGAAGTTTTTTTATATTTCTCAAATGAAAAAAATTATTTCAAGCTATATACTGATTTTTAAAAGGGATATTTACTCAAAAATTTCATTGAAAAATACGCAAGACTTAAATTATTAAATAATATTAAGCAAATATTTCGCAAAATACTTAGATTATTTTCATTTTCACTAAACGAAAACCTTTTGCTGAACGAGTATCCTATATTAAGGCAATTTAAAACAGAAATAAATACTTATTTACACCTTGCTAATAAATTCTGAGCACACCAATTCATAAATTTTACTAAATAATACCCAAAGAGTTTAAAGATTAAATTATTAACAAATATTGCTACACTTCATGGAGCATTTTACAAATTCTGAACCCAAACATTTGAAGTCGAATGTTTAAGCATATGTCTACGCCACGTCTGTGTCTAAAGTTGGGTGAACAGTGTACACTGTACAACCCGGAGGGGGGATTCGTTTCGTTTTGTCGCTAGTACGTGTTATGCCTCATCCAAAGAGCTTAACGCTTAGTCCGAAGTGGCATTTTGATTCCATGATTTATGGGTTTGCGAGAGGGAAACCCTCAAACAGCCTCAGAGTCGACCTTCTCTGGCTCTTTTGCATTTGATAATCCTTTAAATTTGCGTATGGTCGGCCGTCTCTGACGGACATTTGACTTTGTTTAGCCTGCATTAAAAAACTCGTAAATTATGCGCACCCAAAAAGCAAAAAAAAAAAAAAACCAGAAGAAAATTGTAATTATGTTGCGAGTTTATATTCGGGGGTGATTTAAAAGAGATTGCGGGCATCATAAAAAATTTAAAAAACAAGGGGAAAAGTTTTGTTTTCTAGACACTTAAGTTGAGTGTTGCCTGTTTTTTTTTTAGTATTATCAAGATAGTTATAAGCATTGTTTGCCTTTTCCCTTTTTTGTTAAGCTGCAGATTTATCTTAAGGTTCTAGAAGCTCGCTACTCAATAGTAAAACCCACGTCTTTTTTAAGTTACTCATTTGCCAGAATGCTCATAACACGATATGTGTAATATGAAACAAAAGTTGACATTTACAAAGCGCCTGCTGCGTTTTCAACGATCAATCAATGGAAGTCTGGAACGTTATCAGAAAAAAAACACGTTACCATTTACAAGACTGTCAAAAGCGAGCATGTTATTAATGAGACTGACGCCAGATTCTCTCTTGGCTCAAGCTCATATTAATGCAAAGCAGCAGACAGGTTTTAGAAGGCAAATGGGACAAACATATTAGTGACCACTTAACCTGCGCTCTAAACTAGCCGCTACACTTAACATGAACTTTATCGCGCTACCAAATGGATAATAAAACGCAAATGGCAGTGAGACACTTAAAAATGCCACACGCATACTAATACCTTAACGACAACCGAATAAATCAGCCACACACACACACACTATAGTACATCAATCAAGCCATCAATTAAATCGAAACCAATCATATTTCAAAGCACAGGATGAACTCGAAACTCTCAAGAACCACAAAAATTGAACAAACAAACTAAACGAGCCAAAGAGCAAACAATTTGTGTGGGTCAGGGCTGTTAGATGGAAAGGTTGGGGGTAGCAAATTGTGACTTTGACGGAAACTGAGGGGGGCTGGTGTAGTTAGGTAACATTGTCACATCATAAATGTCACGGACACATTTTGTGCGTTTTAGTGCGACCATAAAAATGTTTTGAAGAGTGCAAACAACAAACAAAATGAAATGCGAAGCCAAATCTAGAGCAAAGTTATATTCTCCTTTTATACTCTTTGTCGCAGGAAAATAGTATATCAGCTTGTGCTGAAGTTCGTAATGCATAGAAAGAAGCACAAAAGTATGTTTTGGGCTGGCAAAACAAATTGATCTGACCATATCCGTCTGTCTGTCTGTCTGTGTGTATGGAAACTATTTCCTCAGTTTATGAGCTATTGCAATGAAATTTTGCACAAAGATTTATCAATCAAAGGGACAGCACATTTGTCAAAATTAGCTGAATCGAACTACTATAGCTTATAGCTGTCATATAACTGTAAGTCGGTTTTGGCCATATATCCCATGTTTTTAAAGCTATCGCCTTCAAGTTGCTTGCACACTCGAATACACTTATTATTCAACAATTTTTTAAATTGCAAAGCTATTGAGTCATTAAAACCGAAGATATGCATCATAAGCTATTTTTAAAGAAGCAGATGCATATTGAACTATTCTATAGCATATGCATGAGATTAAAACCTAAACTAGCTTGAAAAGAGCATAAAATCTTCGGCATGCAGAACGGAATCCTTTCCCACTTGTTATTTTGTGGGTTTTCTTTTTCTCTTTTTGAGCTGGGTCAACAAACCCAAACCGAAGATGAGAGAGCGACATATAGCGATATGAGAGAGGGGGGGAGATAAATGCTGCGTCACGCTGACCATAAAATTACGCACGAGGCAGTAAGAATGGGGGGCAGGGGGGGGTTTGGGGCAGGGGCAGGGGGCAGGGGGCACAGAGGCGTGTGGCGCATCGCAGAACGCAGCAGTGAAAAGGTCATAAATCACTTAATCACATAATTAGAATGTATAAAAATTGATTTACGAGATTTGCAATGCGAATGTTGTTGCAACGTCGCGTGTTTACGATTATTTACTCACCCACACACGGAAGGGTACGGAACAGGGGCTACCCTGGCACACATGTACCCCGTTGCATAATAACAGTGTACATTTCGGACAGGGGGCTGCATAATCCATGCAAATAATGCAAATTAAATAGGGTGTGTGTTTGTGTGTACTGAAGTGGGGGACGACAATTTATGCATGTCTATTGACAATTTAAGTGAAATTAACTGGCTGATGAGAACTAAGCTACATAAATATTAAAGTCAGCAGCTTGAAGGTGAGTCCAAGGTGGAAATGGAAATTACAAGGCTCGTTTTTTTCAATATTAAATATGTAGCATGTTTAATTAACTATCGTGTAAGCTAAGAAATGCAATTGAAATGTTATGGCATGCGAATCATAATAATAATTGTATCAGATTGACTGTAAAAGTTAAGCTGATATTTTAGAATTTACACTTAAATATTTCTTATATCCATACATTTTTAAAGTTCCTCAATTCAAGTTGTTTTTAATGTTGAAATAATAATACAATTAAAACTTTTGTCAAATAAATATATTGTAAACTGTTTATATTTCGTCAGACATGTTTCCAATGCCGAAAACCATATTTATTTTTTAGATTCGGATGCAATTCACATGAAAAAATAGTTCATTTTTTATAAGAATTTGTTTTGTATATATGCTGTAATGTTTTAAACTTTTTTTGCCGTAGTTAATTGTACAAAATAGCTTAAATATATGGTTGCTGACCCTACTACACAAATGAAACCTCATCATATTTGATATCCATTCATTCAGTTATATAATATTTTTAAACATTTTAACAAGCCACAATTCTGATACAATCTATTACACCTATTTCTTAAATACCTTTAACAATTTCTTGAATTTTAATCTAATAACTAATTTGTATTTGAGCTCTTTGTCAAATGATGGCTGACAAAGGAACCAAATCAACTTAATCAAATTAACTAAATTCGAACTTACAATGGTTGGAAAAGGAGTGAATTGTTTCTTTTATGCATGTGAATTTGATTACAAACATTGCAAATAATGAAAATTGTGCAAACGCAATCAAATTGATGCCTTCCCTTAGCTGTAACTGTAACTGGCACGTGCCTGCTCACATTATTGCAGCAGAAGATGCCCAGAGCGTGAATTTGCACAACTTGGGCCTGTCAAAAGTCAAAGTAAGCCGACGGCGTCTGACACTTTTTGCCAGACACCCGGACAACCAGACGGCCAGACAGTCAGACACAATCCGTATACGTACGTGAGAGTGTACACCCCTCTCTGGATTCAATCTCCCTCTCTCCCTCTCTCTCTCTCTTTGTACTCACCACACCCTTGAGGCGCAACCCTTAGTTGCTACTTATGTGCGACAGCCATCCCTTGCCATTGATATTGTTCACTTTTCTTCTTCTTCTTTTTTTGGTTTTTACCAGAGATCATTTCGGAACCGGTTCGTCCAGTTGATCACTTGAATTGTCCATTTGTGTCATTGCTGATGTATGGAAATTGTTTTCGTTTTACTGCGCCACGCTTTTTCCAATTTTCATTATGCGCGTTTTCTTTAATTCGTTGCCACGTTTTCCCAACAGGCCCCACCCCCCTTACAGAAAAAACCAACCGAACTCAAAGTCACGTACCCTTCCAACACGCATGCTGACATCGCTCTCTGTCCCTCTCTCTCTCTCTCTACCTCTCTCTTTCTCGCTTTTAACACTCTTTTTTTATTGCATCATAAATTTAATATTTTTATGTAATGTTTGTATAACGGTACGCTTTTACTGCCGTACCCCCGAAAAAGTTCATAACGTGCACAAGAATCGTGCGCCTCGTGTCCTTGTTTCGGCTCCTCCTTGAGTCCTTCTTCGTCCTTTCTTGAAAGTGTCGCCGCTGCGTGCCAAGGGGATTAGTTTTCCTTCCTCCTTCAACGCTTCTCAGCTTCAAAATCTGGCTGTGTGTGCGTGTGTGTGTGTGTGTGTGTGTGACTGAATGATGAGCAGAGTCCGGGGTAGGAAAATTTCTGTTGTCATTTCTTGAATGCTTGAGTTTTGGTTTTCGTTCGTTTTTCTATTCCATGCGAATAGCTGCAGATTCAGCTCCAAATGACATAAAATCATTTCACACAGAAATATGAATTTGAAGAATTTTACCTATTGGCTGACAACAAATAAAATTGTATGCTTCATTTGATATGCATGGAAATGTGGGAAATATAATGGGAGGAATAATCCTATAAGTTTGGAATATTCCTACTAAAATATTTCCCAATACGAAAATAGTTCAACTTAACTATTATTATTATTGTTATTATTGTTCTTATCTTATTCGTAGCCTATAAACATTTAAGCAATTACCTTCAATATAATTTGGTTTTTTATTATTTTAGCATCAAGAAGTTGTTTTGTTTTTACCTGCAAAGAAAGAAAAGTAGGTCAACAAATTTAATATAACTTCAGTTAATATTCTCAACGATTTCTTAAATAGAAAATTCATCCCTGGCAAGGTCTGCGTACAAATTCAATGCGACAGCAGCTATTTAATTTGATTTAACTTACTTGAAGGCCTACTCGTATTGCAATTTAGCTAATGGCACACGCAAAACCTTTAAAAAGAAATTACCCATCATATTTACTTAGGATCTGAGGGTAACAACCAAATCCTCTCTCACACAGACATTCACATCCACAAAGTCAGGCAGACACAAGTTGCATACGAAATTAGGAATTCCCACGGCAAATCCATCAGTTGAAGATAGCGTGGCAAATGGGAAGTGGTAAATGTTTCTAGCAGTCGCTAACACACTCATCAATGGTTGAGAAGCCATGTCTGAACCATTCGTAACTGAACCTAACTCAACTCGCTGCCATTAGCGATAAAAAACTGTTTCTCAGCCCCAAAAGAAAAACAAACGGCGGAGCAAGCAAGTGCTAGGGAATCAATAAATCACGTTCGACTGCCAAAGAGTTCAATAAATACTGAATAAGCGAACAGGACAAAAAGGAGCAGACAAACCAGTGGAAGTGCACAACTAACAGATACTCTGTTTTGTAGAGGGTGAAGCATTTATAGAGAGAGACTTTATAATATTTATAGCTATTGCGTTTAGCATGAAATTATCAACATATAGAAAGATGATATATAAAATAGCAAATACAGTGCACGCTCGATAAGGTGAACTAATTAAAACCAAGGCAGTTCACGTTAGCAAAAGTGTACACACTTTCGATTGCCAGAAAAGTATAAAGTGAATACATTTTAACACATTTAAATTCACGTTTTATTGCTGATTTGTATATGCATTTGTTCTATTAATTGAAATACAGCTTTCTCCCTTAGGCTTCTTAGAATCATATCAATTAATCGACCATTTTTTTGTATGCAATGTTTTTCCTTCTCCATTTTTTATGAATTTACTTTTTCATGAAAAAGTATAATTTTTTTAAGTTTACAATCAAATTTCTATATAAAACAAACTCAATACAGAAATAACATGTTTTCTTTTACTGTTTTTGAAATCGAATTCTATTAAATCTGGAAACCAAAAAGATAATGTGTATAATATATATGTATATATGTACTTTATAGGACAACAAATGTGTCTGTCTGATGCATACCACTTAACGCACTTGTTATGAATACAGGGTATACAAATTAGAAATAAGCCACACAAATGTTAAATGTTATAGCAGCGCAATGCAGATATGTATATTAAATAATAAATAAATATATGACAAAAATAAATCGATATAATAAAACAGCAAAGCATTATGTGTGTTATCTGTGCAGCAGCCGGCACTGTCAATGCCAGCAATGGAACTCGATTGCCAGCTCAGCTCGGCAGTTGCACAAAACTGGTTCTGGAGGAGCAGGAGCAGGAGCAGGAGCAGGAGGCAGTCAGTTGTCAGGTGGTGGTCAGTGGGCAGCTTATCAGCGCGCTTTCGGACGGGCTGGGCAACAAAAGACACTTAGTATGCAAATCGAGAGGCGGCAGCAGTCGTTAAGTGAATCATGTGAATGATGCCGAGTGCAACCGCCGACGCATCTCAAGATGCAGCCAGCTAAGCAGCAACTGTTCCAGCTCAGATAATTTATGCTGTAATAATTAAGCAGCAGCCAGCCAGCCAGGCAAAACCCAAAACCCAAAACCAAACCAAACTACTGCCAGCCAACAATGACAGCCAAATGTCGCTGGGGAGCGGAAATGCGGCCAGTCGGCAGAGAGAGAGAGGGAGAGAGAGAGAGAGAGAGACACACGCACACACATGACAATTTACGGACTGGAAGACTCCAGGCAGGCCTGGGCAGCAGAAGAGCAGCTCGGGGAGCACATGACTGGGCCACAATGACAGTCAAGACCTGAAATTGGCAAGGCGAATGCGTCCAAAGGGGGCAAAAGGGGGCGGGGCTCTTATGTAACCAGTGACGCACCACATCCCCCAAGGCAGGGGGCAAACGGCAGCATTTTGAGTGTTACGGGTTGAGGTTGCGTTTCGAAATTGACTCGCAAGGAGAATTATTAATTTAATACATTGCACACGCATATGACAAGCAGAAACAATTATCTATCAAACTGTAAGCAATTTATAGGGTAACTGCTTTGCATCAGATTTAAATGCATAATTAATATGGAACCCAAAACATGATCCAAACTGCACCGGGAAAGCAAATCGGATCACTTTTAACAAAGTTATGGTAGTTTTAGGTGTTTGCAAGGCATTTCTAGGGAAAACCTAATCTTATTTTGACTTGTTTAAATGCGGTTCTAATAAAGAACCCAAACCATGATCAAAACTACCTCGGGAATAAAAATCGGATCAGTTTTGACAAAGTTATGGTATTTTTAGGTGTTTGGAAGGCATTTCTAGGGAAAACCTAATCCTATTTTGACTTGATTAAATGCAGTTCTAATAAAGAACCCAAACCATGATCAAAACAACCTCGGGAATAAAAATCGGATCAGTTTTGACAAAGTGATGAGAGTTTTAGGTGTTTGGAGGGCATTTCTCGGGAATTGGGAACCTTATCTTCGATATTTCGAAATTGCTTCAGATTAAAATGCAGATCTAACATAGAACCCAAATAATGATCAAAACTTCCTCGGGTCGATTCGCGTCTGTAAGGTTTTGTTAAAGATAAGGAAGTTTCAGGACTATATGAGAACAATATCCAGGAACTTGAGTGCCTTCTATATATATTAAGAAGTCAGTAAATATTCGCAAAAGAAAACCAACATTTAATGACTTTTGCACTTAAACACTAGAATGTAATAAGCCAACGTAAGGCTTATAAAGAAAAATGTAGTTGAAGCTGCTTTCCGTTGCGAACTCATTTGGTAGCAAGTGCAATTTGAAACATGGGCAATTAAGCAACAAAATGCGAATATTGTAGCGATAGTTAAGCAATTTGTCGACTGCCAAAACAAGCTGTTGGCAAATACATATTTTGGTAAAACTTTTCCATCCGAGCCGCGCTGACAGGCGACATTGAGCAGGCTGACTGATGACGATGTACGGCATCAGGGAGTATAGTTGACATGATGTACTTACTAGTTGCAGTTTGCAGTTTGCAGTTGCAGTTTGCAGTTGCAGTTTGCAGTAATTGAAATTTAGCAAGCAGCAGCAACACGAGTCCAAATGAGGAGTGCTGACTGGAATTGAATTGAGTTGAGTTGAGTTGAGTCCGGGTTAAGTCCGAGTTGAGTTGAGTTGAGTGACTGCGTCAGTTGCGCCCGAGTCTTTGATTGATGAAGACTCTATCCGCTCGCAGAGAGTTTAGCCAAACGCCCACAGACTGCTGAACCCAATGGAGTTGTCAACTGAACGAATAGTAGCTGTATCTGTGTGCTGTCCACAACTCATTACGGTGGCGACTCCGGCCGCAGTTCAAATGAATTTAATTGAAATTTCAAACTTGTCAAGTAGCCGCACCGAAATGAGACAGAGAAAATAGAGACGCATTCGACTTGGCCCCTGTCCGCAAGTCAAGTGCGCTGGAAATGTGCAAAATTACTTAATAAGTTTTTTTGCTTTCTTTCTTTTGTTGCCCAGGCATTGCACTTTTGGCGGCTGCAACATCTGCAGCAAACAGCAGCAGCAGCAGCAGCATCAGCATCAGCAGCAGCAGCAGCCAAACAGAAGTGTCATCCAATGTACGCAACTTTTTAAAAGAAAAGTTTTTGGCTACTCCTACAAACAAACGAAAAGCATAGCAACAACATTTTCCGACTTTCTATATAGTATATAGTATATATTTTGAGTTATTTAATGGGTGGGCCAAATGCATTTCGCCAAATGTCTGACCAAAATGAGACAAACAAGCAAAAAAGTCAAAGTTTGCCAGTGGAAGGAGTGTCAAGAGTGCCTGGAGTAGTTTTAAGCTTTGGCAGCTGATAGAGACAGAGAGAAAGAAAGAACGAAGGCAAGTTGAGATAGAACCAAACTCTAAGATATGTTCAAGCTTTGTATAGAAAAGAAAAACATCAAGTCATAGCTATTATTAAATACATGTTAACCAAAAGGTTAAGTCAAACTGGAATTTAGATTGCATTAAGCAGAAACTAGAAACTCTATAAGAAATATCAAACATTGTATGTCAAATACAAGTTAATTACGAGTCCCAAAACTTTCATAATAACCAAAAATTGTTTTTTTTTATATTTTTTATTTTCAAAAATTGTTAAGCATTTTTTAAGGTTTATGCGAAAAATACAAAAATTGTTATGTACCACAAACATGCTGCATAAAAGGTTTATGCAAAAAGCAAAGCATGTAATAAGTTTAACCAGCTAAGCTATCGACTTTTCCGACTTTCCACACCTGGATTTTCTTGTGTCAAATACAATAACCACACAAATAGCAGAAGTTCACAAGTGGCTAAACAATTTATTTCTATTACTTTTCGCAGCAGCAGACGGCTAACATTGATATGAGAAAAGGCAACGTAACATCTGGAAGCATTTAAGTGTTAATTTTTATAAAAATAAGAATGGGTCATAGAATAGATCATTTACCACTCACAACACAACTGCTGCGTATTTAATGCATAATTTACATTTTCAATTTGCATTTCAATTCGCTTTGAGAAATGAGAGTTGTGTGTGTGTGTGTTTTTTTTGAATATTAACATTTGTGCTTAGACTTGAACTCAATTACGGCACAATTACTCGTACTACTTATAGCCCGAGGGCCGCATATGGGTTAAAAGCGGTGGCGTTGCCGGAAGGCTAAAAGCAAGCACAGAGAAAACACGTAAGAGTGCTCAAGTCGGGAGTGCCTGACTATGTGATACCCTAAACACAGTCCTTAAGCAGTGCAAGCAGTTTAAGCAGTTAGACTGCTTCTTAAATGGGCTTCACATTATGGAAAGTTAAATTTTAAGCAACTTCTGTGTTTAACTAGAAAGTCAAATATATTTCACATGCGTATGCTAATCGAGATTATACATACCACATTTAGTGCCTTAAGCTCAAGTTATGGCAAAAAAGACTCCAGTCTGAAATCGAAATTTATCGATAACTTTTTAACGTGTCGAGCTACCGATAAAATGAAACAAACTTGATCTGAACACAAGGACCACACAAACTTATATGAGATCTCTAGCTTTTTTAGTCTCTGATATCTGCGAGTTCATACAGACAGACGGACAGACAGACAGACAGACAGACAGACGAACATATCTAGATCGACTCGGCTGTTGTTACTGATACTTTCAATGGTCGGATATGCTTGTTACATACTTTAGCAGAATTTCATTATACCCTCCTCTCTAGCCATTTATAATGGATTCAACAGCTTCGCAATTTTGGATGGTTTGATCCATTTGGCAGCTGTCACAGTTTCTCAATTCCGCGCCACATCGACGAGTGCACTTTACGAAATATGTCGACGTTCCACTTTTTCGGGGGTTGTTCAAGTCTACAACAAATACAACAAATGCAGATACTACAACAGCAACAACATCAAAAAAAGTTGTATTTTTGGGGTTGCACCCTTTTTTATGATTGTGCCATGTTAATGATGCTTCTGACAAATGCAAAATACGTCTCGTTTCATTCTGAAGGACACTACAGCATACCCATTGAACATTTTTGCCGTTGATCTTTTACGGCCAAATGCCCACTTGAACATTATTAATGAATTTGAGAAGCAATGGAAGCTCAAAATTTGTGGGTTTGTTCATTTGTCAATTGAGGAAATGAAGAGTGAAAACTACTAAGGGTTAAGTTACTTGATATATACTATAGTAAATATATGATATGGTATAATAGTTTATTTTATTTAAAAAGCGGTGTGACAAGAACAAAATTTAAGTAAAATATAAATCTTATCAAGAACTAATCATAATATTTTATCTTGGCGATTAACTCTCAAATTTCCATAATCAAATTTGATAATGATATGATATGTTAACTAATTTTGCATTAGATGTCTTTATTTAATCAAGACCCAAGAAAAAAATTTAAGTAAAATATAAATCTTAACCAGAACTATTCATAATTTGTATGTGGGCGATTAACGCTTAAATTTCTTTACATAAAAATAATCATATTTGATTATCAATCAGCATAACACTTTAAACTGTTAAAACCAATCATCGAAACGTATAAATGAACCCTTATCAATAGAAAAATGTTACTAAATAATTGATTTTAAATTTAGTAATGGTGACACATCGTCAATCAATTACAAAATTTGCATTCACTCGAGCACCATTAAAGTCGATGATGAATTTAATTTACAAATAAAATGTAGCACAGCAAAAAAAGAGAAAAAAGACGAAATCTAAAAAAAAATGCGAAATCCAATTACAATTTCCACTTAATCTAAAATCGCTGAAATCATGTGCGCCTCTGACTGTGTAATTAAAATATTAATTAAATTATAATTAAAGTTTTTAAGCAGCTGCAGGAAGTGTAGTATATTGTTTGGGCCTCCCACAAAAGCCGGCAGCGCAGTTAATTGCGTAACCAACAACAAAACATTGGAAAATGAAAAACTAAAAAAAACCCTTTTATAAAAAATATTTAACAAATGCATTTATTGATATACATACACATGTATATGTAGTAAATATAAAAAAAGAACCCTATAAGATAACTAGTCGAGCATTAAAAGCAGCAACATCAAATATTTAAACGCAATGAAATGCTAATTAAACACGAAAAACACAAACTAGGCGGTAAATTAAAATGACAAATTACATAAAAGCCGCCAGCAAATAACCAAAACCGCCGGCCACGCCCCCTGCCCCGCCCCCTTGAAAACGCAGCGAAAATCGCCTCGGGCGTCAATATTGTGGTTGGTGTACAGTGAAACCACAGAAAGTTGGAAATTACAATTTGGCCATGCATTCGAAATTCCGTTTAATTTTATTTGATATGCGCCTAATGGAATTCGATTTTGCTTGCATTTATTTATTTTAATGCTTCAATTCTTTAAATATTTATCAATTTGTGCTAAATTGTAGAAACCAAATGGATTTGTCGTGTTGTATGCGGAAATGCGAATACTCTAACTTGATTACGATTATTATTATTTTCTATATAGAACATTTAAGTTTTGTCATTAAAGAAATAAATTTAAATTAAGTTCGAATGAGTAGAAGTTAATTGCATAATTTTTGCTTTGTTAAAATACGAATTTTTGTTTTAAGTTTTTCTCTTTTTAAGTTTACCATATCTGCAATAAAAAGCAAACGCTTACGGCATTCATTCAGCCACGAAATATGATATGTTTTATATATTTTTAGAAGTTTCACTGTGCATAAACAAAAGAAAACAAATAAGTATACATACATATATGTATGTTAGTATTTTAATATGCAGTTATGCAGAATGATTTCAACACGAACAATTTAGATTTCATACAATATAAATACGTATACGTATGCGCAAAAGAAAATAAAACAAGCAAAAAAAAAGAAAAATCCGACTCAAATGAAAAGCAGTTAATGTTTTGAATGCGGCAAGAGCGTAAAAAGTGCGATAAAAAGGCTGCAAAATAAATAAACGCAAATGCACAAATACGCTTAACGCTAACACACACACACACACACACACACACACACACTACACACATTTATATACTATATAAAGCAAAGAACACAACTTGCCAGCAATTAAAAATTCAATGTTTGCAACGCTATTTTTTCGCCCCATTTTTATGCATTTTGTATTATATTTACTTCGCGTATATTTTTTGCCATTTATTGATATTATAAATTATGGTTTTCACGAATTATTCTTTGTTTTTCTACCATATTTTTTTTGTTTGCATGCAGTTGAGTTTTGAATTTTTTTATAAAACAATCGCATCGGGGATGTAAAATGTGATTTTACTCGAATTAAACCAGTGCAAATAGCACTAAGGAAATGCTGCATTTTAATGGCTTAACAACAGCATTTTTATAATTTTATGGCGCTCTCTCCAAAAAAAAAAAAAAGCAACAATTTGCAGGCATTATGCAGAACGGAATAAAAATTTTACATTTGCATATGTGCATAAATTTCAGTGTGTGTGTGTGTGTGTGTGTGTGTGTGTGTGTGATTAAGTGTGTGTGTAAGTGTGTGTAAAGAACTGCGTTTAATGACTAAATCACAAAGCAATTTTTCAAATTTTTCAGGCATTTCATGACGTTGAATTAACTAAAAGAAGTCATCATTTATTGATGTAAATTACGGATTTTTTGTGTATTTTATATATAAAAGTATTTAGTATATCATATCTAATATATTATTTACTGCGACAAAATACTGCAACTAATTTAATTTAATTTGAATTGATTTATAATATAAATTATTTATTTCATGTCAACTAAAAACATTCGACACTAGAAACTAAACAAAATTATATTTTACAGAAAATTCAATTTAAAATATTGTGTAAAATAAAAAAATGTAAATTAATAAAATTGTCTGAGTGTATTTAACTGGAAAACTTGTTCCAACATTTGTCAAAAGGATAAATAGGGAAGCCCAAAGGAAGAAAAAACGCAATTAGAAAAGATTAGTAAGAATTAATAGGAAATAAGTAAGTTTACGTTTTAGTAACGAGCTAAAAAATCGAAAATACTGTTTTTAATTATACGCAGAGAAAACTCTGAATTAAATAATCGAAAAATAATCGATTGCTTAACTTTTAAACGCAGTCGTTTTAACTACTTCATTTCTCTACCAAAATATTTACTGGATTATTTCCAAGCGCCCCACTTTCACAAAATCCACTCACACCCCAAATAGAAATGTAGCCACACATGACACCAAAGTGTTTATTGTCCAATTTCAATAGACGTTCACAATTTGTTTTGTACTTTTGTTTCGATATATGTATACATATATATATGTATATATATATATATATGTGTGCATGTGTTGTTGTTGTTGTTGGGGGTATTGTGCTGTAGTTGGCCAGTTGCGTGTTATTTAATGGCTTCTCGCCACGCAAGGACAAGTAACTTTTGCGCCTAATTGTTTATGGTATAATAAACTGGATCGAAAAGGACCCCCAAACTGGCAGCCAAAACAAATTAGGCCAGCAATCCGAAAAGGTTCGTGTGCGTAGAGTTTATGAAATGTTTAAAGGTCAGTTAACTACGTTAATAGTTGATAACAAAACATAATAGAACCAAAATAAAAACCTAGTATTTTTGAATAATTTAGCGAAAAAGCAAAGTATAAATTTCATATCTATAATTTGTGGCATTCTTAATTGGAATGCGACAAAGTATCCCATATAGCACATTTCAAGGTCCGGCCTTTTATCGATCCCTAATTCCTAATCCGGCTGGAATTGGGTGTGGTCCGTGCAAAGTGTCAGTGATAGCCTCATAAAATCAATCATTTTTGGGCACTCAGCCACTTGCAACTTAATTTGGTCAACACCCATTTATATATATATATAAATAAATAAATATATATCTATATATATACCTTTTGCCTGTCTGCTGGCCATTTCGGCATTGGCTTCTGTTTTGTGTTGTTTGCTTTTGGCTGACAAGTAAAAATGATTATAATTAAACTAATTAAGGCGTTGCGTTCAGATTGACAATGTCTGGATTAGATGGCTGCCTATCAGTTAGATATATATTTTTGATTGACCGTAGAAGGAGCTGACAGCAAAGAGCAAAAACAATATTCATTCACACTTCGAAATAACAAAAATACAATTGCTGATACCCTGATCCCAGTCCTCGCATTCGTTCGTCGTTTCTTATCAAGCACACACATACTGCAAGCAGTGCAAGCAGTTTAAGTAGTCTAAGCTCATATTACTTTCGAGTTATGGACAAAAAACACCAGTCTGATAATTGATTGATAACTTTCAAACGAGTCGAGTTATCGATAAAATGAAAAAAACTTGATCTGACCAGGGACTACGGGAGCTTATATTCCAAATACGAAGTCTCTAGCTTTTGCAGTCTCTCCTTATGCCTGTAACATAATTTTCACCCATTTTTAATGGGTTCAGCGTATAAAAACTATTTAAAATCCCCTTGTTAAAGCCGATATTATCAATAAATAAGCGTTAATAATATTTATCATTTATAATTAAGAAATTAAATCGCATTTCCATGCCATTATGGCTGTTGAAAGTTTTCGCTGACACCATAAATATTATTTAATCACAATCAGCGGCTCCATTAAAAAATAAGCATTAACAATTAACAAACAAACAAACAATGCTACCAAGATTTTAATCAATTAATTATTTGGCATAGCACAAATAGCCGTGAGTATCTTTAAAACTTGAAGATTTATTGCAATAAATAACTTGCTTGTCTAGCTATATGGTATTTTTTTATTTCGACAACAAATCAAGTTAGTTTTAAGATAATTGCTGAAAAAACAAGTAAACACAATTTCATCTATGCAAATAGTCGTATATTTTTGTCATTTTATCTACCAACCAGAAATAAATGTCGACGTGCAAAAGTTTATTTCGCCTGCTTGGGAAGATGCACAAAAATCTCACTGGCCAATAATGGAAATGGAAATGGAAATGGACACACCCATTTCAGTAATTGAAATAAAAATGTTTAAAGGCACACACACACACACAAAACTACCTACGAGATACTTTTGCTATCTGTGCTCGACTGCAGGCAGAACTGCATATAAGCAAATAACAATAATATTTTAGAGCAGAAGGCCCTTCTCAGTGTATCTTGATTAAAAAAAACGCCCACAGAGCCAATCGATTCGTGTTTTCAGTTTTGCCAATGCTATAAATTTTCCAGGGCAGACTAACTGTGTTGCGTATTAGTGGGGATTATAAGAAACAACAATAACAACAACAACAACAATGTGTATGCAGAGGCCTGAAAAGGGAAACGCTTCTAATGGCATGCAAAGAAAATTCATGAATTTATTGAAATTTATAAGCATAAGTAATGCATAGAAAATGACCAAGGCAAATGTATCTCATGGATACAGGTTTACTGTGTTTTTCTATTTTTCAACTCATTCTGGATACGGGGGGCTTGGGCCAAAAGGCTGCAGCCAAGTGGCTAACAAACGTTTGGCCAAAAGACGCTTCTTTCTTCTTTTTTTTTTGTTGCCCAAGATGAAATCGTAGAAATTGAATTGAAGTGAATTGTGTCGAGTATGGCAAAGAAAGTGGGGGTGGTATATGGGATGGGGGAGGGGTGTGGCAAATGGCAAACGATATGCGTATCAATAGAAAAACAGAGCATCGGCAGACAACTTATACAAATAGCACATAAAAACTAAGACCCGTTCAAGTTCCTGAGCCAGAGACAGTCAAAGCATATACATACATATATGCATATAGTATACATATATATATCTTGAGTAGTGATAACTTCTTTCACGACTTTTGCCTCCTACTGTGCACCCGCACACACACACACACACACACACACACACACACACACACACACACATATGAGTCAGGCGCAAGTTTAATGTAACTTTTCATTCAGTTACTGTTGTTGTTGTTGTTGTTGCTGCAGCGCTTTTCCTCGCTTCTGGCGTTCTCTTCTATTCTATTTGTATATCTTAAACGCGTTTCGCTGTATCTACTTAAGGCAGCTTAAATATTTGTGTAACATAATACAAAACATACGGGCTTCTTTGGTTATACTTAGATACATAGCTTAAGATACTAGCACTTGGGCCAAATAGCAAAACACAGCCAGACGCAGCAGGAGGAGTCGGAGTCGGAGTCGGAGTCGGAGTTTGAGGAGGAGCCTCCTCCGTCCGAGTAGCTTGCTTTTACAGTTACTTTGTTCAGCTTGCCAGCTAGCTGGAGCAGAATGCACATTGGGCAGCATTTATTGGGCAATTATCAGCCCAAAAAACGAAAGAAAACAAGTGGGAAAGTATTATCTTCGGCGTGCCGAAGATTTTATACTCTTTTCGAACCTTTAGACAATTTTCACTCTGCCAACTGCAGCACTTTCATTAGCTGTAAAAATATCAAATTTATTTCCAGTTGTATGGCAGCTATAAGATAAGATGGTGTATGTTTGAATAATAAGTATCTGTGCAAAGTTTCATCGCGATAGCTTTGAAAACATGGGATATATGGCCAAAACCGACTTCCAGTTGTATGGCAGCTATAAGATATAGTGGTCCGATCCGGCCGGTTCCGAACAATGTGCTGTCCCTTTAAATAATAAGTCTCTGTGCAAAGTTTGATCACGATAGCTCAAAAACTGAGGGACTAGTTTGCATACATACAGACAGACAGACAGACAGACAGCCGGACATGGCTAAATCAATTTGTATTGTCATTCTAAGCAGTAGTTCTAGGCAGCAACTTTTGGGGTCTCCGCCGCTTCCTTCTATGCGTTACGAACTTCAGCACAAACTTAATATACTATTTTCTTCGAAAAGAGTATAACAAAACACATTGTGATTAAAATATATGTTGGAAGAAACATAAGCATAAGCTGCGGCTAATCAGAAAATAAAATGTAGTAAAGTTCATTACTAAGAGATAATGCGATTCATAAGAAAAGCTGTAGACTCTTAAGTAAATTATACTATTGTATTGCGTTTGTTATCTCTTTTATTCGAAGCCTTGAAATCTTTGTATGCTATAAGCGTCGTTTTTTATACCCTGAACCCATTAAAAATGGGTAAAAAGGGTATTATGGTTTTGTGCAAATGTATGTAACAGGCATAAGGAAGCATCTCCGACCATATAAAGTATATATATTATTGATCAGTATCAATAGCCGAGTCGATCTGGCCATGTCCGTCTGTCTGTCCGTCTGTCCGTCTGTCTGTCTGTATGAACACACAGATATCAGAGACTACAAGAGCTAGAGACTTCATATTTGGAACATAAGTTCTCCTAATCCCGGACAGATCAAGTTTATTAAAATTTATCGATAGCTCGTCCCGTTCAAAAGTTATCGATAAATTTCGATTTTAGACCAGCGTTTTTTGGATATAACTTACAAGTTATAAGAGCTAGAGGCCCATAATTTGACATGTATAATCTCGAATAGCATACACATGTAACAATAATATTTCACTTTTTGGATACCACCCCCAAACCCCCAAAAGTTCAAAAAACCCATTTTTTGAAGGTACGACCTTGCAATTTGGTTTGGTAACACATATTATCGACAATTGTTTGCCCCAAAAATTTCAATATGATCGGACAATAAACACAGAAGTTATTTAAGATTTAACTTTCCATTGTGTGGGGCTCAGCGAAAGAGCAAGCTAACTGCTTAAACCGCTTGCACTGCTTGTACTGCTTGTACTGCAGCATGTGTGTGTTTAGATTAGTATGAATGATTGTAAGGACTGGGTTCAGGGTATCTCGTAGTCGGGCACTCCCGACTAGAGCACTCTTACTTGTTTTATAAATAAAGTATTTTTACTGTATTACATTGAGGAACAATGCAGCAAATTCAATTAAATATTTCTTCAAAATTTGGTTTCCATTTAAAACAAATTTCTTTTGGTTTATAAATAACAAAAATAATAAAAAATAAATTAAGAATTTTTATATGATTCAAAAACACATTAGAACAAACAGAATAAAATTTCAAATTTAGTCAACACTGCCTTTAAGTATTCAAACTTTATCTACCCTTTAAGAAACTGCTGAATAAATTTCAACTTTAGTCAACACTGTCTTTAAGCATTCAAACTTTATCGACCTTAAAAAATACTGATTAAATTCTTTACAAATATCTTGGGGAAAACCGCTGCAAGCACTTTGTCTTATTTGAGAAGGTATATCCTCTCTTTGGTTAGCTTAAAATGACTTTGACATCATGTTAAATAGATACAAATACATGTTGGCATCTTGAGCGAGTTGTTCGTAATCATCTGTAAACATACTTAAGTGCATTTTTACAGCGTCGCCTCATTAATTGGACAAAGAGCGAGACGAGTGTGTTTTTGGGTGTGTGTGTATGTCTGTGCGTGTGTGCGTGCATGTGTGTGTGTGTGTCTTCACTGTGCAGTCTGATATTCAGGATATTGGAATCTCAAACGTGACGCTGGACGTGACGTTTTGTGTTGCTGACGTCCTGCTGATTGTCTCTTTTGCTTTGCTTTGGTTTCCTCTGCTTCTTTCTTTGGTTTTTGTTTTTTTTTTGTTGTTGTCAAACGCTAATGCGTTGTTCAACACAGGCAACATGGAAGGAGGCAATCTTTATTTGCGGCACGTTGTGTCCTTACTTGAAAAGACACACACACGCCGATGCCAGAGTTGGCGATACAGATGCAGATTGAGAAGGGCAAGTGGTTTTCGTATTGGCACTGAAAGTCGTCTCGATATTTGCCTACACTCGAAGAAAAGTATGCGCCAAAATTTGCAAGAATAAATTTGCCTATTATGGAAAATTGTACAAGTTTATGCAATAAATGTAAAAGCTCTTGTTTTTATGGACAATATGAATATTATTTTTATAATTCATAATTTCTACGTCAGAAAAAACTTATTTAAACAATATATGTATATTTGTAACGCATAGAAGGAAGCGTCGGAGACCCCAAAAAGTTACTGCCAGTATGCTTAGAATGACAAAACAAATTAATCTAGCCATGTCTGTCTGTCTGTCTGTCTGTCTGTATGTATGCAAACTAGTCCCTCAGTTTTTGAGCTATCGCGATGCAACTTTGCACAGACACTTATTATTTAAAGGGACAGCACATTGTTCGGAACCGGCCGGATCGGACCACTATATCTTATAGCTGCCATACAACTGTAAGTCGGTTTTGGCCATATATCCCATGTTTTCAAAGCTATCGCGATGAAACTTTCCACAGATAATTATTATTCAAACATTCACCATCTTATCTTATAGCTGCCATACAGCTGGAAATAAATTTGATATTTTTACAGCTAATGAAAGTGCTGCAGTTGGCAGATTGAAAATTATCTAAAAGTTCGAAAAGAGTATAAAATCTTCGGCACGCCGAAGATAAGCCTTTCCCACTTGTTTTCTTATACAATTATGTTTGATTTTGTCATGTATATTTTATATTTAAACATTTTTCACATTTCAATTTGCAATTTAAAACGATTTTTACTTGTCGCACATATTTTTCTCCGAGTGTACTGCCACTTGATACGCACGACAAGGCATTTGCCTCATTAGAGTGGACCACAGGCACAGAGCTAAGTAGTTAACCAAAATAGCAAAATGCATTTTGCCAGGCAGCAACGAAAACGTATCTCGTATCTGGCGGATACAACACACACACACACACACACACACGCACACACACTTAGCCGAACGATTTCAATTTGAAATGTAAACAAAAAACAGCATACACAGAAAACAAGCGGCCCGCACATTTCGGGATACAGTGACAAACAAAAGCAGACGCCGCCTGCGAAGTCATTAAAAGATGCAGATAAAACAGTGCCACTCGCCATTCTCGATCCGTATCTGTTGGCCGCATCTGTATCTGTAGCTGTAGCTGTATCTATAGATGTATCTGTATCTGTATCTATGTCCGTTTGTGCATCTGTAAGTAGGCGCTGACATGCTGGACAACAAAACACGAATCGAAAATGTATCTCATCGCATCGCATTGGAATCATTAGATTGCTCTGACCTGATGCCTTTCTGGTTGTCGTTTCGTTTCGTTTCGATTCGTATCTATTATGTATGTGATTTTGACTGTCTTTATGTCTAAATTAGTTAACTGATTTCACAGCTGACTGCCTCGCTATGCAAATGCATTCAAATATCTTGTATTTATCTCGTTTCACTTACATTCCGTTTGACAAACACTGTTTTGTCAACATTTCTGATGGTTTTAATCTTTTAATGGTCCCAAACCGGTCGTAATGTTTAAAGATTGTCGCCATGTCATTTGTATCTTTTCTTTTCATTGCTACATATATTGTATATATATAATGTTACGATAATTCAATTAGGTTATTAGTCATGAAAGGAAGCGTGATGAGCTCAACTGCGAAATTTTCGAACAAGTAATTTACTTATCATTTGTAAACAGCAATAAACACAAATTGTCTTTGGCGACTTAAACAATAGTTTACACTTTTAAGTATATATGTGGAAACACTGCAAATAAATAATATCTAATTTAATCCAATTTCACTGTAGTTCTGATATTAAGCTATCGATATTAGCCTATTTATTTGCAATATATTTTACAAGGACTCACCTTTTTAAGTGTCCAACAATGTTATTGTGCTCAAATCAAATACTTTTTGATCTGTCCAATTGGTTTTGTTGCCCAATTTATCGATAACTTTCAGCTGCTAGGCGTTACAAGCTTTCTCCTCTTCTTGTTGTTGCTGTTGCTGTTGTTTTTGTTGTTGGGCATGCGTTTGCTTGGGCAGTTGACATTCAAATCGATGCGCGCACAATTGAACAATTGCCATATCGATAACGGATATCGATAAGTGTTATGATAACGATTGGTTTCGCTTTTGCTTTTGCTTCTGCTCTTGCTCTTGAATTTACTTTTGGCAGATCGCTTGTCGTAGTTGAACAAATTATAGACACGTACACGAGACAACACCGAAGAACACAAATTTTTTATATTTTTAATTTATACGAATGCCGAGTAAATAACAAACAACAACAACAACGATGATGATGATGACGATGACGACAAATATTGTACATATGTACAGAGCAGTATAAAATATACACAAGCACAAACACAAACACACACGAACACACGAAGACACGAACACACACACACACACACACACAGATAGATAGATATACAGGCGGAGAGAGTGATTAACGATTAGGTGACGCGCGGGGGAGGAGTGTGGTGGAGACGGAACCGAAACAAAATAAGTGACACGCGGCGCGAAAAGTATGCAACACTTAAATGTTGTCAGTGCAGAAACTTCATGACGATTTGCAAGTTTTCTTTTCTTTTCGTTTCGTTTCTTTTTTTGGTTTGCTTAACAATTGTTATTGTTGTTGTTGATGGGTTTTGTATTTGTTATTAGCTGCAGGACACTGTAAAAATTATATAATATTTATATATATATATTTCATATTTCACATTTGACATGAATATGTTTGCAGAAACCGCACGCACAGCAGGAATTTCTACTTATTATGACAATGACAACACACACGGCAAATTGGTTGGCAACGCGCAACGCATGGCCAAAGGACAACGACTGCAGCCAGCGCCAGCGAAAGATGTGCAAAAAGAGAGAGAGAGAGCGAGCGAGAGAGCAGTTGCGGCGCCAGCGACGATGCGAATGGGCGAGCAAAGCAGAGCTGAAAAACTTGGCGGGGGGGGTAAAACGGGCAGCGAGCGCTGAGAGAAATTTACATAGGGCAGCTGCCAGTACTCGCACACACACACACATGCTCATTGTGCATGTGTGTGTGTGTGCTTGAAACGCGGCGAGAATGAAATGCAGCGAAACGAATGGGCAGCACAAAATGTGCGCAACAAAATGGAAACAGGCACTTGAAAATAAACAAAATATATAAAAAAGGATAATCCGCACACACACACACACATACAGAGAGTTGTGTGTTCCAATGCCGAAATGTGCACAAAACAGCAGGCGGCATGGCAACGTTCTCTCGCTCTCTCTCTCTCCCTCCCTCTCTCGCTTCACCTATGCGTGTGTGTGTGTGTGTGTGTGCGTTTGTGTGTGGCGCGCCAGTAGAAAAATCAATGAAAAATATCTGAAAAAATTATCCAAAAAAAGCGTCTAATATTTTTGTTATGTGCCGCTTTTGTGCTCTGCGGTTTCTGCTTCAATTTCTTGCGGCTGCTTTAAGCTGATTTTATGCACTTTGTATTTTTGCTCAATTTGAATTCAGCACAATTTATGAAAGCTCGTGTGCCAATTGATTGCTTTATTATTATTGTTTAGCAACACAAACACACGCACACACACACACACACAGAGGCACATGCACACAAACAGAGACGCTTAAACTGTAATTGATTAACGGCAGCAGGCATTTACCGCTAGAATTGAAAGACACGCACTTTTTCTACACCTCGCGGCAGCGATTTGTTTATCTGTTGTCAGTCAGTCAGTCATTGCGACCAGACAAAGCCCGTGGCAACCAGAGACATGAGAACGCGAACGCGAACGGGACACATGAACACACGCGACTCTCTCGACGACGTAACAACAACTCAGTCGGAGTTTCATTTCCAAAGTACAACGGCACCGAATGCAGCACACATGTGCTGCAGACACATGTTGGGACACATGCTGCGCTACGCAGCGGAGAGCACATTTGCCCAAATCTCTGGCTTGGCAACATAGCATGCTTAGCAACATGCAGGCATGTCGCACCCATACAATGTTGCGGCACATGCTGCCGCACTTTGCGCATGTATCGCATCAATTTTTGTTATTGTTTCTCTGGCGCACTCTCTCGGGCCTTGTGAGCCTGCGAGCCGAATAACGGACCCATATGCGCTGCCGTTCCATTGCCAGAGTTCCGCACTCTCGATGGGCGGGCGAGTGTGCGCCTTAAAAGAATACGCAGAGACAAAATTTCTTATTTGAAAATGTATTTGATATAAGAAATATTATTGTTTAAATTTGGAAAGTAAACTTGAAAATTAAGAGTCAATATAGGGCCTTTTTACGATGTAAACAAATCGCTTGGTGCCAATTAGCCACTTTCAAACAGCTGACAACTCTAGCTCGCGCTCTCTTGGCGCTCTTTCGCCTCTCGCTCAATAAACGCGTTCTCTGTTTTTGCCGGCGGTGCATATGTATTGGTTTATTTATAATTTACAATTGTTTAACGCGAAAAGCTTTGCTTGCATTGCAGTCGCATGCGACTTTGTTTTGTTTTACAGTTCACTTTGTATAATATTTATAAGCGGCACTGGTTGTAGATTGTACAAAAACAAACAAAAACACAGTAAATAAGATGTAAGAACCTGCAGCCAATGAATTGCCTTAGCTCAATTTATTGAACACATTTAACGACTTGGTAACTCGCTTTGCACTTCATGTGTTTATTAGAAATATTTTATGCGTTTATTAATAATTAAAAACATTATTTCTCAAAAACTTTATACGAAGAACTGCAAAATCAACCAATGGGCTGTGTAGGCCAGCCGATAAACTGTCGGATTATCGACTGCATGTTCTATCGATAGACTTGCAAGTTCAACTGTTACGGAGCCGTTGAACAACAATGTTCGGAAATTCAAAAACGAGAACCTGTGTTATTTTTCTTTCAATTATTTTATAACTCTTTTTTTATATTATTTAAGTTCAATAGCACCAATAGCAATATTCACATTCAGTCTTAAAACTTAACCACAATCTTGCCACGCATATGGCCGCACTTCAAGCGCTCGAAAGCCTTCGGCAGATCCGTAAAGTCGAAGGTGCTGTCGATCTGCGGCATAAGCTGCAAAATAAATAGTTTATAATACTTCCATATGACAATATTCAATTGCAAATTAAACGCACCTTACGACGCTCGACCAGACGCTGCAGGAACTCGATGCCATGTGCCGCCGGTATAAAGTATCCCCACTTGACCAATCCACCTCGTTGGCTGACAGCCTTTAGATTTGTCTGCAGCAAATCGGAGACGTTCTGCAGCGCACCGAGGCACAGGCCCTGCTTGTCAATGTTGGCCAGCAGCGGCGAGGAGAACGTTATATACTGTTGGAAATCGTACGGCAATTCAGATGCCTGCTGACCGCCCTGCCCGGCACAGTCCAGAACCACGTCGTACGGCGCATAGCTGGATAGCTGCTCCATAGCCACGGGATTTGTGTAGTCTACGACACAATCGGCGCCCAGGCAACGCACCATTTCCGCAGCACTCTCGCTGCACGTGGCCAGCACTTGGGCGCCCTGCGCTTTGAGCATCTGGATGGCTAGTGTGCCCACGCCACCGGAGCCACCGAGCACCAGAATCCGTTTGTTTGCACCACCACCGGCGGACGTTGTAGCGCCACACGGTCCGCCAAGCCCACCAGTTATATACAGGCCTGACCAGGCAGTCAGTCCTGCGTAGAGCACACTGGCGGCCTCGCTGTCATTGAGTTCTGCGGGAGCGGGAGCGAGCTACAAAGGTAATGTAAACTTGAGCAACTAGTGTCTTCAATATACGATATACCGCTCTTAGTTACGACTTACACATGATGAGGGCACCACAACGTATTCAGCATGTGCACCGCCGGCACTTGGCAGCGGCACCACGCCCCACACCCGCGTGCCCAGCTGCAGCTGTTTGCGGCAGACACCCATGCCCTTCTGGATGAGTTCGCCGCAGAATTCGCGACCCAGCGTCAGGGGGAATTCGATGTCGTCGCTGGGCTGGCAGCGCATGCGATTCAGCAGCGTGGAACCGTAGCCGCGCAGCATGGCCAGATCGATGGGATTCACTGAAGCGGTGCGCAGTCGCACTAGGCACTCATCGGAGCTGCGGATTTGGGGCAGCTTCAGTTTGTCGCTGAGCTGCAGCTCGTCGATGTCGCCGTAGTTGTGCAGCTGCCAGCCGCGCATCTTACCCGCGCCCCTGTTGGCTGCAGGAGTCGCCGGCGGCGGCGGAGTTGCCTTCTGTGGCGCCTCTGTTGTTGCAGTTGTTGCGGCATCGCCAAAGTTGCGTGTGGCAATCAGCAGACGCGGCAGCAATGCAAATCGTTTTGCAGGCACTCGCATAGTTGCAACCGCTGTCTGCATGTCGCACTATTGTGTGTTGTCACAAATAATCAGAGCTATTAATTATTAGCAAGCTTATTTATTTGGAACCTTGTATTTGGCTTTTATGTTTCCAAAACCAGCGCGACCGTTTAATGCATCAAAATATACCAAAAAGTATATAAATCTTAACAGAGCTCGTAAGCATAAGAGCAAAGTATGCTGATCATTCCATGTATGCATACCACTCTTAACATTAATGTAGTTTTTGATACTGTGTATTTTAAATCATCAACATTTCGCTTGCCTTTTGTATTTCACTTCAAACAACTCAATGTCATTTGTAGATAGTTTTTCAATGTTAAATAAAATAAAATATTTCCCTTAGAACCAACCAGCTTTGCTTGGAAGACACTTGACTTGCACTGTGCACTATGCTTAAGTGCTAATGCAATGTTAAACGTTATCGATAATCAGATACTCTCATCACTACAAAAAATACTGTTCGCCAAAAAAAGCCGGTGAAAAATAGCAAAGTTAGTGATTTGCAAAAAAAAAAACATGGAGCCAACGCTGGACAATTACAAGCTTAGCTGCGAGCTGCTGGGCCACAGCCTAGATGTGCGCGCAGTTGCTGCCGGTGGCAATGCCCCGGACGGTGACCAAATGATATTGTCGGGTTCACGGGACAAAACCACGAAGCTCTGGAGGCAAATGGGGTGCGTATTAAGACAAAGAACTCGGATTTATATGTATGCGCTTTGTTGAGAGTATTTTGGGGTTTGTCGTAAAGGAGACAACTAATGCCTAATCAGCATTAGTAGCTAATGTCTGTCTGCCTGTTTCTACGCAAAATTAGTCTCGCAGTTTTGAGGCCAACTTGATGGAACTTTGGCTCTATCCGCTGCAGGCAACTAAAGCGCAGCTTTGGAGGTTAAGTCTCCCGCATACAATGTATTTGGGCCAGATCGGACTCCTTTATCATATACCTCTCATATAAACAATCAATAAAATTTTTGTATACTAAACATTAAATGTGGTTATTTGAACTTCGGTCTAGAATAACATGCAGTCTTATCCTTAAATAATAACAAATTGTTCTCATATCTAATTCAAGGAACGAGTACCTCGAGAGTGTAACGCTGCAGGATCACAAAAACTTTATATCCTACATTTACTATCTGGAGTCGGAGCAATGGATTTGCACTGCCAGCAATGATGCCACCATCTGCATTTATAGCCAGGACGCCTTTGTGCCGCTGCTGACGCTCAAGGGACACGAATCGACGGTCTGTGCTCTGGCCGCAGGACTCCAATCGCGCAGTCTCATCAGCGGCAGCTGGGACAAAACGGCGCGCGTTTGGCTCATCAGCGAGACGGGCGATGTGAGCTTTAAAACGTTAGAAGGACACGAGGCGGCCGTTTGGGCGGTAGCCACCGTACCCCAGCAGCAGAAATATGTGACTGGCGGCGCCGACAAGTGCATCTACTATTGGAACGCCAGCGGCGAGAAGCTGCGCCTCCTCAAGGGTCACACGGACTGTGTGCGCGCTCTGATCCCGCTGCCCGCCAACTCGCTGCTGTCCTGCGGCAACGATGCCGTGCTGCGCTTCTGGAACGAGGATGGCGAATGTGTGCGCGAGCTGAGCGGTCATACTAACTATATTTATGCGTTGGCCCGCAACCAGTCGCTCGGCGAGCACATAGTCGTGTCCTGCGGCGAGGATAGCACATTGCGCATGTGGAATGTGATTACGGGCGATCAGCTGGGCGATCCCATTGTGCATCCGGCAATTTCGGTATGGTCTGTCGCTTGTCTGCGCAACGGCGACATTGTCACCGGCTGCAGCGATGGCGTCGTGCGCGTCTTCAGCAAGGATCCGGCGAGGCAGGCGACCAAGGAGCTGTGTCGCGTCTTCGACTTGGCCGTCGCCACGCACAAGGCGCAGCTCAGCGAGGAAATTGGCGGTGTCAAGAAGACAGAGTAAGCTAATTTCGTAATTTTTTCATTAATTGATGTCATTAGTCGACATTAAGTAAATAGATTCGATTCGCATCGGTTCCGAGGACATTTTTAATTTGCCCTAAATTTATGATTATATACTCGACTATTTGCAGTTTGGCCGGACCGGAAGCGTTGCTATCGAATGGCACCCGCGAGGGACAAACGAAGATGGTGCGTCACGTGGACGGCTCGATCAAGTGCTACTCGTGGGAATTGGGCAAATGGAATCTGGTGGGCGATGTGACTGGCGCCACGGGCGGCACACAGGCCAACTCCGGCAAGAAGCTGCACGACGGCAAGGAGTACGATTATGTGTTCAATGTGGATATATCCGATACAGAGCCACCCATCAAGTTGCCCTACAATCGCGGCGAGGATCCATGGACAGCGGCCCAAGCATTCATCCATCGCAATAATCTTCCTCAGGCATATCTCGATCAGGTGGCAAATTTTATAGTGAAGAATGCGGAGGATGCGTCCACGGTGGTCACCCAAACGCCAACGTGTGTATAAATGGACTTATTTGCAAATTGTAGATGCCTACTAATTAATTACTTTGTCTTGCAGCGGCTATCAGGATCCGTTCACTGGTGAATCGCGCTATGTGCCCGGTTCCAGCAGCAGCAACATGCAAGCCACCGGCAACATGGATCCTTTTACAGGTGCCTCCAGCTACTCCACGGCCAGCAGTAATACGCAGTCCAGCATCGATGTCAACTTTGTGCGCGGCAGCGATAAACACTTTCCGGTCAGCACTTATCGTACCTTTGATACTTGCGATGCCAACAAGGTGCTGGAGAAGATGAAGTGAGTTGGAAGGCGAGACTAACGCCAATGTTTATAATTATGTTTATGTTCTCTATTTTATGCAAGCTAAACCTTGTTCCATCTAGCCAAAGTACATTTAAAGACTTCTAACTTTTCTGTTTCTGTTTGCAGAGAGTTTAACAATAAACTAAGCAGCACTGAGGGCAAAGTGGGCGACGAAGTTTTGCGCGCCGTCATCCGGCTGACGGACAAGTCACCCGAACTGGATCCTACGGCACTCGAGGCGCTGGTAATGCTGCTCAAGTGGCCGGCTGGTATGCTCTTCCCGGTACTGGACATACTGCGCCTGGCCGTGCGTCACGAGGCAATCTTCAGTATGCTGCACAACAGCTACAACTTTTTGAGCTACGTGGTGCCGCAGCTGGGCGGTGGGGCGGCCAATCAGCTGATGGCCTGCCGCTGCCTGGCCAATGGATTCACCCACACGGTGGGGCGACAGCGCATTGAGTCGCAGCTGCCGCAAATTGTGGAGCTGATAACTGGCATTAAGGCGGGCAGCGCCAATTTGCAAATAGCGATTGCCACATTCTATTTGAATGTGACCATTTCGCAGACTACGGGCGCCGCCCGGTCGGAGGTATGTCATGCGACCACATCGGGCATTGTGGAGCTGCTCAAGTGGGCCAACGATTTGGAGGCGTGGTATCGCGCTATGCAGGCAATTGGCAATCTGACCACAACGACCTGCGGCCAGGAGACAATCGCTCAAGTTGTATCCGTCGACTATGTGATGGACAAGTTGCGAGAGCTGACCAACACAAAGCAGGATGAGAACTTTACCAAGGTGAATCTGGTGGGACAGGCGCTGCTCGCGGTATTCTGAAATCTGGCGTTGTCCGCAATTAGTTCTAAATTTCTATATTGGAGTGTGTCGTTTTTGAGAGTCGTAATTTAATAAATATACATTTTGCTTATTCTATACCAATACATAAGTATCCTTATGTTTTGCTTGTCTGCCCAGCAGCAGCAGCATCCGTTTCGGGTGTCGCCTTCCTAGTTTGTATACGCTCCAGCAGCTCGTGCTTCCAGCGCTCCTCGGGCACACCCTTTGCCCAGTCCGGCACTGTCACATTGGGCAACGTTATCTTCGACATGGCTTTGAGTATCTGCGAAGCATAGCTCGCTCTTGTATCTGCACATATAGGATTATTTATATACCTCCACTCACCTGCTCTGTGCGCGTTTTGTCCAGTTCCATCTGCAGCTCCTGTGGTCGTGGCTCGTTCCACACTTGACGCTCGATTTCCGCATCGGCGCTTTCAATTGGCGGCATATTGGGATCACCGTGCGTCACCTCAGCTGTCATCAAATCGATGTCCTCATCGTTATCCTCCAGAGCACTCGCCACAGCTGCTGTCTCAATGTCATTTGCCACAGCGACCGTCTCTTCAGCGTCCGTGGCAAGCGGCTGGTAGCCGTCATAGGCATCTGAGTCATCGCTGTTATCGCTCAGCTCTCCTACATGTGGATGCTCAATCGTTGGCGCCTGGAATGTGGGCTCCTCGCCAGGATCGGTTGGTAGTTCGGGACCGCCCATTGTTGCTCTTGTAACAATGAAAATAAATAACAATGTTCGACTACTCCGATAACGATAGCTGTGCATATCGCCACGGCAGTGCTGTAAAATGGCAATGTTAACTGCTTGAACAGCCGTTACAGCTGTTAAAAGCATAATCTTTTGCTGTTTGAAAATTGTATTAATATTATTATTATATTGTGAAAACTTATTAGATGTTCGATCCCGAGGCAGTTCTACTCATGGTTTGATCTCTATATTAATTCTGCAATTAAGGGAATTTCGAATATTTAACGCAACGCAAGCCAAAATAACGTAAGATAGTTCTTAGAAATGCCTTTCAAACCCCTAAAACTCCGATAACTTTTAAAAAACTGATCTGATTTGAGATCTTGAGGCAGTTTTGATCATGGTGCGGCATCTATAATAATTCTGCATTTAAATTCGAAGCGATTTCGAATTTTCGATTTTTAACGAAACACAAGCCAAAATATGATTAGATAGTACCTTGAAAAGCCTTTTAAACTCCTAAAACTCCCATAACTTTGTCAAAACCGATGCGATTTTAGATCCTAAGGCAGTTTTAACTATGGATTGACATCTTTAATAATTCTGCATTTAAATCTAAAGCACTTTATCGTCCATACCATCAGCAGCCATGTAATTTTATACCTAATTTAATCGATAATAAGAAAACATTAAGTGTAAACTAGATGCTAATACAAGTAACCCGATGGCGCTGCTGGAACCGAAGCTACTGTGCTATCTGCAGCGCTTGCCTTCTGGAACGGCGTAATTGTCGATTTGATGTCACGATTTGATGTCTTGCGCAGCTCGGTGGCCGCATGCTGCAGCTGCAAGGTGCACTCGCTGCTGACGCCATTCAGCGACAGCTGTGCGGTCTCCTTCTCGAGCAGCAGTGCCAGCGCCTCCAGCAGCTCCACGAAGCCGAGCGCCAAGGCGGCGCGTCGAATGCGATTGAGTTCCTTGTAGAAATGCTGCGTCTTGTCGGGCATTTTCTTGGCATGGCGCAGCACCTTCTGCACATCGGACTGCAGACTGGCCTGACGTATCCAGACGACGCTGCTCTGCGAATACGAACGCCGCTCGGAGCGCACCGGGAAGCTGGCCGTTTCACCAGGCGCCAAATCCTCGGGAAAACCGAGCAACTCGAGATCGCCCAGCCAGGGTATAACATTCGAGCCCGGCGGCAGTATATTAAGCATAAAATTTGACTTCTTCTTGACATCGTTATAGGCATACATGAAGCCGTACCACTTCTCACCGAGCAGCACCAGAGCGGCCATATTCTCCAGCTTGAGGGCGCCATGCAGCAGCACGCACAGCGTGTCCTTCTGCTGCTCCGTTTGGGGCGTTGAGCTGTGCTTCAGCACAACGCTCACGTCGGCATCGTCGCCGCTTTCCTCTGCATCCTTGCTGTCCTTCGTGTAGAAGTCGCGTATATCCTGCTCCAGCTTCTCAAGCTCATAGTGCGGATTGCCGGTGTCCAGCGTTAGCTTGGCAGGTTTCGCAACTGCTGCCAGACCGCCGGAGCGACGGCTCGGCTTCTCGCGCTCCACCTTGGCCATCACCCAGTGGCGACTGAGTGTCGCCGGCGAGCCGATATCCGATAGCGCCAGGAAGCCGCATACTTCAATGCGCTGATCAATGTGCCGGATTGTCGGCTCACCCTCATAAAGGGCAGGCTGCTCGTAGGGCACCGGTGGTGGCCACAGCAGCACTTGGCCCTCCATACGAAAGTAGTGGCCGCACTTCAGCGTCACCTCTGTCGATTTGTAGCTGCTCTCGCAGAGGCGCTCTATCAGCTCAAAGACAGCGGTGCGACCCAGTTCGCTTTTGTGACTGATGCCAGTTGTGGGGTCTCCAGGCTCAGCGCTCTTCACCGTCTTAGTCATGAATAGCTGACCTAAATGGAGTCGCATAAAAGAAACGTGTTGAAAAATTAACTTAAAATAGCAGAGTCTAGGGCCATCCCTATAGTCTATGTCAATGGCTTTCGATTCATTGACATTAACAACTTATATAACCTAATCTTACCCTTTAGCGTTGCGGCGTCCAGCAGTTGTTGATGCAACGTCAGGCCACGCGTAAAATATAGATCCGCATGGACGCCCAGACAGATGAAATTCAGGTTGTAGGCGGCCAGCAGCTTTAGCCAGGCATATTCGGGCTCAGCCTCCTTGCCGGCAAAAGCCTCCAGGAAGGCGGTCAGCGATGTGCTGCCAAAGCCCTGACCGCAGTCCGTGAATACGACCAGCTGCAGCAGATTCTGAGTGCCCCAGTTGGCCATCAGGCTGACCGAAGTCTTCAGCATCGTCAGCAGGCAGGCCTTGTCCAGCGGTTCTATTTTCTTAATCGCCTGACGTATTTGATCATAGTCGCGCGTAAAGTCCACCTTCAATTCACAAACTGTGGTGTAGGTTACCAAAGCCAAATGCTCGAGTTTTCCGGAGGCCGTCAAATTGTCCAGCAGGTGTTGAATGCCCTTAAGGGCTAGCGATAAATAGGTGTGCTCGTTGCGTCCCGGCACAGGACGCAGCATCGATAGCGATGCATCCAACGCAATTATTGTTGGCATTTTGTCCAACTTTGATGAAAGACTAAACTAAAATTGTTGCATTCGCCAACATAAACAATTGCCGGCAACAGCTGGTTGGCAGGAATAATCGAGACTCGATAGTTCGCCTATCGTTTTACTTTGCACATATATTTAAATATCGAAAAGGAAAATTGCCGCCAAACTCAGAATTCAAAAAGCTAAAAACAGTCATTTTATTTAGCTCCTTAAGGTAAATATTTTCGATTATATTGACACATTTTTTTAAAACCATTGCTATTGCTGAGGCTATATTAGAGCGGGACGTCATTTTGCAAACTGTTTGTTTTATACATTTCTTCTACAAAATAAAACTTTTTTAATTTTTGTTTCAATGTCAATAATGAAAGCCTATCGATAGCAGCGCTTTTTGTAAATATGCCATTCATGCAATACTCAAATTGTTCACAGTTATAATTTTACAGGCGCGAATCTTTTCCATTTAAATGTCAATTGAAATGTCGTTAATAAATTAATAAACAATTCAATAGGCTATTAGTCAAATAAATATGCTGTATGCATATTTATTAGAATTTGATTGGCTTGATTTTTGCCGCTGCATTAATATTGCAGTAAATTGCTCACCCTTATAATGCAAGTGCACTGAATAGTTGTGTATTAAAACAAATTGAATTTTGATTCAATTGCGCTTAGACTTAGGATGCGGGAAGCTATAAACTTGACTTGATGATGCTCTTTACCGTCACTGTGCTCTTTTAATTATATTTTATTAGAAACATCTGATCACGCTCTCACTCTAAATCTCACTCTATCGCTCTCTTTCTTCAGCCAGCATCAGCACAGAGCAGCCCATTATCAGGCAGGCGCCAGCATCATATTCTCATTCATTGTACGCTGCTCGGGCAGTGAGGACGTTGTCTGCTCTATCAATAGTGAAAAGTGTTAGTGAAAATACTTGTACTTAAATAATACAGTGGTCGGCAGTTCAGTATTCGATATCGCAAATAAAACTCACTGGAGATTTGAGTTTCTCTATAGTTTGAACTGAAAGATTAATACAGTATGTATTTGTATTTGTAAAATCTATTGTTTAATGTTTAATTCAATAACATTTGCCCAACACATGCATGTGTACCCAATTCTATAATATACACAAGTGTTCTATCTTAACATTCACAATTTATCAACCTTTAACCCAATTAAATTGTGCGATAAGGACATACATAGTATTAGTCTATTTGTTTTTATTTTGTATTAATGAAAATAATTGAACGTTCTTTAAGAAAATCTCCAGTGTGTGCTCATTAAGGCATTTCACTTGCATATTTCTGACCCAATTTGCGCCTTGCATTTACTACCGTCCACGAAAATGCAATAAACGGAAATCTGGCGCACTTGTTTATTGTTGTTGTTGTTGTTGTTGGCTATTGTTGGCGATTTTATAGCATTCTATATACCGCCTATATGCAGAGCTCCAGATATTCGCACAAACAATGTGATGCAAATCGGCATCGCAACAAGGAATTAATTGGCGCTGCATTGTTTTTATAAAAATTGCATTTCATCGTTGCACGATCTGAATTGTTTCAACAAATTTTTGCCAGAGGCCATAACTTTTTCAATGCTTATGGCTACGATATTTGTTATAAATATAAATGTTCAATGCAATTTTCAACTATCAATTTATAAACAATCAAACCAGCGAAATTGCAATTTATTTTCAATATATATTTTTGTTTGTATATCGATTCCGTTCACTCTTTCCACAGATCACGCACTGCCACTTGATTTGGATTTGCATCGACATCCACATCGGCATCGGCATCGGCTAATTGGAGATCAGCAGAACGGCACGCACCAAAATGGCAACTGCAACGCATCCATCAATTGCTTTAGTATTCCTAGCGCTAATTGGCCTGGGTCTTTGGCAGACGACGTCTATTGAAGCGTCGCCAGTCACGTAAGTTCAGAGTCTGCAAATATAACTCAGGCGTAAATGGGATTGACCTTTTTAGAAATTATTCATATGCCAAAAGCAATAATACATCCATAGGCTAAACATTGGAAAAGCATTATTTTCTTTAGTCGAATAAAGATTATCAAAAATATTAAATACAACAAACAAAACTAAAGGATATGTCTTAAGCTTGAATATATATAGAACAGTGATGGTTCACATTTTTTGAAAAAAAAACTCGCAAAACATTTCTGAATATAGAAATGATGTATAAATGTTATAAAAACAAGTGGGGAAGGATTATCTTCGGCGTGCCGAAGATTTTACACTCTTTTCGAACCTTTAGGCAATTTTCACTCTGGCAACTGCACCACTGAAATTTCATATGATGTACAAAATGTACATTGCCAGTTGTATGGCAGCTATATATATATATAAGTATCAGTGCAAAGTTTCATCGCGATAGATTCAAAAACATGGGATATATGGCCAAAACCGACTTTGAGTTGTATGGCAGCTATAAGGTATAGTGGTCCGATCCGGCCGGATCCGACCAATGTGCTGTCCCGTTGAATAATAAGTCTCTGTGCAAAGTTTTATCGCGATAGCTCAAAAACTGAGGGACTAGTTTGCATACATACAGACAGACAGACAGACGGACATGGCTAGATCAATTTGTATTGTCATTCTAAGCATACTGGCAGTAACTTTTGGGGGTCTCCGACGCTACCTTCTATGTGTTACAAACTTCAGCACAAACTGAATATACTATTTTCTTCGGAAAAGAGTATAAATATGAAATAAAAGAAACACAACTAAAGGATATGTTTTAAGCTTGAATATATATATAGAACAGTAATGATTCACATTAAGTTAGACTCATTTTTTGAAAACAAAACTCGCAAAACTTTTCTGAATATAGAAATTACGTATAAATGTTATAAAAATTAAAGCATTTCATAGTTTTTTTTATAATCATCATAAACACTAAGCAATAAATATGAAAAGGTGGCGTCAAATATTTGAAATATGTTATGTAAAGTTCTATAGCATTATTTTAAAAAAAAACTAAAAAACAAATTTTTCAAATTACAGCCACTACACAAAATAACTAATTTATGCTCTAATTTATTAAATTAAATTCATAAGTAATTATTATATATTTTAAAAGCTCTTATTTTATATTGTTGAGATATGGAAAAAACCAACGATCATTGAATTCTTTATTCTAGATATAAACTACATATTTATTTACATATTTACATGCATGTCAATTGTTCAAGATTCGAAAACTGAACACATTCGACACATGTCAAATATTCGTTTCGACTTTTCATAAGATTTCCCAAAAACGTTTTTGAAATCGAATGCACTAAAAATGTATCTTTTGCCAAAATGTGGAAGACATCAAGTGCGGCGCCAGGACGCACCCAACTCCCAGACTCACAGACTCCCACATGCAACACCCAATTTGTGGATACCCCGCCCATTAGCCCCGACCCCTGGCCACTTTACACCATATGCCGCCACAGGGCAACGCCTTCAGTATCCAGCATCTAGCGGCTATATAGCTGCCATAGCCCCTAGCCGCCACTGACAGCACTGCCAAAACTAATGACTATTGCCTTCAAAGAAACAGAGATCTGTGTTCGCCTTGTCTGTGCCGCCCGTTTGTTTGTTTATTTTTGGCCCGGGACAGCACACACACACATGCAAATGGCTTGGGATGGGATGGGATGGGCTGCATTGGGTTGGAATGGGTGATGGGTGATGGGCAACAGTAATGGGCACGGGGGCATACTTAAAGCACAGCTAGCATACATATGTTGCTCGGCGCACTTAGAACTGGCCTGCTCTGCATATCTATCAGCATGGGCATCAATGCATTTCACACACACACACACACACACACATGGCAACTAAAAGGGTTTCTGACCCTGAGACGGCGCACCAGAGTGTTGTTGTTGATTATTAGCAGGCAGGGTGGGCCATGCATGTTTACGAGAATTGATCTCGATCTCTACAAGTCATTTATGACTGCAGGCGGCCCTCATCCCCTCCAGTCTGCGGGCCCATCAACTTTTACAGCTGTCGATGGCTGAGCCATAAATGGCCAGTGGTGGTCCCGAGTCTCTGGCTGTATTCCTCTCATGATTAATGACAGAATTGTACATGTGTTAGATACTAAAGGCAATATGTTGGACAAAACATTTCAATATTCTTGGGAAAATTTTAAAAAATATACATAAATTGTATATAGTACATATATATTTTGAAATATATTGCTTTGTAATATTAAAACATATAATATATTTGTATAAATATTTTGAGCTATTGTTCTATAGTTGTTGAGTGTTAATGATAAAGATAAACTATGTGATATAGGGTAAACTAAAAGTGGAAGTTTTTAAAATATATTTATTTTCAAAACAGTCAGCATCAGTCAAAAGCTGTAATATTTTTGGGTTCTGTCTTAGCGAACAGATATTTTCAGAATTTGCGTATATAAATACATTAAATGTGTATTTTTAAAATATGTCTATATTTTACATGTCATTCTACTCCCGCAATCCGTTTCCGTATCACGTTAGAAATATTGCAAAGCTGCACATTTTATAAATCAGGCAGAAAATGTATACATATATAAATATATAGCTATTATTGTATTACTCATAATATATTACAAAGTTGCAATTATATACATCTAATTTCAGAATAATTGCAAAGTATAACATTTTATAAATTTGACAAAATAAACATATAGTACATATATACACTTGCCCGCAAAGATCTGCGTACAGGCCAGGAAAAAAGTCAAATTCAACTTTAGCTCTAAATATCTTCGGATCTACAATATATATATATATATATACTACAGTCGCTCACAGCTTATTTCAAGCAGCAGCTTAACAAAAATGTAGGCATGTATAAAATCTAAACTAAAAGACTTATCAAAATAATTTAAGCGCAATTTGTTAGTCTGATGCTTTAACTTATTAAATATGACATCATTTATTTTTTAAATATTTTTCTAACATTTTATAATAATTAAAAAATAAACAAGTGAGAACGTTGCAGTCGGGCGGAGCCGACTGCGTAATACTCTGATACCATTTTAAGAACAGCTGAAAGCAAGTGAACAGAAAATTTTTGCTGGTGTTTGGGTGACCCGAAATCGGCATTCCAAAGTTTTTGGGAACGGGAGGGGCATGGTCGATCTCAAGAGGGGGTGACCAGAAGTCTATCCTCCAATTTTGGTGACTCTAGCTCTAAAACTGTGGAAGATATACATTTTCGCGATTTTTGGGGGCGGGAGGGGGCGTGGCCCCAAATTTTTTTTTACCGATATTTAGAGGGGCTGACCAGAATTCTATCTTCCAAGTTTAATGACTCTAGCTCTGAAACTGTGGAAGATATAAATTTTCGCTATTTTTGGGGGCGGGAGGGGGCGGGGCCCCAAATTTTTTTGCCGATCTTTAGGGGGGCTGACAATAAGTCTATCCTCCAATTTTGGTGACTCTAGCTCTAAAACTGTGGAAGATATACATTTTCGCGATTTTTGGGGGCGGGAGGGGGCGTGGCCCCAAATTTTTTTTACCGATATTTAGAGGGGCTGACCAGAATTATATCTTCCAAGTTTAATGACTCTAGCTCTGAAACTGTGGAAGATATAAATTTTCGCGATTTTTGGGGGCGGGAGGGGGCGGGGCCCCCAAAATTTTTTGCCGATCTTTAGGGGGGCTGACAATAAGTCTATCCTCCAATTTTGGTGACTCTAGCTCTAAAACTGTGGAAGATATACATTTTCGCGATTTTGGGGGCGGGGAGGGGGCGGGGCCCCAAAATTTTTTGCCGATCTTTAGGGAGGCTGACAATAAGTCTATCCTCCAATTTTGGTGGCCCTAGCTCTTAAACTGTGCGAGATATAGGCTTCCGTGTTTCGTGGGGGCGGGGTGGCTGGGGGGCGTTCTAGTGGGCGTGGCCGGAAAATCCAGGACGCAATCTTTTGGGCTGGTCAGCCCTAGTCTAAATTCCAAATTTGGGGACTCTAGCTTCAAAATTGCGGGAAATATACACGTGTTATCGAATTGTGCATTCATGTATATCGATTTTCGCGATTACGGGGGCGGGAGTGGGCGTGGTCAAAATTTTGTTTCTGTAATCTGTAGAGGACGTCACCAGTAATATATATTCCAAATATGGTGACTTTAGCTCTAAAACTGCGGGAGAAGTAAGCATTTCAAATTAATTTTGGAGGGGGGGCTGGTGGGCGTAATAATGGGCGTGGCCGATTAACCTAGGATCCAATTTTTTCGGGAGGTCACCAGCAATATACCTACCAAATTTGATTACTCTAGCTTCAAAATTGTGGGAGTTATTCACGTTTAATCGATTTGTGATTTGAGGTGTATCGACATGTTATCGATTTGCCAGCCTCCCAGTGGGCGTGGCATAAATTTGGAATAAACTTGATCTGAAGCAGATAGCTATAATCATAACGCAAAAGATTTCAAGAGTCTATCTAATATCGTTTCGGAAATACGCGCGTTCATCCAGACAGACAGACGGACAGACGGACAGACGGACAGACGGACAGACGGACAGACGGACGGCCTGACGGACATTCGACAAAACCAATATACTATGAGTACCTTCGGTATCAGAGTATAAAAATCAACCAAATACAATGCAACAGCTTATTTCAACCACATACTTTGTAGCTGAGCAAAGATCCGTTATTTTTGATAATCTCTTTCAGTTTAGATTATATACATGCCTAAAATTTGTTTAAGGTGCTGGTTGAAAAAGGCTGTGAGCCACTGTATAAACATACACATATTGTTTTCCCTGCATGCGAAACGGATTTAATAGAGTATATATGTATTTCTTTTGTTATCACTCCAGCAATGAAGACTTAAGCGGCACTATTAAGTCGCTGATCTACTCGTACAATCAACTGGATAACAAGCTGGAGCGGCACGAGCATCGCGAGCGTGCTCTGGGCGAGCTGATGAAGAAGGCGATGCAGTCGCTGCAGAAGGGCCAGAAGAGTCTGGAGCCCATAAATGGCATATTCGGGCGGCTGGACGAGCGTGTCAGTCAGATCGAGACCATGCTGATTACAGTGAGTACACCATGCACATCTTCCATCTGAAGCTAGCCTCAACGCACAATTGCAGCAAGAGGAGAAGTATAATGCGCAGACGGACAAGTTCAATCAGGCCATGGAGCACATGTTCAAATGGATGCGCGAGAACGACGAGTGCTTCAAGCATCCGCCGGGCAGTCCCAAGGCCATTGCCGCACCGGCCGCACTGCCCAACGCCTTTGTCCAGGAGCAGCAGCAGATCAACAAGCAGCTGCTCGACGAGCTCAAGCAGCTGTCCGGCAGCGTGGCCAAACTGCTCGACAGCAGCAAACAGGCGGCCCAACAGAGCCAACAGCAGTTCGAGCGACTGCCCAACGCAGCTGATCTCTTGACCCAAATCGAGGCCAAGCTGCAGCAGCACAGCGCAGCTGCTGCCGTCGCCGCCGCTGCCGTCACCACCGCCGCTCCGCCCAAGAACGAAGAGTTCGAGCTGCAGCTGATGGAACGTCTGGGCGCCCTGAGCACCGATGTGGCGCAGCTGCGCAGCGCACCGACGCCGGCTCCAACTGCACCGCTTGGCCTCAACGAGCAGGATCGCGCCTACATGCAGGAACTCAACAATGAGACGCTCAACGCTCTGGCGGCACTCAAGAGCGAATCTTTGTCCGCCCAGCAAACAGGTGAGTCGATCAGTTCCATGTGCAGTATTATTCACCAATTGCAATGCTTTTCATTTAGGCCTGCACCAGACGACAGAGCAACTGCAGCAGACGGAGGCGAACCTGCAGGGTGATCTCAAGCAGCTGTCGGTTGACGTGACCCTGCTCACTCAGTTCTACAAGGAGATCAATGCCAGCCATAGCAAACTGAACGATGGCTTCGATGCGCTGGGCAAGTTCAACAACATTATGATGACCAACTCGGAGGTGGTGCTGGACACGCAGCGCAAGGTGGAGTTTGGCACGCTGCAGATCGTGCAGAAGGTGAGCCTGCTGCTGGAGCAGCAGGTGGCCGAGCTGACCGGCTTGGTAAAGACGCGCTTCAACGAACTGGACGAGGTGGTCGTGAGCACACAGCACGCGGCGAATCGCAACATAAGCGACCTGCTGGACACGGCGCTGACGCAGGTCTGGCATCGCATCGAGATCATGAGCAGCGAAATTGGCCAGAGCCGCGAAATGCTGGGACTGATGCAGGCGGGTCACGATGGCTATGTGAACAGCACGTTTAGCACCATGATGGGCTTGAGCAGCAAGGTGGAGGAGACCAAGAAGCACATGATCGACATGGACGACAATCTGAACTATCTGCTGGGCAAGCTGTCGCTGATGTCCAGTGAGTTTGCCAACATCAAGACGGGTCTGGCCGACTCGCTGACAGACTTGCGCAAGTCCTTTCAAATGATACACGAACACATGCCGAGCAGCTCCGTTCCGCACAACATCGAGAAGAATCAGTATCTGACCGATGTGAATCTGTTGTCCAAGCGACACGCCCAGCCCGATCGGGCATAGATCGTATACAGCTGCCGCATTCACTTAATCAAAATACACACAGTTAAAAACCAATTCTAACACTAGCTGCTAAGTTCAAATACATAAAAATAGATATTTATGCAAAACACAATTTTACATGCTTCGGGTGTAAATCTCGGCAAATACATTTCGTTTATGAATAACAAACAACAAAAACAAAAAAAAAACAAACAAACACTTGTGTCTGTGTGGGTGCTTTTCTTTTCACTTTTCTCTTACATATCTAGCGGAGTTTTTTTTATACAATTGCTGCTGTTGCTAACTTAAGCCTAACATACCATTATGTATCATATATATATAATTATATAAAGTAACTAATTAGGACAGTAGAACCACGCTCGCGCTTAAACAACTATTTGCCCCGCCGCTGCTCGCAGCGCGCATATTTGTACAGCACCTTGGCAAAGGACTCGGCATTAAAGTAGCGGCCGCTGCGATGCGTGTGGAACTCGGTGAAGCGCATGTGCCACGGCAGCAGGCCGTACGTGCACATCACCCGTGAGAATATAATGCCCAGCTCCGGTTCCGGCACCACAAAGCCGAGACGCTGGTTCAGCATGGCATCGATGCCAGCGCTGAGCGCTTGTCGCTCCTTCAGCATGTCCTGCACCTGCGGCGTGCTGCGACTCTCGTACAGCTCACGGCAGACGTCGGCGATGAGCGCATGGCCATCGGCTCTGACAATTTGATAAACCTGCAATGAGAAATTCGTGTGTTTCTTTGTGATAAGCAAGCAGCAATGAGTTCCGGCATCTAATCAACGTTTTACAAATTGAACTGATTGTGCGCTTCCAGGGAAGCGGATAGATAGCGTATGGTTAGGGATAGAGTAAATACTTTTACAGTTTTTGTTGACAAAACTTGAGCAAATATTATTAGTGTGAAAATAATAATTGTCAAAGATCAACAGCTATACAATTTGCATGACAATGTCCATTTTCAAAGCATTAGATCCTTGATCTAAATTTTTTTAATTTGGATGGATTTTTTGTTTTTTTTTTTTGTTATATGTTTACTTACACATTTTTTGACAAGACTATTGTATCCTTCGCAAGGATATATGAAACTGAACTGAACTGAAATATTAAATGCTCTTGTAAACGCTCGTAATGCACTAGCCAGGTCGTTTGGAACGGAGTTAAGGGTGTTTGCAACACACGCCGCCAGTTTCGTTAGTTACTGATAAGCGCTTATCAGTGCTGCGACAACGATAACTCACCTGCAGCTGAGCGTATTGCGGACCTTTGCTCGCATAGCCATTGGCTGTGCCATTAGCTGTGCAGCCATTCGACTGCTGCTTGTGTTCCTTAAGCTCTTTTGGCGGCCAGAGGAAGTGCCTGTCATTGTTGTCGCTGGACTGACAAAAGCGCGATAGCTGCACGTGACCATTGGCGGGCGTACGCGTATCGTATACACTCAGGTAGGGTATGCCAGCGATTTGGGCATAGCCGAAGATGTGTTTGAGCAGCGCAGCATCCACGTATCGATCGTCGGGCGCTATAATGAGCACCAGATGCTGTGGCAGCTTCTGCAGCTCGTCGAGGGCACGCCTTAAAAGCTCCGGCCGATCACATTGCCAGTAGTCATATGACCTGCAAGCGAGCGCATGCAGTCGAATCCAGAGCTGCTGCAGCAGCTCGTACGCAGCGATGCACAGCAGCAGCAGTCGGCCAAGCGCTATGCATATAATTGGCAGCATTTTGATGCGTTGGGAATGATTGCTGTTAGTTTGAATTTGTCTTTTGCTCGCAGTGTCAATGTGCCGGGCAACGGTGCTGCTGTTGCTTGTTCTGCTGGCGTCTTGCTGCTGCGGCGTCCACACATAACCTGTAAGGCGAAGCGCATTTAGTCGGACATCTTAGTATTGTTGCGGCATTCTCACGTACGTCAGGCGGCTAGTGGTGTAATTGTGCTGCTGGCAAGCAACATAACTTCAGCTTTAATTTTTCATTGCCCTTTTTGGCGCACGCACATACATGTGAACATACGTGTTCTCGGCGAGTGAATGACACAAATATCGATATGCATCGATGCATCGTGAGAAATACCAACGAGCGCATATCGATAGAAAAACACCGGCTGGTCGGTATTTTTATAAAGTCAAATGTGCACGAATTTAAAGATTTAAGACGAATCAAGAGAGTTTTAGTAAAGACAATTTGAAATATAATGAATCAACAGATACATTAAAATTTGTATTTTGACAAAAAATAAAATACTAATCTAGTTTGCTTTCAAATTTATCGGAGCAAATACTATTATATTGAAAAGCAAGACAGAGACTAGGCGGTCATTTGGTTAGTTTGCAAAATCAGAAAGAGTATGAGACACTCACAGCGAAATTAAACAGCGAACATGGTTATTGGCTGGATATAAATTATCTCAGTCATGAGGGTGAATTTATTTCCCATACAACCGGCCATACAGCTCCTTACCTAAACTGGATACGCAGAGACCAGCCTGATAATCTAGGAAATAATGAGCATTGCGTTCATTTATGGGGCTTCAATAAGCTTCTTCTTATGAATGATACGCATTGTACGAATAAACTATATTTTATATGTGAATCATTTAATAAATAGCACTTTGACTAATATATATTGTAATGGTATAATTTCAAATAAATATGTACTAATGGCGCAATATTTTGTGTTTTTACAGAACGGTTTTATTTATATGGATGATTATAGATAATATGAGATAGTCTCAAGTCTATACAGCTTTCATTTATTTATATTTTTAGTCCTTTGTAAAGAGTATTTCATTGTCCTACACATTTTTTTTACCTAAATGAGTGCATTGATAACATTTGACCCTCTGAATATATTCAGTATATTGAATAATATAAAAGTATTATTTTAAATGCTGCTCATTTGCAATCAGCTTCAGTATGCTGCTGTCTCTCGTTAGAGAATAGTGAATATTGAGAGAACAACGACGCAAATTATATTAATTGCATTTATAATATCAGCTCCGAACTTTGCTATTAAATGAACATCAAATATAAGATGTGAACCTATTATAGTCCTGCCAGGAGACGAAACAACTGGAAAATAATTGTGGCAGTTACTGCTTTAAGGTAGTTAAACCCTGTTTTGGAGCACACGGCTTCATTGCAGAAACAAGTTAATGGTCATGATGATAAGCAGAAATTGGATTCCCAAACTAGGCTGGAAAATATTGTACACGAAACAAGCTTTAAGGACTCCGTTGTGGTTAAGAAAATAGCGCTACTATATTGAAGAACATGGGAGGATAAACTGGTTCGCAGCTGCTCATAATATCCAAGGCTTTATTTCAACAGATTATCTACAAGTTGAGTCCTATTTTTGTTTGTCAAGCAAAAAAAAGAACATTGCAAGCATTGATAACACATTTTTTTCGGAAAAAGCTGAGTTGATAACCACAATAAAAACTGTATAATATAAAGCATAGTAAAATAAGATTTGGTTTCAGTATATAATGAAGTGTCAATGCAGCTAGAAATTAAATTTTGTGTATTATTTACGATGCATATTATTTTAATTACGCTACTAATCTCAACGCCAGTTTTAACTGGAAGCAGTTCAGTGGGTTGACCCTTTTAATTCAGTAAATATCAGATATAAAATGTGCCATCATCGCAGGAGTCCTGTCAGGAGTCGAAGCAACTGGAACATAATTGTGGCAGTTACTGTTTTAAGGTAGTGAAACCTGTATTAGAACACACGGCATCATTGCAAAAACAAGTCAATAGCCACGATGATAAGCAGAAAGCTGATTGCCAATCTAAGCTCGAAAATATTGAAAAACAGTTGGCAATTCTACAGCAAAAGGTTGCTGTACTTGAAGAAAACTCAAAGCACTCTGAGCCAGATTTGAAAAATCAACAATCTGTATTTGAGAAGATTGGACGCAAGTACTACTATATAGAACATGATGACAAGGTAAACTGGTTTGCAGCTGCCCAAAGATGTCGACAACTCGGTGGCCATTTGGTCAGTCTACAAAGTAAAACAGAGCTGGATGCTTTGGTGGAGCATTTAAACACTAGCTTAAGATATTGGCTGGACATCAATGACCTCAGCTCTGAAGGTGAATATCTATCGCATACCACCGGTCGTAAGGCAGCATATTTAAATTGGAATGCCAATGAGCCTAACAATGCTGCTATTAACGAGAATTGTGTTCATTTATTGAAAAACAGCGTAATGAATGATCAAACTTGTGGCAAACATCTAAATTTTATATGCGAATCATATTAATAATAATTGAAATATTCTGATATTCTGTCTTTGCTATAAATATATTTATATATATTTTTTTATACCCTGAACCCATTAAAAATGGGTAAAAGGGTATTATGGTTTTGTGCAAAAGTATGTAACAGGCATAAGGAAGCATCTCCGACCATATAAAGTATATATATTCTTGATCAGTATCAACAGTCGAGTCGATTTAGCCATGTCCGTCTGTCTGTCTGTCCGTCCGTCCGTCCGTCCGTCCGTCCGTCCGTCTGTATGAACACGCGGATATCAGAGACTACAAGAGCTAGAGACTTCATATTTGGAATATAAGTTCTCCTAGTCCCGGGACAGATCAAGTTTATTTCATTTGTTCGATAACTCGTCGCATTCAAAAGTTATCGATAAATTTCGATTTTAGACTAGCGTTTTTGGGACATAGCTTCAAAGATATAAGAGCTAGAGACCCCAAATTTGGCATGCATAATCTCGAATAGCATACACATGTAACAAATGTATCACTTTTTGTATACCACCCCCAATCCCCCCAAATGTTCAAAAAAGGAATTTTTGAAGGTACGACCTTGCAATTTGGTTTGGTCACACATATTATCGACAATTGCTTGCCCCAATTTCAATAAGATCGGACAATAAACACAGAATTTACTTAAGACTTAACTTTCCATTGTGTGGGGCTCAGCGAAAAAGCAAGCTAACCGCTTGCACTGCCTGTACTGCTTGTACTGCAGCATGTGTGTGTTTAGATTAGTATGAATGATTGTAAGGACTGGGTTCAGGGTATCTCGTAGTCGGGCACTCCCGACTAGAGCACTCCTACTTCTTTTTAAATGAATGGTGATGAGAACTGTGTCGAACTTTGGCACAAAGTCGGTAGATTCGGTATGAATGCTGAATCTTGCTGATTTAATCAGAAGGATTGATGTGCAGTGTGAGCATATATAATTTCTAATAAACTGAAACATATATTTTGAATATTTTTATTTATATTTCTGATTATGAAATGATTCAAAACATAATCGGTATACAATAAAGTATAGCGGATAGATGGGGTAACATAAATTTTACTGATTTATATTTATGTAAATGATTTTTGAGTCTTTTGTTTGCAGTAGTTAACAGATAAAACCATCCAATAAAGTTACAGGGTGCAGTCGTATGAGAGACTTACTTTCACTAAATTTTCTTGAGCTTGATAACATTTGACATTGATAAGCCAGCTAAACAACGAATAGAGCAGTACATATTCAATATATATTGCTGTATTTTTTCCGGGAGCTTCAGTTTACTGTTGTTTTCATTTGTCAAAAGCCACAAAATGGAGAGATTTTCGATGCAAATTATCTTAATTGCACTTATAATATCGGGGCCAGCAATGATCGAAAGCAATGCGGTAGGCTTCACTTTTTACTAAATTAACATTATATATATATATGATATGTTATCTTACAGTTTTGTCAGGAGGAGCGAGACCTGGATAATAGTTGTGGCAAATACTGTTTCAAGGTGGTAAAGCCTGTTTTAGAGCACACGGCTGCTTTGCAGAAACAAGTCAATAGCCAGGACAATAGACTGAATGCCGATGTCCATTCAGAATCAATTAAAAATATTGAGAAACAGTTGAGCGAACTACAGGAAAAGTTTAATGAATTCGAACGAATATTTCGACAGTCCAAGCTAAAATCAAAGGACCAACAATCACCTTTTGAGCAAATTGGATCTAAATACTATTATATTGAAGGACAACAACAGATGACTTGGTTTGCCGCTGCCCACAGATGTCATGAGCTCGGCGGTCATTTGGCTAATCTGCAAAATCGGCAAGAATATGATTCACTGATAGGAAAGTTGAGCATCGATCGGAATTATTGGATTGACATCAATGATCTCAGTCACGAGGGCGAATTTCAATCACTGACAACTGGACTTAGAGCTACATATTTAAATTGGTATTCCGGAGAACCGAACAATAGCGGCGGTGCCGAGAATTGTGTTTATTTGTCCGACAACTATAGGAATCAGCAAATGAATGATGAAAAATGCAGCGTTTACCGATACTTTATATGTCAGTCATTGAATGAATAATTTGAAATATATTATTCAAATTAAGCCCTGTGTACATTTCTTTATAAATAGAAAGCTGAATGCAATAAATATTTAACTTGTTTCCTAAGCTCTCCAATATTACACAAAGTCCAAAATTATAATCCAAAATTAAAAAAAAAAAACACCGGTGTTATCATATATGCCAAAAGCTTAGCAGTGCCTTTTCGAGTATAACATAGCCAAAGTATTTAACGCCATCACTATTTTCCTTATGTTTTTTCTTTCTTTTTTGTTGCAAAACGAAAATAATTGTGGCGGTTTTTTCAACAAATGTTCAGTGTGTCCACACTTCTTTAATCACAGCTGGTCAATTTGTCTGTCTTTTTTTAACATTCTGTTAAATACAATAACAAACAGGCAACATATAGGGTACTCCTGACTTTGATATCTTGCTTATGCAGTACACAAATACCAGTTGTTCAAAACTGAAAGTGCTATGAAATTATTTTGGGAGCACACTTATATCTAAAATAAAATCAGGTCCACAGCTGTTTCACTAAATCAGCGTGCATATGGGAATTTCCGTTAAGCAAAATCAAATCAATCAGGAATACCGTAAGACTTTAATTTGGCCAGCAGTGCCATTTTGAGTAGCACAGTAATGCTATTAACAATAACATTTTTGTAAACCGAACGCCAGACGTTCGAGGACCGCTGACTGAGTATATTCGGCTAAATTGGCAACAGTACAAATAAATTACTTGCAAATGATAAGACAAACAGTGTAAATAAATAATTGATTTAGAAATGTGCAGTCTTCTAACGCATACGTTGTGAACCACGGCCGTGTTCTCTAAGCGGCAATTGCCGCTGCGCTTGTGTGCGTGTGTGTGTGTGTTTGCGCGTGGGTGTGTATTAAAATCAGTAACATAGCTGTCGCCCGCCCCGACAGCTGTAAAACATAGCAAGCTTTCCGTGTACACAGTACACATTAATAAAAGCAACAATACTAAACGTAACTCATACGGCTTTAGAAACGAAACAAAAAACAACTAAAACTAATCAAATCGAGTTGCAAGGTTAAAGTGCGCATCATCATCCTTGAGGACGCAAGCGACACCTACAGGTGCGGAACTGGAAACATTAAGATGTCCACCGCCTTTTTAACACTCGTCGCCGTCATTGTGTGCATTTTATTCCGCATACTCAATGTGCACAGCCAGCCACTGAAGCCGAGCGTTTGGTGCCTCGACGAACACTTTCTGGATTGTTTGTACAAAATAGCGCCAGTGCTGCGTGAGCCGTAAGTAATGCAATTTCGACTATTATATGCATACATACATACATATGTATGTAAGTTGCCAATATCGATGTGCAGGCGCCAAGCAATTTGGCGTTTGTTTTTGTTTTGCTTCGCCAACCATCTGTATATGTGTGTGTGCAGCATCTGTGCATGTGTGCGCCTCACGCCCCTGCTCAGCTGTTAATTTTATGTGGCATCCACCGAGCACCCGCGCCAAAATGTTAGCATTAACATTCACACGAAATTAACTACAATGAAATTGTCTGCAATAACATTGAGCTTGGCAGAATAACATAAGATGTGGTTTGGGTACATACAATAAGCAAATACTTACTAAAACTAAAATGCAGTATGGCAGAACAATATAAAAACATTAAAGGATATACATATGTATATAAAATTACTTTTGTTTGTGTTTTCATTGTAATTTAGACAATTACTTTTCAAATACCATTCTGCTTGCATGCCAATTGAAATCACATCCACAAAATGCATATCGATTCCAAAATGGTATTCGGATTCAGTCACTTTTAGCTAGTGTCATTTGAGTTTTACATAGCATATTTGCTGCTGTGCATTTTCAGCAATTGATGCAAATTGCTGCATGCTTAAATTACTAAAATGTTGACAAGCGAAACGTAGTCATTTATTTATTGTACAACTTGTATATAGTATATAGTATATAGTATGTAAACTTAGTACATTCAGCTGCGTCACATAGTTCAAGTAATCGGCAACAGCTGCCCCGAACACATGAATCATTAGCCGCAATTAGTGGCTACTATGTCGAATATTGCTACTATTGTTGTCGACTAGCTAGCTATAGCGATTATTCAGCGTTTAATAATTATTAAAAGTGTCGATTGATTAATAATTTAACAATCTGTTTAATCAGCAGCTGGCTCACCCTTGATTCCACTTGGCAATTGTGCCATTTATGAGCCATGAAATTGTCATTGGCCACTTTTCGTTTGCGCAATTCCTATTTATTTACAATGTTTGTTATCTATTCGGCGGAGCCATATCAGTTTCGTCTAGGAATTTTTGGTTATTTATTTTCAAATAAGTTCAACAAGCAAATAAACAACTGTTGACTTATCAACGGGAAGAAGACTCACACTTTTAGCGCATTTACATACATACAGACATATAATTATAATATATATCATTTTACAGTCATGCTCATTGTAAATAATAGATTGCAACAAAAGTACAGCTGTTAAAAGATTGACTGAGTTTTTGCGTGCCACTAAATAAAATGTTTATTTTAAAATGCATATAAATAAATGCTTAAGCAGAGATAGCAACAAATCGAATTAGTAATTGAAATCAAAATCGGCGAGTTTTCATATTTTCCCGCTGACTTTTACTAACGTTTTCTTGTGACTGTATAGACGCGCCTGGAAAATTTGCACCAATTTTTATTGCAAAATCCATATGAGTATATAAGTGGCCACAAATGTATATATGTGATTTTATTTTCTTTGGCATTCTTCGGTTCTTGCAGCTGATTTGTCAGCTCAGCAGTATTATTAGCACTCTTTGACTTACTTCACTTATTTATTTGCTGTCTGCTTTCGGTCAAGCGTTGATAAGCGAAGTGTGCAAAGTGCAAAACATAATTACGCAGCGCAATCAAATAACAAAAAGCAAATAACGCCTAGCAACGTTTAGTTATCTATCAAGAATGGAATATCAGGAATACAATAGACAATTCATACTCAAAATGGCAAAGAATGCGGCTGACGAGAGTTTTCGGCTTGCAGATACCCTGCAGATACCCTAATACTGCTAACACTATAATTATCTGTTAAATACGCTTATTTATTATTACCTAAAAGGTACTACGCATTTTTTTTTCAATTTTAAATAAAAATTAAATTGACGCTTGAATAACTTTTGGTGTATTATTAGCCATACATACAACAACTGCTGTCTATAGCTCTTATAATCAGTGAGCTCAACAAGTTTAAAGCGAAAATAACCTAATTGGATAATGGATAGTGATAATAATCACATATGCACAATTACAAATACTATAGCTGGTTTTTGGTCGTTCGGATGCAGGGTATTCATTGAAAAAAAAAAAAAATACCGGCAAAAGTTTGCCATTCAAATGCCGACTACCTGTTTGTGTGTTATTGTTGTTTTTGCTTTTGTTTTGTTTTGTTTTTGGCGCATTGCCCATTCGGTCGGTCGGTCGGTCGCCCGCTTTTGTTTGACAACAAAGATTACGTAAGCGAATTGAGCGCGAATGCTCTCAACTCATCGGCAGCTCTCTCCCTCTCACTCTCGCTCGCACTTGAACTCGCTCTCTTTCTCGCATCGTCTCCCACACGAGCTTAAGATAGCTTTCTGCTTTTGTTTTTATACTCTTTTTCAAAGAAAATAGTATATTAAGTTTGTGCTGAAGTTTGTAACACATAGACGGAAGCGTCGGAGACCCTCAAAAGTTACTGCCAGTATGCTTAGCATGACAATACAAATTGATCTAGCCATGTCCGTCTGTCTGTCTGTCTGTATGTATGCAAACTAGTCCCTCAGTTTTTGAGCTATCGTGATAAAACTTTGCACAGACACTTATTATTTAAAGGGACAGCACATTGGTCGGAACCAGCCGGATCGGACCACTATATCTTATAGCTGTCATACAACTGGAAGACGGTTTTGACCATATATCCCATGTTCTTAAAGCTAACGCGACGAAACTTTGCACAGATACTTATTACTTAAAAAGACATCACATTTGCCGAAGCCGGCCGGATCGGATCACTATATCTTATAGCTGCCATACAACTGGCAATAAACTAAATATTCTTAGAAAAAAAAAAAATGTTACGCGACAAAACGATTTTATACAGCTTATGAAATTTCAGTGGTGCTGTTGGCAGATTGAAAATTGCCTAAAGTTTCGAGAAGAGTATAAAATCTCCGGCACGCCGAAAATAATCCATTGCCACTTGTTGTTTTTGTTTTAGCGCTCGTTCTTTTGTATTTCCTTTTATCACTAGACGAGTAATGAATTTAGCTAAAAGGTTGCACCCAGTTTTTGAATGACTCATTTGCATACAAATGCAAACACATACATACAATATATGTATGTATGTACATATTATAGTCACATTCATAGTTTTGCTTTGAAATTAAAGAGCTTTAGTTCCAGATGTAATAAGAACTGGTTTTTCTTCATACAAATCATGAAAATTAAGTGATTTGTACACATGTACAATATGTTAAATGTAATGATAGACAAATACTTTTCAATTTACATGTATAAATAATGTAATTCTTAAATTTCATTCAAGACGTTTCGTATTCATACTTTTGCGTGTTTTTGATTTCATTGCTTTCTTTCTGTCTCTTGGCTTTTGGTGAAATTAAAAATGCACAAAACTTGTAAATTACTATTGGAGCAGACAGGCTGGGAATTCTTGCAGCTGTTTTGCAGCTCAATTTTGCTGTCACCCACTGAACAACATATGTATGAACATACATACTTGAATATTTAATGGTCATTGATCCATTTAATTATAATACATTGTATGTAATCATTGCTAATGTTTGCATATTAAGAATTCATATAGTTTAAATTACCACCGGCACATTTGGTAATATTCCCTTGGAATAATTGTCGCCCATCTCCTCTGCCGCACGCAACACTTTTGATTGCTGCTAATTGAAAAGGGGAGCGAAAACGTACGATTGAATGAAAGGCACAGTCATTTTTCTGCACGTTTTTGCACGCATGACAACAATGGCGCTGATTTTGTAGCTCAATTGAGTTCAATTGATGCTTTGTTGTTGGCACTGGCCAAAACTTAGGCATTAGTTCTGCTGCAGCAAATAATTGGAGTAGTTCCACACCAAAATTGGGCATTTCAATTGAATATATGTATAGTATAGCATTTTGCAGCTTAATTTGTGGCCTTGTATGTTGTCAAGGTCAAAAACTGTTGTGTGACAAGAAATATAAAAAAGAAAAAAGTAGGTTGCATCGGCCGGGAATCGAACCCGGGCCGCCCGCGTGGCAGGCGAGCATTCTACCACTGAACCACCGATGCTTGTGCTTTTCGTTGAGCGAGCGTCGTAGTTGTAGTGTCTGTTAGCATAGTGCTGTTAGTATAGTGCCGCTGTTAAAGCTGTCAGTTCTGTTAAGATGCAACAGTTGGTTGCTGTCAAGCAAATTAGTTTGGCTTTGACATTATAAATTATGCATTGCATTTGAGTTTGCGTTTGTCGAGATTTGGGTAAACTGCACAGCTGGCTGGGCTCGCAGGCTAATTAGCTGCACGCAATGTATATTAAATGCCATCTTCTTTGTTTATTCCTTACAGCTATATTCCACCACGCCTTTGGGGCTTCAGCGGTCATGTTCAGACCGTTTTGCACAGCATTGTGGGCCGCGTACGTTGCCCTTGGCCGCTGGGTGAGCGTGTCTACCTCTCCCTGCCGGATGGCTCCACATTGACATACGATTTGTATCAGCCGCTCAAGGAGCAGGAGGGTAAGTCACACTCAGCACTCTCAGCACTAAACAAAGCATTTCTAATCACATTCGTATACCTTCTGCAGATGACATCACAGTGGCCATTTGCCCGGGCATTGCGAACAGCTCGGAATCGGTCTATATACGCACCTTCGTGCACTTGGCCCAGTGCAATGGCTATCGCTGTGCCGTCATGAATCACATTGGCGCCCTGCGCACCGTGCAGGTGACGTCCACACGCATTTTCACCTACGGGCACACGGAGGATTTTGCCGCCATGGTCGAGCACTTGCATCTCAAGTATCAGCTGAGTCGCATGGTTGCCGTCGGCTTCAGTCTCGGTGGCAATCTGGTCACAAAGTACATGGGCGAGAATCAGAAGACCAAACCGAATAGTGTCATTGGGGGCATCTCCATATGCCAGGGCTACAATGCCGTTGAGTGAGTAACTAAAACAATAAGTTTGTTTACTCTAAAGTTTACATACAAACATACATATATAAGACTGATCTTTTAGCTTTTCTAATCGCGAGTACTATTTGCTATTTGTAGGGGCACCAAATGGCTGCTGAATTGGCAAAACTTCCGCCGCTTCTATTTGTACATCATGACGGAGAACGTGAAGAGCATCATTTTGCGCCATCGCCATGTGCTGCTCTCGGATGAGGTGAAGGCGCGCCACAATCTGAACGAGCGCGACATTATTGCGGCTGCAACATTGCCCGAACTGGATGAGGCTTATACGCGACGAGTTTACAACTTCGCATCGACGCAGGAGCTCTACAAGTGGAGCTCGTCTCTTTTCTATTTTGATACTATTGATAAGCCAATGATATTCATTAATGCCAAGGATGATCCGCTGGTGCCGGTGGATCTGCTGCATCCAATCAAACACTATGCGAGTAAGTTTTATGCTATTCATTCCCATGTTCTTATTGCTGTAACTTAACATTACAGTCATTGAACGTAAAATGTTAGGCGCGTTTGCTGTTATCGTATTATTACGTGATTCAAAACGTGCGCTCTGTTATGAGTTAGCATGCGCAGTTAACAGTAGCACAAATAGGCATATTGCTGTAGTTCAGTCACAAGCAGCCGTGGCCGAGCGGTTAAGGCGTCTGACTAGAAATCAGATTCCCTCTGGGAGCGTAGGTTCGAATCCTACCGGCTGCGAGAGTGGCAAACTTTTTTTTTTTTCTTTACATTTATAAATTTATATATTTAATGAAATAATATTTATTCATATATGTTTATACTTACACTTTTATTGCAGCCACTCGTCAGAAGTCGGCATACGTTGAGGTGGCGCATGGCGGCCACCTGGGTTTCTATGAGGGCGGCTTCCTATATCCGAATCCGGTCACTTGGCTGGATCGCACGCTAGTTGCCATGGTCGGTTCCTTGGTCGTGATGCATGCCGGCGGCAGCAAAGGTGTCTAAGTCCTGAATGCCGCAGAACTATGAAGCGTTTTCTGTTCTGTTTTTTTTTTGAGCCAAAATTCGATGTTGTAGTCAAAATGAATCTTATACAAGGTAGAACACAATACATATACAAAACGTTATCATATTTGGGTGTAAAATCAGCATATAAGGCTATTCAATTGATGTCAACTTTTTAGAGTGCATTTAAAAGCGAGCATTGAATTGTATTACGTTGAATTGTTTAATTTTTGGAGAAATATTTGCAAATAACTTCAACTGGTATATGTGACGCGAAACGTTTTAGTTATAGCAGTTAATTTATATTATTGTTAGTTACGCACATACCATGTACTTATTTGTAAGCAAATTCTAATTTGATAGCTTTAAATCTATGTAACTCATGTACGATAGCGTGTAATACACACAACTAAACAACACACACACACACACACACACACACATATACCGTTTGAATGTTAATCTGAGCAGTTATTAAGAAAATATATGAAATTGTATGTCCCTTGCCGCAAACTATAAGCAAATTGCCTTATTGTAGATTTTTATATGTGTATATGATTTACGATTACCTTTTTTATATAAATATATATGAATATATGTATGTATACTATTTACGATGACGCATTTCCAAATATCAAAATGAGTAACAAAATATTGCCGACAATGGCCAAAACATTTTTTGTAAGTGTAACTTTTCCGATGTGTGTGTTTTTTTTTAAACAAATATCAATAAAACGATGTATACCAAAAATAACATTATTGTGTATATTTGTATGCATTATTTGCAAAAAAAAAGTAAAACTATTTGTGTAGTATGTATGTGCTTAATTGTCCACAGTGTAGCACAAATATATATATTATGTATGCATATATGCGTGTTTATATGTACGTTAAATAAACAAAAATGTTAACTAAAGAGTCGTCATTTATTATTAATTCTCTTATTAATTATTCACAGATTACTGATTGGGCAACATAGATATAAATATGCCATATATTTCAATTTGTATATTGTTAAGTGTTTTTTTCGCATTTGAGGGGAACTATATAAACAGTATATCACAAAATTGACGCAATTAATGATGTACTATATAAATCATAAGGTATCATAGTCTATTGCAACTAAAGGTAACCGTTTTAATTCACACTTATGATATATTTGATGTTGGGGACAGCATTTCTATTTGTCAAATATCAAAGTTGTTTACCTCAACAACAAAAAAAACAAGTGTGAAAGGATTATCTTCGGCGTGCCGAAGATTTTATACTCTTTTTGAACCTTTAGACAATTTTCACTCTGCCAACTGCAGCACTTTCATATGCCGTAAAAAATGTTTTTATCGCGTGGCATCTATTTTTTTGATCAAGAATATTTAATTTATTTCCAGTTGTATGGCAGCTATAAGATATAGTGATCCGATCTGGCTGGCTCCGATCAATGATATGTATGTTTGAATAATAAGTATCTGTGCAAAGTTTCATCACGATAGCTATGAAAAGATGGGATATATGGCCAAAACCGACTTCCAGTTGTATGGCAGCTATAAGATATAGTAATCCGATCAGCCCGGCTCCAATAAAAGAGATGCATTTTTAAATAATAAGTATCTGTGCAAAGTTTCATCACGATAGCTTTGAAAAGATGGGATATATGGCAAAAACCGACTTCCAGTTGTATGGCAGCTATAAGATATAGTGGTCCGATCCGGCCGATTCCGACCAATGTGCTGTCCCCTTGAATAATAAGTCTCTGCGCAAAGTTTGATCACGATAGCTCAAAAACTGACGGACATGGCTAGATTTGTTTTGTCATTCAGATCATACTGGCAGTACGTTTTAGGGGTCTCCGACGCTTTCTTCTATGCATTACAAACTTCAGCACAAACTTAATATACTATTTTCTTCGAAAAGAGTATAAAAAGCGTCAAGTGAAGTGATTGCTAAGTTGATTGCCCACTCGATTGGAAAGGACACTCGTGCGTATACAAATTTTACACACGCACACACACACACACACACACACACACACGCACACACACACACACACGCATATTGGCGCATGAAAATAGTTGAAAAACAACGCATGGAAAATGGGCCAAAAATCGCAGTGATGCGTGTCAAAATGTTTGACATCTATTCTAGCATAGCTGCTGGTCCGACACGTGTTTCATGTGATTCAATATTTCCCTATGCTAGTACTCCTGCTATAGTTATTGTATATGGCGCCCAATAACCATAGATGGGTGTTTGTAAGCAACAAATTCGTTTGCTCATAACATTTCTGAACCAGCTGGAAAATGCTTTTAAATTCCAGCAATGCGAATTTGCATATGAAAATTTAGGTATTTGTCACTTCTACAAAACAAGATTGCTTAGTTTCGTCAGATGAATAATTTCCAAAAATGTAATGAAATTCTTCGTCCAAAAGTTGAATGAAATGCTAAACTTGTGCTCCAATGTGCTCTATAATAATATGCTCGGGTGACAAGCAGTTTGTAGCAGTTTGTTCCGACACACTTCATACACCCTATGCGCTGGCTAGACGGCCAAGTGGTTCGTTTTATTTTAATCAAATAAATTTAATAAAGTTGCAACAAAACGGGCGACTAGCCAAGTCCAGCGCTCTGGCGTTGAGCGATTAAATGTGGCAGACATTTCACAACTGCATACAGTGAGCCCATTAAAAAGTTACAAATAGTTGGTCAACAGATGTGTGCGAGACTTGCCACAGAATGTGCCAGAATGGGGCTGCCCCACTGCCTGCAGCAGCACATAACTATTTCAGAGACTTGAGCACTGGGTACAAATGCTGACATTGTCTGTTGAAGGATATGAAAGTTGCATATGTTATCGAATTATAAGGATTTAATCGCTTTTTTTGGCAGATATTTATAGCAATAACATTTAATCTTCATGTACTATAAGCTAATGTTAAAAAACTTGTAAACTCTTCACCACAAACGGCTGATTTAGTCTTCTTCTTGCTAGAAACTCACAAGCACCTTGTGCCTGCATCCTTCACCCGGCCGCCAAGCAGCTGCAACTGACTAGCCACTGTGTTGAGCAAGCTATTTATACACTGCCCAGCTCTACTTCGCTCAATCGTGGAGACTCACAGCGCTGTACTCTCCGCCAAGAGCTTGCACAACTGATCTGCTTGCTCTCCCTCTACTCACCTACTCTCCATTTGTGTGTCGTGCGTGGGTGCATTCATGGTGTAATTACTAAAGGTGGAGTAAACTATTTTACGAGCTGCCACGCCAATTTCACGAAGCTGTCGTTGCTTCGTTTTTTTTACGAGCGAGCTGCCAGCAGTTGCCTGCCGTTTGGTATGCTTGTGTATGTGTATGTGTATGTGTATATGTGCTTATGAATGCGTGCATTAACGCTTGTAGAACACATACAAGCACAAATACATTCACGCATACAATCAAACATTTCTGAAAACAAAAAAATTCATCCGCATGTCGACCTGCTTCAACGACGTTCAGGAAACGACTGGCAAGCTAGGCAGCTGAATAGATTCACCACACAGTAGTTTACTCCACCTTTAGTAATTGCACCATGGGTGCATTCACGCATGCATTCTACTCTACACACAGCCACATCACTCTAACTGTTATACATAGCATAACAACAACATGACTGCTTTTACTGCTTATACTATCCGCTTGCTCGCTCATACACATTGCAAAGTGTATTGTGCTGTCCACCTTTGTCATTCTGTATGCTTCTACGTTATGCAACCTTAAATAGCTGAATTTTAACTGTAAATGAACGCAATATGACAAGTTTTGATTTACCTCTTCGCAAATGCAACAATTACGTGCTTTATAATTTGAATTAACTCTACCTCTCTACCTTTTCATATGAAAGCCACATTTTTAATTTCGCAGCATGAAAAACTCCATTTTTTTGCTACTCTCGCCTGATAAAAAGCTGCAAAGTATGCTATTCTGTTCGGGTTTGTAAAGCAGAGCTTGGTTTATGTAGGCCTTCGCTCACGTTTTTATGCTATATCATCTGTCATTTGTGTAAGAACACTGCTTTTTGTCGTGGGCACATTCCATGAAAATATATATCAACTTGCAGATGGAGTTGACAGCTCCAAGAAGGACTTAACTACTATTTTTGCTCATTCGCAGCAAGAAACACAATACAAACAACACACGTGTCCTTGTTGCTCTGCTAAGACTGTTTTCATTTTGTGTCCAGCCTTTTTTGTTGAGGCTTAAAAAGTACAAGGTTTTTTGAATTGTGCAAATAAGTTTAGATTAGCAGGAATGCGGGGAATGTGGTAAACATTTTTCCATCCACATTTCGTTGAATATTGGTAAACAAACCGAATTTGTACAATTTAAGCATTTGTTTTGTGTTCGGGTATTGATTGATTTCATTAATTAATATGAATTGAATTGTTCATTTTGCAAATTTATAGTATTTTTTTCATAGCTATTTGTTGTATGTATTTGTTGGTTTTATTAAATTTGTAGCCTAATGTTTTTCGCAGCTTTTGGAGCAATTGAAAAAACACACATATAGGCAGTTTTTCTGGCCTCTTGAAGTCGCTGCCAGCCGCAATGCATTCAAAGTTTGCAGGAAAAGAAAGAGAAAACCAACTCGGAAAAGCCGGCGAGTGCCACTGAAAAACTGCGATAAAGAGCGTGGAAAGTGGAAAGGAAGCAAAAAAAATGGAGAGAAGCAGAAAAAATAGAATATTAACAAAAGAAAAGAAAGTTACGCGCTTCGCTAAGTTTTGTAGTTTGTTGCATATATATAGGAAGCGAAGTGCTCGCGCCTGCCACTAGATGGCGCCAGTGCCGATATCATTGGCTTTAAGGACAGCCATGCTATCGACGGCCATTTAGTGGCAATGGCAAACAGAGAACGGAAAGTGGAAACACAGAGCGACTACAAAATAGTAGATAACTTGTGCAAAAGGAAGCAGACATTATGTGCTGCAGGGGTATAAAATATTCGCAGTTTCTAGCAGGCAAATTGAACAAGTAAGAGTGGTCCAGTCGGGAGTGCCCGACTAGGAGATACCCTAAACCCAGTCCTTACAATCATTCACACTAATCTAAACACACACATGCTGCAGTACAAGCAGTGCAAGCGGTTTAAGCAGTTAGCTTGCTTTTCACCGAGCCCCACACAATGAAAAGTTAAATCTTAAATAACTTTTATGTTTATTGTCCGATCTTATTGCAATTTTTGGGGCAAACAATTGTCAATAATATGTGTGACCAAACCAAATTGCAAGGTCGTACCTTCAAAAATGCGTTTTTTGAACTTTTGGATCCAAAAAGTGAAATATTTATTACATGTGTATGCTATTCGAGATTATACATGCCAAATTTGGGGTCTCTAGCTCTTATAACTTTGAAGTTATGTCCCAACAACGCTAGTCTGAAATCGAAATTTATCGATAACTTTGAAACGGTACGAGTTATCGATAAAATGAATAAACTTGATCTGTCCCGGGACAACGAGAACTTATATTCCAAATATGAAGTCTCCAGCTCTTGTAGTCTCCGATATCCGCGTGTTCATACAGACAGACAGAGACAGACAGACGGACATGGCTAGATCGACTCGACTGTTGATACTGATCAAGAATATATATACTTTATATGGTCGGAGATGCTTCCTTATGCCTGTTACATACATTTGCACAACTTCAATATACCCTTTTTAACCATTTTTAATGGGTTCAGGGTATAAAAATGAAGTCATTGGGTCTACTGGCTGGCAGCTTGATGAAAAGTGTTCAGTTCATAAAGTCATATATATGTTCGATGCAAATAAGTGCAAAAGTAAGTCGGAGGCTAGTAAGTGAACTGAGAATATAATAACTGAGAATTCTAAGCTTATTGTTGTATTATTTTTCAAATTCGCTGAACGCTCTCTATTTATTTCCATAACAACTTTGGTATTTGTATCTTTACAACATTACGTATACGCAATGTTATTAATTCGACATGTAAACATTTGGAATTTATTTATTCTCAATTAAAAACTGGTATTTCTGGATTAACAATGCCACTGAACTGATTGATGTTGATTGTTGTAGTTGCTGTTGATAGCCACAGGCAAAACACTAAAGGTAACTTGTTCATTGACTGCATACCGGAAGTGCTTGTAATGTCAACTGGATGCCCAGCAGCGCTCGTTGAGAACTCCTGTGAATGTAAAGGACATTCTTGAGATGATGAAGATGTTGTTGTTGTTGTTGATGATAATGATGAGTTTGTCGCTCTTGGGAATGCTGCCTTAGCCGGTTTATCAGTCCTTCGGTCCATCTCGTCTGCCTCGGCTATAAATGTTCATGTTGCGCCAATTGTTGACATGCCACTTGCAATTTGCACCACTGTAATCAAGAGGAAATACATAAATGAACAGCCACACATATGCACATACATATCCTTCTGTATATTCCTGCCAAATCCAAAATAATCTTTATTGTATTTTACTTGTGTTATTTGCGCCATGTTTTGGGGGCGTTGTAAAAGTTTACGGTTATCTCTGTGTGCGACTTTAATGTGTGTAATTTGTGCATTTCCATTGTGTCGCATTTGATCTTACTTAAGATTTGATTTCAATTAAGATAACCCGTTCGTTCGAACCACAATCAGTTATAAGCGGTGTGAAATTGAAAAGCTTTAAACTATTTAAAGAAAATTTAATTGAATTCAAATAATTGTATTTTCTTTCTAACATTTTGTGCATAAGGGTATACTTATTTATTTAGTTATTCAATATTTGGCGCAGCACAACTATAGCCGATAAAACTATCCGTTGAGCATATGTTGCTTTTGAAATATGCCACACAATTTACATATATGATAAAATCACAATAATGCAATGGAAGCTATAACTGTGGTGGCTCTTTTTAACTTTACAAGAAGCAAGCAACTTTGAAAGAAACTAGAAAAATGGGAAAGAAGTTGGCTGTAGTTTTGTAGTATTTTTTTTTTATAGAATATGCTAAATGCACATTTGCATTATGTGTTGCCTACATTTAGGGGCTGGTCAAGAGATATTTGTATGCATATATATATGCCCTATGTGCCCTATGTCTCAGCATACTCTTAAAATACATAATAAAAACTGTTTTTCAGTTGCCAGCTTGCAATATAATGTGGTATAAATAAAACTTTTTGTTCGAGAATTCTAGCCTGTAAATATTTATTATATTAGGCATTAGTTTGAACTATTTTTTATTTTAAATGAAATGCTGGCAGCAAAGGTATATGTCAACTAGGTTTTGCTATATTTGCCCACTTAACTTTATTTCAAAAATTGACTAGCAAAATCTAATTACATCTGCATAAATTTTATTTTGTGTCAGTATTTAATCTTTTATAATATTTTAATAATTGTAAAAATTCCATTCACACTGAATATAAAACATTAATAAGCATCAACATTATCTTAATTACGTTTAGCAGGATTTTATATGTGATATTAATTGCAGCTGCATATTTTTATACGATTTTTCAAATGCCAAAGATTAATTTGTTGCATGAATTTAGTCGATTTTTTGTTGAAAACATTTCCAATGCTTGTCTTTGTATCTTGTATATGTTTACATTGCCAATTAAACGCATTAAATGCATTGTTTGTTAAAATATATAAATTAATTTTCACTGAAACTCAAAATGAGTTTTATCAGCCGCACATTTTCATAATCCAAATGCGCAAATAAGTCAACAGTAACAGTTTGCTGTTAGCAGAGGTTCGAAATGTTGTTCGATGGGCTTAACAGCGCTGCTTTATAGCAGGATAAAGGGAAATTTGCAACTGTAAAGGAAATTAGATAAAATGTTCGCTGTCAGCGCTGTAACTAGCATGTAAGATGCAACTTGTTGTAGCCCAACCTGCAACATACAACAGTTTCGTGTATTAAGGTTTGCAATCCACATTCATGTGCTGCGAAACAAGGATAGGAAAGGAAAACAGTAGTAGTGATAAGGTAGCAGTGATAAGGTAGTAGCGATAAGGTAGTAGTGACTACGTTAAGTAAATTAACGAATTCATCGAAACTTAACTATGCTTATTAATATTATTTTAGGCGCTTTTCGCTTTTTTAATATTGCTCGAAATCCAATTAAAAATGTGGTTGTTGTTTCTATTTAAGTTTGATTAAAGCCAAATGCATTTATAAAAAAAAATAAATAATTTTCAAGATATTGTCAGAGTTGTTCAGAATATTTTATAGACAAAACTAGCTAAAAGTGTTATTGTTATTAAATTATTATTCATATGTCCCTCCAGAGCATATAATGAATTGCTACTTTTATCAATTAACCACAAATTATTCACAAATTTATCATAGTTTTGTGCAACGAACTTTGCCCAAAAACAAACATTAAAATACACTGTTTCTTTTCTTTCGTTGATTCAGACCATATTTCTATGTAGTTTTTGTATCTAGGTTACACATAACCTAACCTAATAGAAGGCCTTCAATATACGCACATCTTTTCTTTTGCTTCCAGCATATCAAAGTGCAGCAATCCTCGGCTCGACTGCAACTCGCTCCCGTTTTCTTGCAGTGCTTTAATGTACTCTCACGCTGCAGCTGAAATCTAACAATGAGCATTTAAATAGGCCAATTTCAATTCACATATTACTCGTGTCAAGTTTTTCGTGGGTCTCATCATTAATGCTTTCAACTTGTGCTGCTTAGCTGCCGAAAAGTAAGCATGTCTTTGCCATCCTGTTGCTCGATTATCCTGCGGTTTGTGTGAAAAGGATATTCCGTGGCCAAAGAGCAGCAGCGGCAAACAGAAAATGCTCATAGACACGAGCATTCTCAAATCAACAATGCTCAATTCGACACTGACTGCCATGATAAATTTGTCAATACTTTTAAAGGCTCGAGAGCAGTTTCAAAATGTGTTAATTCATTCAATTTTAGTAAATGAAAAACACTTGTGCAATAAAATTGCATTTTTATTGTGAGAAGCTTTGCTAATTTACAACATTTCTTAAGTGCTGCTATTAACTGTAACTGCCTTTGCTAAGAGCTTTAGCAGGACTTCCATTTCATTTATCTAAAACATCATTCAGTCCACTATGTGTTAAACTGCCTTTAAAGTTTTGCAAATAAAATAGCTTTAGACATTTGTACTGCTTTAACAATTATATAGAAGGCCTTAGCTATCTAGATTGTTGGTCTCCTTTCAATTGAATCGAACATTAGGAATTGGAACAAAACACATTTCGCTTTTGGGACTCAAATTAATGAGTTGGAAAATTAGTACTCATAATATGCATTGACAAACGTTTGAAATACTAGTTACACATATATTCGCTATAACTATTAAAAGTCTTAAATATTTGATTATTTCAATATATAAAATATTAATAATTTAAATAAGAGCTAAGAGCTATGAAAATAATAATACTAAAATCTCGAAAATTTTAATTGTGTACCAAGCAGTTAGATAAATTAAGAAAAATTATGAAACATAAATAGAAATTGGAGCAACCTGCCCAAAAATACATCGATAAATTCAAACTATAAATGTACGCTGCCAGAATGGGTACAAAATGGGAAAAGCAATTGTGCATTTGTGCTCTCTAATTTGGTGGCAATTTCACTTAACTTTAACGTCGACCACAGGTGTTTTTATAAAACGCATTTACTATAAAAGCCTTCCAAGGCAACATGGCAGTCAGTCCAGTCGACTATTGGCAATCTGCGAATTGACAATGCATCAGTTGATCCGAGTTGGCACTTTTGTACTCTGCCTGTGGCTGCTGCTCCTTGGCACTTCCAGAAGTTCGCCTCGTCGCCTCACATTCGAGCCAAAAAGCACATCGACAACGCTGTCGCCCAAGATGCGACTACTGGAACAAGTACTTATAAAGCCCCAGATGAATTTGACAATGGTACGTGCCATTTACCTGATTAGGGGTATTCCATATTACACTCATAGTTCTCCCATTGCAATCGTAGATCGCACGAATAGAGTTCATGGACAACTGCATGCCAATCGGATCGAAATGCCATCGAGCCGAAGAGTGTTGTACCCTGCAATGTGTGAAGCGTAAATACTATTGTGTGTATTATGAAATGGATTTAATAGAAAGAAAGCCAACAGTTCTTTGATTTTAATTCTTAATTATTATGTTTTTCTTTATCATTAAATTTCCTTTAATTCAACAAATATTTTCTTATTTTCTTTCTTTGACTTTAACTAGTCGAGCATAAAAGTAAAAAAATTAATAGCTATGCCTATTATTATTTAGTGCCTGTTTTAGACGCTTGAAAACGATTTATAAGTTAAATTTAATGACAATCTCATCTGCAAAATAACAAAATGTTTATTTTTTTAATTTTAGTTTGCCCGTTCTTTTTTTTAGTAATTCACATAAATGAACATTAAAACATCAACCATTTGATATTTGAAAATGTGCAGCAAAAGTTGCCATTTTAAAACAAGACTAGAATTGATCATAAATTTAAAAGTATAATTCACAAATGTGTATCAGCAAGTAATGTCGCTAAAAAGTTGATAATTTTCCATTTTTAATGGAATGCAATTGTTTCACATCTGTTTTCCTAACTACAAACTTATGAAAACAACTGGAAGACTGTTAGCTGCCTATAAAAGCATTCAAGTATTTACACATTGAAGTCAGACAGAAAGTGAGCAATACTACATAAAATGCAACAGTCTTTGAGCAGTTTCTCATTGGTGCTGTGCCTGTGGCTGCTTTTTGTTGGAAATGGCAAAAGTGGTCCTCCATTTGGCAGAGATGAATGGCAAAGATATCACTTGATTTCAAAGGATAAGCACAAGGTGTTGGAACCACTAATAATGAGTCTCTCTAAGGATTTGACAAAGGTATGTGCGCTAAAGAAAGATAGTTCAACTGATCAGCATGCAATTACAGTCCCAAATTTCCAATATGACTTCCAATTGCAAAGAGGTTTACCACAGATGTTCCTTTGCCGAGGAGTGCTGCTCCAACCAATGTGTGAAGCGTTACAAGAGGTGTATCCATTTCTGGACTTGATGCAAGTGATTAGTATTAATCCTTGACATACATTTGACTTATTTACTAATTGGTGATTCATGCTTCAAAACTTTGCCAGCTCGCAACTGTTAAATAATAAATTTTAAAAATAGTTATAGGTCGCTTACTTTTTATACTTCTAGCCCAACACTGAAATAATGGTATTAAATCATTGAAACTGGTTTGATTGCTTTTCAAAATATTCTCAATAATGCTGCACTTTCGCATTCGTTTAAAACCATTTTCCAAAGACTTTTCAACTTTTTTTCGGCATAGCGTAGATTCAGATGAAAAAATGACACAAATTGAAAATCATCGACATTAAACGATATTAGCTCTAATATTTAGAACAATTGTCGACTTGTAAGTATGTATTACACTATATTTTGAAAATTAGCTTAAATCGAAAAAATAAAAATTCAAATACTTGCAGTAAAAGTCTATATTTGTTGTTGCTGGAAAATAAAAAATAAATTGCAAGCAATAAAATGTTGCACTTATTGTAAATATGGATTTGCCAGCAAAACCAGGTCAGAGAAAAAACCGTCTTCTTCTTCTTCTTCAAGTTGCTGGTTCCATTTTCAATTTTAATAATGCACACATCTTTGGTAGGGATGCACGCATTGAGAAGTGCAACACTCCTCGGCATAGAGGCATTTCTTGCCGATGCCTTTGCAGTTGTCGCTCATCCTCATCCGATCTGCCTGGGAGTAGTTCAATAATTAGCATACCTATCAAGTATACAATTGTGTGTGAAATACCCTTGTCAAATTCATCGATGGATTGGCAAGTGTAGGTTGATTTTTCCTATATTTTGTTGTCAAATTTGAAGGAAATTTTGTTCTCCTGTAATGCTTTTTGAAACCGTCCGCAAAGTACAAAAGCACCAGCCCCATAATAAAAACAACACAAGAATGCATCGGAGGTTGATGATGCTCCAGATTTCGACTGACTGCAACTGGCAACTAACAGAAGCTTTTATAAGCAGATCTTTAGGTACTACAAGGAAATGCAATCAAAAATGAGTTTAGGTGCCTTAGCTTGCCATTAAATTTTATTTGCCCAGAGCTATGATTAAAAGCCCAACAGTAAATCAGCTTTAATTGAATCGATTGAATTTTTGTGTGTGTATGAAAGGATTGCATTAAATATTTATCCATTTAGAGTGCACAAATAATAATAAAACTAAATAGTCTTCACATGCTTTGCCGTGTGACAAATTAGTGTGTTTGCCGAACTATCTATAAAAGCATTTAAAATGTATATTTGTAGTCATTATAAGGAAGTTTGGAATTGGGAATGTTACTCAAGTAGAAGCGGCATAATGGGAGAAAAACTTATGGACATATAAAGTATTGAGATCGGAAACATAATCATAAGCTCGAAGGGATGGGCAGAGGTACTGGCTGCATTATTATATAAAATATATTATTTCGATAATCTCCCAATTGCAGATAGATCGTTCGAACTGTGGATTCAAGAAATGTTTTCGTGTCAAAAACTATTCTATAACTTCTTTCAGCAGCATATCTGGGACGTCGAACAAACCAATCTAGACTAATCAAACAATATTTATGAAGTTTAATTTGCTCAGATAGAAGCTGAACTGAAATACCTTATGCAATATCTTAGATAATCACTACAAACTTTGATAATTAGTTCCAGTTTGTAGAACGTGTTCAATTGATTTGAAAAGATTGTAAACTTTATGCAACAAGTCGCTTTGGTTGCTGACTCGTGTCGAAATTTGACTTCGTAAGGACATTTAAAATATATTAAACATACTGTATAGGTATGGGTATATATATATATATATTTATAATAGACCACGAAGCAATGCGTATAATTTGATTTGAATGAAATGTTAGACAATGGGATACGGATATGGTGCAACATAAGGTAGAAACCAGGAAATGGATTGTATAAACAGCTTAACTAAGCGATTTGGACATGCATTTGAAACGCATTTTCTATTTAAAGACCACAAAATTTGAGATACGGCTTTTAGTTGTCAAACGGAAGGCAGCAAAGTCAATACAATGTGCGAACTGTGGCTCCTAATTGGTATTCCAAGGATATTCGAGTAGAGGGAAAATGTATAACAAAGCTTTTTGAAATGTTTTTAAGCAGGCTCTCTGAGTTTGGTGGCGCTGATCGATGCCGGCAACCCTATGTTGCCCGAATGCTTCACGATGAAGGACGATTCGTGTCCCAATGCGTATCTTACATTCCGGCTCTATACGTAAGCATGAATACGGCGTTTATCTTTCATCTAGCAACTTTTTAGTCATTCAATTTGAACAGCAATCACGAGCCACTTGGTCGAGTAATCAATCCGGTGGCCCCCCACGGATCTTACTTCGATGTATCAAGGCCGGTGACGGTCCTTTTGCACGGCTTTGGTGGCCATGGCGATAGTACGCCCAATCTGGAGATTCGTCCCCAGTTGCTGGAGTTCCAGCATCTCAACGTTATCTCCGTTGACTATGCGAAACTGGTGCCTGAGCCCTGCTATATGGAATCGGTGCATAATGTACCTTATGTGGCCCGTTGTCTGGCTCAGTTCCTGGGCGATCTGATGTACAATAACAAACTGGTGCCTCAGAATCTGCATATAATTGGCTTCGGCCTTGGCGCACACGTGGCTGGCTTTGCCGCTAACTTCTTGAAAGATGCTAAGCTCAGGATAGGCCACATTACAGGTCTGGATCCGGCTAAGCCACTCTTCCTCACCAAGGATCCGCGAGAGCGCCTGGATGTCCTCGATGCGGACTTTGTGGATATCATTCATTCGGATGTGTTCCTGCATGGACTCATGCAGCCGGTGGGACACGCCGACTTCTATCCCAACAAGGGCGTCGTGCAGCCCAGCTGCGGCCCCATCACCGAATGTAAGTACATAGTTTATATATTCTTGGTCCGAATGCCCAGCTAACTCAAGATTGCGAAGTCCATGTCTGTTGCTCTGCATGGTCTCTCAAATCAAACGAAAATTACATTTACATTGCTTCCGCTGTGCAGTTATTCAAATGTAACGCATTTAAATACCGCCCTTCTATGCGATTCTCAAGAATTCATGTAGGGGTTTCAGTGATCTTCATCTTCATTCTCTATCTCTCTCTCTCTCTTTCTCTCTCAATCCCTCTCTTACTTTCTCTCTCTTTATATCACTTACCCTCTCTCGCTTTATAATAATATTATTGTAATTAATTAATAATTATTGTAATGCTTACTCTGCTCTTTCCAGTAAGTACCCATGAATGCTATCATAAGCGATCTGCCGAGTACTATGCAGAGTCCATTTTCTCCGCTTCGAACTTTTGGGGCTTCCGCTGTACGGACCTGTATGCCTTCATTGTTGGCGAGTGCCTACCCTCTGGGGACACTGAGCTCATGGGCTACCATGCGTCGCATCGGGCACGTGGCAGCTATTTTTTGGGCACCAATGATTATGCACCTTTCGCCAAGGGCGTTAACTTTGACAAGCTGGATCGCAGTCTGTATGGCAAAACGTATTTGGGTGACGATCTAGTTAACAAGCTACAGGAACTGGGCGCCGAGTTCAGAGATCTCACAAAGAACATTGGTTAAAATATGTAACGGTAAAGTGGGCGGTGCTAATAAATAAATATTGTATTATGCTGTCGCGGCCATTGCCGTTGCACAGTGGGCAGATTCGGCAACTTAATGCCTACAATTAGTGCAATTATTGAAATACATGTGTACTTGATACAAATTTTATGTAAATAAATAAAGTGAGCTGAGCCCTAAGAACCTTTCCTTGTAGTAAGTGTATTTATAAACAAGTAAATGAGGCTCTATTCAAAAATGCAAGACTTAGAAATACCTTACAACCTGTTTGAACTGATTGCTTTTGGGTGCTGACTATTAAATAATAAAAAAAATTCTAATATATCTTTTACACACTATAGCGACTTCATACAAATACAATAAAGTATATAAAACTAAGCCACAGGATACATTTTAATATTAGCAGCCATCTTCTCTTTTTATTTTGTTCCTAAACAGACGATTCGTTGAAAATATTTGAAAGCTCGCTGCTATGAAGCCGCTGTTAGTCCGCTGTAAGACCGATAGTCTCACTGAGAATCGCTTATCGATAACGCAACTGTTACAAATAACAAAGTTCAGCAGTTGAACATTTTAATTAAAACTTTGTTGTATTCAATGCATTGCTTAATACAAATACTACATACCTGCGCACAGGGAGGTGTGGTCCCTGCGTTGCGAGGGCGGACCTGCCAAACAAGTGGTTGCATTCCGTAACTAAGAAGCTCACGAAAAGTTGTTACTTCAAATGCAATGCTGTATACAAACAGGCAAACATACATACATACATACATGAATGGAAATCAAAGCAGGCGACGCGAAGTTTGATCGATAGAAGTCAAGCGAATTTTTTCGGCTTTATAGGAGCAGCAGCAGCAGCACAATCACACAGTGAGGCTAATAGGACGAACCAGTGAAGTAGCCGTCATGGAGGAGCTACAGGATAGTAGCATACACCACATGACCGCCAAAGTTATCGCAGCGATTAAGAGTACCAAGTGCTATGAGCCCATCTATAAGGAATTGCAGCGTCTGGTCGCTAGTCCCAATGTGGATAAGAACGATATGCGCAACACGCTGGAGGATGCCATCAAGGCAGCGGGCCTGGAGACCGAAATCCGTAATATGATATACAACCTAGTGCGGAGTCGCTTGAAAAAAGTCGACGTAGGTGATGCGAGGCAAACCACAGTAAGTGCTAAGCGCTAAGAGTTGAATGGACTGGTCTCAAATAATCCCTCTTGTGTATATAGAAGTCGGCCCAGAGCGATCCGCTGGGCTATCTAAAGCGAGCTGGCGTCCTGTGGGATCGTCGTGTGCGCAAGAGCCTCAATGCAATGTGCGGCGAGCTAAAAGTACCGTTGCACGGCCAGCCGAGGATCAGCGCCGATCGCGAGGACTTTGTGGCCAAGTGGAATGAGCTGAGCAATTATACAATGGGTAAACTCTAATACTATTCAGTTTCAACAATAATCATAGCAATACTATTAAAACTATTACAGATCTTGCCAACTATCGTCCGGTTTATGCGCCCAAGGATCTGTTGGAGGTTCTACTCTCGCTCAAAGGGCCCACCAGGCCCACAGAAAAAACAGAGTAACTACTCTCAGCACGCTTCATTTCTTAATTATCAATTAATACAATCCCTTTATAATATATAGTCAAATACCACAGTGGGAGTTTTCGCACATTGCCTTGCCCGTTAAGAATCTATTCGAGTTGCGCACACACTATGCGGATTTATTGCGCACTGAACCATGTAGTGTGCCAGACTTGACGGTGCAGTGCCAGCGCATCCTGGACAGCCGACATGCGCCCATGTGTCAGCAGTACTTGAAGAAGGGGTGTACGCCGGCCCCCTACCGCGGCGCCCTTTGGGCCTCGGTGCTGGACAGCAAGCTGCATGATTATGTAAGTTGAACAAAATATAAATACCCTTCCATATTTACAAAGTCCCATAACTTTGTCAAAAACGGATCCGATTATCGTTCCTTAGGCAATTTTGATCATGGTTTGAAATCTTCATAACGATATATAAAACATTAAAAAATCGAATAATTGTTAGTCCTATTTCTACAAACATTTCGTGCTTCAATAGGACATCGAGAACTGGCAGAAGTTGCGCAACAGTGTATGGACCACCGATCATATTGTGGACAAGCTCGTCTTCAAGGACATACAGCTGACGGCCTCCAACGATGACCAGTATTTCGTATTCGAGGATGTGCTCTACCAGGTGCTGTTGTGCTTCTCGCGCGACACGGACATTGCCAGCTGTGTGGACTACGAGACGTTTCCGGTCAAGGGCAAGACCTACGAGGGTCCACCTTCGGGCGTGGTGCCCTTTCACGGCGTCTGCATGTTCGCAGCGCCCTTTTGCTATCTGTACGATTCGCCCGTGTGTCTTTATTATACATTCCGTGCCTTTTACATACGCTACTGCCACCGATTGACCACAATCAATACGCATCCGCAGGGCATTGTCAGCTTGTGCCTGCTGTTTGAGAAGCTGCTGCAAACTTACGAGCCGCAGCTGTGGTCGCATTTCCGTGAACTGCAGATACAGCCGTAAGTTCACAAAGCATACAATTATTGTATACTGTATTGATTGTACTTGATCGTAGCTTACGGGTAGTTTTCAAGTGGCTAATGCGCGGCTTCTCAGGTCACTTGCCGCCGGATCAGTTGCTGGTCTTGTGGGACTTGGTAAGCGTATCATTTCAATTGTGCGTCGCCTTGATAAATCATAGTTTTTTCCCTTGCAGATACTCGGCTTTGATAGCTTGGAGATATTGCCACTGTTTGCCATCATTATATTGAGCTTTCGCAAGGACAGTATAATGCAAGTGGCGTCACTCGATAGCATTGAAGCCATTTTGGCCGACTTGTCATCGATTAAGGTTCTGCCATTGGTGCAATTGGCTTTGAGTCGCGATTAAGTGTGTGCTTCTTACCCCCCCCATCAAATTAGTAGTATGAAAGTTAATAATAAAATCTAAATTGTAATCATTTTATTAGGTCACATAAATATGTAGCCGTGGATTGAGTTCAAGTGTTTCACAAATGTTTGCAGCAGTCACAAAGACGCATTAAGTATATATGTATATATAAATGTATCAGTACCAGATAGATAATATCTTATCTACATATCTATTAAAGTTGTAATCAGTATTGAGCCATGGCTTAAAATATAAATACTTTTGTTAGCATAACAAGTTTCTTTTTTAAAAGCTTATCTTCATTTTCAACATTTAAATTGTACTCCAATTAGCAAAAATATTTGCCAGCTGATTTTACTTAGTTATCACAAAGTTTAGTTATCTAACAGCTGGAAATATTATGAGGACAACATATTCAAGCTCTGCGCTAACAATAGCTTGAGCAATGCAATAATAAATGTCCCAAAAGTGTCAGTCCAGACAGGCAATATATATTATATTTATCCATTTTTAATTGGAGAATGGGAATACTCGGGACAATACGCTCCTGTCAGTTAGCTCATGACAGGTTTAAGTCATAGTGTGGAGCGGATTAGTTTTATCTATTTGGCTCGATTGTCTCAACTGTCTGCATGCACTGGTAGCTGTCAGCACTTAAATTTAAACATATTGTTGCCGTTTACCAGAAGCCTTAAAAGCCATTTACCACTTATGACACAATGCATTTGGTTATAGTTATAGTTATCGTTATGCTGCTCTGTTTCTAATGTTGCAATTTGACAGCGAATATTATCTAAAGTATTTTCATAGTCGTAGTCTTTTTGTCTATATATACATACATATGTTTGTCCTTGTCCTTATTTTGTTAAATGAAACAAAAATGCACATTCTGTTTAAGAAAATAAACAACAAATTTCTTTTATTGCGGACACAATTTGTATTTTAATGCACAAATTATGTAAATTTGTAATCATTTGAATAATGGGAAAACTGATAACAACAATAGATATCAAATTCTAAATAATTGGAAAGATTTCATATATTTGTAATTTGTGGCTCTTCATATACACTTTATTCTACGAAACATATAAAATGTTCGAACTAATGAGATATTCAGGTTTCGTTGCAATATTCCCTGCTCACTCTTACCGCTTACCGGAACTAATCAGTTATTGAAGAACACAAAGCATTGGCTTAGCTAACAAGTGTTTGCGTAATGTGCACAATTGGACTATCAATAAATACAAATGTGTATATATGCTAAGCACGGATGCCATATGCAATCTGCTTTCGGTTGTATTCAGTTTGTGTAATATTCCACATTCCTTGAGCTCTTAGCTTGTTTGCATTTGCGCAGCTGGACTGTTCACCAGTGGAGATTGAGTTCAACATGGCCAACAAGCTGAAACTAATTGCGTTATTTAAATGAATTTGTAAATGGATATGTAACAGCTAAGCGTTGGGGCACTTCCTCCATTTTGAGTGCGTACATTATGTTTGTGCATTGCTTAAATTGTTAAACGAGAATTTATGCATTTTCATATTTCGGCAGTTCTTGTTATGTACAATTATTTAAATGGAAATTGAAAAATGCTTTCCAAGAAGTCAGTCTGTTAACTACAACTACTATCTGTCTTTGTGAAAACAACTTTCGTATTTTCAAAAGGAGAATTTCTATTTTGGTTTCCAGCAGCATTTTGTTGCGACATGGCAAAAAGCAAAATGCAGGGACAACTCTAAGGCATGTCTCTGAGTAGTTTACTTTGATGCACAACATAAAGGCAAAACAATTTCAATTTGTTTTTTTACAACTTCGGGCAAAAGAGAGTTGATGAGCTTATGTCTCACTCCTGACAACTTCACGCTTCGCACTTTCCTGTTATAAGTTTTAACTTGTTTGGTTTTCATTTTTCCGAATTGTACATTTTTCCAGGAAATATATTTCAAGTTGGATATGACAGCTCGAAGGCCAACAATTTTAACAACATTTTGTACACTTTGCACAAGCAGTTGATTGTTTTTTGGAGTCGAAATATATAACGCTGTAGTGGACGTGGCAGGATAATTCATGTCAGAATATTGCGTGCAGGTCACCAGCAATTTATCTTCCATATTTGGTGACTCATGGTTTGAAATTGTGTGAAATATTCAGGTTTTATTAAATTGAGATTCAAGCTGTATGTGGGCGTGGCACAAAAATCTTTACACTTTGTATTTAGAAGATAACAACGAACATACATTCTAAGTTTCAAGTCGGTATTCAAAAGCGTTGATAAAATTTGCATACTGACAGACAGACAGAAGCCAATAAACTCTTCTACTTTTGCTATCAGAGTATTATAAAAACATCAGTGAACTTATTTGCTGAAGAAACAAGCGCACTTGTATTCTCAATTCATTTCCAGGAAGAATCATTCATACTTTCAGCTGGAAACCAAATCATTTAGTTCAACCCTTTGTGGATAATTAAGTTTTTCAACATTAACATTACGAAAATCACGTGGAAATACATTAACCAAATTTAATCTTACATGGAATGATTCAAAGTGCCGAGGCAGCCGGAAAATCTGCGGCAACCGGGAATTTTCTCTTTATCGAACGGCAAAGTGAAGAATCGACAAAACTGACGGACATTGCGTAGCCTTGGGGCGAGTCCTTCACGGCTTTTAGCTTTGGCATTGCATGCAAACCGGAAGTGCTTGCAACTAACCACTGATAACTGGCAACTGGCAACAGGACTTCCATTCGTTGTGGTTTCTTAGCCAAAGTTGACTTTGGCATTGAATGAGCAGCAAAGTTGATGTTGCTTTTCCGGTTTTCGGTAATGTTTCTTCGTTCCTATTTGCTGTTGCTGATGCAAATAAAAAGTACAAATATAAATAACTCTTAAATATACGTATATATATATTTTTTAAATATTACTTATAGTCTAGCAATTCAGTTGAAATTCATAGTCTAACTTATGGCGTCTTAAGGATCCAGCATTGATTTGCCTTTCGTCTCCACGAGAAAGAAGAAGAAGAACCCGAAGGTGAGAAATGCGACAAGACTGCAGCCCCACATGGTAATGGATATGCCCCAATATTGCATGCAGAGCGGAAAGATTTTGAGTGCCACAAAAACAGCGCAGCTGAGAAGGACAACAAATGTGGAGACGGCCACCGAGCGGATCTAAGGAAGCACAAGACATAGTAGCAAATGGCATAAAATTGTTAATTAAATATGAACTTACCTTGGCTGGCATCACCTCCACAAGCACCACAAAGAAAACACCCACCAGACCAAGCTGGCACAGGAATAGATCCAGTGAGAGCAGAACTAGAGGCAACCAGCCAAATGCCGATAGATCCAAACGCTCGGCCAGATGGGTGAAGCAACCGAAGGCAGCCAGGCAGATGCCAGCACCCAGGGTAGATATCAGTAGCAGTATCTTCCGGCCGAACTTATCACATATCAGTGTGGTTGTATAGGTGCCCACAATCTGCACCACGCCAATGACAATGGTGCACATGTTCACGTCCAGGGTGGTGTGCGAGAGAGCGAACGTATCCGACAGGTACGTGGTGAAGCAGAAGCAGCCAGTGAACTGATTGCCCAATATGAGAACTATAGCGATGGCATAGGCCCTGAGAGCGGGTCTGGTAACTAAGGGCGGTACGAAAAATGAGAGATAGATATTGACAAAAAGTAAAACTCACTTACCGAAATCCTTGTAGTTGAAGGCATTCACATTGAGGACATTGTCCTTGGTCAGCTTCAACTTAATATCCTCGAATTCGAGCATGGAACTCTTATCGTCATCCTTGATGTTCTTGTAGTATCTAAAGGACTTCTCAGCAGCATCAAACTTACGCTTCCTGATCAAATGAAATGGCGTTTCAGGCAGGAATAAACTGCTGATAAAGTAGCAAATGGGCAGGGGAATGATGAAGAACGGCGCCGTAAAGTAGCCAACATTTGTGGATAGTATATAACCCACTAGGACGCCCAAATTGACCGACAACATGACCATGGATGCAAGACGACCGCGTATTCTGTAGTGTATGAGAATGTGTGATTAAATTATAATAAAAGTCAACTGCTAATCTGACATATGATATATATGCTATACACACTTGGCATCTGATATTTCGCTTATGAATATGGGCAGCACAATATAGCCGCCACCTCCAGTAATCCCAGCTAATAGTCGGGCCAAGTAGAGATATTCAACGCTCTGTGCGAAGTAGGATAACAGCCAGAAGCACTAAAAGTGCACATTGAGAAAAAGTAGTTTAATTTAATAAAGCTTTGGATAAAAGGCATGGAAAGTAACGATGAAAAATTGATATTTCTGTTTTTCATGTATTGCTCAGAAGCACTTGGTTATTTGTTGAGTCTTCAAACATTACTTAGAAAATATATATTATTTTTTTTTACATTTTTTTCCTGCTTAGAAATGTCAAGTAAAAGTCAACTCACCACATAAGGCACAGTTAGGGCATACATAATCGGTTTGCGTCCAATGCGATCCTGCAGCAGGCCCGCCATCAGATTGCCAATGACACTGCCGATGCCCAGCATTGAGCCAATCCAGGATAGCTCCTCCACAAACACCGCAAAGTCGAGGGGCGTATCGGGAGTCTGCAGATCCCGCATCACCGGCGACATCCAGCCAATGCCAATGCCATGGGAAAATGTCGAAATGTTCACTGGCAGGGATACAGAAACAGATACAGATATGCCGAATATATGCGCCATTCGAAGGAACTTACCCAGAAACGTGGCCAGAAACTGGTAGCGATTCCTGCGATTCAGCAGGCTATTCGCATTCCCAAACACAGCACTCGGTGTAAGCTTCATTGTGTTGTGTCCAGCTAAACGTCATCTGTCGACTGACTGTGAAAGCTTGAGAGGCTGGTGAATTAAAGAGATGTGTCTAGACTGGAAAGCTGTGTGTAATGTTTACCCAACAATAGATAAAGCTAGATAAAGCTCTTTACTACTTCCAGTAAAAGTTGTGTGTTAATGTTAAGTCCAAAGTAATTTATTAGTAACTCAACTCAATCTTGGACCATAGACTTGCCTTTGGTCTCCGGCAAGAACAACAGAAAATAAACAAATGTTAAAAGACTGGAAGCTGCCGAAAACCACATGGTAACCGATATGCCGAAATAGTGCAGAAGCAGCGGGAACAGTTTCAACGTGCAAAAGATCAAAATACTCAGAAACACAACCGACATGGATGTGGCCAGCGAACGTATCTGAAAATGAAAATAGTTTGTCGGATTCAACAAGGATTTGCCTGTTTCAGTCGAATTTCCTCATATATATAAACTTCTAAGAGTTGGGAAGACTAATCAGCAAATTTATAATAGATTCTAAGGGTGTTAAAATTAGTACGGAAATAAAAATGAACAGTGATTCTGGGGTGGAGTCTAGAATCAAGTCAAAATAACTACAATTTTAGATAGTTGCCAAAACTGAACCGATTTTTAAGCTTAAGGCCAATTTGTTCATGACTTTCCCTCTTCATTTATTCTACATTAAATTCTACATTTTATCCATTTTTGAAAATTTAATTTTTTTACTTTTTTCAGAAAAAAAGCATTTGGAAAAAAATTTGTTTCTAACTTTTGAAGTGAAAGTTTGTTGTGAAGAATTTCGACTGTAGTCAATTGACATTTCACCTACCTTGGCGGGAAAGAGCTCGACGAGCACTACGAAAAACACTCCGATAAGTCCAATGTTCGCCAAATATATTATGATTATCATCAGCACCAATGGCAGCCAGTTCAGATAGCTCAGATCGTACGATTGAGCATAGTAGGTGAAGACCCCGAATACGATGCAGAACAACGAGACGCCCAAAGTGGAGACCAGCATAAGGATGCGACGTCCGACAATATCCACCAAAATGGTCGAGGTATAAACGCCGAGGATTTGCACCACGCCTATGATAATAGTACAAGTGTTGACATCCAGAATCGAGCCGGACGCCTTGAATATATCCGACATATAGTTGATGAAACTGAACACTCCGCTGAACTGATAGCCCAATGAGAGCACAATGGATGCTGCAAAGGCCTTTAAGGCCGGCCTGGTAACTAAATTGAAAGATAATACCATTGATAAGCGATAATAATATGTTGAGCTCACTTAAATCCTTGTATGTCAAAGCCGCACTATTCTGTGTCTGCTGAGCTTCTACGGCCAGTCGCAGCTCCTCAAAGTTCGCTTTGGACACCTGCTCCGTACTGTGGTGATTCTGATAGTATCTAAACGATGTTTCAGCCGCATGCAGTTTACTGTTCCTCAACAGATACGGCGCCGTTTCGGGCAGAAAGAGATTTGCCGTAAAGTACATAATCGGCAATATGATACCCAGGAATGGGACGACGTGATAAGGCAGATAGGTGCTGAGTATATATCCAGCCAGTATGCCCAAATTGACAGATAACATTACCATAGACGTCAGCGAGCCACGAATACTGAAAGGGTTGTTTAGAATTGATTTATACTTATGCAAACAACAGCTGCTCAAATGTTCAATGGAATGGCTTTTAAAAAAAGGAGGCTTGTCTGAACTTTACTCTATATAATCTAGTATTTTAATTATCTTTAAGGCTTAGCAGTAAACATTTAACACTGTGGACGGCAGGCCACGATAGTGACAAAACATCCAGAAGTGTGTGTTTACATAGATACAGTTAAGACATTGTATATTGTCAAACAATGCAAGTAAACTATTCATGCCTAAAAGATAACACAAAAAAACAGAATTGTTTAACGTATACTTAATATTTTCAAAATTGGTGTTAAAATCTGCGTTTAAATAATCAATGTTTTTATTTACGTTTCTGCGGGACTCTTTTGCATTTAAAATTAAACAATTTCTTTGACTGCTCTTCTTCTAACATTCTTTTTTTTAAACAAATCATAATTTCCTGCAGGTAAGAGTTATTCCCACAGTATTCGATTTATACTCACCTGCTATCGGCGACTTCACTAATATAGATCGGTATTACCAGATAGCCCGCACCACCCGTAAAGCCACATAGAAAGCGAGCCGCATACAAATATCCCACATTCGAGGCGCAATAGATGAGAATCCATATGCACTTAAGGATCAAATAGAGTGAGTTATAGTTTTAGAAGAGTATTTTCCATACTTACCGCATAAGGAAAAGCCAACAGATAGATGCAAAACTTTCGACCCATGCGATTCAGAAGCAATGCGATGGTCAAGTTGCCACAGATGCTGCCCAGACCGAGCATGGAGCCCAGCCAGGATATCTCACTGATGCCCACCTGGAAGTCGAGGGGCGTGTCTGGAGTCTGTATTTTGGTGAGTGTGGGCGACAGCCAACCGACGCCAAGGCCATGACCAAACACAATAATGTTTACTATTGTGATTAAATAATAAAGCCGAACAACGTAAGATTAAAAATATTCCACAATTACGTAGACCTACCTATGACAGTTGCCAACAGTTGGAAGCGCGTTTTCGGATTAAGCAGCGATGCTTGGCAGAGCTTAGTCATTTTGAGAGATCTTGGGAACGGGACGTCTTAACAATTCCAATGCTGGAAGGCGAATGAGTCCGTATGTAGATTTCGACAGCTATCTGAAGCTGAATTGATTGTTAGCCAACAAAATAAAGTTGTTATTGTGTGGACTTAGTTTGTTGTCTCGCTAGACAGTCTTCGGCACTCATATGCATATTACAATTTCCCCAACTGGGAATGGGAATGGGGAAAGATCAACACAAGTTAGACAACAGTTGGATTAGTGCAAATGTGGTTGACATAAAGATTAGTTGAGTGAAATGAGCGGCGAATTTCATCAGACAAGTAACGAATTGCAAAGATTAGAATTGTTTTAAATACTTGTGCATACAACAGGTGTTTTATGCCATCTGCAATGGCAATCAGGAGAGATTTTGGTAGTTTTCCCCAAGAGTTACCACGATTGGGGTTCTGTTGCCGGAATAATTTGTATTCGCCGACTCATGTTCTTGTATATCTTATCTATCATCTTTACACAGAGATAGATCAACATAAAGCTGTCTTCCTTTTTATGCTAGTTTTATGTTACATCTCATTTTACAATCTATTTACAATATTGATATCTCCCTCGTGGAAGTGCAAAAAAGAAGGCTTGTCTACTGTGTGCTGATATATGACTTCATTGTATGTAATCTTAAGTGGCATTTTATTTATCTTTGAGTTTTAGCTCTTATCAATATCAAATGGCACAGTAGTTCGAGTTCCTTCAATCTTGTATCATAGATTTGCCCTTTGTTTCCGACAAAAAGAATAGAAAGTAGAGGAAGGTTAATAAACTGGCGCCAGCTGAAGCCCACATCGTTACAGAGATGCCCAGATAGTGAAGCTGCAATGGGAAAAGTTTCAAGGTGCAGAAGACCAAACCACTTAAAAACACCACCGATATGGAAGTAGCCAAGGACCGAACCTGAAAGTGTAAAAAAACCATTAAGTTAATCCATACAAAGTTTGCCAAAGTCAAGAAACTTACCTTGGCTGGAAAGAGCTCGACGAGTACCAAAAAGAAGATCCCATTGAGTCCCACATTGCCCAGATATATGAGTAACATCATCAGCACAACTGGAAGCCAGTTCAGAGCGCTCAGATCGTACAGCTGAGCAAAGTAGGTGAAGCATCCTAAGATAAAGGAGCCCAAAGCGAGGCCCAAAGTGGACACCAACATGAGGATGCGACGTCCAGCAATATCCACCAATATGGTCGAGGTATAAACGCCAAGGATTTGCACCACGCTTATGAATATGGTGCATGTGTTGACATCCAGAAACGAACCGGAAGCCTCAAATATGGTCGACATATAGTTGATGAAACTGAAAATGCCGCTGAACTGATGTCCCATGGAGAGTACGAAGGCGGAGGCGAAACCCTTGAGAGCCGGTTTCGCAACTGCAAATGGAACGAATTGAAGGAACACTTAGAAAAAGTTACTGCCAGTATGCCTAGAATGACAAAACAAATTGATCTAGCCTTTTCTGTCTGTCAGTCTGTCTGTATGTATGTATGCAAACTAGTCCCTCAGTTTTTGAGTTTTCGCGATGAAACTTTGCACAGAGACTTATCATGCAAAGGGACAGCACATTGGTCGGAACTGGCTGGATCGGACCACACAGAGACTTATTATTCAGCACATTGGTCGGAAGCGGACGGATCAGACCACTATATCTTATTGCAATAATATGCGCCAGTTGGCAAAGTGAAAATTTCCTAAAGGTTCGAAGAGAGTATAAAATCTTCGGCACGCCGAAGATAATCTATCCCCACTTGTTTGACTTACGCAAGTCCTTGTAGCTCCCATCTGTCGTGCTTAGCGCCTGCTGAGCAACTATAGAGGATCGCAGCTGCTCAAAATCAGTCTTATAGCCTTCGATTCTTATAAAACTTGTAGGAGTTCTCAGCTTCAGGCAGCTTGCTGTACTTTAGAAGATACGGCGCTGTTTCCGGCAGTAGAAGATTAGCAACAACGTAGATTATGGGCAGGAATATGGCTATAAATGGCACTACATAGTAATCCAGATGGCTGCTTAGTATATAGCCAGCAAGTATGCCAATATTAACCGATAACATGACCATGGAAGTCAAACGGCCACGTATGCTAAAGAGAGAGTTCAAATTACTCAGTGGTCTAATTTTATAGTTAACATCTACTCACTCGCTATCGGCAATTTCACTGATATAGATCGGTATTACCAGATAGCCCGCACCACCCGTAAAGCCACATAGAAAGCGAGCCGCATACAAATAACCCACATTCGAGGCGCAATAGATGAGAATCCAAATGCACTTAAGGATCAAATAGAGTGAGTTATAGTAGTTTTAGAAGAGTATTTTCCATACTTACCGCATAAGGAAAAGCCAACAGATAGATGCAAAACTTTCGACCCATGCGATTCAGAAGCAATGCTATGGTCAAGTTGCCACAGATGCTGCCCAGTCCGAGCATGGAGCCCAGCCAGGATATCTCACTGATGCCCACCTGGAAGTCGAGGGGCGTGTCTGGAGTCTGTATTTGGTGAGGGTGGGCCACAGCCAACCGACGCCAAGGCTATGACCAAATGTGATAATGTTCACTAGTTAAGGGAAGAAAATTAGCGCTATCAATCTGAAATTGTGTTTGGTTGGCGAGTCCTACCCAAGACAGTAGCCAGGAGCTGGTAGCGCGTCCTGGGCTGCAGCAAGGAATTCGCAAGATATTTGGTCATGTTGCAGACTAGCTTGAAATGCGACTCAACAGAGGAGAGCTCAAGTATTTGTAGTCAGCAGCGTCCGGCAAATGTGGCAATGTCATTTTATAGATGCATTATTTGTTAAGATTTCTTGGCATTTCGTAAGTTAAGCAACGGATTGCCTTCCGCAACTTGAACTACTGTTTTGCTACTAGCAACTCGAATTGTTGCTCTAATCATTACAGAATATGTCGTGTAAATATAGATGTCTATCATCTTGTACTAACTGTAAGGAATACTTAGCAACGCATTTCCAAATGCTCCTATAAGAAGACTTCAAATTTCGGTAAGCTTACCAACTTTCGGAGTCTATCTATAAAGCTACAAAATGAGGCTGCCACTCATTCAACAAACAACATAAAAGTCGGCTACATAATGTCATGAGTTCTGAATTCGTATGCTTTATTTGTAGCACAAAAGATCTCTTTGCAGAAGAAAAATGCCAAAATGTCTACATTGTAAGAAAGATCCAGTTAAATTAAATATAATTAAATTGAGTTATTAGTTTATTTAAACTTGGCGTACTCCGAATTTTCTTAAAAGCAGGAATACCAATACCAATTTCTTCTACATACTTAAAATGGAATTTGTTTTGAGAAAGTCTTTGGCTAGAAAATTTTTAAATATTTATAGCCCTAGCTAAGATTTATTTTAAATTTGTATATTTTTTTAATTTTACAGTTTATTTTTAAAAATTGTAAACATTAATCTATAAATATAACTAATATGCTGTGTTCTCTGTCTTTAGTCGAAATTGAATAAATAAAACTAATATACAATTATATTATTCTGCATAAAATAAATGAAATGCACAGGGTGTATTCAAGTCAACCCTTCTGGAATGTCTTACTTAAGCTTCTTTGTACCCATCATACACTGCATAAAAGGTTAAACAAACTTATCAAAGAAAAACATATATATTTCGAGGATTTCCAAGAGCTTTATGCTCAAAGCATTAACTGCTTATAATTAAATGAGCAGATTATGATTAGGTCCAAGAGATATATTGCAATTTCATTTACTATAGCACAATTTGCCGGAATTCAACCAATGAGAAAGAAGGCTGTAAAGATGTGCTTATCTCTATAGAGAGCTCTCGTTTATCTTATCAAAGAGGGCTTTCTTCAACTGCGTGTGCTTGGGGGAAGGTTCAAGGGGAAGGTGTTGGCCTTCAGGCGCCACTTGTCTGAAAGATATATATATATACTTGATCTTTGTGATAATAAGAGCACACGTTTAATAGTTTAATAATCGTAAAAATAGATAAACAGTTAACAATTTGTTGCCAAGCGCAGCTTAAACACTATAAGATGGCCAAAATCATGTCAATCGTTTTGCCCTTCGTCTCGGGCAAGAAGATGGCAATAAACAGAGCGCCGCTCAGCGAGCAGCAGGCAAAGAGTAGCACAGTGCCGTGCATACCCCATGCGGCAGTCAGCAGTGGCACGAGCTGTGAAGAGCAGAGCAGAGCAGAGCAGAGCACACCAATTAGTGTTGGTAAACGTGCAATGATTGGGTGGGTCAGTAAGTACTCACCTTAATGGTCAGCATAGAGAACAGCCAGAGTGCTGACATCAGCACCATAATGGCCATGCTGCGTATCTTTGGCGGCATTATCTCCGATATGACCAGAAATGGCAGCGTCAGCAATCCCCACGAGGCAATGAACAGCATAAAAGAGAACGCCACAATTGGCACCCAATCAAAGCCTTGTGTATCATAGCCCAGCTCCTTCAGGTAACTGTGGCTGCCCATCACCAGCTGGCTGAGGCAAATGCCCACCGCGGAGATGAGCAGCAGGACTTTGCGACCCGCCCGCTCCACCAGCAATGTGGCCACATATGAGCCCACCAGCTGGATGAAGCCCACAATGATGGCGGCCACAGTGGGCGGCAGGCTGGAGCCGGACTTGGCGAATATCATGGCCGTGTAGTTGAGCAGGGCAAAGCAGCCGCAGCCCTGATTGGCCATCAGCAGGCCAAGGCCAATGAAGCAGGCCTTAAGCGCCTTGCGCTCCGCTGTTTGGGTGAAATGCGAAATATTTCTGATTTATCCATGAAATTCCAAATGCTGCAAATTGTGGTTTGCCCTACTTTTTATTAGGGCAGCGGCAACGGAATTTTTTAAATTTTAAATTTTTCAATTCTATTGAGTGGTAAGTTGTTATTTACATCATTCGGTTCTACACAAAAGCAATCGATGCAAATTGCTCAATTAGCTATAATTGATTTTAAAGAAAAACGCTAATAATATTTGTAATCTTAAAAGAAAAATGTTATGAAAATGTAGAAATCTTTTAATTTACAAACTATTAAGTTTAATTAATGTAGAGCTGGTTTGTAAGTAAAATTATAATTATTTAAAGCTTATAGTCTTTGGAATCAAGTAAATTCGCAGATATATCTATTTTCCTAATGGTAGCTTTTCAAAATTTAAAATTCCAGTTTTTTCGTCGATTTTAAATAAGAAATCTATTGGGAATATTCGGGATACATGCCTATATATAGTTTTTAAAATCGGTTATGCTCAAAAAACCCAATACAAACGAGACTTAAGAACAACATTAAGACATCTTAAAAAGTTGTTGGTCTATTTTCCGTTCAATGTTGTTAATATTTCTCTTTGATTGATTCCCATTATATCCAAATGCAATTGTGCAAAAAGAAAAGGAGCAGTATCTCGAGTAAAAGCTGTTTGAAAGTCTTACTGCAAAAAAGGAGTGATTTGCTTACCAAAGTCCGCCCAGGTGACAGCCGTATCATCGACATCCGCTAGTGCCTCCTCGGCCTTTTCGCTCCTTTCGGGCGCACGCAGCTTGTGCAGCTCCAGTTGCAGCTGCTCGCTCAGCTCCTTGGAAACGCGTGAGCGTATGTTGCGATAGTAGCGGAGTGCCTGCTCCGCCTCCTGCAGCTTGTGGCGCTGCGCTAGATGCTGCGGTGTTTCCGGCATAAACCAGAAGCAGACCACAAACACAATCGATAATGTGGACACAATCCATGCCACGGTCGCATAGTTGAAATAGTAGCCGAGCACAAAGGCGGTGACCACGCCCACATTGCATGACAGCACCAGCAATGTGCCCAGAATTCCGCGTACTCTGTTCGGTGTGGTTAATAGGTGGTGATATTATTAAATTCAGTTGAGTGGAGTTGAGTTGAGTTTAATAAATGATAATGAAATTTGTGCAATTGAATTAATTTGTATATATGTAGTACTGAGTTATTCGAGCAAAGTCGAACAAGTGGGTCTCATTGCTCACCTGTCCTCCGCCAGCTCCGCCGTATAGATGGGTATCACACCAAAGCATCCGCCGCCGGCCAAGCCGCCCAGAAAGCGTGCCACAATTAGATGCGTGGGATTACGGGCATAGGGTATGCCAATCCAGCCCAGCTATAAGATGCCGTCAATTAATGAGCCATCCGCACTCCAGTGTCTTCCACTTACCAGCGATGGCAGGGCTGTCCAAAGCAGCGATTGCCTTCGGCCAATCTTCTCCGCCAGCCAGAGGAAGAAGACATTGCCGACAAGGCCGCCGAGGCAGAGAACTGATGCCACATTGCCCTGGTCCTGTTTGGTCAGAGGTCCCGTTTCCAGCGGACTCGCATCGCTGCCCAATTCAAGGAAACTGGATGAAGGCCAGCCGCAATATGCGCCAAAGGATATTGACACAATATTAACTGGAACAGGAAATGGATGGGTCCATTTATTCAAATGAATTTGACTTGCTATTAGTTTTTACGGCTAAATGATTTTATGTAGCCTTTTTTTGTTGATTGATGGTCCAAATTATTTATACACATCTGTGTATCGAGGGGGAAACGCTCTTTTTTCGCTTTCTTTCGAATTTTGTCCAATCTGAATCAGCTTAAAAACAAGTTCGTGTTTTAACTTGTGCGATTTTTTTCAAATTATGATATCAGATGTTCAATTTAACAATAACTGCGTTTTTTTTCAACGATTCCAAAAAATTAAATTGACCCTTGGCACTAAAAAAAAAATAGTTTATTCAGTTGCCATTTCATATTTGTACAGTTTTGAAAACTGCATGTTAATCCAACTTTCAACTGAACACAAAATCCCACAGGCAAGCACCAACTGGTTCTGGTGAATACTTTTGTAAATGTAATTCGTGTAAGGTTTCAATTACGGACGCGGTTTACTAACCGAATATCGCAGCCAAATATTGAAATTTCACATCGCCCGTTGTCGTTGTGGTTGTTGCTGTTGTTGTCGTCATGACGCTACTATATTTATCCATTTATTTGCTGTTGCAAATTGCACACAAATGTTGCACTTCGACGCGCGTTTTAATATGCCACCCGTTCAGAGTGAGTCATTATAATCCTTGCTGGTTTTTGAGGTTGGAATTGAGTCGGTTGACTAGGTTGGAGGATTGGTTGACTCGGTGTCGGTGTAAGGCTGGTGACAAACTAACCGAGCGTCGTTGCCGCATGGTAACTTTTATACATATATGGTATTTAAATCGTACAAAAAACAACTAGAGATTGCCGACCCACCCAGATACAGAGAGGCAGGCAGGCATACGTACTACAAACATGGGAGAACAAGCTGTGCGGATTGTTGTTATCACTCACTCTGTCATTATGCTCGGAGCATCAAGAGCTAAGTAAAGCAGCAGCAGCAGCAGCAGCAGCAGCAGCAGCAACAGCAGCAACAACAACAACAACAACACAGTTGTCTAATTACCCCAGAGCAGACTGTCGATGTGCTTTGTTTATTGTTTTAGTGGCGACTACTACTGTGATTATTGTTGCACTTTATTTTCTTACCCTTGCAGTGGGTATTTTAATCAAATTCACATTTTGTGTAACGCGTAACTGTTCGATGTTGTTGTGATTTCGGCTCCATTATTGATTTACAGAAAGGTTATATACGTATATATTTCTTAGAGAAATTCAAAACCCAAAAGCGAACAAGTACACAAATAAATAAATTACAAGTGAAAAAGTCTTACCTGCAATAATTCATGGAATAATAAAAATTGGTAAAAAGGATCCAATATAGATTTTTATTTTTATATATAGTGTATTTAGCAAACATCCAACTCTCGTCGACTGTTTAAATTATGCCTTTATTTTAATCGAATTTGTGCAGCAGCAGCTTATCAGATTATCATTATGGCTTAATGGAAGCACCTAATAGTATGCAGGGTATTTTAACTTCGTGGCTATGCGCCTATATCATTATAGTAGTCATTATATTCATTTTTTATTATTTTTACTATTTTTCCTGTTTCTGATATGTGTTGTCATTGGATGCAATAGAGAAGCGTCATTGTTATGGAACAATTTGACGGGTTGACTCGTTTGCATTAATCACGTTTTCATATCAGTAGCCCAAAGATTAGAAACAGGGCTACGAATATTCTAAATTTTAATCAAATACACGTATTTGCCCAAGATAGGCGTACGCAGATTAAATATTCCTGCAACTATGAATAGGCCATATCTTTAATAGTACCTCTTGACGAATTTCACAATTAACGGCGTAAATTTATTGTTGGAAGCTGGGGCACAACATGCTGGTATAGAAAAGCAAAAGTGTTGTTCTTAGTTCGAAATAAGATAAATAAAATAAATGAAATAGTTAATGAGAGAAAAAGCATGATATCATAAAATGAAATACTATATTGGATAAGCTTTAATAAATCAACTTAATTACAAAATATAATAATAAAACAAATACGCTATCTAAGGAGAAAAAAGTAACATAAAAACATTATAAGTAACTGTAATAGTTATAATGCTCTGATACCTTACAGAGTATATAGCCTGCCACTTTTCAATGTCTATTGCGAACTTATCAATTTCTATATTATCTGATCACTGGAAAGACATAAGCAACTATTTAAAAGCAAATGATGCAAATTGAGCCAATTGAACTTAAATTAGTCAGCTCTATAATAAGAACTACACTCAGGCATATTCGATCAAAACTAGATATATATATAAAGAGATATATAGATAACTTTCGTCTGCAAACCCAAAGAGTTGAGCACAATTCCTAAGAAAAGTCGTTGTACTTTAGGATTAGATCAGATCTGGTTCCAGTTGGCATGTAAATGTGTAATTAATGAAATAAAACACATTGCTTGCGCGCCATGGCTCAATTAAGTTAGCGATTGCTTTACTCCTTAAACGTACTTAAATTGCGCCTCAAATGTGCGTCGAGATGTGTCCGCCGCTAATTACACCGTTCACTTTGGCAACGCCCTCCTGCTCCACGTAGCCCAAATCCCGTTGTACGGCCGAGTGGCGCCGGTTGCGTGTTTCGGGTAGCAACGGCAGCGAGATGAGGCCGACAAATATGGTTGCGCCTGCGAACACCCACAGGTAGAGGACGAGTCCGGGTCCGAGTGTTGTCTTGACCGCATTGAAGGCCTGTCAATAGTATCATGCCCTCGTTAGTTTAATTAAATGTTTTGTTATGTGTTTGCTTGTCAACGCAACTCGCCTCAATCATGCCAAAGAGCAGCAGCCAGGAAACGCCAGAAGCCAACGAATACAGCAAATCGTGCAGCTGTCAATAAATTGAATTTGGAATACGGTTTAAATCTGACACATCATATTCTATGCATAATTTTCAAACAATTGCTTCAAATATATTTATTTTGGCTCGCCGCAACCTATTGTCTTTATTTGAGTAAATACCCTCCTGTTAGCTTATGCAAGCTGAAATTTATTAAATAGATTGGCTTTTAAATATGTTTGTATTCTTGATGACGGTCTGTTTGTCAAACGAAATTTATGTTTACACATGATTTTGCAGCTGCGCAGTTATTTACAAATAACATATTTTAAATTATGCCCTCCTACTCGATTCTCAAGACTTGAAGTAAGGCCGGAAGAGTTTCAGTCATCTTCATATGTGGGTGTAAGTGTGCGTTGCTAATATAATATACTCCTCTGCCACTCTCATTAAGTGGGTCCTTCTCTCTTACTGCCACTTCTATCTTATTCTCGTATTGCTCGTGTCTCTCGTTTTCGCTTTCTCGCTCTTCGGTCTCTCTCTCTCTCCATATCTCTGTCTGATACTGTTCTCTACCTCTCTTCTTCCGTGTCTAATATATCACTCTCACTACTCTCTCTCTCTATCTCTCCCCTCTTTTACTACAATCTCTATATCTCTCTCTCTCTTTTTATCCCTCTCTCTTTATCTCTCTCTCTCTTTCACTCTCTGTCTCTCTCTCTCTCTCTGTCTCTTTTACAACTCTCCTTCACTCTCTCCCACTCTATTTTTTTCTCACTCTCTCTCTCTCTCTGACAGCTCTCCTTCCCTATCTCTCCCCCTCTCTTACTACAATCTCTTTTTTTCTCTTTCTCTCTTTCTCCTTCTCTCTCTGTCTCTCTTTTATAACTCTCCTTCACTCTCCCCAACTCTCTTTTTCTCTCATTCTCTCTCTCGTACAGCTCTCCTTCTCTCTATTTTTCAACTCTCTCTCTCTCTATCTCCTTCTCTATCTCTCTTACTACTCTCCCTCGTTCTCTCTCTATCTTTTAATGCTCTCTTTTTCTCTCTCCCTCTTACCACTCTCTCCCCTCTGATTACTATCTCATTCCGTGTTTAACTCATTCAATTTAACTTGAAATTTTCATCAAATCCTATAAATTGCAATTAAAATATTTTTGGTATACGTCTATGCATTATTGATTCTGTCTTTATTTCACACACATTCTAGCTGGTATTTATTCCTGCCGCTTGTGAAATTTCGGAAATGCCAATTAAAATTGAGAGCCGAAAGCATTTGTGGTACACCCCAGAGTTAATATAAAATTACTAGTTATGCATGGGGCAAGCAAATGCGCTTACCTTCGTTGGCAGCACTTCGCTATTGACGACTGCGGCCAATGGATATAGGCCGAAGCTAACGAACAGCAGCTGAGCGCCAAGCAGGATAATCGGCAGATAACGGTCGAACCAGCCGCCCAAGGACCAGCTATGTCCAAACTGCTTGAAGAGGGCCAGAGCGATGACAGCAACGGCGGCCAGCAGCGAAGAGAGACAAAGCAAAAGCTGCAAAATAGATCAATGCGACAGATTAGTAGAGAGCGGATTATCGTAGGTTTGATTTTTTACTCTTTTTGCATCTTTGGGCAGATTAAAATGGCTTATGTTTTACTTATATATGCCTATGACATAGGATTCTCTGCTACTGCCTTTTTTTAATTTCGCTATTGTACATCTGTTCCTTTTATGAATTAATCACATTGATGACTAAGAAGGATACTCAAGTGAGATATAAGGCCAATAACGACTTCCATACGGGTGATTCACACAAATTTGCAGTATCTTTGAATAATAGTATCTTTGTGCCAAGTTGCATCGCAAAAACTTAAAAGCTGAGCGACTGGTTGGCATACATACAGACAGACAGGCGGCCATCCTAGAGGTAACCTCTTCGATATCTGAAGATTACAAAATGAATATGCTCTTTGCCTCGAGCAGAGTGTAAATTAGGATTGTTAGTGAGTACCTTCCGCGGCAGCTGTGGTCCAAGGACGCGGGCCATTAAGGCGCCCACGCACTGTGACGTCGCGAGCAGGACATAGTTCAGTTCCGTAGAGTAGCCAGTGCGGCCCAGAAAGTCAGCGGCATAGTTCAGCTCCACGCAGACGCCGCTCATCTTGGCGCAGATGGTGAGCAGAAAGCTGACACAGATCAGACGCACCACATAGCCGTGGGAGAGGGGCGCCGTGCCGATGCCCTTGTCCTGACCCTTCAGCTCCGCCTTGAACTCGGCCAGCTCGCGCAGATAGGCGGGCTGCTCGCGGTCGTCCAGGTCGCGGATGCCGCGATACCAGCGCAGTGACTTCTCCAGACAGGGCACGTTGCCCTTGCGCAGATAGTAATGCGGACTCTCCTGCACGAAGGGGCAGCACATTGAGAACGCACAGGACACCATGCAGCCGAATATGTTCGTATATTCGTACGACACATAGAAGCCCAAGACGAAGCCAAGAAGTATGCCCAATGTGCGCCACAGCTCAATGGTGAAGGTCAAACGAGCTGCCTTCTCACGTGTCTCGGCTATTTCATTGATGAAAATGGGCAGCACTACGAACGCAGCGCCAGCTGCCACGCCCCCAAACATACGGGAGGCATAGATGTGGACAATATCGAAGCCAAAGTGGATGCAGAACCAGCCAAACTGAAATCACAGATCGAACAATATTATCAATTGGAATTTGTTATGCTGTGAGCTTAACTGATGAATTTAAAATATAAACATTATTAACAATTATACAATTGGGGCCTCTAGCTCTCATAACTTTGAAGTTATATCCCAAAAGCGCTAGTCGGAAATCAAAAATGATCGATCAATTTTTAACGGGACGGGTTATCGAAAATATGAAATGAACTTGATCTGTCCCGGCACTATGAGAACTTTTATTCCAAATATGAAGTCTCTATCTTTTGTAGTCTCTGATCTCTGATATCCTCGTGTTCATACAGACAGACAGACAGACGGAAAGACGGACATGGCTACTGATTGATACTGATCAAGAGTGTATATCCTTTATATGGTCGGAGATGCCCCCTTTCTACCCATTTTAAATGGCTTCAGGGTATAAAAAGACAAATCATTATAGCTTAAAAGCTTTTCAAATGAATAACATATGACTATGTTGCACTATATTGTTTAAATTCTATGAGAATGGTAACAGGTAAACAGGCACAACTAGTGAGTCACTCTCAATGCATGACTTACAATCTGTAGGAGTCCACACAATAGCAGCACGGACTTGGGACCGATGCGCAATGCCAGACAGCCGGAGAATGCGGCACCAAGGGCGGCGCTCAGGAACAGATATCCCGTTAGCCAGGCGGTGCCCGCCGGATCTGTGACTGTGTTTAGCGGCGTCTCTGCCTCCGACTCGTAGAGAGCCATATGCGCCGGAGTTATGCCAAACATGAGGCCGAAGTTGAAGCACAACAGATTACCTACGAGGAATGCAAATAAGCGTATGTAAATATTGGAGAATATTCACATTTTCCAATGAATCGAGTTGCGCACCGATTGCTGTTGTTACACTCTGAATGGCGGCACCGCTGACTCGCTTGGGCAGGCACATGATGAATGGATGCTGTATGTTATCCTGTGCCTGTGTTTATCCTTTTATGCGAAACACAATCTAAGAGATGTTAGCGGCAAACCCGTTTCGTTGCGTGCTGAACTGCATGTAAACTGAGCAGATTTTAGTGCATACTCCGAGATATTTATGGCATACGAAAGAAAATGTATCTCCAGGTACTTCTTATCTTGCGATAAGAGCCGCGCTTGCAAGGCGATTTGCCGCTGTGCGCAATATTCGTTGAACCCCAGACGACGGCCGAAACCAGCAGCCAGTCACCGTAGCCGTTGCCTTAGGCGTAATTGCGTCCAGCTTGTTAGATGTGGCAGTTTTGTATACAGTTATATATTTGCACAACGTGAGTCCACAACTGATGCCGCGATAAAATGCGTCTGTCTGACTACATTTTCAGCTACTGATGATGAAGAAATGTGAGTTAACCTACGGCAGATAACCTACCTAGGGTACCAAGTGTATGTATGTCTTTTCGTGAGGGGTATTCAGGCAATAGTACAACTTAATTGTAATTGTAATTGCCTTACGCAAACTTATTCACGACAATGAAAAATCTATTAATTTCAATTAAAATCAATTGATGGCAAAGCAAGCGCCTATTTGTTTAATTAGCCACACAGAATATAATACAAGCTTAGGTAAGCAAATGCAAATTTAGATAACTATTGCTTTTAGTAACCATATATATTAAACACTGAAACCTTAGCTCAAAATCAATTAGAAACTGGAAATTTGAATTGCATGAAGTGCTTTTGCCAAACTGATCATTTACTATCGATATATCAGCCATGTCAGTTGCACTAGCAGCATGACAAGAGCTGGTTGCTGCGGCTGCCATCAACTTAACTCAGGGCAGCACAGCCTATTGTATCGCCGTACCGCCACTGATATCATTGTATCAATCTAAATGCCGCAAAAATTGTAATTGTGTATAGTTTATGTTTAAGCAAATTGAACTTTAAACACCATGACCGACGAGACATGGGCCGCTGCATATGCAGCCAATGAATCGCTTTGGTTCGCCAGCAATGCCAGTGTAAGTGATAAACAAAATGCGTGGCGCACACAAAAATATTTATTAGGCCATGCAACACGGTAAGTGCAAGTGTAAGAACCGATTTTCAGCAGCTGCTCATCCTTAAACTATTAAAGCAACATTAATGAAGCAATTCGCTGGCACGTGCTTGAAGAGCATCAATACAAATGGGAAAGTGCCGGCAGCACGAAAACATATTTGCAGCAACGTCTATCCGGCTGTCAACAGCTACTTTCGCAGAGTCGCCGTCGTCGATCCGCCACTGGAATCTCTCAAAACTGGCCAGTGCCTCCTGAAAGTGTATTCGAGCGCCTATGCCATGGAAAATATGAAAGCTGCATCCATGATGAAATCACAACAAACGAGCTACAGCGACCCATGGGCAACGTTGACAAGTCCATCCACATTCCAGTGTCCGTAACGCCATCACCAGCCGCGGTGCCATCCGTTTTTGATGGATTTCGCACGGCACGTGAACAGTTAATGCTGCACGATATGAAGGTAAGCTTGCATATTCATTAAGGCAGTTATGGTCATTTGCTACATTGTTTGCATTACACCCAGTGAGCATTCACCATGCGTGAAGAGGTATAACAACGCACAGTTGTGGAAACTTCACCATGGACACATATTGTTCAAAGGTATATTCTTTATATTATGACATTATTTGCATTTTGCTTTTTTATTTTTGGTCAAATTGCATTTTATTCTGGGCTTGCAACAAATGTTGGACCAGTTTTTACATTCGCAATCTAAAATCAACCATTTTTATACCCTGAAGCCTTTAAAAAGGGTATAATGAAGTTGTGCAAAAGTATGTAACAGGCATAAGGAAGCATCTCCGGCCATATAAAGTATATACATATAATAGTTATCGATAAATTTCGATTTCAGACTAGCGTTTTTCGGCTAGAACTTACAAGTTATAAGAGCTAAAGGCCCCAAATTTGGCATGCATAATCTCGAATAGCATACATTTAACGTAAAATTGTTAACTTTTTGGATACCATCCCCCAAATCTCCCCAAAAGTTGAAAGAACGTATTTTTGAAGGTATGACCTTGCAATCCCGACTGGAGCACTCTTGTTCAAGTTTTTTGTGATTCTAAATAGTTTCGGTTTTAAAAATATGAGTTAAAAAACCATAACATTGCGAAATTTGAATTTTTGGCTCAATGTTATACCGATATGAATATACCAATTTCAAGACGTTTTAATATCCGAAAGTTCTAATTTCTAAACGACAAATATATTTTAATTTTTTAGTTTCTCGACTTTTCTTAGTCGGTATTAGTTAAATACAAATAATTACTTAGTTTGGAATATATATAACGACTCGATTTGTTGAGTAATTCTTGATCAGAGGCCAAATACTCAAAATGTGCATACTACATGAGGTATAATACACTGGTTTCCTGTTTGCCACTTTCTGTTTATGATTGCAGAAAAGCAAACAAAACGTTACTGCCGGAGCTGGCACTGGTGGTGTTGGTGTTGGTGCTATTCCAGGAAGTGGCCCCAGTGATACAATGAACTACAGAAAAAAGACGCTGGGCGGACGTGGACGAGGTGTGAATGCGAAATTTGTGCCACCCATTGGACAGAATGATACGTAAGTATAAACAGCAGTCGCTCGATGTTTGTATAGAAAAAAAAGTATTGCAGCACATTTGAAACGGACGTGTATTCGAGACTGATAATTGTCTTATAGCAAACTAACATTTGTCCTTTAATCCAATCAGTACTGTTGCTGCTGGTCCTATAGCAAAGTGTACCAGCCACGCCAACTGTAGGCATGCCATCCGCCTTAGCACATCTGGATGCGTTGATGGTTGAGCACATATTGCGTGAGAGTATGCATAAATACAAGCCAATAGGTATGTGCATCTTAAAATGTGGCTAAAGTGTAAGCCAATCTAAAAGATTGATTATTTAACAAACAGCTTGGGAGGATATTGCCGGCTTGGAGTATGCTAAGTCCACATTCATGGAGACCATAATACATCCATTGCAACGTCCAGATTTGTTCAAAGGCGTGCGTCGTCCACCACGTGGCGTCCTTTTGTTTGGTCCGCCCGGCACCGGCAAAACCCTGATAGCCAAATGCATTGCCTCCCAGTCGAGGGCAACATTTTTTAGCATTAATCCATCATCGCTAACCTCCAAGTGGGTGGGCGAAGGCGAGAAGCTGGTCAAGACGCTCTTTGCCGTGGCCGCCGCACATCAGCCAGCCGTAAGTGTATGCTCAGTAAGCAAATTTACTTGAATTTATCACACCATCGACTTGCAGATCATTTTTATGGACGAGGTGGATTCATTACTGTCGCAGCGCTCGGATAACGAGCATGAGAGCTCCAGGCGCTTAAAGAATGAATTTTTCATTCAACTGGATGGCGCTGTAACCAACGAGGATGATCACATTATTATCATCGGTGCCACCAATCGCCCACAAGAGCTTGACGAGGCAGTGCGTCGTCGTTTTGTGCGACGTCTGTACGTGCCACTACCCGCGGCGCCAGCACGTCAGCAAATCATCAAGCAGCTTGTTAAGCAGGTGCATCATAATTTAAATGACGCACAGATTCAAGGGCTAGCTGAGCTTACCGAAGGCTATTCGGGCGCCGATATGGATAGTCTGTGTCGTTATGCGGCTATGCAGCCACTGCGCGCTCTAAGCAGCTCGGAGATTGACGCAATTGATGCACAGCAGGTGAACAATGCAGTCAGCTAAGCATTGTCTACTTACCCTTAAATTAATTTGTATTTGCAGTTGCCTGCCGTCAGCATGTCGGACTTTCTGTCCGCACTGCAGCATGTTTCGAAGAGCGTTTCGCCGGACGACGTTGAGCGTTACGTGGCTTGGAATGCAATTTATGGCATCAAGCATTAGGAGGTCGACTTACAGCAGTTCGAACGCAGAAGACATTGTTTATTAAAATCCATTAAGCGATCCTAATTCGATACAGAGTCAAACCCTGTACTTTTATTTCATATCCTTACATTTACTTAGACTTATCTAACGTACATACTATTCATGTCGAGAATGTCAACTGCCTTCACTGCCTCTTACACATATTTGCACATCTCAAAACTGTACTCAGGGCACACATAAACTGTAAGCAGTTATTTGAATTAAAAATATTGTGACATATGTAAGTTCACAGCACATTGAAAATCAACGACGTATTTGTAGACAACATAGTTAATTAACATTTAGATTGCGACTAGTTTGTAGAGGGCATCGTTCAGAACGTTCAAATTGCCTCGTGAAAGCTTTATAAAAGCACATCAAGAGGTTGGAATAAGTTTTTAAAATACATATATCTATATCTAGAGCTTAAATGACAAATGTTCTACATAAATTGTTAGCAATTACTCTTTAATCGGCGGGAATACGTAATCATCACTCAGACTGTTGATGTCCACATACGTGGTCTTCGGGCTTAGCACCTTGAACAGTGCATTGAATGTGGGCCGCTCCTCTGCATCCTCCAGCCAGCACTGTAACATTATGGTGTACACCTGGGGTGTGCAAATTTCCGGTCGCTCCAAGCGATTGCCCGCCATCAGGAACGGTATTAGCTCGCTGTTGCTGATTGTCGGATATGGCGAGGCACCCAACGTGCCAATCTCCCACAGCACAACACCGTAGGCCCAAATGTCACTCTTGCTCGAGTACACATTATCCCTGATGGCCTCGATGGAGAGCCAGCGCAATGGTAACTGCATGGAAATGTAATTGTCAATTAGTTGAGTGGCACTTATGTAATGCTGTTTTGGTCAACCCACTTTGCGTGTCTTGGTGTTCGTATAGATTCCATGTCTGGACAGACCGAAATCCGATATTTTCAATGTCTTGTTGCTATCAATGAGCACATTACGCGCTGCCAAATCGCTGTGGAATAGGATCATGTTGTATTTTGGCAATTCAAGTAATATCTAAGCGTTAATTTGCACTTGGATTCGTTACTCTTAAATATATATAAAATCGACTCTTAAAATATCCTTTAAGCTACATGCAATAATCGTATGTCAGTCTCATCATTTCTGCCATTTTATGATGCCGTAAAATAAGAATGACCATCTTTTCATATTGGCTGAGCAATATTCAATTTATTTATACTTGCAAAGACAAGCGGAAATGAGATTCGCACCATTTCGGGGAAACTGGCAAATATATATAAAATGAAATTTTAGATTTCATAAAAATTAGAAAATAGCTGTTATTTTGCAACGTTTTGTTTTTTTTTTAACAGATTATGCATAATAGCAATTTGTGCATTTTTAAGAAATGAAAAATGAATGAAATGAATTATATATGGCATTCGTTATAAACTTGTCAACCGGTAGCAAATACTTAAGTAAAATTCAGAGAAAACCAAGCTTTGATTGAGCATTGGTGAAACTGAACAGCATTCATAAATGGCTTACCGATGTGTAATCTCTTGCTCTTCCAGGAATCGCATGCCATTTGCAATTTGCAATGCAAAGTTGTGCAGCTCCTTGTTGTCGAGTATGTACTCGAAGGGTTCGTCCTCCTCGACAATCGTATAGGTGGCTAAATGGAAGACACGACTGTGAACAAGACGACAACAACTGTAAAACCTTCCAATTGCAGCTTACTTTCAGCTAATGAGGGCTTTGGCAGGTTTTCGCCGAATCCAGTTGAGCCTGAGCCGGAGGAGGCTGAGGAGTCGTGCAGCTCAGTGCTCTGAGTGGATGCCTTCAACTCAATGTAATTAACACTTTGCGGCTTGACCATTGATAGCGACGAAGCAGCAACTCCCGAACTGCCCCTAATCATGCTGGGTGTCGTGTGGTTGGCGTTTCTCGTCTTCGGCTGTCCCAATTCCTGGCGCACTTGACGCAAGTAGCTCAGCTAGTACACACAAGCCGTTAATTAGGGCCAACCGGTATTTGTCAGAATTACGTACCAGATTGCCACGGCCCACATACTCCATAATCATGAGGTAGGGATCTCGAATGGTGCAGCAGCCCAGGAAGCAGACCACATTGTTGTGCGTACCCACACCCTTAAGCATCTCAATTTCAGACAGAAACTCGGCCACCTCGTCTGCCGATGGATTTTCTACATGATTGCAATAATTGTCACTCACTTGAGCATATCTATCCATGTCATTGTTGTCTTTATGTTATTAGCTTACCCTTGAGCTGTTTGACGGCCACCAGCGTGGTGCCCCGCATCCGGCGCAGATTGATGGCCGTTGCCTCGTGCACCTGGCCAAAGGCGCCCTCGCCCAGCATTTGGCCAATGTGAATCGCCGAATGTGGCACCTCGAATATGTCCGCCAGGCCCAATGCTTGTGATTGCTGTGATAACGATGTGAAACGTGAAAGTCGATTAATATTTAGTTGTTATACTCTTTTCGAAGAAAATGGTATATTAAATTTGTGCTGAAGTTTGTAACGCATAGAAGGAAGCGTCGGAGGCCCCCAAAAGTTACTGCCAGTATGCTTAGAATGACAAAACAAAGTGATCTAGCCATGTCCTTCTGTCTGTCTGTCTGTCTATCCGTCTGTCTGTCTGTATGTATGCAAACTAGTCCCTCAGTTTTTGAGCTATCGTGATTAAACTTTGCACAGTGACTTATTATTTAAAGGAACAGCACATTGGTCGGAACCGGCCGGATCGGACCACTATATCTTATAGCTGCCATACAACTGGAAGTCGGTTTTGGCCATATATCCCATGTTTTCAATCGTGATGAAACTTTGCACAGATACTTATTATTCAAACATACATCTCATTGATCGGATCCGGCCGGATCAGATCACTATATACAACTGGATATAAATGACATATTTCACTAGCAAATTTAAATTCATATTATATGAATTTTCACAGGTAATGAAAGTGCTGCAGTTGGCAGACTGAAAATTGTCTAAAGGTTCAAAAAGAGTATAAAATCTTCGGCACGCCGAAGATAATCCTTTCCCCCTTGTTTTATTTTATTTATTTACTTTTTTATTTTATTTTATTTATTTAATCTTCTGATTATATTGTGACAACTGCTTGATTATAATCTAAAGAGAATTTTATATTTATACTCTTTTCGAAGAAAATAGTATATTAAGTTTGTCCTGAAGTTTGTAACGCATAGAAGGAAGCGTCGGAGACCCCAAAAGTTACTGCCAGTATGCTTAGAATGACAATACAATTGATCTAGCCATGTCCGTCTGTCTGTCTGTCTGTCTGTCTGTCTGTCTGTCTGTCTGTCTGTCTGTCTGTCTGTCTGTCTGTCTGTATGTATGCAAACTAGTCCCTCGAGATCTTTTGCGCTATCGCGATTATAACTATCTGCATCAGATCACGTATTATTCCAGGTTGTGCCACGCACATTGGTCGAGAGCTGGCAAATCGGATAACATGTCGATATACCTCAATCACAAATCGATTATAGCGTGAACCACTCCCACAACTCTGAAGCTCGAGTAATCAAATTTGGCCAGGTATATCGCTAGTGATCTCTCGAAAAATTGAATCCTAGGTTAATCGGCGATGACCACTATTGCACCGATCAGCCCCCCTCTAAAATTAATTCGAAATGCAGACATCACATTAGTTTTGGAGCCGAAGTCACTGGATCTGGATCACTATATCTTACTAGCGATGTCCACTACAGACTCGAAGTCGGAATTTCGGCCATATCCACTCCCGTCCCGTTATTGTGAAAATCGATATACGCGAATGCACAACTTCGATAGCACGCGTATACTTATTGCAATTCTGAAGCTAGACATCCCACAATTTGGATTGGAGCCAGGGCTGGATCAGCCCGAAAGATTACGTCCTGATTTTATGGCCACGCCCACTAGAACGCCGACCAGTCGCCCCGTTTTCGCGAAACACGGAAGCCTATATCTCGCATGTTTTTGAGATCTATCGCGATGAAACTTTGCACCGTATACTTATGGTCAGTCCTCTAAAGATCGGACATCACATTGGTTGGAGCCACGCCCGCGCCCCAAAAATCGGATCACTATATCTTATAGCTGCTATACAACTGGCAATGAATTAAATATACTTAGAACAAAAAAAAAATGTTACGCGACAAAACGATTTTGTACAGCTTATGAAATTTCAGTGGTGCAGTTGGCAGAGTGAAAATTGCCTATAGGTTCGAAAAGAGTATAAAATCTTCGGCACTCCGAAGATAATCCTTCCCCACTTGTTTTTGTTCCTATTTTAGCTTACATTTTAAATAAATTAATAATAGACAGATTCCATTGTACCTAGCTTTGTTCAAATAATACTTTAACCTTTTAATTAGTTTGCACTGAAAAGCTTATCCCAGAATAATTGAGTTTAGAGCTACGAATGATCTAACAAAGGAAACTAAGATACAACAGGATTTTTGCTCTCTTAGTTACGCACTTAATAAGCTGCGCGCAAAAAAAAAACACAAAAGGAAAGTTAAGCAAAATATAAAAACAACAGCATTGCCTGTGAAAAATACCACTGATGATTATCTCAAAGCAGGCGAACTGAAACTTTCTTTTAGTCTCTGCACTAATTTACAAGAAATTTATTTATAGAGAATGTATTAATTATTAAACTGTCAACGGCATTGTTGCAATTTATTGATTGATAGTTAAGTACCATTTCAACCACAAGCTGAATTTGACAGCCGAGATTTATTCGATGTCAATCGATTCTGATAAAACATTAGGATTATCTCAGAAAGAACACTTTGTGAAAGAACACTTTGTAAACAGTAATTGCATTGTGTTGGACTACAAATCAAATATTGATGTGCATATCAAAAGAAATAAAGGACTATCTCTGTCGACTTACCTCCACATACTTATCCACATAGTTGATATTATCCTCCATGCTGCAAAGAACAATAAAACATAATTTCCTTATCTCGCGGCATTTGCATAATTGTGCAATAACTCACTTGACCGCAGCTGTGGCAAAGGACTTCATGTAGATTTGATTCTTGTGCTGTTGCTCCTTAGTCCTGGCCCGACGGCGACGCAGCAGCAGCGTTGATAAGCCCACAAGTATGACAACAATGAGCAGACTTGTTAGAACAATAAGCGAATTGTTCTGCAAAAATACAAACAAAAGAAATTTGATGATAAAGTGCGGATTTGGATGAGACTTCAGATCGGCATATACGCACCAAGTTAGCATTGCTGTTTAGTTGCAGCGGATTGGCAGGCACTGTTAGAGGTAATTATGGTTAAGAGTCGACATATGGAGATAATGATCTGCTCTTAGCTTACCTGGTACTTTGGTAACGCTGCGCTGTCCCTCACAGCCGGCAGGATCGATAATCACGGCCTGCAGATTGAGGGAGGCCCGCTCCTTGAGCTGTGTGCCCAAGCTGAGCTTCATGTGGCCATCAAAGCCCTTGGCTGTGGGCCGAAAGTTCAACTCACTGAGATTATAAATCCGATTGTACAGATTTTTCAGCACACCGCCCCAAGGCAGTGAGGGATTGCCCTCCTCATTGATTCTGCATGCAATAAATTATATTATATAAATCAATTGGACACTAAGTTTGGAGTTGGCATTTTGGGAGAATAGCCCTTAGAATATAGGCTTTCATATTCGAATTAAAACTTATACAAATATTTAACTACAACTAAAAATTCATACATTATACAGAATATGTTGTTTTAAATTCTCATTCGAAATATGTAACTATGAATACATATTAGCTTAGCAAATAGCTTCGCACGAAATTTAATTTACAGTTCCAAGCTATTATGCATTTACATTTGGATATATAAAAAGTTAACATTGTAGTTGAAATTTATGAAGTTAGCTCAGCTATGTTAGTTTTCAACTGAATGTGAGAGAGGAAAACAAATTCCGAAAATCGCCACTTTCATAACCCAGAGTTTCTACTGCATATACAATATCAATTAGTCAAGGCTGATGAGTTTATGGCAATGCATTTAAGCTGGAAAGCGAAAGCGTTGTTAAAGAAACACAAGTGGGGAAGGATTATCTTCGGCGTTCCGAAGATTTTATTCTCGTTTCGAGCCTTTAGGCAATTTTCACTCTGCCAACTGCACCACTGAAATCGCATATGCTGTACAAAATGGTTTTGTCGCGTAACATTTTTTTTTGTTTGTTTGCCAGCTGTATGGCAGCTATAAGATATAGTGATCTGATCCGGCCGGCTCCGACCAATGTGATGTCCCGTTGAATAATAAGTGTCTGTGCAAAGTTGTATCGCGATAGATTCAAAAACATGGCATATATGGCCAAAAACGACTTTGAGTTGTATGGCAGCTATAAGATATAGTGGTCCGATCCGGCCGATTCCAACCAATGTGCTGTCCCGTTGAATAACAGGTGTCTGTGCAAAGTTTTATCGCGATAGCTCAAAAACTAAGGGACTAGTTTGCATACATACAGACAGACAGACAGACGGACGGACATGGCTAGATCAATTTGTATTGTCATTCTAAGCATACTGGCAGTAAAGAGTATAAAGACGTGTGTGTGTGTACCTCAGTTGCATTTTGTACGCCTTGAGTACATCGTGCAGACGATGCTCCAGCTCCTGCTCCTTGCGCAGCTGCTCACTGGCCACAATAGTGAAGTTGATGCTGATGGTATCGTTCGCCTGCATTCGAGCTGTGGCCAGGACCTTGGGTGGCGTCGGCGACAACTGGCAGGTGCACTTGCCCGCCACGCAATCTGCCAACGAAGTGGAGCGAAAGTGAAATAAGAAATGTGGCCACAAGCAGCCCCTGACCCGCAACCCTAACCTACGTGGTATGAAAACTCGCATGGAACGGCGCACGAGCAGATTCGACGTTTCCACGGTCACATTGTACTGGCAGCCAAACATGTAATTGCAGTCCAGCGACTCGACACTCGGATTGGGGCTCTGCGGCAGGTAGATGTACTTGGTGGGCTTCTCTTTGATCGTGTACTCACTGCATGGTGCATCCGGGCAGCGAGTGCTGTTCACGGCACTCACCAGGACATTGTAGGTGGTGCCTGTGCGAGAGCAGGAGGATAAGAGCAATCATCATTCAACAATCAGCAGTCAACAATCAAATATGATACCCATCACAGAGATGACTTACCTTTCGGCAGATTGTCCTGCCAGTGCACCTGAAGTCGAGCTATTTTCTGCATATACAGTGTCACGTTTATGTTCAGCTCGCTGATTTCGCCCTTAGCTGGGCTGATCTGTGGTAAGCGAGCAAAAAAAAACAAGCAGCCAGCGGATTAATGCGAATTCTGAAATTGTTGTCCTGCAGCTTAACCATTTATAAGCTATATTTAAAAATTAAAAAAATAATTTTTTTTTTGCTTATTTCCAAGTGGATTCATGTTTTTCACCCATTGTCCATGGGAAATTCGTGGAATTTCCTCAAACATTAAAATAATATTCTTAAGAAATGTGATAAAATGATTCTTTCATTGAATCGTTCTTGCAAAAAAGCTGCAATATAAACATGTTATGGTTCCTAAGCTATTTCTAATAATATTACTTACATTCAGTTTAGCCTTGTGCTCCTCGGCGTTTTCGTTGCTACTCGACATCGAGTTGTTGTTGTTGTTGTTGTTGTTGTTAATGTTGTTGTTAGTGGTGCTGCTGCTGCTGCTGTGCACTGTGGTAGCTGAAATTGCGAATGTAGTCAATACATCGCCTGCATGGCTTTCCACCACCATTTCAGCCACATTGCCCGAAAGCAATAAAAGCGCACACAGCAAATTAATCAATTTTAGCCGCAGCATCCTGGTAAATTCCTTTTGTCATAGTTGAAATTGTGAAAGCCGCTGCGACTGCAATCGAAAGGGGAATTCAAATGAATTGTTTGAATATTGCACATTGATATGTTCGATTACAACTATTCAATCAGTGCTCTAAATTATACTACATATTATATACATATTTTTTACATTTAAGACTCATAACATTTTCGATATACCCTACAAAAGCTGCTAAAAATAACCAAACAATATTTGTAATCTTTCCAAATAAAAGTTCTTAATCCTTCTACAATGCAAATTGACTAAATTCAAAATGTTCATAAACTACTACAGCATTTTAATTGTTTATAATTCATACCCACAAGTGCGTGAAATATGCGCAGTTTGAATTGGGCTAAAAATGAAAATGAAATGAATATGTAGACGAACCAACAGAGGCACGAGCAAACAGTACAAACTAATTAGCTGCATTTCATTAAAAGCGCCGTCAGTGGTGATGAACGCAAATTAAGCATACGCCCTGTAACTTTTACTCTTGCTTTTACGTTGACTGAATGTTACAAAGTTGAAAGCCAAAAAGGCAACGTTTTGCACCGATTAATGCGCAGTAAGGAAATTAAAGGTGCCAGGACATTATCTTTAATTGTGGGGCTGTCGAAAATCCTACAGTCGAGTGTCTGGCAAATGTAGAGCCTACTGCAGACTTTTGTGCAGGGAATCTACTAGTCGAACTGAACAGAGGCGCTTTTAATGTTTGTTGGCCAATCAACTGCCACAGCGAAACTGACATTTGCACAACTTTTCGTTTAAAGTCACGTCATTTGGGTGTAAACAAGTGAGGTCTGTCAGCACTCAGGTAAAATTGTTGGCAAAACAAACTGAAAACCGTTTCGAATGCACTTAACAGCTGATTTTGCATTTGCCAGCTGTCTTGAGTGTGTGTGAGTGCTAACTGTTATCTAGTAGACATAGACATAGCTTTGGAGGCGCTGCTCTAGGGAACCACATGGCGTATGATTATTCTGACTAAGTGATTATGTTTTGACCGATTGAAGGTAACAGTGATTGGACTTTGATGGCGGTCAAACTACACAAAGACTTATCATGAGCATATAATAACATTAACATTAACATTTTAATACTTAGTCCATTCACAATGGGTAAAAAGGGTATAATGAAGTTGGGCAAAACAATGTTACAGGCATTAGAAGGCATATCCGACTCCATAAAGTATATATACACAGGCACTCCGGACTAGAGCACTCTTACGTGCTTATATACTACTTTGATTGCGACATTCAGCAACGGCATTATGTTAGTAGGTAAGTGGAAGGCGGTCTGCACTGGGAAAATGCAGGAAAATGCGGTGAAACTCATGTCAAGGCAAGAGGAAAACAACACAAAAGTTAAGCGTGTTACGTGCTTTAATAAGCCACAACAAGGGCGCCCATTCCGAAAACATTAAACCGCAGCAGAATCGTAAATGCAGTCTTTATTGTCTTGCATATGCTGCCAGACTTATTCTCAGCTGTACAATTTTAATTGATTAAAGTATTAACATCCATGGATATTGGCTGGAAAGAACACTTTCACTAATTAAACCCACGCTTAAGTCAAATCTCGATAAAATGTATAATTATTATGAATAAAAACATACATATATTTGTGAGTACAATTTTGTATAATAATACATAAATTGCATTCTCAGTATTGAATGAAAAGAACACTCCTGCATGACTTTGTCGATTCTAGAGTTGTATTCCAAATTCAATACGCGCATTAGTTGCACACAAGCACAATAAACATTTATGCATGCTCCATTTATCTATTTGATATTCCAGAATACAATGGCAGCACTAAAATGGTGACAAAACATTTGAGCGAACATCTGTTGCAGCTACTCCATACTACAAGAGACCGTAAAGTGAAGGTAATACTAAAACGTAGTATGGTTATCGGCAAGCGCAATCTCGATGATTCAGCAATAGTCTAAAGACTAATATATGTTTTTGGCTTTAACAGTCATAATTCCTCAAGTCATTGTGATAACAATACACACACACACACACACACACACACACACAAAGTGTATGCTTATTGGATTTGCATTATGCAATAAAGCACATTTTCCCAATTCCTTTGAGTGTCTTTTTTTTGTTTTTCGCGACACCATTTTCCCGGCAGCCCGTAAGTGTGTGCGTGTGTGTGTGTGTGCGTGTGTGTGTGTGTGCGAGTACATAGTATATACACGCTTCTCGACACCTGCTAAACGGGCCGTTGGGACTCTCGGGATTAATGCGTGTGTTTATATATAATAATGCTAACAAAGCTAATTGTTGACACGATATTACCAACAGTAGCCGCTGAGACATGATATCGGGGTGGAAGGTGGCAACAACGGTAGCCAGGTCATAAATTAAGCCATGTCACAACGTTTTTATGGCTCCACTTGCCGTTCGTTTGTTTTGGTTTAACGCCGTCCTCCCCCTTCTTCCATTTCCACTTGCACTTCCACTTCTCAGACCCACCCAGAGCGAGCCCCAGTCATAAATGAAAACCATTTAATGTACTGGAAAAGCATTATTTTACTCACCGCTAGCAACAGCTAAGTAAATATCGACTTTTGCGAACAAAAAGTGAAAAAATTAAATAGAAATCATAATTATCAGCTTATTAAATATGTCACTTTTATCACTGGCACGAATCACATTTTCCTTTTTTTAACACCATTATGAAAATATTGAAGTGCAGTTATATCTAAATGCTTTGCCTGATTAAATATGGAACTAATCCGTATTCTAAAAAATAAAATATTGATAATGACAATAAATTATAAATCATATTTTCTGTAAATTACTAATTTAATTTAATGAAACATATGTTTTCAGCATTTGCAATCAATATTGTTAACCTTACTTTCTTTAAAGAAGAATTAATAAATTTCTTATATTTCTTTTGTATTTTAATTGATTTTAAAAAAAAACAAGTACAATTATTGTTTACCATTTGTGTTTATTTTTTCGTAACATCTTTAGTGAATGAGATATTATGCCTAATCGTACATGGACCTGCCCTTTGTCTCCTCCAGGAAGACGACCACGTAGAAGGCACACAAGGAGCTGACCGCTGCACAGCCCCACATAGTCGCCGCCAATCCCAGGTACTCCATCATCAGTGGGAAGCTCTTCAGCGAGGTGAAGGCAAAGAAGCTGAGGCAGCCGAGACAGGCGCTCGTGGCAACCGCCCTAATCTTCTGCGGCAGCACCTCGACGAGCACCACCATTGTGACCGAGATCACGCCCACATTGGCCACAAAAATGATGAAGGCCATAATCGTGACTGGCAGCCAGGCGGAAAAGGCGCTTAGATCCGCATCCGTCTCCTCGGCATAGAAGGCATAGATGCCAAACGCTGTGGTGCCCACAATGCTGCCCACACACGACACGATGAGCAGAAGTTTGCGCCCATAGCGGTCCACCAGATAGATGGAGGCCAGTGTGCCCACCACCTGGACGGCGCCAATGATAATCGTATTGGTGTTGGGCTCCAGCTGGGTGTTGACCCGCTCGAAGATGTTCGACATGTAGTTGATGAAGGCAAACGTGCCCGTAAAAATGTTGCCCACCATCAGCACCAGACCCGTCATAATTGCCTTCAAGGCGCGCTTGTTGCCTGCCCAACGCAGAGAGAGAGAGAGAGCGAGAGAGTGTTATAATTGGAGCACACTGTAGAGCCGAGTACACATGGGCCGCTTACAGAAATCGGCCAGGGTGAGGCCATCGCTGTCCCGATCCTTCGTCTGCAGCTGTATGGCCTGGCGCATCTGCTCGTACTGCCGCTGACAGGCCATCTCCGCCTCCTTGCTGCTGCCCTTGCCATCGCAATTGCGATAGTATCTCAGCGAGCGCTGGGCATCGTCTTCGCGACCCCAGCGCAGCAGCTGCTGCGGCGGCTCCGGGAAGCGGGTGGCCAGTGCCAGATAGAGCAGTGGCAGCAGCACCACCACACAGGGTATCACATGGTAGGGCACATGCGACGATATGATGAAGCCAATGAATATGCCCGTGTTGACGGCCAGCGTGAAAAAGGAGCACAGTCGGCCGCGTATGCTGTGCGAATATGTTTGGCATTAGCCGGAAGGCAACATTGCAACATTGCAACATTGCAACAGCATTTCACTCACCTATTGTCAGCGATTTCGCCAATGAAAATGGGCAACACGACAAACATGCCGCCGCCAGTTAAGCCGGCACAGACTCTGGCCACATACAGCCATTCAATGGATTCCGCGAAGTAGAACAGAAACCAAATGCACTGTGGAATTATCGGGTCAGTTAGAGCATACTAATGATGTTGCGGTTGCCGTTCCTGTGCATGTCCTTGTCAGGGATGCATTTGATAGTTTGGTTTTACGGTTAGTAATCGATGAGTCATTGATTTTTCAGAATAAACAATACTACCTCTAGCAAAACATATGCAATTTTTTCAAATATTACTACAAATTAGATCTGTTGGCTAAGATTTATATTCATTTCTTAAAAGCATCATTTAACAAAAAAACTAATTTCACACCCCACTGCGTATACTTAATCATAATTTTCTAATTTTGATTTTTGTTGCAAAAAGTAAGTTGGTTTCAAAAAGTAGCTAAAATGCAATCTGTTGAGCTCTCATAGCATCATCACCAGGATATTTTCTGAGCCTTTAACAGTTTCGCCCGGCCTTAATGTACATAAAGTAAATATACACTTGATTCATTTTGGTCTGTTTATCTGTTTGTTCATATGAACACCATTCTCTCTTAAAGAATATTTGGTATCGAACCACTATATCAAGTAGCAAGCAAACTATTGAGAGACAAGTTCTTCTATATTTTCTCAAATTAGTTATAATTGTTATTATGCAGTTATATATATATATATGTTATTGTGTTAGCTTTTTGGTTAGAAGTCCCTATGCCCGGTTATGTAATCTTCGGGATGCCGAGAGATTAACTGTTATTTCTTGATTCTTGAACTAACCGTATTGGGCACGGCGAGGCCATAAATCGCCACCTTGCGGCCAAAGCGATTCATGAGGTAGGAGAAGAAAAAGTTGCCAGTGACGCCACCCAAACTAATCAGGGAGCCCAGCCAGGAGGCCTCATTTACATCAATCACAAAGTCCAGGGGCGTCTCCAGGGTTGACTGCAGCTGTGGCAGCATCGGTGACAGCCAGCCGAGTCCAATGCCATGACAGAAGGTAATCAGTATTGCTGCGAAAATTTTGTTTGCGTTTACAATTGATTTTGCAGTTTTATCGTAATCAAATCTATGCCCTATCATCCATCACTGCAACGTCAGCTGTGACTCGAATCCTCTGCATTTGATTGACTTTCTGGCTTCGGCTTGACAATGCTTTGAGAGCGAATATCTTGACTTTGGTACATTGAACATAGCCCTGATATGCCAGCTAACAGTCTTTATTCGATTGCAACTAGGCAAATTTAAGTTCTGTGCGCTTACACACTTATGTTTACAGTGCAAGTCAAATGTTGCTCAAAGGCATGTTAGCTGGCAGGCCTGTTATTCACAACAGACCAATATAGCCAACTTAGTTGCAGCTATAAAACACGCATACGCCTAGCGTCACACAAAAGAAAGACAAACATACCACTCAATGTGGCCAGCAGCTGGCGCCGAAAATCCTTTTCGAATATGCCCGATTTGAACATGCTGAGAAACATCTTAGCTTAGATGTGTATATATATTTTTTTTAAATTTTATATTATCCTTATAAGTATTTAAGTCTAATAGTAGTTGTTGTTTGTCTTCGATATCACAGTAAACACACAGTTGACACACAGTTCTTCAACTGTATTTTAATGTTCTTGAAAACTTTTTCTTGAGAATATTTTGCACTTATATGCTCTTTCCATGCTATTCACTTTATGTTCTGCCATCAACTAGACGAGCTAAGTTCGGGCAATTTGACTGAAATACCTTGTGAAATAGGCATCGCAGCGCCATTTATACACACAGCGCAAACTGTGATATCTCACTCTCTCATCTAATCTAAATCTCTGTCTAAATAGCAAAACAATGACATGTGCCTGGCTTGTGTCTCTCGTCTGTTGTCTGTTGTCTGTTGTCTTGACGGTCGCCTAAGGTGGAAGTGGCGACGCCTAAAGCATCCACAATATTTATAGATGAGTAAATCATCGGCCAGTGAGCAACTCGCAACTCGTAACTCGGTTACTAAGTTATCTCAAGTACGCAACACGCTCACCGGAACTGCCACTAATCTGACGAATCTTCTAAATGTCGTGACGTCTTAGAGAGTTTCTTGACACTAGACTATAAACTAGTCGCATACAACAAAGTCGCTGCTAAGCAAATTAAATGTCTAAATATCATATATTGCTATGTTTGCTATTCATATATTTAAAATACTCCAAAGAATATTAATTGATTTTATTTCATTAATTTGAATTATTTGCTGGCTGCTTTACAAAAAAATCAAATTCATTTTGTTATGCCAATTTCCTACTGTTTTACATTTTTTCTATAAATATTTGATGTTATTCAATCTCATGTTCATAACACCTGATGAAGACGAAAGTGAATAAAAGAACCAAAATTAATTTTGTATTGTAAATATCCGTTGTAAAATTGTTTGTTGTTTGTTTTTTTTTAGTCGGAAATGCATTCCACTCTTTTGCAATAATGTGTGCTACAAGCGAGTAAGTCAAAACAAGTGAGAGTTCTCTAGTCGAGAGTGCGCGACTAGGAGATATCCTAGGAGATAACGAAAAGTGAAATATTTGTTACATGGTCTAAATTCTACATTTATCGATAACTTTTGCATGGAACAAGCTATCGAGACTACGAGAACGTATATGCTATATATGATCGAATAGTATCTAGCTCTTATAGTCTCTCGATCATACAGACTGACAGACAGACGGATATGGCTAGAACGACTCCTCTGATCAGAATATATATACTTTATATATTCAATGACGCCATTCTTTTGCACAACTTCGTAAACCCTATCTTAATGGGCACTGGGTATAACAAAGATGCAGGCATCAGGTATTCATCAATCAATGCATTTTCTCCTCTACAGCTCGTCGTCCTCGTTCCACAATCCGATAAGGTTGCAAACTTTACCATTGAAATCTCTAAATGCCGTTTACAGAAAGAAATATAAAAGAAACAAACACAGCATGATTTTGACAGAGATTTTCTGTATTAATTTGCCATTTGTAGCTTCAAATGCTTTTGGCTGAGTTCTGTAGAAAATATTGCTGGGTTATTGTACATTTTTACTGTGGAAGTTCTTGAGCTGATGGGCAAACGGACAATGGATGTGATGTGTATGTTTACATCCAGTGTGTAATATGTACGTATGTATGTATATATTCACAGAATGCCTGTCAATTTGTTTGTGTTCTTTTCTCATGGAATTTATGGAGGAAAGTAAGCTTTTTTCACTTTTTAAAGAAAGAAAATAAATATAATCGAAGCGTATTTCTTTAAATGCTTGAACTTCTTTATACACATGTAGTTGTGATGAATATGCTTCAAGAGCAGAAAGTCTCAATACTTTACTATTTTGATTGTTCTTCCAGCCACACTGTATACAAGCAAAGAACAGGGAGCAAATGAGTCGACTTTAAACTGTTATCGCCATTACCAGTTCAATGTCGCCAATTTTATGATATGTATTGAATTTTAGTTTCGTGATAAGTTTGATACTTTTGTTGCTGCTGTTGCTGTTGTTGTATTTGTTGTTTCGTTTCGCGTCTAATCGTTATCGTGGACGCATTCGATGCGTTGATAAGTTCAATTTGTATTCTATTTTATGCCAACTTGAACAAAATTTTGTTGTTGTTTGTTTGGTTTTTTCGCTTTGGTTTGTTCTTGGGTAAACTAGAAATAAACAACATAAAAATACAATGCCAAAATGTGGGCGCTACAAATGTGCACAAATGTGTGGCGTGTTATGGTTTCAATTGCTTTCATTCCGGCTACGCACAATACCCATTTACGTCTTTCCCATTCCGCCATATCGAACCAGCCATCATCGGAAAGCCCATAGCTGCTTTTTTCGGCTGTAGAGCCATGGAGCCTATGGAGCTGTCACGCGACAGGGAATTAACCTGTTGAGCACACAGACACGCTTCTATTTTTTCTGTATTTGTATTTGTATTTGTATTTGTATTTGTATTTTTTTGCAGTGATAACGCCGTGCGGCGTAAAAGTAAAAGTATTCCTAATTTCACACTGTGGATTTTCGAACTTTACACATTCGACGCGGGAAAATACTTTCATAAGCGGATTAGTCAAAAGTGCAAGTAGTTGTCAGAGTTTATATGATTTTGTATAGAAGAGTTCAACCTGATAGCTACTTAATCAATAAGACATTCGTATTGTAGTACTCATTGTAGTTCTCTTTGGAAAACATCGTTTCTCAAGAGCATAAGATTAATGTTCTTTCATCAATCAATGCAAAAACAGTAGACCAATTATATTTTTTTAAGCTAGCTGTAATTTTTTAATGTCTACATGGGAAAATGAAAGTGCAAAAGTGATTTTCGTATTGGGAAAACTCTGTAAAGTTGGCAGGAAAGTGTTTCAAAACATTCTTTGGTTTACCATTCAAACGATTTTAAAATCTATAAAATATGCAATTAACAGTTAGAGCCATAACAACTCCTGGCCCACACAAAGCCGGGTAGTTCCTGCTAGTAGCGAAAATTTAAAATGAAAAACATTCAACTTAAACTACAAACTTTTGGCTTACATTACGCAATTTACAGTCAACAGTGCGTATGCATAATATGTGGAGCATATTTATATAAAATGTTGTTGTATGTGGTATTTGCCATTAGAACCTAGATTATCGCTGTTTAATAAGCTAACCATTTGATGTGTTTGAACAAAAGAATTATGTTGACATAGTCGAGATCCTGAATACGCTTATAGCTTATAGCTGATAGCTCTTGCTATTGGTTTTGAATTATTCATGTTTTGAATCATTAACCGACTTTTTCATAGCTTTTGTTGAAAATTGGGAATATCTCTGTTTGCACTTAATGCAAATATTTTAGTTTCCTATATGCAAATGTGGGCTTATCAGTGTGATTGGCACAGCTGCTTCACTGGGCTCAGCGTTTGTGTGATAATAACTATTAGCTTACGGCTCGCTGGTGCGTTCAAAAATCTGTAAATGTCAACAGTAACTAAGGCCATATTGTCTCTCGTATCGACATGGCTCCCATAGCAAATGTATAAATGTGCTTTTCTCCACACACACTAAAACAACACACACATATCAAACAAACACGGAGACACAACTGTATAAAACATAGAAAAGCATGGAAATAAAATAAAAATATAAAATACAAATAGAAATATAAGCTCAAATACTGTTAGTTGCCTTTCTGATTCAATCAGTCGAATCAAAGAGTTGCTGCATTTTGTTGCCCTATCAATTATACTAATTAAATCCATGTTCATCCGACTGAAAGTTGTAAAAGACACTTTTTAGTCACCCAAATAAGATTTAAATTTGATTAAATGTATGCAAAACATGGCTGCTCGCACATATTTAATATTTGTTTGTAAAGCACTTTTTTTTGTAATTTTAATCTTATGAAAAATAATTTCTCAAACTCCCATTGAAAATTCCCGCGTGTACAATCCTAGAAAACGAATTGAACGAACAAATCAAATTCATTCATACAAAATAATTCTGCGGAATTGTTTTGTTTTGTTTTGTACGCTTCGCTTCACTTTGGTTTGGTTTGGTTTTATTTAATTATTATTTTAATTATGTTTATATTGTGTTGAACATATGTACATATGTTCATATATATGTAGGCGTTCGACGTGCCTTGATGAAATGCAAAGGAAGACAAATCTGTTTAAATCAGCGGGCACTCTATGAGATAACAAATATAAATATCATAAACAATACCGCAAATACAAATGTGCAACTTGTTTTTTAAAGAGTGAAATCGAAGAGCAAGAAAATTATTTATCAATTGTGGCGCGTGTTTATTTCGATTAAATGTGTATGCATGTATTTGTGAGTATATAATTTGTGATTGCGACTGGCCGCTCTATAATAATAATAAATAATATGCTTTTAAGCAGTCGCAGCAACAAAACGAGCGCGACTCTCATGCATATCTAGCAAGTGTTGTATTTAAGGTAGCTGCTGGCAATTCGATAATTAATCGAACTTACACACACACACACGCACACACAGGCATAGAAAATGGCGTCGCTTTGCTTATCACTTGAAGTGGCCGCTGCTTAATTTCTTCACAAATAGAACTAAAGTCATATACATAGTATATATAAAAAGAATACGCAGCGGGGCACAATCAAATAAAATTAAAAACAAAGAATAAACGAAAAGCTCACAGTAGTCAAAGTAAAGAATGCCATAAAGACAATAATAAAAGCTTGTGAGACAGCAGTGTCCCTGCACATAAGACCAGAAGGGGGTTGCTTTTACTGAGGGGGGCCAACTGCTGATCAAGTACACAGTTCAAAAGTCTAAGCACACACACGCTCAACATAACAATTAGTTGTACCTGAACACACATACAATACACCCCCCCCCCCATTCCCCACTTTCCACCCCCTTCCATTTGTCGATTGCTTCGATTTCGGTGTCAAGTCAAAATTTATTGCGCAGTCGAAACAATTGAAGTCGTGAATCAGAGATCGACAACAATATGACCCAATGACTTAGGGCACAGGAATAAATATGCTAAATGTGGCCCAAAATACATAATTGCTTATGTTGCTGCTTTCAATTTTGAGAGGGAAAACAAATATGAGTTTCATAGTTTCGAGTGTCATTCGCCTTTAAAACAATACTTTTATAATTTGAGTTCAAAAGAATTTTCATCTCGTTGACAAACATATGCAAAAGAGCCAAAAAGCTCGTCGGATATTAATGACATCTTGTGAGATACCCTATATATATACATATATATAGTTGAATGTAAACTTTTGCATTCCAAGAACTGTGTAAGTGAGCATCAGTTTTTAAATGATGTGTAACGGATGCTTCCGGTGAACTTCAGCAATGTCAAGTTCAACGTATTATTTCTACATCATTTATGTTTGTAAACTTACCGCATCAATTTTTTCCAAATAAATTCCACTTAGACGCTGTGTAAATTTACACTCTTAATAGTTTGTTCTTTTTAATAGCCGGCTCTGCAGAGCTTATGCATACGTATTAGACTTCTATTGGCACTGGGATAACAACACTTGGCTTATTTGCTATTTGGCCACTTTGCAGCCGAAGTTGCGCTCGGTTGTGAATTTAAGGATTTGGGTTGTGCTTTAAAGGTTTCAGCTTCATTTCGATGCATATTTCCGAATATGAATCCATTATTTATTGCATTTGCACATTTCGCACAGCATTTTTAATTTGCAATTCACTTTTATTTGTCACTTGCCTTTTGTCATCAATATACACGCTTTGTGATTCTTGTTTTATTATTATTGAAATTCAACGAAATATCAAATAATATATTCACATCGAATATGCAAATACGATTGTAGTATGCCAGCAAGAAACTTTCTTCGCAAACCATATCAGATGTCATAGTTGACTTCCCACACACACATTTCCCTTCATTGATCCATTTGAATTGCAAACATTTTTGCTATTTGCACACTCTTTAATTTGTCACAGGCGCCAAGACCGACTGAAGTTCACTTCTCGCAGCAAAAGACCGAAACTTAACCGTTAGTTGCGAGTTGTAACTGTAAATCTGCCAGCTGCAGTCGCGAGCGCAGACGTTGAAGCAACAAGCGCTTGTGCCGAAATGATAAAACTTGCTAACGTGCCTGCTCGCCCCAGTGTTGGGCAATAGTAAAAGCTCCGCCGAAAGCTCTCCGACTTACGCATCACCCTGTCTGTCCGTGTGTCTGTCCGTGTGTCTGTCCGTGTGTGTGTGAGTGCTTTCAAAATGCGTGCGTGTGTTTGTTGGCATGCATCAAGTGGTTTCAACTCAAATATTATCAGTTTACCTCAAGAGCAAAGCATTTAAATCAAAATTGAAACTATTACGATTTGTAAGTGTAGCATTTTCCAAATCAGCTTAGTACAGTGTCACTAAAATACACAGCAAACATAAATAGTATACTCAAATGCTCAAAAATAATATCCTTTATGAATATATCTAAGGGATATGTTTAACTGCAGTGTGTATTCAAAATCCAAATGAAACTGTTTTGCAATTTACACCAAACGTGCCTTAAATCATTTCCATAAAGTTTGCAAGTCAATCAATTCATTTTCAGTGTGGGTACAAAAGAGCAACATTTTGATTCGTAGAATTTATACCACAAAAAAAAGAAAGGAGTTAAAAATGTGATATGAAAACTCGGTAGAATTTCCCATGAATTTTACCAAAAATTTGCTTTCATTTGTACAAAATATAGTTGTTTACATAATATCATCATTTTATTCGAAGTCCTGTAACTTTTAATTGCATTTTCCGCATCGAATGCTACTAGTCCAGGTCAAATAAATAAATAACAAGTGGGAAAGGATTATCTTCGGCGTGCCGAACATTTTATACTCTTTTCGAACCTTTAGACAATTTTCACTCTGCTAACGCAGCACTTTCATCTGTAAAAATGGATATCATATGATATCAATTTGAATTGAAATATTAAATTTATTTCCAGTTGTATGGCAGCTATAAGATATAGTGGTCCGATCCGGCCGGCTCCGACCAATGTGCTGTCCCCTGGAATAATAAGTGTCTGTGCAAAGTTTTATCGCGATAGCTCAAAAACTGAGGGACTAGTTTGCATACATACAGACAGACAGACAGACGGACATGGCTAGATCCATTTGTATTGTCATTCTAAGCATACTGGCAGTAACTCTTGGGGGTCTCGGACGCTTCCTTCTATGCGTTACAAGCTTCAGCACAAACTTAATATACTATTTTCTTCGAAAAGAGTATACAAATATTTTAAGCCAGAGGTCAATCCATGATATTTAAAACAAGTAAGAGTGCTCTAGTCGGGAGTGCCCGACTAGGAGATACCCTGAACCAAGTCCTTACAATCATGCATACTAATCTAAACACACACATGCTGCAGTTCAAGCAGTACAAGCAGTGCAAGCGGCTTAAGCAGTTGGCTTGCTTTTCACCGAGCCCCACACAATGGAAAGTAAAATCTTTAAAAACTTCTGTGTTTATTGTCCAATCTTTCTATAAAATGTGTGACCAAACCAAATTGCAAGGTCGTACCTTCAAAAATGGGTTTTTTTAAATTTGGGGGAAATTGGGGGTTGTATCCAAAAATTTTTTACACGGATATGCTTTTCGAGATTATACATGCCAAATTAGGGGCCTCTAGCTCTTATAACTTGTAAGTTATAGCCCAAAAACGATAGTCTGAAATCGAAATTGATCGATAACTTTTGAATGGGTCGAGTTATCGATAAAATGAAATAAACTTGATCTGTCCCGGCACTACGAGAACTTATATTCCAAATATGAAGTCTCTAGCTCTTGTAGTCTCTGATATCTGTGTGTTCATACAGACAGACAGACGGACAGACGGACAGACAGACGGACATGGCTAAATCGACTCGGCTGTTGATACTGATCAAGAATATATATACTTTATATAGTCGGAGATGCTTCCTTATGCCTGTTACATACTTTTGCACAAGACCATAATACCCTTTTTACCCATTTTTAATGGGTTCAGGGTATAAAAAGGTTCAGTTCTTTTGATAAATGAATTTGAATTTGAACATGCCTGGCAAAAGCCATAGTAAATTTTGTTTGATAAGCCTCAGCAAGCGCTCCATTTACATTCCATTCTAGATTTTTGTACAAAAAAAGCAGTTCTTTAAAAAGAAGCACAATTAGAGTAGTAATAAATTTGAGCTGCTACTAAATTCCAATAAACAATAGAAGACATAATTGCATTCGTGGACATATCGCACAATAATGAGCTTCACATACAAGGATCTCATAGACGTGGCCATTGGCTCACCGGAGTCGGGACACGTCAATTTCTATGCACTGCACGTGCTTCTCTCGAACTTTGCCCAGAAGCTCGAAATCCTTGACGAGACGGTGGAACAGGACGACTATCTGCTGGCCAACATGCGCCTGCAAAGCAGCCTGAGTAAGTTATATACATTCGAAATTCATAATATTCTTTAGTTTATAATTTGAATAAGGGCTGCAAGCCAGGCTCAAACGTGAACCGGTTCGATTCAACTGAACCAAGCCATGAACCTGAACAGATCCGGTTTGGTTCAGCGAAAACTTAATGTTCCTAATCATTTCATAGATATATATATAAAAAAGTATATTATAAGACTTAAAGAGAAACTGTGCTAGAAAATATTCCATTTTTAAAAAATATTAGAAAATAAGTTTCTTTTCTCACAATGATAAAACAAATTTGAATGAGTCAAGTTTCGAACCAAAACCGGATTCACAAACCGAACTCCTAATAATCAAGCATTTTTTGTTTGGCCTGCAGCCTTTCTTTGATTACATTAACTTTACATCAATTCATATTTGTAAATATACATAAATATAAACTGCAACCGTAACTGCCGCCAGTTGGCAAGTCGTCCAGGTATCGTCTGCATGCCGGTGGCGAGGAGGATGAGGCAGCCGCCGCCGAGGCGCCCAGCGAGCCAGCTGCCGCCGCCGCAGAGGCGCCACCAGCAGCGGAGGAGGCAGCAGCGCCGCCAGCCGAGCAGGAGAAGCCACCAGATGACGCAGCAGCAGCGGCAGCAGCGACGCCAGCAGCGGAGCGGTCCGCTGCAGCGACGCCGGCGTTCGAGGAGGCGGGATCAGCGGCGGCGCCAACTCCGACGCCGGCAACGCCTGCACCGGAGCCACAGGAGCGCATAGCAGAGGCAGCGACGGCGGCGGCGGCGGAGCAGGAGTTGCCGACGCCTAATCTGGCCTCGCGCGCCTCGTCGCGCACCTCCAAGCTGGACAAGTCGCAGTCGCGGGCCGAAGGCTCTATGATTGGAACGCTGGCCAAGCTGGAGCGGCGCCTGTCCAAGGTGGAGCTGCAGAAGGAGCAGAAGGAGCTGGAGTTTCAGAGCTTTTCGGGCATGCTGACGGGCCAGCTCAAGCTGACCATGGAGCAGCTGAACAATGTGACGCATCTGATGCTGGATCGCAAGCCCAATCCCGATCGCATGAAACTGCTGCGGCACATTGCACGCCAGCTGCGCGTCCTCATGCGGGTGGCGGACGACGAGGTGTCCATTAGCTGGAGCAGCGGCGAGGCGGTCATCGAGGAGATGGAGGCCATCGAGGAGGAGGAGGAGATGGCCGTTGAGGAGTCCAGCGCGTCCACCGAACTGGCCAAGCCGGAGGAGGATCTGGAGCTGGAACAGCAGCTGTGCTATGCACCGGAACGCATGCTCACCGAACTCCTCGAGCTCAAGTCCGAGTTCTGTGCGCTGACCAACAAGGTGAATGAGCTCGCTGCGGAGCTGATGAAGCAGGATGCCAAGCGGCTGCTCGAGATGATGCAGGAGATGCAGCTGCACCTGCGCGACATGAAGCTCTCCACGGCCGGCAGCCTGGAGGCGAATCAGAGCATGCAGAGCAAACTGAACACGGCGCTCACTCAAATCCATACGCTGAAGAATTCGGTGGCGCATCTGGACGAGATCAAGATCGACAAGGCGGATGTGGAGCTGCTGCTGGCCGAGAAGGTGGACTTTCCGCAGCTGGCCACCAAGGTGTCGCTGGAGCAGCTCGAGGACTACAAGGAGCGGCTGGAGAAGATGTTCTGCGAGGTGCGTCACATCATCAATGTCAACGAGAAGAATGTGCTGCAGATCATCGATGGCCTGCGCATGACCCTGGGCATTGATTCGCTCGAGCTGAGCCTGAAGGACTTCCGCGAGCTGATCGAGAAGCGTGTGGCCCTGATTGCCGAGGCGCTGCACAAGTACATGGACATGACCAACGACGACTGCGCCGCTGCCGCCGGCCGGGTCAAGGTCATGCAGGAGCTGGCCTGCTTGTCCTGCGACACACCCTGTGTCATGCGCACCATGGAGCGCTCCAAGCTGCCCCGCCCGACCTCGGCCAAGGCCTCCTTCAGTCTGGGCCCGCTGGTCACCTATGAGCTGGGCCAGATCCGCAAGTCCGGCATCATGGGCTACTATCGCAAGGACGAGTTTCCCCACTCCTCGAACGCCTGGACCCAAGGACTCGGCGCCTCGGTGCCCGTCAACAAGTGTGTGCCCCGTCACGCCGGTGGCTTGCACACCATCCACACCGCCGAGGAGCACATGCAGAAGGTGGTCCTGTCCAAGAAGAATACGGGTTGGGCTTAGTCTGCTAATTGCCATTTCCCATTTCCCATTTGCCATTTGCCAACTTGAACTTTAAGGTTTTATTATTAATTCCTTGAGCTAATTAGAAAGGAAAAAACAAAAGCATGAAAGATTTATAATGCTCAAGGGTGATCAGTGATCACAGTGCGATCACTTTGACAAACAGAACAAGTTCAGATTCTATACGTGTTGACAGTTAAACGAAAAAAAGAAAAACAAAACTTTCGATTCATGTGTGAAATTCCACAATTCAAATCCGTTGAGTCCCATATCTTACAGAGATCTCGTAAAATACTAAATAGATTCAAATCAGTGGAACTTCAATTCTCTACTGCATTTTACTCAGAAAAGTATGCAAAAACTTAGTATAACATTATAATATTTATTTAAATTTCTTGACCGTTTTAGTTTACAAGACTGTAAAGCTCTGTCCTAAATTCAGATCAGCTTTCAAGCATATTCCTTCCAAACATTTCCTACGAGTATGCCTTGAAAAAGACTCCAAATTTACTGCTAGTCAAACACGTTTATTGAATTTTAATCAACACGACCGCAACAAAATCCTCATAAAAAAAAGCTTTTAAATCCTCAAATCGGCCAAAAAAAATATTAAAAAAATTCATCCCAGAAGCATGCAATGTTTTATTTCTTGTAATTGCAGCTAAGTGTCATATTAATTTGCATTTTATTCATTTTAAAGGACCAAAACGTAGCGGACCTGCACACATATATACATATATTCTATATATGACATTTGTGATGACTCACTAAAAATTACACTGCTTTGATACACTCGCGTCCCATACCCGTTTCATTAGCACGGACGCAAACCCTCGGCAATGACTGTTGCTTGGCGAGAGAGTGAAAACAAACTGTACTGAGCAAAAATTTGTAGGTAGTACTTGCCATCAAATTGTGATTAATTGAAAAAGAAACTAACTTATCTTAAGAGTAATTAAATGTAGTCAACGCTTGTTAACAATTGTTATTTTTAATGCATTTCAATTATATTATATTATAATTTATAGTTGCATAGTAACTTTTAGCAATTGTCTTCATTGACTTTATGCTCAACGCCTATGCATTCAAAAAAAATTCATATTTAATAGTTCGTTCTCTCAGTGCAACCACTTGCGTTCCGCAGTCGCAGTCGCGAGCTGTCGTTGTTGTTGTAGTAGTAGTAGTAGCAGAGTAGGAGAGTGAGCAGCAGCTGAGCGCTGTGTTTGCTGTGCTGTGAGCATAAAGTCGCGTCACTCCGAACAGTTTCTCTTCGAACGCGCAGCCGAGTGGTTGTTGTCCCGTCTGGTGCGGCTCTCTGAAAAAACGATAAATAGTCAACCCAGCTGGCTAGGGGCTATACAAATTGTATTTACTGGCTCTGGCTTTACTCTGGCGCGCGGCCTGAACAAGTTCTTACGATCGGCGGCAAATTCGCATCGTATATATTAAATGTTAGCCCAAAGCGACGCGCAACTTGCGGTTGTTGTATTGTGTTTTATTCCATTTGCCTCTTTCGCGTCTTCTGTGTTTTGTGCTCGTGCGTGGTGATTTCGGCGAAATTCCATTAACGATTCGCAAGCCAATTGGCACAAATATTTATTGATTTTAATAATACATATACATAAATATTTCGAGAACTCTTCAGTTTGCGTATCTCGTTTTCGGCACACTCAGCTAAAAGCAGTCATAAAGCATAAAGCAGAGGCTAAAATTATATTAATATTCGCAACGAGACGCAAACGCAAACGCAAAAGCAAACAAACATAAAACCAAAACCAAAACAAAAACCAAAAACAAAAAAGGGCTCCGTTTTCTATGTGTGTGTGCTTGTGTGAGTGCGTTGCTAATTGTGCTTCCTCTTGCTACACAACGTGATCGTCATCATCATCCTCTTTGGCAACTGTTTCGTTACCTGAATTCCCCCTAGCAAGCCGGCAATTGATTTGCGACCAGCGCTCTCTTCGCGCTCTCTCGCTCTCTCCACGCTCTGCGAGCAAAACAAAAACGCACAAAAATGGCAATGCAACGGGAGGCGGGCGTTCAGGACTTTGTCCTGCTGGACCAGGTCAACATGGACAAGTTCATGGACAACTTGCGCAAGCGGTAAGTGCCATATTACGTATTCTTGCAACTGCAACTGCAACTGCAGCAGAAACTGCAGCAGCCTTGTGCCGCCTTCAAGGTTGGCAGCAAACTAGTTGCGGTGCCTTGACTTGATTTATATCGGCTTTTCAATTAAGTCAAAAGCTCAACGACAGGCAGCAGCAGCAGCAGCAGCAGCTTTTAGTCCATCAGTTCTAGTTGACAGCGTGCTCAATGGAGCAATTTGCATGCCCCATCAAGGTGCTGTACGCTTTTGACCCACTGTCGCTGTCTCGATTCCAGCTGCTTTCACGAACCGTAACGAAACGGTCTAATTATAATGATTTGGCAAATTGGCTTTATGAAGTGCTAGACTAGAGTGTCGAAATACTTAATTAAGTGTGACTAACAAGCTCTTTATTTGAAGCTGCGTTTTGGCTAAGGCCTAATTTAGTTAGAATAACTTTTATTTGTTTTGATCTAATAAATTGCTTATTTGAGACTTTTGATTTACATGATTTAATCTATTATATAAATTAAAATCTTACTTAATTATATTTTTTAAAGTACGCTTTAAATTTTATCTAAAACATGCAAAATATTAATTTATCAGTCAATTCTAGAATATGGAATTTAAATAAATAAAATAAAATAAAATAAAAATAAAAAATCAATAACAACAGAGGCAACCTTTTTATACAATTTCAATATTGTTTTTCATAACCGGAACACAGAAGAAATCTATATATAAAAGTATCTGTCATATGTTGAAGCTTGTTTCCAGAATTTAATTATTCAATAGAATTCTTTAATATTTAAATAAAATATATAGATTTCCGAAACCGGAACAGAAACTATCACATAAACGTTAAACTAGATATTCAATAATACTCTCAATTTCAAATGAACTTGGTTAACAGAAACAGTCTCAAATCGCAATGTTTTGTTATCCCAGGCTCTGTTAGAATATAGCAATCAAAGTCCAGTTGTAGAATTGATCTAATCAAATAAAAATCGCATTCCTTTCTAGCCGTATTACATCATTTGCCAAATGTAGAAATGATGCAATACTATAACTTTCCGCTATGCCGTCTGCTAATCCCATTAGCCAACATTTAACGACAGCTCACCTTATCAAATATCACAAAAGCAAATGTTGCCACAAATTGTGTGATTGCTTAACTTTATTTACTCACTATTGACAATATAATAGGCCCATGAATCAGCTCCAACTATAGAGAACATAAAACTCGTAATCTGTTTAATCAGTGCCCGAGTCATCTGTAGGAGCAGCTAAATGAATCAATTAACATTTGAATATATATGAATACGCAGAAGTAAAGAGCACATTATCATAATCATTAACATTAATACTATCATTATCATCATCAAAAGCGAGGCAGCGTAAAGTGCCGCATAATGTGGCAAAAGCGTAAAACTATTTCGTGACGCACTGATAACAAACTAAATAAACACAAACACACACAGAGCAAACAAATGCAAGTTAGAGCAGAACTGTGCCTAGCTTTTCTAATGATAATGAGAACGATAATCATCATCGAGCCATCGAACCACAAACAGACAGCAGCAGCCCAGCGAGGCATGCAATGCAACGACCCATGCCCACAGACCAGAGACCACAGAGAGTAGTGAGTAGTGAGTTTGGTGGCAGCCACCAACGGTTGACAACAGCAATAGCGTGCAACAAGTTGTTGACACACGCTGCATGAAATGAAATACGTTGAAAACTACACGTAGCTCACAGAACGTGTGGGCCTAAGAACTGACCACCAGCAACAACAACAGCAACAACAACAACAACAACAACAACAGCAACAACAACAACAGCAACAACAGCAACAACAATGACAAACAGAGATGCGTTTGAACACTGCAGGGCAGTTAAATAGAGACGACTTATAACGACTCAGAGGACATACTCTGTTTAGGGGTTTGTCAGACTGCATGTCTTTTAGTACTACTCGTACTATTAGAATAATCGAATTTTTAATTTCTTCAGCTTTAAATGCAGAATGATTACTGCCTTGGGAATGAACATCTGATCACTTTTCGCAAAGTTCTGGAATTTTTATATTTTCTAGGGAATTGCGAACCTTATTTTGGCTTGCGTTTCAGATTTAAATGCAGATCTTATATATAACCCAAACTTTAATCAAAACTGCCTCGAAATCGAAAATCGGATCAGTTTTGACAAGTTTATGGATGTTTTAGGTGCTTGAGAGGCATTTCTATGGACTATCTAGGCACTATTTTGGCTTGCGTTTCAGATTTAAACGCAGATCTAACTTAGAATCCAAACCTTAATCAAAACTGCCTCGAAATCGAAAATCGGATCAGTTTTGACAAGTTTATGGATGTTTTAGGTGCTTGAGAGGCATTTCTATGGACTATCTAGGCATTATTTTGGCTTTTGTTTCGTTAAAAAACTGAATTTCGAAACTGCCTTAAACTTAAATGCTGAATTATTATTGAACCCAAGCCATGACAAAAAAAACTGCCTTCGCAATACAAATCGAATCAGTTTTAACAAAGTTATGATAGTTTTAGGTATTTGAAAATCATTTCTATGGACTATCTAGGCATTATTTTCGCTTGTGTTTAGTAGAACATCGAAAACTCTTCAGATTTAAATGCACATCTAATATAGAACTCAAACCATGATCAAAACTGCGAATCGCATCAGTTGTGACAAAGTTTTCGAAACTTGAAAGGGCATTTGCACAACTTAACTGTCTTTATATAGCCTACAGGGTATGCAGTAGCCAACCTCTTTGAATGAACTACTATGATTGATTGCGTAGCTGCGTTTCAAGTGCCTTGTGACATCTTCAAAAAACTAGTTGAACACTAAAACCACAGCTTAAGACATAAAAGTGCACTCGCTTGGACAACTTTAAAGACTTTTCAATAACATCTGAAATCGCTCGACTTTATTAATTACACAACTGCCCCTCGAGCAATGCGATAATAACACGTACTAGTACACACATATACTACATAGACATAGATATGTATATAGTCCGTCATAATACGCTCGTAACATAACACAAATCAATTTGTTATTAAGTTAATAAACACTGGAATTACAAAATCCAACCCGGAAAATCAATCATAATAAGAAAACCACTTCGTACGTGCAAAAGTTTGAGGAAAACGCCATTGAGGGTCAGAAATGCGACCAAAACAATATGAAGAGGAGCAAAAATAAGCTGCAAACTGATGAAAGACAATGCCAAAGCAGACTCTGAAATAAATCACTCACTCACTTTCGTTTTTGACCAAACAAAACCGAATTAAAACAAAGCCAAACGAAATGAAATGAAAACAAGTAAGAGTGCTCTAGTCGGGAGTGCCCGACTAGGAGATACCCTGAACCCAGTTCTGACATCCATTCATACTTGCCTAATAGTGTGCATACATACAAACACACACATACTGCAAGCTGTGCAAGTGGTTTAAGCAGTTAGCTTGCTTTTTCACTGAGCCCCACACAATGGAAAGTAAAATCTTAAATAACTTCTGTGTTTACTGTCCGATCATTCTAAAATTTGTAGGACATAACATTGGCTATAAAATGTGTGACCAAACCAAATTGTAAGGCCGTACCTTAAAAAATGAGCTTTTTGAACTTTTGGGGGGATTGGGGTGTGGTATCCAAAAAGTGAAATATTTGTTACATGTGTATGCTGTTCGAGATTATACATGCCAAATTTGGGGCCTCTAGCTCTTATAACTTGTAAGTTATAGCCAAAAAACGCTGGTCTGAAATCGAAATTTATCGATAACTTTTGAACGGGACGAGTTATTGATAAATTTTAATAAACTTGATCTGTCCCGGGATTACGAGAACTTATATTCCAAATATGAAGTCTCTAGCTCTTGTAGTCTCTGATATCCGCGTGTTCATACAGACAGACGGACGGACGGACGGACGGACGGACGGACAGACGGACATGGCTAAATCGACTCGACTGTTGATACTGATCAAGAATATATATACTTTATATGGTCGGAGATGCTTCCTTATGCCTGTTACATACTTTTGCACAAAACCATAATACCCTTTTTACCCATTTTTAATGGGTTCAGGGTATAATGAGAAATGGCAAAAACTGCATTTTATATTACAACCAGACGATGAGTTTTATTTGATTCGTTTTGTTTTCGCTTCTTTTTATGTTTTTGGCTCAAGTATTTGTTGTATGACATCATGTGCTGCGTACTTGGCTTGGCTCTGTGTGTAATAACGGCAACAACAACAACAACAACAAATGCCAAACAACAATAAAAGTTTTTTGTCAAGCCGAAGTTTGTTTACCCTTTCGCAAAGTCTAGACTTATTGCTGTGAAATTAGAGTTGGTCAATAAGTTTGAATAATAATTTATTTATATTAATAATAATTAAAATCATAAAATATAATTCATGATATTAAATTCCATTTATTTGGAATTATCTATAAAATTAGAAATGTTACAAAAATCCAAAAAAATCGTTGATAAATTTCAAAGTTTAAAAAAACAAAGATAAATTGTATTGAATACAAATGTGTTTGTAAATAGGGCAATTAGTATACAAAAAAAAACACAAATATATTTAAAATGCTATTCTGAATATAAATGTATTTGTAAATATGGCAATTAGTATACAAAAAAAACACAAATATATTTAAAATGCTAAGTATGCTGAATAAATATATGTTATTATTAAATATATATATATATTTGTGTATTTAATGTCAACTAAACTCAGTTGACACAAGAATATAATTAAAAATTACTTAAGAATAAAATTTAATATTAAAAATCAAAATGACAAATTAAAGAAAAAAACTAAATTATCTAGAGGTTATTAGCTTCAAGACTTGGTCCAACATTTGTTACTAGGCATGGAGAAAACCCAGAGAAAAAAGCCCAATCAGACCAAAAACAATAACAATATTAAATAAAACTAACAAACTCTTAAGCTTTAAAAGCAAAGATCAAATTGAAAACGTTCTGAGTGTGCCGACTGGTACAGAATATGGTACAATCAATATATGATATATAGTTTGGTAATGTCTTTCGAGTGACAAGTTGTCAAGTTGTATTCCCAAAATACTACTTCAACAATGCACTTGTAATAGCTCAAGCAGTTGCTATATCTTCTATACATACATATATATATGTATATGCATATATCAAGTGCTTTTTTTGGCACTGTCATAAGTACATATGTATGTATGTATGTATATATATAAATGTGTGCCCAAGCAACATACACACACACACACAGGCATATATAAAAGCGATCCCGAAATAGCTGCACGACGCTCACAAAATTTATACATACATATCTCTCTCACTTGAAATATGTATTTTGAAAAATGTATCTCGAAAATGAAATGGAAAGCCTGCGTCGCTGCTGCGGCTGCTGCTGCTGCTGCTGCACGAGGATTGTGAGTCACGGCTGTATCTGTGTATCTCAAAGATACATAACACAATACATAACGCGTAGCCGAAAAAAGGCAGCCTAACACAAACCGGTTGATGGCGTCAGTTTGCAAACCAAACTAAACCAATGAGGAACTGAAAAGCAAACAACAAAAAAAACAAAACAAGTTTCTTCTTCTAAACAAGATTGTTTTTGGGCTTTGTTGTTGTTGTTGTTGTTGTTCAAGTTCAGAGCACTTTTAAGGGATTTTTCATTTGTTGTTTTTTCCGCGGGAATCGCCAAAATTGTAACGAGCCATTAAGTCAAGTGTCCCGACGGCTGATGGCTCTCCGCTGTGCTGAGTATCTATAAATCTATACGCTCACTGATTGATTGCACTATTTCCAATAACAGCAACAACAACAACTAACTGTATCGAGTGCATTTGAATGTGTATTTAACGCAGCGCTGATAAGTTTACTTCTAGCTGGCTTTTGTTTATGTGCCGCCTCTCATTTATTTGGCCTACATTTTGTGTGTGCGGTGTTTTGTTGTTATTGTTGTTCTTCTGGTTGGTTAGCTATTGTACAGTAGCATCTATCTATGTGTCTGTCTACCCATCGATTGCTGCCTGTTTGTTTGTTTACACAACTGCGTTTTCCCATGAACTGCCGTTGAACTCGCCGAGAGTTTATAAGTATCTTTACAGGTGGTTTTCCAGTAACTAACTCTTTGCCCTGATAATCAGTCTTTTTTTTGTTTTTTGGAGAACTGTAGTGAAGACACTGTTTATTATCAGCGCGCACACACACACACTTGACAATTCTTATCAGTTGCCCAAAACAATAACAAATTTATTTTTGCAATTGAAATATTTTTGGACTTATATCATTCGAGTTGTGTGACTCATTAGCTGACTTTTGAGTTTCAATGCAAACGGGCCTCAATGCTGGACAACAACTACAAAACAACAATTGCAGCAACAACAAATACGTTTTTGTATTATTTGTATATATATTTGTATTTTTGGTTGAGTCAAGGTACAGTTTTAGTATTCCACAGCAGTATTTAATGCTATTTACTTATTTATTTATTTTTTTATATTTTTTTCATTATCTATGTACAAATTTACGATGCTATTTTGACACTTTTATGAGTTTTCTTTTGATTTTCGATTCAGCTATAGAGGAAATTGAAATAGTTTAACGACCTAATCTTATCAGTGTCTGCTTATAAGAAATCGCTGGCTATCGCTATAAATGTGCTTATGTTATTGTACTCCTTTTGTCGAACAAACATTTATAGGGTATATAAAGTTGGTGCTTTTTCTGCTTCTTTTGTGGTTTTTTGTTTTGTATGTATAGCGACTCGACTTGTATAATAATGTTGATAAGATTGCATTGCCCGAAGAAGTGTTAAACTTAGCGAGGTTTGCATGTGCCAGAAACGTACTCACAAGTACATACATATATGTATATACCTATATATATAACCTTGAGTTCAACTTGGGTGCGAGTATTGACTGCCCACGTATAGCTGTACAAAGTATAGCCGATAAGCACTCCTCTTCAGTTGGTTATGCAATCGATAACATTTAGGTATTTGCCATCAAATATTTTGAAAATACTAACTCAGTTAGAATCGAGCATATCATCATTATAACTGAGCAAATAATCTGGTATTCTTTTGCTGCACATCATCTGGCATTGGAACTGCGTGACTTTCTGCGCTCCCTGACTGTTAATGGAATTTTTATGGACTTAATTATAAAGAAGGCGTCTAGTCGAATTATTAAAAGCCAACTAGAAGGAAAAGTAGCAAGAAAGAAAGGCGAGTTGTGTTTACTCAGTTTTACTCGGCTATTAAAAACTTTAAGAATTCTTTTTCAATTTCCGATTGCAATCAAAGATTGTCTGTTTATTTGTACAAAAGGCCAGTGTTACTTTCATCACTGCATTCTCTATCCAGATGCAAGACATTAGCGTATAGTATCGTATAGTTCAAAGCGTGCCCTCCAGTCCCTTTCATCTATATAGTCTCTCTCTCTCACTCTCTCTCTCTCTTACTCTCACTGTCTCTCTTCTTCACCTCAATACATTCCATATGCCCAACTGCAGTGAGTAGCTCGACTGTCTGATAAGCTGCTATCGAATGCCGCCCCTTTTGGCTCTGATAAGCGCTCTGATAGTGTCACGCAGCGGAAATCAAATAATTTACATAACGGCCAATACTTTTGTGGCAACGGTTTGCACTGCGCTAATTGAGCCACGTTCTTGGCTAAAGTCCATCGGGCAGCAGACTAATCACCAAATGCGCAATGTAGAATGCAACTGCAATCCACCCAGAACAGCTACTCAGGTGCTCGACTTTAGTTTGAGTGGAAGATTAACTGGAAGATACCCTATAGTGAATTACTTGTAAATTGACCTAGCATACAGTTTGTCAATCAACTTCAGTATTGCTTTTTTATTTAAGTATAAAAATTTATAGATTCATATATATTAAAATAAAAAAATTATAGATTTTTTAATAAAATATACCTTTTGTTTCTTAAGCATCTGATCATAATAATAAATAATACAAAAATAAAATAATAGTAACTTAAGGATCCTACACCGAAAGCTGCCATAATCCATAAGCAGTCAGTTCATTAGTTTTTACAGATTGAAAATCAACTTTTAGTACTGGCACTTGACCAACTAGCCTATACATCAAATTACTACAGTTACAGGGTATACAAATCAGACAAACATTGACAGAACGACATGCAGACTCAGCCAGACACAGTACCTGTATCAGTATGTTCCCCTCCGCCACCTTCTCTTCCCTTCTCATACACCTTCTAGACATCGGTCGCTGTCTGCTGTCTGCTGTCTGTTGTTTATTTACACAGAACGTAGAACGTTCATGTTTGTCATTTGCGTTGCAATAACTTTTACTTAGGGGCAT